>JBBBVM010000002.1:9207729-10407729 GCA_037355625.1 Petunia x hybrida
AAATCGTCGCAAAACAAATTTTTTCTATCCCACTAAGGGTATTTGTCAAGGGGATCCTATTTTCTCCATATCCCTTCATTATATGTCGTGAGATGCTCTTTAGAAACATCAAAAAGTAAGTTAATGATGGTAACTGAAATCCTATTAACATCAGTAGAAATGGTCCTGCTCTCTCTTATACCTTCTTTGCTGATGATGTAGCAAATGGTAAATGATGTAGCTCAATTGTCTCTACTCTAAATTCATTTTGCAATACTTCAAGGCAGAAAATCAACTTTAAGAAATCCAGGGCTGTTTTCTTTAAAAATTGTGACACTACAGTGCATCAAGTCCTATCTAATAATCTTCAAATTTAGCACTGTACAGACTTTGGTAAATATTTGGGATTCCTTATCCTCCATGGTCGTCCTAAATACTCTGACTACCAACCTATAATTGATAATCTCCAAAAATGACTTAGTGGTTGGAAAACTAAATGCCTTTAATATGGCAGGTCGCACAACTCTTATCACTTCAACTCTTAACACAATTCCAAATAATGTCATGCAGTATCATTACCTTCCCAAAAAGATATGTAACTCAATTGATAAAATTCAGAAAAATTTTCTTTGGGATCCACTCTTGAAAAATTCAAAATCTATCTAGTCAAGTGGGATACTGTTACTACTCCTAAATCTTTTGGTGGCCTTGGCATCATAAGTGCTTCCAGTCTCTTCTTGTTGGCATGCTTGGAGACTCTTCATGAACCCTAATACTGTATTGGATAAAAGATGACAACACCTGAAAGATGACACGTGTCCACTACGTGGCACGGGTAGAAGTTCCACCGGTCAGGTATCTAACGGACAGACAATTATCACGAACAGACCCAAAGCAATTATGAGACGCTTCACCAGTCAACACGATCTGAGTAAGCAATTATTAACCAAGTCATGCGCGATCATTCAATTAATGATCATAAAGGCAATCATTACAACCCAGCGGTTACATATCCAACGGATACATGCCCAGCGGTTACATATCCATCTACGAGGAGATATCTTCCAGTTCCTCAAGGAGCGGCATACAATGTTCGCCTGGTCTCACGCAGATATGACAGGTATTTCTCCAGACATTATTACTCACAGGTTGAACGTCGACCCATACCATCGCCCGGTAAAACAGAAGACGCGCCAACAAGGAGCTTTTCGGAATCAGGTCATCAATGATGAAGTTGATTGGCTGTTGAAAATCGGGTCGGTATGTGAAGTCAAATACCCAAAATGGTAAATGGCGAGTCTGCATTGACTTCACGGACCTAAACAAAGCCTGCCCGAAGGATTCGTATCCTCTTCCCAGGATAGACCAGCTGATCGACGCAACAGCCGGGCACGAAGTGCTCACCTTCCTAGACGCATATTCTGGATATAACCAGATATTGATGGACCCAGAGGACCAGGAGAAAACAGCATTCATAACGTGCAGAGGTACGTATTGTTATAAAGTTATGCCATTTGGGTTTAAAAATGCAGGTGCGACATATCAACGTCTAGTCAATCGAATGTTCCATGACCATATCGGAAAGACTATGGAAGTGTACATCAATGACATGTTGATTAAATCCAAACGAGCAGAAGACCATCTGGCGCACCTAAAAGAAGCTTTTCGAATTTTGGATCAGTACAACATGAAGCTGAACCCGGAGAAATGTGCATTCGGAGTCGGATCGGGAAAGTTCTTGGGCTTCATCGTCTCTCAGCGTGGAATTGAAGTCAATCCCGCTCAGATCAAAGCCATTGAATCAATTCCAGACGTACTTTACAACTGGAAGGACGTCATGAAATTGACAGGAAGAGTGGCAGCCCTGCGAAGATTCATTTCCCGATCATCCGACCGATGCAAGAGTTTCTTCGACGTTTTAAAGCAAAACAAGGAGTTCGAGTGGACCCCTGAATGCCAACAGGCATTAAAGGATCTGAAAAAGTACCTGTCGAATTCACCACTGCTCTCAACACCTCAGTAGGGGGAGCAATTGCTGATTTATCTAGCAGTCTCAGAATCGTCGGTAAGCGCCGTTCTAGTTTGGGAAGAAAAAGATAAACAACTTCCTATCTATTACATCCGCAAAGCTCTAATCGACGCGGAAACGCGCTATCAACCATTGGAAAAATTGGAATTAGCACTAGTAACAACTGCTCGTAAGTTACGCCCTTACTTTCAAAGTCATTCAATAGCTGTGGTAATAACTTTTCCTTTGCGAAATGTTTTGCACAAACCTGAATTTTCAGGAAGGTTAGTAAAATGGGCTATAGAATTAAGCGAATTTGATATCACCTACCAACCCAGGGTAGCAATAAAATCACAAGTTTTAGCAGACTTTGTGGCAGATTTTAGCGCTAATATATACCCTGAAGCAGAAAAGGAAGTTGTTCTTTATGCTGGATAGGCTCCCGGTGCGTGGACCCTTTACACTGACGGCTCCTCGAGCATCAAGGGATCTGGTCTTGGACTGGTTCTCATCGCTCCATCCGGAGAGACGGTCAGGCAAGCTATCAAGTGCCCATTTATTACTAATAATGAGGCCGAATATGAGGCCGTTATTGCAGGTTTAGAACTAGCCCGAAATTATGGAGCGACCATCATCAAACTCAAAAGTGATTCTCAGCTGGTAGTCAATCAGATAACTGGAGGCTTCAGTGCCCGAGACTCCAGGATGCAAGTGTACATCGCCCGAGTGAAGAAACTCCTAACACTATTTGATGACCGGGAGGCACTTCAGATTCCACGGGAAGAGAACCATGAAGCTGATGCTCTCCCAAATCTAGGGTCGGTAGCAGAGACGGGGGCAGCCAGCTCTTCAGCTGTTGTTCAACTCCTCTACACAACCATAGATAGGGAAAAGTTCGAAATCAATGTCATTAACGCTACTTGGGACTGGCGGAATGAGATAACAAACTATCCTCTCCATGGAACTCTACCCGTTGACACAAAAGCCGCTCGCAAGCTTAGAATAAAAGCTGCTCGGTACACAATCATCAACGGCAAGCTCTACCGCAAAATGTTCGCAGGACCTCTCGCAAAATGTCTCGGGCCGAGTCAAATCAACTATGTGATTAGGGAAGTCCATGAAGGCTGTTGTGGAATGGGGGATGGACATAGTTGGTCCTCTTCCCACAGAACCGAGAGGAATGCGTTTCTTGTTGATCATCACTGATTACTTCACCAAGTGGGTCGAAGCGGCAGCATACACAAGGATACGACAAACAGAGGTTGTCGACTTCCTCTGGCGTTTTGTCGTATGTCTCTTTGGAGCACCTAAGGAAATAGTCATGGAGAACGGTCCACAATTCATCGGCCAGAAAGTGACTAGGTTCCTCGACAATCTACACATCAAGAGGATTACTTCCTCTCCGTATCACCCTGTTGCTAATGGACAAGCAGAATCTACCAACAAAATCATCGTTGAGTCCCTTAAAAAACGTCTCGAGCAGGCAAAGGGATGTTGGGTAGAAGAGTTACCTGGTGTGTTATGGGCTTATCGCACAACGATAAAAATGAGTACTGGAGAGACTCCTTACTTATTGGTGTACGGTGCAGATGCTTTAATCCCAGTCGAAATCGGCGAGCCAAGCCTGCGATACGCACATGCCACTGAAGAATCTAACTCAGTCAACCTCTCCGAAGAGCTGGACCTCCTCGAAGAACGAAAAGAGTTAGCCCTTGTACGAGTAATCGCCCAGAAAGAACGAATTGAACAATATTACAATCGGGGACTGCGCGTATGGAGCTTCCAGGTCGGAGACTTTGTGCTAAGGAAAGTCTCCCAGAGCACACAAGAAATAAATTTTGGGAAGCTTGGCCCCAACTGGGAAGGCCCCTATAAGGTAATCGCCTCAGTCGGCAAGGGATCCTATCGCTTGGCACGACTAGACGGCTCCACAGTTCCGAACAGTTGGAATGTGATTCACTCCAAAAGATATCACTTTTGAGTGGTAAAACAGTTAGTTGTCTTAAGCTTGCCTTTTGCTTTTACGGAAGTTCTTATTTTTATTTTATTTTCTCTAAATGGTACTAACGGGCTGAACAAGGTCAGATCCGTTTAGCTCAACTGGTAGAGCTCGAAGTTCTTCAACTTCGCGAATCCCACAACGGACACACTCCTCGTTTGGTTATATGTGTTCTTCTATATACAGCTTACCTCAACTCTTTTTATGTTATCACTTTCCGTGTTCCAACATAAAAACAAGGAAGGGGGTGAGAGGCCCCTGTAGGCCAGATAAGACCTTCATAAAGGCAAACGACCTTGCCAAAAGGCAAAAGACCTTGCCAAAAGGCGAAGTTTTTGAAGTTTTTCAAAATCTTTTACGTGACAAACTTCCACGAAAATAAGAGAAGCCGTTCACAAGGCCAGAGACTCGGCCAGAGCCAATCTGCAAACTCATGCGACAACTTTCGACTATCAAAACAATAAGCAAAGTTATACGCAAAGGGCAACGATTCGACCAAAAATCTAACGACCACAACTCGGTCAGAATAAAAAATCTGCGCAGATTATTCATAACTTACGAGCTCTTCCTAAGGAAAGGCTAAGTTAAAACATTCGGGCAGACTTTTGGATACCAGAACTTAATAAAGTTCAAACTTCAAAAAAGCTCCTAAACATAAGGCACGAAGGCCACATTACATACAAACAAAAGATCAAAAATTCGGGCTAAATATAGTCATTGTATAGATCTGAAATCATGTATATACACCTATGAAACGATAAGATGCCGAAAACGGCTGACAGAAGTTTACAGAGTGATCAAAGGCCAAATGGGACCGGCCATACAGAGATCAGAGAGTCTTTACAAGACCTCTATCCACAAATAATTAAAATCCGGCTCTCGCCAGATGAACAAACTTAAAAGATTGGGGAAGGGCATCAGCTTTTGGGGCTACAATCAGAACCCGACGCACCAACTCCGTCGGTTCTGCCATCGTCCCCCGAATTCTCGCCATCGTCTTCATCTTCATCTTCATCTTCATCTTCATCTTCATCTTCACCTTCAGACACCTCAGGAGAGAGATTCAGTGCTTGTCTTATTCTGCGGACAGTGCTTTTCGTCATCTGCAGCATCTCTTCAACATTAATCTGCTTAGCTTGAATCTGCCCAAGCAATGAATGTTTAGCTTCGAGCGCAGCAAGCTTGGCCCTTATTTCAGATTGATCGCGCAGGTTTGCCAAGTCTTTGGATAATGCGGCCTGAGCCCTCATCGACTGAGCAACCTGATCCTTGGCAGCCTGGAGCTCAGCTCTGGCCCTAACGGATTCCTCGTTAGCCCTCTGCAGATTCAACTCAAGAGATGCGCGATCATCGATAGCACTGTTCAATGAAGCCTTACATTCTTCAAGTAGACTCTCCAGGCCTTGGGCAGAGCTTGCGAACCCTTCTTTCTGTCTGAAAAGAAGGTCCTTCTCCTTGGTGAGTTCGTTAATCTGCTCAAGTCGCTTATTGCTAACACCAGTTAGTTGATTAACTTCACTCCCTAGGAGACCACACTGCTCTGCCAGGACCTTGTTCTCCTTCAGAGCATCCAACAACTCTTTCTTTACCTCGAGTACTTGATCGACATTGTTGATCCTGGAGCGGAACATGAGTTCGGCAGCCACCATACTTGACTGAAAAAACAAAGCGAAAGTTAGAAACCTGAGGTCGAAGTTATTCCCAACGCAAAGCGGTAAAACGCTTACCTGGGCAGAATCAGCAGCAATCTGAAAGACTAACTCCTCATCACTCAGTTCCCTCATCACCCATTCTTCCCGGGGGCCGATGAGTGAAGAGACAACCTTGGCTAAGTCACCCAGCCCGGATATAAAGTTAACATCAGGGGACAATTTCATGGTATGCTTCCTCTCACAGTACTTGGGTTCCCAAGCCTGTTCAGAAGGATTGTTTGGCCCAAACTTGTAACGCACACCCCTAATATCCTTCAATCCGGTTTGGTCGTCGATGACTGACCACCAAATGAGCCTTGTTGTTGATAAGTCGGAATCACCTTCCACTCCAGGATCTATCGTGTCACACTCGCGAAGACTGACAGGCGTAGCCCCCTCAGTGGCCATATTTTCCAGGTCCTCGAAACGAAAAACACGAGGACCTCAGCCACTCTCTTGGGAAACCTCTTCCCTTGACTCTTCTTTTTCTTTTTCTTCTTCTTCTTTTTCTCCTATTTTCCTTTTCCCTTTGTCCACACGGGAAGGAGCCGCCTTCACCCCGTCATCAACTCGAGGACTCCACTTCGGAGTATGGGCAACTTCCTCTTCGACCTTTCTCTTATCACTCCGAAGATAAGGCTTTCGCGCAAGGGGTTCATTGACTTCAATCTCAGTATCTGAAAGATTGATAACCTCCTTGTCTAAACCTTCTCCCCGTGCAGACTCGGGGACTTCGGCAGTAGTCTTGATGTTCCCTTCAGCAGACTCTGGTACGTTGGCCCTAAGCGAAGGCTCACTCCCAGCAGTTGAGACTTGCCCGGCAGCAACGGAAGTCTTACGAGCAGACTTTTTCCGTGCTCCGCCCTCATCCTGGTTCTTCTTCTTCATTTTCAAAGAACCAAGGCTACCGGACAAGAGTTCCTCGCCACCCTCCCTGCGGCGCAATTCCTCCACCGAAGCTAATATAGATGCGGCTTCAGCATCTGGATTAGCGACAGGTTCGGAAGGCACGTCCTGGGGGGAGCAGGAAAGAAATTCCCTTGAGTACCCAGACCTGCAAAAGAAAAAAATCGTCAGAGTCGGAGAAGCTACAAAGGAGAAGAATAATCATGAAAGCAGAAATACTCTCACCATGATTTTTCACGGTCAAAGTCTTATGCGCAGCAAAATGCGCCCATTCTCTCTTCTCAGGAGTGAACTCCTTCAAAATTGCCTCAACCCACGCCGTCAGCTCATCAACAGATATGAGCCCGTCGTAGGGTCGCTTGGCCGCTACAAAAAGAGGTCAGAAGAAGTAAGCAAATAAGGCGAAAAGAAAGAATACGAAATATCCCAATTTAATTTATTCGGGGACTTACGCTTCTTGTTCCAAACTTCGGGAAGATAAGTCTTGGAGTCGAAAGCCAAGGCCGAGGAGCGCACAAACACATACCGGTGTAACCAACCCCGGTCACCTGTGTCCTCAAAACTACGCACCAAGCCCTTGCTCCCGCGTATCCTGACGTTCACATAGCCGTCTTTAAAAATTTGTATTCTATACAAAGAAATGAAATGTTCGTATCCAAAAGATTGATCGGTTTTCGTCGCAAACCAATCCAAAAGCGAAACTATTCTATATATACTGGGGCACAGTTGCCCAGGGCAGAGTAAATACTCCCTGCAGAGCCTTTCCAGCACAGGATGCAGGGGCAATTTACATCCCACTGTGAAAGGGTAGGTGCACATAGCTGTCCACCCAGCCCTGTGAGAAGTAATAATCTCTTCTCCGGAGACCGGTAAGAGGGGAATCATATCATCCCAGTGGCAGTCCATCCTAACTCGTTGGATCAGCTCCGATGTGATCCCAGATTTAAATCAATATGCTGGCCAGTTGCGCGTATCCCCCTGATGATTATTGAAGGCCTTGATATTACAGTCTGCCTCTAACTCACCCCATTTCTTGGGGATAATCTCCGCAGCAGTAGCCTGGGTAGCCCTGGGCCTAGGAGTGGCCGCTGAGGAACTACCAGCCATGTCTGCATTTTGATTTTTTCTAGCTCTTGAAGACATAATTTCAGAAGAGTTATGAAGTTCGCAAGAAGAGTTGAAAGCTGATTCAAATGTTTTCAAGAAGCAACAGAGAAGAAATAAAAGCAAGTAAAAAGTTTCTCATTCAGCAAACCCCTATTTATAAGAATGGAAATTCGACCCATCAAGTTCCTTCGAAACACGTGGAAGTTATCCAAGAAACCACGACCAGATCCGACCGTCAAAAGAAGATATAGGTTTCGCCAATTTTGATAGTGTCATCATTACCCTGATGAGCAGCGGTCACCTCGCGATCAACAGTCGACGTGTGCACGTGATTGAAGCGGTTAAAATCATCATTTTTACCCTTGGAACGCGCAGTAATCACTTCAGAGTAGACTGCAAACGCGCAGGCATGCCAGCTGCAGTTACTTTTTTATACGGCGCATTTAATGCGCACGTCATAAGGGTTTGTCACGTAGCTGATAAGATGCATATGTCACTAAGCCTTGTCGCGCAAAGATAGAATTTTACAAAGCAGAAATTCCCGCCAAAATTTATGTCCACTCCTCGAACAGATACTCTGCTCGAGAAGTGCGGGGACTATATGTATTGGATAAAAGATGACAACACCTGAAAGATGACACGTGTCCACTACGTGGCACGGGCAGAAGTTCCACCGGTCAGGTATCTAACGGACAGACAATTATCACGAACAGACCCAAAGCAATTATGAGACGCTTCACTAGTCAACACGATCTGAGTAAGCAGTTATTAACCAAGTCATGCGCGATCATTCAATTAATGATCATAAAGGCAATCATTACAACCCAGCGGTTATATATCAAACGGATTCGTGCCCAGCGGTTACATATCCACCAGATACGTGCTCAGCGGTTACAAAAATCCAACGGACGCCTATCAGACCTATAAATAGCATTTGTTCTAAACCATTGTAACACAACATTATTTTCTGTCTACAATATCAATAAGAATATTCCCTCACTCTTGCTTAAATCTGATTGTTCGCTCACAGTCTTCTCTCTAATCCTCTAAAGTTCGATTAGTATTGATGAGCTCTCACCAGAGATAAGCGATACAACATGGTTACTTCTGTTTGCCCCTATTTTCGCTTTATCTTTGCTAATTCCTGTTTATATCTCATTCCCGTATTATTTGCAAATCTATCACCGCTTGGGTCATTATTTAAACTTTTAATCTAAACTATTGACCGTGACTCCGCAAATATAAATTTAATTGTTAATTGGCCTAAAATCTGATCTAGGTTAAACAAATACTTTATGGGCTAATGTAATTCTTTCAAAATATTGTAAGCAGCCTGGAAGAAATAGAATTAAAATCCTAAATTATAAGGGTGTGTGGGCCAATATTTCCAGTGGTTGGACCTATTGTGTAAAGAGTAGGTTGGAAAGTAGGGAAGGAAATTGCATTAACTTTTGGAACTCAAAATGGTTACCTGACAACACTAGTTCTAGGGAAAACATTGTTGGTCCTCTTCATATGCTTGATCTTTCCCTAACTGTTTCAAGTGCTCTTCATAACAAAACTTGGAATCTAGAAAATTGCTCCTTTAACATTCTTCAGATCCTTAAGGATAAAATTATAAGTATTCATATCTCTACCCATAATGACATCCAAGACATTCCTTTTTGGATTCATAATAATAATGGTAAATTTTCCACTCAGTCTGTAAGACAAGTTATTAGCCAAAGCAACTCTATTGTTAGAAATTTTGAATGGATATGGCGTCTCAAATATTACAACAAAATATTTTCTGTGTCAGTGTTACCACAATCACCTGCCATCGAGGGATTAGTTAGGTCACATAGGTATCAACATCTCCTCCCAGTGTCTCTCATGCCCTGGGAGAGACTATTGACCACATATTCATTGATTGTTGCCTTGTCCAGGATATTTGGCTCCATCTTCATCATCCAGTTTTTCCTCCTGATAAGCACTTTCTAGACCATATTATAAATAACCTTAGCACTGTTATTTCATCCAACTACTCCTGGAATTTCTTTCCTCAACTTCTTTGGCAGCTATGGTAAAATCGTAATTATAATCATCATAATAACCATACCAATAAGCTGTCTCTTGATATGGTTCATGTTAAAGTTACTAAGTTTGTCTCTCTGGCCAAGAAATTTGTTGACCCGTCTAAAACTATCTCCATCTACGTATAATGGCTACCTCGAGGACCTAAAACACATAAGCTCAATGTTGATGGTGCTTGCACTAATGGGAAAAGGGGCATAGGTGGTGTCATTAGAAGCTCAAAAGGTCATTGGATTATGGAATTCTATAACCATATTCTATGTGCTTCTAAACTTCATTGTGAAATACTAGCTCTTTTTCGGGGCGTCACTATAGCAAGAGAGAACCAACTTACTCCAATTGAAGTAGAAACTGACTCAACCGAGGTCATGGATCTACTATATAATTCAACTCCACCTCACTCACCTCTTTTTTTTGGACTGCAAGTTGTTGATGGAGGAAATGGGGTTGGTGCAGCTTAGGCATTGCTTCAGGGAAGCAAATAGGGTGATAGATGATCTAGCAAATCATGGCTTGCGAAGTACTGCTAGAAGTTCTACTTGTTTTTTGGTTCGGCCACCTCCTAGTACTAGTGTTAGTTTTTTGAATGATCTAGAGGGTGTTGGTAACCAGGGGTGGATCCAGGATGTGGAGGTACTGGGTGCCATATTCTTTGAAGTAAATGTGCAGTTACTCCCTTTTTGCACTGTCCAAATAGGATAAACAGTAGGTCGATTTGATTAACCTGAGCTTCGGTACGAGTTATTAAATTTTTGGTTTATATTAATGAATCAATTGAATGGAAACTACAATGATCGTCTCGTGTATTCAAGATACTTTAAATTACTTTTTTTTTTTTTTTTTTTTTTTTTTACGGTAGGATCCATCTTAGAATTCAATTTTATGCATAGAAAACTACTAAAAAATTGAGAGAATATCAAAAAAATAAAAGGAGTTTATCTATCAATCAAATAAACTTGCCAAAGAATATCACAATTTTACCTTTTTTTGATTAAATAATTTACTAATATTTTCAACCTTTCTGTACATAAGTATTAGAAAAATTATTGTATCTACTAAGGCATATTAGTTAAATATCATAGCTTTGGAATTTAATCACATTAAAACTAGATCAATGTATGTTACTTGTTAAAATCTATGAAATATATGAAAAGAACTAACTTAATTCATCACTTCATAGTTTAAACAGAGTCAAAACAAAAGGTACTTGATAATGTAAAAGAATAGAAGAATAAATGTGAAGAAAATAATAAAGAAAACTAAATCTTAACAAGAAAAAATAAAAAGAATAGGTTGGTTTTGTGAATTTAATGGAAATCACAAGATTAAAAGAATAATGTACAAAGGAAAAAGGAAAATAAGATAAAAGGATAAAAGGGAATAGAAGTTGTAAATAAAACGTAAAATGATTAAAGAGAAAGTCTGCACGTGAAAAGGAAGCTGGCGTGGAAATGAAGGATATAGAATCCATCAACAAGATTCGAACCCTAGCCCTCACTCCCACAAGAAACTTTGAAAGATAGCTATCAACCAGTGGCCCCATCTCAGAGTTCGGTTACTGGGTGCCACTAATAATATTTAACCACTACGTAACAAAATTTATACATTTATATATGTAATTTTTTCGATGCTAGTGGGTGCCGTGGCACCCCCTACTTAGCACATAGATCCGCCCCTGTTGGTAACCCTAAAACTATTTCAATTTCAGCATGTAATATTATCGCCAAGTATGGCAACAATGCTGCTCCATGGAGCTCCCTATGTCCAAACTTTATTTAGCTATAATATGATGTTTGTTTGCACCAAAAATATAAAAAATAGTGGTTACCTAGTTTATAAGTTATGTACAAGCTTTTACAGAGATCCTAAATGGCTTAGCTAGTCTTGCTTTTCAAATTCTTATTATAAAAAATTTGTGCGCGAAAATATTTGTGTGCTGTGTAGATTTACCTCATTTAGCATGTTCTAACTTTCTTTTATGTAAGCAATTCCTTTAAAATTTGTAAAATATTTTCCTCGGTCATCTCATTAATCAATTATGTGTTTGTATAACTATAAGAATATTTTGTGATTGTGGCGTACATGTTTACTAATAATTCTTCACACCAAGAGTTTGCAGTTCAGATTGATCAAAAATCACAATTTCCACTCTTGAACCACCATTGAATCGTTGTTACGCTGGATTTTTGTTTATTGGATGTTATTGATTCGAGCAAATACTACATTACTGACCCAAGATAAAATTAAGGTCATTATCCATACTTGTCCCGACACAACTCGAATTTTTGGCTAGACCGTGAAGACACCCGACAACCTCCCATAGACACGTCGGGGCGAACTCTATCGTCTTACTCAATATAAATCACATGAAGCTATCTTGAAAATGAAATGTGACTAACTTTAATGACATAAAATAGCTCCATAAGATTGATATATACAAGATGAACATATATATAAGCCGTCTGAATAATATAGCTAACTACCCAAAGTACACAGTCCTAGAGGTTTCCAGATCATACATCTATGAGGTCCAAAAATATGTATATCTTTTAAAGGGAGAAAAAATAAGATACAACTATAAAAGCTATAGTTGGTGGTCTCAAAGAGCAAGATGGCTCACTACAAACAGTTGAATACACCCTGTTCCTATCTAAAGTTGCGTGATCGGTCCTGGAGGAAAATCTGCCGAAATGAAAAGAGAGCACAAGAAACAGATAGGGAGTGAACCATAAGGACTAAATAAGTGAGGAGTAGCTAATTAACTCGAGACATAGTTAAACTAGCCAGGGTAACAATACACAACAATAATTAGCAGATAGGCAATGCACAAATAATCAAGCAACAGTCATATACAGATAACAAACACATATAGTAGTATGAAATGAATGTATTATGATGCAGTGAGGTCCAATAAATGGAGCGGAACCCTCCAACTCCAGGGCAGAATCCTCCTACCCTGCATATGTATGCCAAGAGTGGTAAGATGAGGCCAATTCTGCATCGCCTCAATATTCTTTAGGTCCACTTTTATACCCTTATTGGATGTCACATGACCCAAGAATACCACAGAATCAAGCTAGAACTCGCATTTCAAAAATTGGCATACAACTTACGGTCATGGAAGTTCTGAAGAACCACCCTCAAATAATAGTCATAATCTTCGTGGCTGCGAGAATAGATAAGAATATCATCGATGAGATAATTACAAAAGACTCAAGGAACAACTTGAATACCTATTTCATAGTATTCGTAAAGGCTGTAGGGGTATTAGTCAGCCCAAAAGACATAAGGAACTCGTAATGGCCGTAAACGAATCCTAAAAGCAATTTTCAGAATATCTGACTCCCGAATCTTGAACTGATGATAGCCAGACCACAAATTAATCTTAAGAAAGAATCTGGCACCCTGTAACTGATCAAACAAATCATGAATGCGAGGCAAAAAGTACTTGTTCTTGATGGTGACCTTATTTAGCTGCTGATAATCTATACGCATCTACGTGGTCCAATCATTCTTCTTCACGAACAAAAATTGGAGCACCGAAACGAGACACACTCGAACTAATAAATCCTGTATCAAACAAGGCCTGCAGCTGCTCCTTCAACTCTGATGGAGCCATGCGATAAGGAGGAATAGAAATAGGCTGAGTCCCTGGAACCACATTTATGCCAAAATTAATCTCCCGATAAGGAGGAAGTCCTGAAAGATCATGAGGAAACACATCGAGAACTCCCTTACCAGAGGAACAAACTTGAGGGATGGAATCTCTGTAGTAGTATCTCGAACCATGGCAAGATACCTTGAACACCCTTTATTTATTATCTGCCACACCTGCAAGAAAGAAATAATACGCCATGTAGGTGGAAATTGGGACCCCTTCCACACCACCGACGCTGAACCAGGAAGAGACAACTAAATAAACTTGGCATAACTATCTAGAGTGGCGTAACACAAGGCCAAACAATCCATGCCAATAATAACATCAAAATCGACCATATCTAGGATTAGAAGATCTACCAAGGTCTCATGACCCCAAAAGATATAGTACAAGCTAGATAGACTCGACCCACCACGATAAAATCTCTAATCATGGAGAAACATGTAATCAACATGAAATCTCGCAACAAAATAAGCAGAAACATATGAATAGGTGGATCCTGGATCAACCAAAAAATATGCATCTCAACCACAAACAGATAGAAAAAGCTGGAGATGCCTCGACATTCTGTCTGGCTTGTAATGCATATAGTTGTCTTTGCGGCTGGGGTGAGCAGCAACCCTAAGAACTATCTTTAGAAGGACCACCAAAACCACACACATGACCTTTTCCGACGGTGATGCACCTCTAGCTAGCTGGGGCGATGAAGGGACACCCTAGGGCTGCATAAGTGCCGGAGGGCGAGGAAAAGAACGACTACTACCCTGTTGATGAAGATAAAAGAAATCCTTCTTATGATGCCATGGATCCTGACTGATAAAACAAAAAGAAGAAGAAATGCGCTGCTGAAACTACAGATGATCATGGGGGAAAGAATGGGACAGAAACCGACCCTGCGAAGGAGCAGACACGCCCTGAACACCGTGCGCTGAGGACTAGACTAGCCTCACGATAGGCTTACTCTGCTGATAATAACTCCTACTTCTAGATGAGGTACTAGAATGCCTTGGACCACGACATCCCTCTCCCGCTCCAACTCCTCTAGCTCCAATTTATGATATGTTTTATATCTCCGAGCAATATCAATGGTGGCATCAAATGAAGCCCCGACGTCAATCTCTCGAGCAATCTTGGACCGCAAATGAGGAGAAAGATCGTCAAATAAAATGCCCGACCCTCTCAGAGGGCTATTGCACAAGATCTAGAGCATACCTAGAAATCTCAGAAAATAAGAGCTTGTACTTTGAGACTGAAAGGTTACCTTGTCCAATCCTTTCGAACTGCCTCCACTTCTCATCCATCTGACTACGATGAAAAAGCTTCTCCATGAATCAGCGAGAAAACTCAATCCAGGTTAGCTTTGTAAAGTTCCGCCTAGCCGATCGAAGTGCGGTCCACCATCCCAAGGATGGACCCTCAAACTGGAAGGCAGTATAGTCAACTCCATACTGCTCAAGATAACTAAGGGCCTCTAGAATATGGTGGCATCGATCAAGAAATTCACGAGGTTTATCTGATGCATGTCTTGAGAATGTTGGAGGATTAAGTCTGATAAAATAATGCAGCCTTTCGAGATTCTCGGCCTTGTCTGCTACATGGGCTGATTGACTAGCTTGAACAACCGGAGGTATAACACATGATACCTCTAGAACATGACCATCTGGAGCATGAGCTGCTGGAGCTACATTTGTAACTAGAATAGGGGCTCCCGGAGCTTGAGCACCAACATTTATAGTAGCCTGAGGAGCTGCCTGAGGGATAGGAGTTGCCTGGGGCATCTACACCGCCAAGAATCTAAAGGGCCAAAAGAAGATTATTAATAAAAGTTTAGGATAGTCCCTTCCAACTCTAAGGAGTGATCGAGAGATATTTTCAGTTGGGAGCCATTCTTTTGCAGCTAATAAAAGCATCATGCAGTGCTGGGGAACTAATAACCCCTGCTCCCACTGCCCACCAGAAGCTGGCACTGTTGAGGCCTTAGCAACTTGATCAGCACAGTCCACCACCCTAACAACCTGGGCAACTCTACCTCTGCCTCGACCATGACCTCTACCACGGCCTCTACCGTGGCCAACACCAACTCTTTATGGAGCATCAGGAAAAGGAGTTGTCTCTTACTCCTCCGCCAGCCGCTGAGCAGCTGCATATATCTCACCATTTACTACAATGAGTTAACAGAGCAAGTTAACTTCACATAAGAAGACTCACGCATGACAGGGAGAGAAAGAAAATAAACTGTCTAAATGCCACCATGGCCTCTCGTAGATAGGAACAAGCATCTCCACCCGATCATCAAGAATTTATTAGACACTTTCATGATCTAGAAAGACTCTAAATCAGGCTCTTATACCAACTGACATGACCCATATTTTCGGCTAGGCCGTGCTGGCACCCAACAACCTCCCCTAGACCCGTCTGGCGAACCCTATCGACTTACTCAATATAAATCACATGAAACTAACTTGAAAATGAAATAAGAGTAACTTTAATGACATAAAATAACACCATAAGATAGATACATACAAGATGAATATATACTTATAAGCCGCCATAATAATTGAACTAACTACTCAAAATACACAGGCCATAGATTTTCAGATCAGACATCTATAAGGTCCAAAATGTGTCCAACTTTTAAAGGGAACAAAAATAAGATTCATCTATAAAAGATATATCTGGTGCTCTCAACAAACAAGCTGGCTCGCTACAAATAGCTGAATATTTCATGATTTTACCTCACGTTGTGTGCTGGGTCTTAGAGCGGAATTTGCCAAAATGAAAAGACAACATTAGAAACTGAAAGGGAGTGAGCCATAAGGACTCAATAAGCGAGGAGTCGCTAATTAACTCGAGAAATAGTTAAACTATCTAGGGAAACAATAGATAATACTAATTAACAGATAAGCCATGCAAAGATAGTCAAGCAACATGCATATACAGATAATAAACACATATACTGGTATGAAATGAATGAATCATGATGCAATGGGGACAGATGTGCCCAATGATTGGAGCGGAATCCTCCTACCCTCAATATGTATGCCAGGAGTGGAGTCCTCCTACTCCTAGGGAATCCTCTTGCCCTTAGATGACATAGCAGCCCATAATCAAAAGAAATATAATCAGAAAACATATGATAAGGATGTGGCGTAGTAAGTACGCTTTGTAGGAAACTATTCACATGTAGAATGCGTGAATAGAACGTCCATAAGGCTGAAGGCTGTCAAAGAAGCAGATATTATCACTTACCTCAAGTCTTAGATCAGATCAATCAGTAAATGAGCTCTTTTCCTTTCTTACGCCTCTCAAAATATTCACTTTCTGAACCAAAAAAAATTATCACACTCATAAGTGCCTAAAGAAGGTTTTAGGCGGAGAAAGAACGATTATTACTAAAATACCACTAGGTTGGACTTAGCTGAAAACCCATAAATTATACTTTTCCCGACTTCACATTGTACAACAATTCCAGCTATATCATTAGATTTCATTTTAAGTTCAATTTGATTAAATTCCTATATTCTTATGAATTTTAGGGTTCCAACCCATTTTTCTAATTCAAAGGATTCCACTCTTAAATCATGAATTAACACAATTTAATCATGAATTTAACGTAATTTAATGTTATACGATTAATACCTGAAGAATTCTCACGATTTGGTATCTAAAATTCACCTTGGAACTGATTAAAACCACTGAAATTGAACAAGGATCAAAATAGGCTGAAAAAAACCTTTTTATACCCCACGAACCTACTATAGTACTTCGAAAATGCATCAGCAATAGCTAGTGTGACATTTTTGGCCCGAACAGGATCCAACAAAGTTCGAAATGATCTCAAAATTTGCACACAAGTCGTACAATACTTACTTGAGATACTCGTGAAGATGGATCTCGAATCAGATTCCCGAAGCGTAAGATAGAGGTCTCATGAGAAGAGGTCAAACTCTTAACTTTCAGGACTTTAGCAAGAACTAATCGAACGACCTCGAAATTCACTTCTAAAAGTTTACATAGGTCAGAAATAACTACACAAACCTAACGTCGCTTTCAGTTCGAATCTGACCTCATTTGCTCAAATCGAGCTCGAAAACCTCTTTTAATCTTTACCGACAACCAAAGCTAAAACCTTTTTCCATGACCTGCCAAACGAGGTCTGAATCAGCTCAAATTTTACAGAAATATCCTATTGGACCGTACAAAGCTTTTAATACTATAAGCACACTAATAAGAGTCTTAACTTCCTAAACGACTAGCCAAAGTTATTTCATGTCCCTTTGTTTTCCCAAAAAAAATTATTACGGAGGCGATGACGATATATATTTTGCAAAACTAGCGGGACAGAGAAACAGGGTCGATACTTAGCATGGCAATCCGACTGGCCGTAATTGTTTGCAGCCGTATCGAAATCCTTAACCCTCTTTTCGATCCATCACTATCGAGCCTAAATTCCTTAAATGTTATTATTATTATTATTATTATTATTATTATTATTATTATTATTATTATTATTATTATTATTATTATTATTTTCTCTTTAATTTTATTTGATTTTATTTAATTTTTATTAATGAATGTTATTTTCATATATTATTGCACTAACTATTTGTTTTAATAGCAAGGGTATTTGAATGGAGTTCGCTAAAAAAAGAAGTTGTTGGACAAAGATGAAATTTTTATCTATTTTAATTGAAAATATTTTATATTACATGTTATTGTGAAAACTTCACTTTTGTGGAGTTGGGGTGGTGATGGATAGTTAATTATTGCTATTTTATAATTTACAATTGGCTAAGGTATAATATATAGTTAATCCCAATTAATTAGTCCGATGGAGTACCACATTTAGTGAATTTCAAGTGGTGCACGCCTTTGTACCAATTTATTTGAACCCTTCCCTAGATTTTTAATTCTCAGACCAAGTTCCAGAGTCAATTTTAAAATTGATTAGAAACAAACTAGGTGCCCTAGTATGCCTAGTTAAACAACTTATTAGGTGGAGACTCCAATTTTTTCATTCATGAGTTCCATGGTTGATCTCTATTTTAAACCTAACAGTTTGAAATAGGAGTTGACAGAATGGCGACTCCACTAGGGATAGTTAAAGGTTCTAAACTTAAAAGACTCTGAATTGGGATTCTCTCTGTCACTTTTCTTATACATATCACTTTTATTTATCAAGACTAACTTTTCTTTCTTTCCCTTTTCGCAGGATTATGGTTATCTTTAAATTCCATCTTTTTGTGGGGCTTCGTTAATTTTTTAAAATTGTTTGGTTGTGTTCACATTGTAATTTCTATTCTATCTGTACTTCCCCCGCTTTTGAAAAATTCACACTTATCACACAAAAAGAGCGGTTACGTAGATCTTATGGTTGTTCCACTCTCAACACACCTTTTAGGGAAAGTTTGTAAAGTTGTCAACTAGCATTGCTGTTGACGATTTGGGTGCTTTCAACTTTCAAGTTGTATGCTGAAGAGAAAACCTTGTCTAGAAACCCATTTTTGGGAAAAGGTCCTTTTAGGAGGATAATGCACTCAAGAGAAGGATTTTAAGTCAAAAGAAAAGAAAACTCACTTCAATGGTTCGGGAATTCTCGGATGTCATTTTCTTTCGCGAACTATTGTGGAAAGAACCCTGGGGTAGAGTTATTTGGTGGTATATATGACATCTTCATAAATTTCCCCTTTCGAAGGAAATAGCCAGGTCTTCCCACCCCTACTAGAAATTCCATTTGAAAGCTCTACAATATTTTCCTAGACATTCTTATAATTTTCCTCACATTCTCTCCTATATTTCTTTCTGTACTAAGCACCGCATAGCATTTATAAGACGATTCATTAGTATTTTAGTCCAATAGACTTAATTCATACAAGTCTAGGATCTAATTAAGCCATTTTAATTCAAGCCTTCAACACAATCTTCCACATTATTAGAGCATTTCACGGAATCATCCCACAACTAGGCTGACCTATTATTTCGATTGGTCTTAGTTGAATATCCAACTCTTGACTGTTGGGATACCAAAATATTTTCTATCAACACCATGTACTATGTATCTCTTTCTTTTCTTGCAATTTTTCCCCATTCACGGGTAAATTTTTTTACTTTACCCATTCAGCGACGCCTCCAAGTAGATTCTCAAATATAGTCACATCCTTGCATTTGCGTCGTACCTCGACTACAAAATTTGAAGCCAAATGAAATTACTATAATTTCGATTTCTTCCTGCTCGTCTTGAATGATCGCATCTTTATCTTTGAACGCAGTCACATTTCACCCTTCAAATATAGGAATATGATGCTTTCGCCTGTATCTTATCGAGTTCAAGTCCCTCGAATTCTGCGCCTAACTCATTAGACAACTAATACATATATATTCTCTATCTCATCATCAAATACCTATACTTAGTTGAAATGGTCGCACTGTTACAGTATCAAATCTTAATGATAACCGAATTATTTTTGTATGGGCCTAAACTTATTTAGGATCACAAATCGAATTTGGATTGTGAATACAAGCAAATCTTAGTATTAAAGTCGAGACAATGCCAATAATA
This sequence comes from Petunia x hybrida, assembly GCA_037355625.1. Classification (NCBI taxonomy): domain Eukaryota; kingdom Viridiplantae; phylum Streptophyta; class Magnoliopsida; order Solanales; family Solanaceae; genus Petunia; species Petunia x hybrida. Next base: position 9,227,710 of record JBBBVM010000002.1, read on the forward strand.
AGCGAAAATAAGAGAATAACGTAATTTCAATATATACCAGTGTGTACAAATTTTGCCAAAGTTTCTGTAAGTATTTCTGAATGAGTACAATGTGAAAACTAATGCTATTTATAGATACAAGGGGTCTTGCCCACGTTTCGCATGACTGATCATGCCAACATCCACGTTCAGCATATCCATTAGTGGAGTTAGTGGGCTGATGAGCCGCTAGAACCAAGGTGTCCCACCGAAGCCCAAATGCATGACCCCGGTGGTATAACCTTGCTGCTCGGTTGAAGGGAATACTGTAGAAGCATAGCTCATGACTCGCCTTCGGTGTTGACCTCGGTGCTCGAATTCGGCGGTTCAATTATTTGCTTCGATCTTTCTCCTTCGGAACATCAGCTCGATTGACCTCGATTTATAATACCGAACTGCTGTCCGAGCACGTCGATTTTTACCCAATACAACTTTTATCTCTTCGACCACCTTCGAGAGTGAGCATCATACATTTTTGTTCTTAATCTGATTTCTTCAAAAAGTTAAATATTCAAAGTCTTTCTATTTATCAAAGCCTTGGCTTCTTGTCAAAACCTTCATTACCCCTTTCTTCGAAATTTTTTTTGAAATCTTTCCAACCTTCTTTCGCACAATGACTAAGAGATCTTTCACAGGTTCATGAGAATTGACATTCCATATCTTTAACATATACATCATGCACTAAGGTTCGCGTCATGACAACCGAGTTCCTTGCTGCTATGCTTTTCGGCTTTTTCATCATCAATCCTACTCCAACATGCCTCTCGGACTACCCAAATCGAATTCTTACATGCCCAAGTGTTTCTAATTTTCACCTATATATTCTTAATTTTGGTCATCATTTGGGTTTGCAACTTTTGCCTCTTCAGTCTCGCTAGTGTTTCCATCCTAATTGAGCTATCTATTTGCATTTCAGGTACACTATGGCATTCTCGTCAGCAATTCAAATCCCTACAAAACTCAAACCTAATTGCGCATTCTGCATTATTATTTGAGAACCCAACAATACTTATTCATCATTTCAAACTACATCCGACCTATTCTTGCCTCGGCAAGATACATAGGCAACTCTATATATGGGATGCGGTCTTCCTACTATTTCTAAATCAAGCTCTCTTAGGACAAAACTGAGACGGATTGTGAAATATTCTACTTGCTATCGCAACCGGGGTAGATTTTTAAATAACTCAACCTTTGAATTTCTAAGATTTCCTATGTTTCATAAAAAATCCTCTAAAGTTAGCACAACGTTTAAATTGCCCAAACATTGAATCACTTGATTTGAAATACTGTGACATTCAGATCCTTTGGTCTTCCATTTATCTCAAAGTAAAGATTCTTGTTGAACCAAAAATGATCAGCAACCTAACTGTTCCATCATCCTGTAGCCAAATTTTGATCAACTGACATCCTAATCTTCGATGTTCAACCATCAATTGGTTGAAAATCACCATATTTAACATCGTTTATATCACTTTGTATCAATCTTTCATTTCTATTGTTGACACTCAATTTTGTCCCAAAAATATTGGAATCAATGTCAAATTGTTTTAAGAAAGGTTAATTTTAAAATCGAAGGCAACGGGGGTGTAATTATTGTAGAAAAAATTTCAAAATGTCACAAGTCTTTTCGAATTACTGTTCCGCATTACGTGGTGACCGTTCACTGGCCACTGAACGATCATGCCGATTTATTTACTTCTTCCAACGTTATAATCATCATTATTCTTCCACTTGCACGTGTACATCACCTATAAATACCCCATTTGGAGCCTTTCTTCTCAATTTTGATAATCATCTATAAACAGTGAAGAAGAGAGAAAAACCTCTATTTCAGATAATTTCTCGACCCGTTTGATTTTGAATTTAATCCTTCTTCTAGTAAGAAAATCTTTCCTTCATATCCCATATCATGTCTGCTACAAATTCTGGTCATTGTTCCAACAACTCTGGCGAGGGAGTTGCGTGTTTCGCCGCCGCGATAGCTAGCGGCGATTTCATCACCACCGTGCCGGCGCTGCAAGTCATCGAGGCAGAGGGAGGTGGGGAAGCGACGTCAGTAGCTAGTGGCTCAAGGCGAGGGCTGGTTGCGATAAGGATGAGGTTAGCTTTGACGCTGACATTGGTGGTGATGACAACGATGACGACAGGGATGGCGTCGAAGGCGACGACGTCATCAGTACCAAAGAGGTAGGTGGCCAAGCGGGCGAAGCCCAGGCTAGCAAAGAGACAAGTGGCCAAATGGGTGATGCCGAGGCTAGCAAAGAAACAAGTGGCCAAGTGGGCGATGCCGAGGCCAGCAAAGAGGGGTCCTAGACCGAAGCTGGTACCTCAAAGAAGCTAGGAAGAAAATTTCCCTCGAGGTGGAGATAGACCCTCGGTTAGTCATCCCTTCGAACTTCAATAATGATAAGGACCTCAAAGTCCAAACTCAGTCTGATGCCCAGAAAGGTAAGAAAAGAAACATACCAGTGCATGTCATCCCGAGTCTGATAACCAAGGAATTGATTGAGACTATTCGGGCAGACTGCCATTGGGGGCCCGAGGTGGAAATAAGGGTTCCAGCCTCGGACGCGGCTACTTCCACTCATGTTCCAAGATATTCTTCGTTTTTCACATATCCCTTCACCATAGGTTTTAGTTTGCCAGTTCACCCCATAATCGACATGTTTTGCCGATCCTACCACTTATGTTTGTCTCAGTTGGGCCCAGGGGTTTGGAGAGTCGTGCAGGCCCTCGAATACTTGAGTAGATTTGCTAGGTTGCTTTTCACCTTCTAGCATCTGATCTCCTTCTACTACCCATATTTTCACAATGGTGGGGTGGTGGCTCTCTTACCCCATGGGTCTTATGCTGTTTTGAGCAAGAGTGAAGACCACGGTGGCCGAGGTTGGAATGACCGTTATGTGCTCATCCCAACGAGGCTATTATCCGCTGACCTAGTTTTCCCGAAGAGTGGAATGCCCAACGCAAGTATTCTTATCCTCATTTTGTCTTGGGTCATCGTAACTCATCCTTACCAACTTTCGTATTTGTGATATGCAGCCGAAAGGGTCCCAGTTAATTCACCGGGGGATTTACTCGAGTGGATCACCGAGGTGATGAAACAAAAGGAGCGTCCTCGTCGGTAGTGGATGATCCTAGCTGCCCTAGAGGAAAACTGATGGTCATGCAAAAGGCATGGTGAGCTCTTCGCCGATGTTTAAAATTCCCTAGTGTTTGTTTTGAATGGTTGCTTCTTGACATTTTCTTTTTCCTTTCCCACTTAGTTTTTTCCAACAAGGCTGTTAAGGACACCGAAAAGGAGGAGGAGGAAACCGAAGAGAAGGGAGACAAAGAAGGAAAAAAGAAGAAAGACTAGAAAAGAAAGAAGGAGAAGAAGATTCTTGATGCCAACGAAGGCGTCAGCAAGATGGTAAATTTGGCGTGGCGACTCGTCGAAGAGAAGAATCTAATGGTTCACCAGGCCAAGGGACTTCGAAAGGTGATGATATCTTTCTAGGTCGATTTACATGTATTCAAACTTCTACTTCATCTCATATTTACGAGATTGCTCCCCTCCCTTCCCCAGGCTCTAAGAGGAAAAGAGCTGAGTCGAAGAGGGATACTAAGGCTAAAGGATCTTGGACTGAGGAGACTGCTGCCCCTGCTTCCGAGGTGGTAACAGGGAAGCACCGAGGGCTTATTGACGAGCTTGATGACGAAGATATCAATATAGCTGCTCCCAAGGTGACCACAGAACCAGTCCCTGAGGTCCATAGGGAGACCGAGGTGATAAATGTTGAGGAGTTTGACCAAGAGGCTACCAAGCGGAAAGGTAAAGCTAAAGCAAGCGAAGGCTTGATTAAAAGCATGGTTAAGGCTTCTCGAAGTTCGGGTAAGGCTTCGAACGCTGCACCTCGGGCTTTAGAAATTGCTCCTGAGGCCAACCAAAGAAGACATCGCCGCCGTCGATGTTTTGCTCGGGTCCACTGAAGCTCACGCCCTTCGCAACCTTAGCCCTATGAGCTTGATGGGTGTTTCAGCCGCCTCTGCTCTTCGTGTAAATTTTCCCGGATTCTTGTTCGTGCAACTTATCCTTTCCTTGCCCTTGACACTAAAATTTTGATCTTGTGCAGAGCTTGGTCCTCGTGTTACAGGCTATTCACCTAGAACGCGACCGAGCGGAGCAAGTTGAAGCGGCGACTGCTGCCTGGGGAGAGCAAAAAAGGGGTTTTGGACAGAATCGCCGAGCTGGAAACTCAATTTGCTGCTTTGAACGAAGACTTTGGGCGCGCTAATGAAGCTGCAGCTAAGGCCGAGGCTGACTTACATGGGGTTCTGGAGTCTTCCGAGGTAAGGGTTCAGGCCGTGACAGATGAGTTCGTTAGCGAACGTTCGAGGCTGAGCTTGGAAGCTGAACGGCTCGAAGCTGAACCCTTCTGCGCCAGAGCTGAGGTGTTGGAGGCAGGCGAGAAATACCGTGGCAAGTTAGAAGAGTACAACGCCAAGCTTGTTGGGTTGCACCGCCAGGTAGATCAAGTGCCTGCTCTTCAGTTTGCCTACCTCAATCAGCGGGCGGAAGTCAAAGCAACGAGGGCGAAGTTTGAAGAGACATGGCCTATTGTTAAGACTAGGCTTGACACGCTCGAGCAAGTCCAAGCTGGGCAGATCGTGCTCGAAGAAGAAATAGTAAAGGCTAGGGGCGCTGCTGCCAAGGCCCAAAAAATAGTAGATGATCTTCCCTCGAGTGAGGATTCGAATGATAGTGAATCCGAGGGCGATGAGGAGGGTGAGAGCGCCGAAGAGCGTAATGAAGATGCCGAAGATGGGAACCCTTAGGGTAAGATAGTTTGCAAACTTTATTTTGTCTTCATTCTTTTTCATCCTCTGTATTTTTGCTTTTGTTTAGGCCTTCGGGCCTTTTGATGTACATAACTTTATAGCCTTTGGGCTTTTTAATGAATGAATTTGTATTTTATGTTGCAAGTGTTAGCTTTGTTTTTCCTCCTGAAAGACTTTGTGCCGAACACTTAAAGTAATCTGCTTGCAAGACTTAATCACATAAAACCGATGCGAACTTAGAACGACGTCTCATTCTCGAGTTAATGCATTTAAAATATAACTTTAGTATGTAAGATCATAGAAACAAAGAGATATTGAATCAAGTTTATTTCATTGATGATATCAACTAGCCGCAATCGGCTTTTACATAAGGCCTAGTCTAAGTAGGACTTAGGCGCAAAAGTAAGTCGATACATGCCGCTATCGGGCGTAATTCCAAAGTGCTAATCTATTTCCTGGGCGTCAGTCCCCGGCTGCGGAATAGATGGACTTCGGTTGGGTGGTTTGGTGTCGACCTCGGTTGCAACTCGCCTCTCACTCCCCCCAGTGTTCGGGTTTGAATCTTGATGAAGATCCGAGCACTTGAGATCGTCTTATCTGCTTCCTGAAAAGGTCAAGCAAAATAAAACGAGGAGTAAGTTAGCATATTTCGACCGAAGCCCTAGGAGCATTTTTCGGCTCGAGGCTGTAGGTGAATTTTAAATGATCAAGGAATGTTTACCTCGATTTTAAAAGTAGTACTGCTTCAAATTAGAGATGTTCCAATTCAAAGGTTCGGGTTTGCCTTGTAGATCTTCGTTTTAACAAGATCTTTTTCCAACGATTGCTTTAACTCTGTAAGGCCCTTCCCAATTTGCAATGAGTTTTCCCCCGTTCTTTTCCTTCGTCGACTGATTCGAAGCCTTTAACACATAATCGCCAACTTTGAAGTCCCTAAGTTTACCCTTCCTGTTGAGATATGCCTCGATTTGCCTTTTTTGTGTTGCTAACCGAACTTGAGCCAACTCTCTTTTCTCTTCGAGCAAATCCAACTCTATGCGCATGGCTTGTTGATTGGCATCTTCGGTGGTATGAGCATACCGAAGACTTGGCTCGCCCACTTCCACGGGGATAAGTGAATCCATGCCATAAGCGAGGGAAAATGGGGTTTCACCGGTGTTGTTCTTCTCCGTTGCTCGCATTGCCCACAACACACCTGGTAACTCTTCGGGCCAAGGACCTTTCTTCACATCAAGTCTCTTCTTGTGACTTTCAATTATTACTCTGTTTGAGGATTCGGCTTGTCCATTGGAACTTGGATGGTAGGGGGTCGAAGCTATTCTTTTTATTCCCCATTGCTTAAAGAAATCAGTGATAGCTGCCCCCATGAATTGTGGACTGTTGTCATAAGCGATCTCCTTTGGGACACCGAACCTGTAGATGATATTTTTCCTGATAAAATCAATCACCTCTTTCTGTCTAATTTTGGTGAAATCTCCTGCTTCTACCTATTTTGTGAAGTAATCTGTTAAACTAAGAATAAACCGAACCCCTCCTTTTCCCTTCGATAGGGGGCCAATGGTATCCATCCCCCACTTCATGAAGGGCCATGGTGACACGGCCGAACGTAGAGGTTCGGCTTTCTGATGAATCATTTGGGCGTGGCGTTGACATTTGTCACATTTTTTCACGAAGGCTTTTGCGTCTGCGCTTATGGTGGGCCAATAGTATCCTGCCCGAAGTAGTATGCGCACTAAAGACTTTCCCCCCGAATGATTTCCACACTCGCCCTCGTGTATTTCTGCCATCTCATATCTAGCTTCATTTGGACCCAAGCACTTGGCCATCGGGCCGCTGTACAATCTTCTATATAGATTTCTCCCAATCATTGAGTACGACGCCGCTTGAGTCCTTAACTTTTTTGCCTCTTTCTTATCTTGAGGGATAGTCCTCGAGTCGAAGTAATAGATAAACTTACTCCGCCAATCCTATTTGTGGTCCACTGAGTTGACTTCCAATTTTATTTCCCTCATTTGTGAGAAAAGCAACCGAACCACTGAATCAGTCCCCGAGTGTCCTTCGTCTACCGCCGAACCCAAGTTTACTAGGGCATCGGCTTCGGTATTCTCCTCTCGAGGCACCTGTTTGATCTATCATTCTTGAAATTGAGCCAACCCTCTTTGCGCTCGAATCAAGAATTGTTGCATGCTGGGCTCACGAGCAGTATATTCACTGAGCACTTAGTTTACCACCAGTTGTGAATCACACGTTAGTTCAACTCTTTCTACCCCCATCTCTTGGGCCAACTCCAATCCTGCTAAAGCTGCTTCGTATTCTGCCTCTTTGTTGGTCATTTTTCTTAACCGAACCGAATGCCTGATTCTCTCCCCGGTGGGTGCTATCAACACTATGCCTAATCCCAAACCCTTAGAATTAGTTGCCCCATCGGTGTAGAGTACCCACAGTCCTGAGGTCGAACCTTTCTATCATATTCACTCAATTCTACTGCCCATTTAGATAACCTCCTCGACAACTCCCTTTTATGCAATATACTTCGTAGAGGGAAGGTGGTAACTACGGCTATTGGATGATATTGAAAATAGGGTCGTAGTTTCCGAGCAGTAACAATTAAAGCAAATGCTAATTTTTCCAAATGAGGGTACCTGATTTCAGCGTCGAGGAATGTCTTGCTCACATAGTAGATGGGCTGTTGCTTGCCATCCTCTTCCCGAACCAACACAGAACTAACTGACACCTCGGACACCGCCAGGTAAACTAGCAACGTTTCACCATTTTTTGGCTTGACGAGCAACGGTGCGTTAGCCAGGTAGCATTTCAATTCCATTAGCGCTTGTTTACACACCGGTGTCCACTCGAAGTGATTATTCTTCCTCAAGACAAAGAAGAATTTGTGGCATCGCTCTGAGGATCTTGAGATAAATCTACTCAAGGCAGCGACTCGGCCAGTCAAGCGCTGAACTTCCTTCACCCCGGTTAACTCCTCGGTTATTTCTTCAATGGCTTTGATCTTATGTGGATTGGCTTCGATTCTACATTCAGAGACTATGAATCCCAAAAATTTTCCTAACCCCACACCGAAGGCACACTTTTCAGGATTTAACTTCATGCCGTATTGCCTCAAAACAGCGAAAGCCTCTCTCAAATGGTTTAAATGATATTCGATCTGAATAGACTTGCATATCGTCTATGTAAACCTCCATAGACTTTCCAATATAATCTTTGAACATGCGGCACACCAGTCTTTGGTATATTGCCCCGGCGTTCTTCAAACCGAAGGGCATTACCTTGTAACAGAAGGTGCCTCGATCAGTGATGAACTAGGTCTTTTCTTCATCCTTTGGATCCATGAGGATTTGGTTATACCCCTAATAGGCATCTAAGAAGGTTAATAGTTTGTGTCCAGCCGTGGAGTCTATTAACCTGTCTATCTGTGGCAGTGGATAGGAGTCCTTGGGCCAGGCTTTGTTTAGATATGTGTTATCTACACACATCCTCCACTTACCGTTCTTTTTGGGCACGATGAAGACATTAGCCAGCCACTCGGGGTGCTTCACTTCTCTTATGAAGCCATTTTCTTGTAACTTCATTGTTTCATCCTCGATTGCTTTCTTTTTAACCCCGGCGTGCGGCCTCTTATTTTGTTTTACCGAGGTAAAATGGGAATCCACATTCAATTTATGGGTCATGATCTTCGGATCGATACCGACCATATCTTAATGGGACCAAGCAAAGCAATCGTTGTTGGACTTCAAGACTTCGATTATAGCTTTCTTCGACTCTGGGTCCACTCTGAGCCGACAAACACTTTTCTCTTCGAAAAGTCTTTCCATAACGTGAAAGATTCCAATTCTTCAATAGTTGAGTCCTCGGCTTTTTATTTCCGAGATTTTTGAATGCACACCGGTATCTTCTCTATTTCTCCTCAAGGGTCCTCTTTGTTTGACCCCAGTTGCATTGGTTGCTATTTCTTTGGTCCGGTCGGGATGACCCCACTCTTAAGCGCAACCGATTAGCACTCTCTCGCTGCTCGTTGCTCTCCTTTAATCGACCAACTCCCCATGGGGTAGGGAATTGGATCACTTGATGAAGAGTGGATGGAACAGCCTCCATGGAATGAATCCATGGCCTACCGGGGATCACATTATACACCGTGTTCTCGGGTAGAACTTGAAGCAGTATTTCTTTGCAAACTCATTCCGCGAACGTTTTGAGTGTGATTTCCCTCAATATCTTTTCAGTGGAGTTTTTTTAGCCAGTCAACACAGTTGCCTTAGGGATAACCTCTCCATTCAGCCACATCTTTTTGATGGCCCCGTAGCTGATTATGTTGACCGAGCTACTGGGGTCAATCAAATATTCTCAACATGATGACCAAAGCGTCGTGATGAGGGAACATCATCCCATCATAATCGTCATCATCAAACACAATTTCTTTTCTCGAGCCTCCAACTCGAGTTCTTTTCTCCATAGTGATAGATAGCTTCACGAACTTCTTAGCAGCTGCAAATTTCACCCCCATTCACCTCTGACCCCCCTGTGATAGCATTCACGACTCTCTTGAGGGGTGGTTCATGAGGTGGTTGTCCATCACCTCGGTTCTTTGTGTAGTTTTCCTTCCCCTTATTAGTGAGGAATTCAGCTAACACACCCTTTTTCAATAAGTGTGCCACCTCGAGGCGCAATGCTTTGCAGTCCTCAGTGTGGTGGCCATAGTCTGTATGAAACTCGCAGTGTAGAGATCCCTTTTGTCAGCAGGAGTTCTCATATCCTTGGGTATTCTCACCCCGGCTGTCCCCTTCACTATATTGACCAGCTCCGAGGTCGATATGTTGAAGTTGTAATCAGGGATGCGGGGTAATTCCTTATTTTTGAGACCGGAGTTGGGCTCGAGGAGTTCCTTTGGTTCGTATTGGGAAAAACCTTTCCACCGAATCGTTGGCTCACATGTGAATTTCCCAACGAGTTTCCGAGCGAATTTCTAAGCCTTTGACTAACAGGCTGCCTCGATGGGGTGTATGGTTCGTACCTCCCCTTCGAGTTCCCTCACGGTGCCTCGGCGCGATATGAGGATTCGCTTCGATTCTTGTAGTTATGATTTCGACCATTATTTTTCTACTCAGCTTCCTCCAACCTTATCTTGGTGTATGCCCTGTTGTGCAAATCATTCCATTTCAAGGTTTGATATTGTTGGGGCTCTTTTCGCAACTCAGCAGCAGCCTCAGAGTTTCGAGCATTTATACAGTTTTCAAACGCCATGATGGCTAGAGTATTATCCATTGGTGATAACTCCAAGCTCTCAGCATGAAAGCGCTCGAGGAAGTCTTTGAGTGGCTCACCGGACTGTTGTTTGACTTCGAATATATCCTCCTTCCTTTGGAGGATTTTCTGTGCCCCGGTATGAGCTTTAACAAATGCGTTAACCAGCTCCTTAAAAGTGGAAATAGACCTCAAAGGTAGACGCATGTACCAGCGTAATGCTCCCTTCTCCAAAGATTCAACGAATTTTTTTAATAACATCGACTCCAAATCTATCTCCATTAAGTCGTTACTTAGCACCATTGACATGTATTCGGTCACATGTTCTTTGGGGTCGGTGGTCCCAATATTTTCTAAAAAACAAAAGCTTGAAAGTTTTTGTAGTCCGCGCTGGAGCAGACTCGGGCTTCAATGGCAACTGCCTGTATTGGTCAATATCTAGAACATCGTGGGTCTTAGTCACCCTAGGGACGCTTTCGAGTAATTTTTCCACGCGCACCGCGACGCGAGCCTTAACTCGAGCTTCGATCTCCTTGGTTAACTTTTGACATCTACCGAGGAGGTAGTTTTTGCCACGGCGGGGATCGTCCCGAAGTGTGGCGTGGTGCTCGGTAGTGTGCCCGAACCCCCAGATATGGCCCCATTTTGAGGTCCCCCGTTATCGCACCCGTAGGAACGAAGATCGAGATGCCTCTACTTGGAACCACAGGTGGGACTCCATTCGGAGTTGAGATGTTCCTCACTTCTAACGAAACACAAAACTCAGCATTAATATTAGCCTGTTCGGCTTGCTGCTCTTGAAGAGCTTTCAGTGTGGCAACAACATAAGCCTGAAAAGCTTCGGTTGTCATCGAAGATGAAGAGTTTGGGTTCGATTAAACACTAGTCTGTCCATCGGGAGTTAACTGCAGTTCAATGGGATTTCTGCTATTGTCGGCCCTATCATCGAGTAAAAAATGTGAATTCAGACGAAAAAGACGTTCAACTTTGGAACAAAGCGTTTATGCTCGTATCCCCACAGACGGCGCCAATTTGTATGGGACTAAACTGATTTAGGATCACAAATCAAATTTGGGTTGTGAATACAAGCAAATCTTAGTATCAAAGTCGAAACAATGCCAATAATAAGCGAAAATGTAAGAGAATAACATAATTTCAATATATATCGGTGAGTACAAATTTTGCCAGAGTTTCTGTAAGTATTTCTGAATGAGTACAATGTGAAAACTAATGTTATTTATAGATACAAGGGGCCTTGCCCACGTTTCCCATGACTGATCATGCCTACATCCACGTCCAGCATATCCATTAGTTGAGTTAGTGAGCTGCAGTAGTGGGCTGATGAGCCGGTAGAAACCGAGGTGTCCCACCGAAGCCCAAATGCATGACCTCGGTGGTACAACCTTGTTGCTCGGTTGAAGGGAATACTGTCAAAGCATAGCTCATGACTCGCCTTCGGTGTTGACCTCGGTGCTCGACTTCGGCGGTTCAATTGTTTGCTTCGATCTTTCTCCTTCAGAACATCAGCTCGACTGACCTCGATTTATAATACCGAAGTGCTGTCCGAGCACGTCGATTTTTATCCAATTCAATTTTTATCTCTTCGACCACCTTTGAGAGTGAGCATTATACATTTTTGTTCTTAATCTGATTTCTTCAAAAAGTGAAATATTCAAAGTCTTTCTATTTATCAAAGTCTTGGCTTCTTGTCAAAACATTCATTACCCTTTTCTTCGAAAAAAAATCTGAAATCTTTTCAACCTTCTTTCGCACAATGACTAAGAGATCTTTCACAGGTTCATGAGAATTGACATTCCATATCTTAACATATACATCATGCACTAAGGTTTGCGTCATGACAACCGAGTGCCTTGCTGTTATGCTTTTCGGCTTTTTCATCATCAATCCTAGTCCAACATGCCTCTCGGACTCCCCAAATCTAATTCTTACATGCCCAACTGTTTGTAATTTTCACTTATATATTCTTAATTTTGGTCATCATTTGGTTTTGCAACTTTTGCCTCTTCAAAGTCTCGCTAGTGTTTCCATCCTAATTGAGCTATCTATTTGCATTTCAGGTACACTATGGTATTCTCGTCAAGCAATTCAAATCCCTACAAAACAAAACCTAATTGCGCATTCTGCATTATTATTTGAGAACCCAACTGTACTTATTCATCTTTTCAAACTACGTATGACCTATTTTTGCCTCGGCAAGATACATAGGCAACTCTATATAAGGGATGCGGTCTTCCTACTATTTCTAAATCAAGCTCTCTCAGGACAAAACTGAGACGAATTGTGAAATATTCTACTTGCTATCGCAACCGGGGTAGATTTTTAAATATCTCAACCTTTGAATTTCTAAGATTTCCGATGTTTCATAAACAAATCCTCCAAAGTTAGCACAACGTTTAAATTGACCCAAACATTGAATCACTTGATTTGAAATACTCCGACGTTCAGATCCTTTGGTCTTTAATTTATCTCAAAGTAAAGATTCTTGTTGAACCAAAAATGATCAGCAACCTAACTGTTCGATCATCCTGCAACGGAATTTTGATCAACTGAAATTCTAATCTTCGATGCTCAATCATCAATCGGTTGAAAATCACCATATTTAACATCGTTTATATCAGTTGTATCAATCTTTCATTTCCATTGTTGACACTCAAGTTTGTCCTCAAAATATTGGAATCAATGTCAAATTGTTTCAAGAAAGGTTAATTTTAAAATCGAAGGCAACGTGGGTAATTATTGAAGAAAAAAGGCCAAAATTGCACAAGGCAGCCTCAATCCTGGTCTACCTGTGCAAAATATACTTATTAACTAGGTTGAATTACAAAATTGAGCTAAAAAGCACCCTGTCTTGATTTACTAAGCGGTTTTTTTAGTGGTCTTTAAAACCTAAGCACATTTTAACTAATGAAACCTGAAAAGACGGAAATACCCTTCCCCACATCAAAACACTCGCTGCTTAATGAAACAAATGAACTTCACCAAACGAACGGCCACACTTCCTCTCCTCCTCAAACAAACAAAGTTTCAGCTCCAGCAACGACATACGACGGCGAGTGGCGGCGAGTTTTGTGAAACAATGAACAACTCCGACAATAAATCAAGTAATAGCAAAAATTCCAGTATATTTACCTTTTTTATGAGTTTACGTTTTTGCTTGATTTTATAACAAAACAAAAGCTGCATCGAACTACGTGCTTTTATTATAAAGGAAATAATGACGCATTGGCTTCAACCTTGATATTGTAATAAAGCTTTCATATTTGTTAAGATTGAATTATTAACGAATCGACATAGGAGATATGTATTTACGTATTGATAAAAAAAAAGTGGTGACGAATTTTGAAGAATTACAGTATATCGGTATGTAAAAAGTAATTTTGAAAGAGTTGCAGATGCTTCGTCGTCGTTATGTCATCTGAGTTTGGAGAAAATAATGACAGATTGGCATAAATAAACTGGCTTAGATAGTTTCGCATTTGTTATTACAAACTATCTAAAAACTGGTTTAATATTTGGTGGAAATGAGTTGTTGTCAAAACAGGAGAATTTACATGCAACATTTACTTGCTAATATAAACTAAATGATGACGAATTGGACTGTGTTTATATATCATCATACAAAAATTCTAATAAAAGTACGACTTTGAAGGAAGTGCAGACGAATTGTCGGATTTTTTCCTAGTTACGTGCTTTGAGTTTCTTCGAAAGAATGCCGGATTGGTATTTTTATAAAAAAATTGTGTTCAAAATTGTTTGATGTCTGCTTTAATGAACTTTTGATAAAACTGGAACATTGTGGTTTTTCATTCTTGCTATAAGCTTTGTTAACCTATTTTTCTGTGTGTTTTGAGTGAAGTAATTGTACTTATATATTAATTGTATGTCCTAAATAATAATGGATTATATCTCCATTGTATTTCCCTTGCAGAAATGGAGACAATGGCCATCTATGTTGCATATAATAGCAAGTGGACTAAAGATAACAAATATGTTGATCATCAGACAAGACTAATACCTGTAAAACAGATATCTCATTTGAAAAACTAGTTGACGAGATATCTGATTCTCTGAAATGCAATTGAAAGTTAGAAAAAATCTCGTTTGATACAAAACTTGAAACAAGTAAAGAAATGTTGGTGAGAAATGATGATGATCTAGGAGACTGCATTTACTTCCTCCAGAACGACAACAATTTCAAGAACACACATCTAATTGTGGAACTCTGTGAAAATATGTGTATGCCTCGACAAAATGGTACATGCTACATCCTCAAGAACAAGAGGGAGGCCTCATTGCACAAATAACAAAAGCCTTGGCAATTGATGAAGATGGAATGTAAATGTAAATTTTCATTCCAGCACCACTATCTGATGAAACAAAAGACATTAGTAATCTTATACAAGAACAATTCACTGACCATCAGCAGCCGCTTTCTCCAGAACCAATTGAAGTAGAGGATACACAGACATCTAATGTTGATACTGAGAAAAAGATGAAGAAGGGGAAAAAGAAGATATCTGAACTGGTTACAGAGACAGTGCTATTAGAAAGTAATACAACACTGGATGACACAAGGTACAAATCATTGTTTCTAGACAGAGAATTTAAAGAAATGTATATCCAATATTTCAGTCATGCACCATTTCCAGTTCGTCGTAGAAATCTCAAACAGACACAGGTATTCTCTGAGATGCATCAATAAAGTGCAGCTGGCGGTTCCGAGCTACAAAGTTTAAATATTCTGAGATTTTCTGGGTTATAAAGTTTGAAAAGGAACACAATTGTTCAATTGACTACATTAAAGCAGACCAAAGGAATGCAACATTAGCAATCATATCTGAATACATTACAAAGATGCTACGAAATCTAAAAAAAAAAAATGAAATTACGCCGAATTTTGATATAGGTGAGATGCAAAGGAGATATGGCTTACAAATAGACTACCACAAAGCTTGGTGTTCAATACAACATGTCCTTGGTGTCATAAGAGGAACCTTGGAAGAAAACTATGAAATAATAACATCTTACATCTACATGATGAAGTTGGAAAACCCTAGCACATACACAAGCATCAAAAGAGATCATGAGAAAAGGTATATTCCAACCCTCTCAGTATGACTTGTAGCAAATTCATGACTATTTTGTCAATTTCTACAGGTTTCTATACATGTTGTATATAATACAAGATTTTCTAAGTAGAATATCACCAATACACCTGAAAATGTTGTATTTCTCTTCAGTCTATCTATAAAACCATCGTGCAATACATTCGAAAAGCTAGCATTTCTATTCAGTCTATCTACAACACTATCTTGTAAACATCCGAAAAGGTGCCATTTCTGTTCAGTCTATCTATAAAACCATCCTGTAATACATCCAAAAAGATAGCATTTCTATTTAGTCTATCTAAAACAATATCATGCAATACCTCCGAAAAGGTAGCATTTCTCTTCAGTCTATCTACAAAACTATCCTGCAATACATCCGAAGAGGTAGCATTTCTCTTAAAACTATCTATAGAACTATCATGCTTGTCATTTTCTATAGGTTTCTGTACATGTTTTATGCATACGGAGCGTCAATTGAAGGATGGAAGTACTGTAGGTCTATCATAATGGTTGATACAACATTTCTGAAGGGGAAATATAGTGGTGTACTCATTGTAGCAGTCCCCAAGGATGGAGACAACAACATATTTCCGTTAGCTTTAGGAATGGCAATTTTGAAAACAATGAGTGCTATAATTGGTTCTTCACCGAGCTTAAAAAAGCATTTCCAACGTGCTCAAATATGTCCATCCTCTCTGATCGGAACACATCAATTGCTAATGCAGTTGCAAAGGTATATCCAGAGTGCCAACATGGAATCTGCATCTACCACATTCAAAAGAACCTTAAACAGAAATTCTTTGGCGAAAAAGTCATAGGACTTTTCAATTCTGCAGCAACAACATTGTCACGACCCAAAAACCCGAATAGGTCGTGAGGGCACCCAAGTAACCAAGTTGGGCGAACCCACTTGATTTGTGAATAATTAGAATAAACTCTACGACGGAATGTATATTTCAATAATATCCCATAAAATTAATAAAGAAGTTGAAATATCCCGACAATAAAAAGATTTAAGTACTCCTCGAATTATGAACATCTAAGAGTGCCAAATAAGTTATACAACTCCAAAAATTACGGGAATACATCATAGAGAAATATAAACTATATAAGCGGCCACCACGGACGAAGGGTTGGCTCACCGCTAATAGAGAGATGCTTTGCCTCGGTCAACCACGAATCTCACTAGTAGATAGTGCCGAATCTGTAAGATATAAATAAACCAACAAAGAAAAGGAAAGGGGTGAGTCGAGTGACTCAATAAGCGGGGACGTGGATCCAAGTAAAGTAGCAAGCTGTTCATATATGGAAAGCAAGACAACTCAAAGGTATGTGAAGTAAAGAAAACCATTTAAGTAACAGTCAAGTAATATTCATACTCCGTCATAAAAATACCACCAATACTTTCATTGTAACTCCGGGGTAAATACTTAACCTTGTCATTCTACAATAATATGCACGGAACTACATCGTGCTAGGTAATATGCACGGAACTACATCGTACCACAATAATATGCACGGAACTACATCGTGCTAGATATTATGTACGGAACTACATTTTACCACAATAATATGCACGGAACTATATCATGCCACAATAATTTGTATAGAAGCATATATCATACATAGGGTGTGGAGCAAGTCTACCAAAAAAGCGAAATACATTTACCTCGGTCTGAAGCTCAGTAGCTACTCAACAATGGTTTTCCTTTTTCGTATCTCTTCCAAACGTTCTCTCTCTATTAGAAGAACGTGATACAATCAATACTAGGGCTAATAGTTAAACATTACAAACCTTAAGCTAAAAGGGTTAAGAAATTAAAGTCAATCCCGTGGCCCCATACTCAAACCCCAAAAGTAATCTCACAATCGTTTTACCCATAAGAACACGAGTCTAAATCTATAATCTAATCTCGATCTTAATAGGAATTTGGGTGTCAAGTCTCAATTTTACTAAATAGATAACTTAGGTTCAAATACTATTTCCTACCCCTCAAATGCCATACTTGTGAAACATACATCCCAACATAAACGATACTCAATTATATGAATCCAATATTTCAAAATTATAGTCTCAGCAATTAAAAGAAAATAAGAATTTTCATACTAATGAGAAGCTGTAGTGGCTAGCATAACGGTTAGAATAAAAATGAGAAACAGAGCAGCATAACAAAAAACGATACATAGAGGAGCAAAGTTCACTATGTTTGCTTTTCATCCATAGTTCCTAAACATCATGAAATCATGATGTCTCCAACTAACCATATGAACAATCATTGACTTCCATCCACTATTTTCATAGTAATCATTACCTAATTATAACTATTTCTATTAATAATTTAACCATGATTACATCAATAATGACAGTAAATAAGAAAATAACTTAATACCTCAATGTATTTCCAAATAAAGCTCCTCAAAGTTACATATGAACTCCCGCTGCCTCTTCACCCAATGTCCCCTAAAAATTCCGTTTCTTTGTTTTTTTCTTAACCCTACACACCAAAATAATACCCTTATATATATATATATATGTTTTTGTGTGTGTGTGTGTTTGGTCCAAAAGTTATCTAATTATGTCTTTTTTCGTTTTTTCCTCCAACTCAAATTAAAATAAAATAAATTAATTATTATAAAATATTGGGGTGTTACATTCTCCTCCACTTAAACACAAGTTCGTCCTCGAACTTATTCCACCCGATACTCACAACCAGTCTATACACATGCATCCAACACCAAGCCTTTTACCACCCACAATCATCTTCATAAAAACTCAAAATTTGGCTAAGTCCCAAAATTTCGCCAAAATTTCCTTTATAAATTGGACTATCCAAAAATAATTCATGTCTCAAATACCAACAACCACCGTATAAAATATAATAAGTCATGCATAGGCACTAAACAAAGCTCAAGATAATCTCAACCGTTCCGACAAGGAGGTAAATCTCAATAATAAATCAAACACACTCCGGCAAGGAGCTAAATCACTCTAATGAATCAAATACTCTGGCAAGGGGATAAATTACTTTAACGAATAAGACAACTCCGACAATGAGGTAAACATGATATAACTCACAATTAATAAGAGAAATTTAAATGCAAGGACTTTAAAATTCACTTACCTGATACCTCAAACAAGTGGGGATATCTATCCCGCATGCTCGACTCAATCTCCCAAGTATCCTCATCATGCTACGGTTATGCCATCGCACTTTTACTAACGGAATCTCTTTAGACCTCAACTTTCGGGTCTCTTCCTACAATAGCAACTGGAACTTCGTCATAAGCTAAGTTCACTTCCAATTGAACTGGGTCCACCTCTATGACATTAGTGGGATCTCGAACACACTTCCGGAGCATAGAAACATGAAAAACGGAATGAACAGGCATAGACTCTGGCAATGCAAGTCGATAAGCAATCTCACCAATACGCTTCACAATCTTAAAAGGACCAATGAACCTAGGGATCAACTTGCCCTTCTTCCCAAAGCTCTTCACACCCCGTAGTGGTGACACCTTCAAGAAAACCATATCACCTTCCTCAAATACCAACTCCCGGCTTCTCTTGTTCGAGTATGATATATGCCTACTCTAAGTAGTTCAAAGACGATGCTGAATGATATGAACCGTATCCAAAGTCTGACGAACAATATCAGGATCCAACACCTCAACATCTCGAGACTCGAACCAACCAACTGGAGATCAACATCGGCGACCATATAATGCCTCGAACGGCGCCATCTGAATAGAAGACTAATAATTGCTATTATAAGCAAACTCTGTAGGAGCCAAATGATCATCCCAATGACCGCCAAAATGCAAGGCACGTGCTCTCAACATATCCTCCAAGATCTGAATAGTTCTCTCAGACTGTCCATTAGTCTGCGGATGTAATGCGATACTAAGTTGGACCTGAGTACCCAACTCTCTCTGAAAAGCCTGCCAAAACTGAGAAGTGAACTGAGAGCATCGATCAGAGATAATAGACAATGGAGTACCATGCAGCCGAACAATCTGCTCAATAAAGATCCGAGCCAACTTCTTTGATGTATCTGTTGTCTTCACCGGAATAAAATGGGCCGACCTGGTACGTCTATCAACAATGACCCAAACTGAATCATGATGCCTCAATGTCTTCGGCAAGCCAACTACAAAATCCATGGTAATCCTCTCCCACTTCCACTCAGGAATGGGTAGTACCTTGGCTAAACCTGCGGGTCTCTTATGCTCGCACTTGACTTGTTGACAGTTCAAGCACCGAGATACATGATCAAAGACATCTTTCTTCATCCCCTTCCACCAATACAACTCTCGAAGGTCCTGGTACATCTTGGTAATACCCGGATGAATGGAATACCGTGAACTATGAGCCTCAGCAAGAACCAACCACCTCAAATCACCAACATTAGGAACACAAAGACGACCACCAATCTGAAGAATACCATCACTATCCAACTCAAAAAGAGGGGCTCCTCCACTTTGAATACGCCCTCTCAACTCAAGAAAGTAAGGATCCTCGAACTGTATTTTCTTAATCTGGCCAACTAAGGAAGACTGAGCCACCATACAAGCAAATACCCTATTCGAGTCTGAACTATCAAATCTTACCCTCGAATTATATAGAGTCTGCAACTCTCGAGCTAAAGGTCTCATCTCAACATCAAGAAATGCATGACTACCCATAGACTTCCTACTTAATGCATCAGCCACTACATTGGCTTTCCCCGGATGATAATGAATAGTAAGATCATAATCTTTGATCAGCTCGAGCCATCTACGTTGCCTGTCATTCAAGTCCTTCTGAGTAAGCAAGTACTGCAAGCTCTTGTGATCAGTGAAGAACTCACAAGGCTTACCATACAGGTAATGTCTCCAAATATTTAAAGCAAATACCACATTGGCTAACTCTAAATCATGGGTCAGATAGTTCTTCTCATGCACTTTCAACTGCCTAGACCATGTTGTATCAAGACACATCCCAACCCAACACGAGAAGCATCACAATACACTATGAACCCTCCAACTCCAGAAGGAAGAGATAACACTGGAGCGCTAGTCAACAATGACTTTAGCTTCTGAAAGCTCGCCTCACACTCTTCTGACCAACGAAATTGAACCGCAAACTGAGTCAAGCGGGTCAATGGAGCAGCAATAGATAAAAACTTCTCAACAAATCGCCTATTCTACGAATCTCAATCGGAGAAGTTGGTCGTGGCCAATTCTGAACGGCCTCAATCTTCATAGGATTAACTTTAATACCCTCACTGGATACAACATGTCCCAAGAAAGCCACTGAGTCAAACCAGAACTCACACTTTGAGAACTTAGCATAAAGCTTACGTTCTCGAAGAGTCTGAAGAACCAATCTCAAATGATGCTCATGCTCCTCACGGTTATGTGAATAGACTAAGATGTCATCAATGAAAACAATAACAAATGCGTCTAAATAGGGCTTGAAAACACGGTTCATCATATCCATAAAAGCTGCCGGAGCATTCGAAAGCCCAAAAAACATAACTAAGAATTAATAGTGACCATAACGGGTCTTGAATGATGTCTTCAGGATATCAGACTCCCGAATCTTCTATTGATGATACCCAGACTTCAAATCAATCGTAGAAAAGAAATTGGCTCCTTACAACTAATCGAATAAGCCATCTATACGAGGCAAGGGATACTTATTCTTGATAGTGACCTTGTTCAATTGCCTATACTCAATGCATACACACATAGAGCCATATTTCTTCTTAACGAACAACACTGGAGCTCTCTAAGGCGACACACTAGGTCGAATGAACCCCTTATCCAATAAGTCTTGCAGTTGCTCCTTTAACTCCTTCAACTTGGCTGGAGCCCTACGATACGGAGGAATAGATATAGGCTGAGTTTCGGGCACCAAATCAATACCGAACTCAATATCCCTATCCGGAGGAAGTCCAAGCAAATCATCGGAAAACACATCAGTGAACTCCCTCACAACGGGAATAGAATCAAGAGACGAAACCTCCATATTGGTTTCCCGTATCATGGAAAGATAAGCAAGACACCCCTTGTTCACCATATGCATTGCTTTCAAAAATGAGATAACACGTCCAATAGGTGGCAAACAAGAACCGTGCCACACTACCGGTACTAAGCCAGGAAAAGAAAGCCGAATGGTCTTGGCATGGCAATCAAGAGTAGCATAACATGATGCTAACCAATCCATACCAATAATCACATCAAAATCTACCATGTCTAGAACTAATAAATCAACTATGGTCTCACACCCCCCCAAAAGATACAGTACAACGAGGATACACCCGCTCCACCACAATAGACTCTCCAACAGGAGTAGAAACACAAAATGGATCACGAATACACATATTATCAACATTAAACTCGAAGCACAATAAGTTGACACATAAGAATACGTGGAACCTGGATCAATCAAGGAATAAGCATCACATCTGCAAATAGAAAGTATACATGTAACTACTGCATTGGATGCCACAGCATCCTGTCTGGCTGGCAAAGCATAAAGCTGCCTCTGAGGTTGAGCTGAACTAGTACTCTGATGACCACCCCTCGAAGGGCCACTACCACCACGCCCACGGCCTCTGCTTGGCGGTGGTGCACTCCTAGTTGGCTGAGAACCTGATGTAGTACCATAAGTCTGCACAGATGCCTGGGGTCGAGGAAAAGACTGACTACCTCCCTGAAGTTGTCTTGGACAATCCTTTATATGATGACCAAGCTCACAACAATGATAGCACCTAGAGTTGGGTCTGCGTGGTACGTGCGGTTGAAGTCGTGAAACAGACTGGCCTGGCTGAGAAGGCTGAGAGAATCGAGTCTACTCATGATGGGGTAAAAATGTGCACCTCGAGCTGTGAGCCATGGACTGAGCTGGACTATCAGAAGACCTCCCCTGAAACCCCTTGCCTCCAGATGAGGCAATAGGAATTCCATCATATCCACGAGATCTCTTACTCTCTCTTTCTCCAACTCTTCTTGCTCCAGAGCTCTATGAGACTCATATCGGCGAGCAATATCCACCCTATCAAATGAAGTACCAGCCTCTATCTCACGAGCCACACTACATCTCAAGGTAGAAGAAAGACCATCAATGAACCTCCTAACCTTCTCTGACTCCGGACAAACCAAATCAAGAGCATCACCAGACATGTCTAAGAATCAAATTTCATACTCAGATACAGTCATATGGCCCTATCTCAACCTCTGGAACTGCATGCTCTTCTCATCCCGCTGGCTACGTGGAAGGAACTTATCCATAAACCTCTGAGAAAACTCACTCCAAGACAGCTTCGACAAGCCCTGCCTAGCTAGAGCAAGTGTACCAAGTCAGAGCAGGACCCTCAAGCTGGAAAACTGTATAATAAACTCCATGCTCCTCAAGATATCCCAAAGCATCTAATTTTCGCTTGCAACGATCCAGAAAGGCCCGTGGATCCTTGGATGGAAATCCTCTAAATTTCGAGGGCAGCAACCTAGTGAAGTGAAGAGGTCTGACTTGGTTCACCTCCGGAGCCACAATCTGCCCTGGCTGACCTGCCTGAACAACCTGGGCTACACTACCAACAACTACTACATCTGGAGTCTACATAGCAGGAGTAACAAACTGAGCTGGGGTCTGCATACCTCGCATCTGAATACCCGCTAGTGGGACAACATGAGAAGCTACATGGGACGCAGGAGATCCCTGTGGTGCAAGAGTCTGTAGGATACCCACAACCCTCATTATAGTATCCTGAAGTACCGGTGTAGCAATAAATCACTGATCAACCTGAACCTCTGACTGATCCTCAATCTCTGTATCATCATCATGATCTACAACTCTCGTGGCCCTAGCAGCTCTAGCCCTAGGCTGGGCGGCTGTACGAGTCTGAACTCTACGTCTGCCTCGGCCACATCATCGGCCTCGACCTCTCGCTCGGCCGATACCTCTAACTCCATCTCTTGCGGCAACTCGTACATCAGGTGATGCCTCTGGCTCTACCTCCGCCTCCTGAGCTGAAGAACGAGTCCTCACAATCTGCCGATTACATTGTGGAAAAGATTAGTCTTGTTATGGAAATACTACGCACGATAAGGAGGGATAGAAGGGAAGTTGCCTAAATGTCACCATAGCCTCTCGTAGATAGGTACAGACGTCTCCGCTCGATCAGCAAGACTCTAGTAGACACTGTTCATGATTTGCGAGCACTCTAAACTGATGGCTCTGATACTAATTTGTCACGACCCAAAAATTCGAATAGCTCGTGAAGGCACCCAACTAACCAAGTTGGGCGAACCCACTTGATTTGTGAATAATTAGAATAAACTCTACTACGGAATGTATAAATATTTCAATAATCATTTTTATAGAAGCATATATCATACATAGGGTTTGGAGCAAGTCCACCAAGAAAGCGAAATACACTTACCTCGGTCCGAAGCTCACTAGCTACTCAACAATGGTTTTCCTTTTTCGTATCTCTTCCAGACGTTCTCTCTCTACTAAAAGAACGTGATACAATCAATACCAGGGCTAATAGTTAAACATTACAAACTTTAAACTAAAGGGGTTAAGAAATTAAAGTCAATCCCGAGGCCCCATACTCAAACCCCAAAATTAATCTCACAATCGTTTTACCCATAAGTACACGAGTCTAAATCTATAATCTAATCTCGATCTTAATAGGAATTTGGGTGTAAAGTCTCAAGTTTACTAAATAGATAACTTAGGTTCAAATACTACTTCCTACCCCTCAAATGCCATACTTGTGAAACATACATCCCAACATAAACGATATTCAATTATATGACCGAATATTTCAAAATTCTAGTCTCAGCAATTAAAAGAAAATAAGAATTTTGATACTAATGAGAAGCTTCAATGGCTAGCATAACGCCTAGAATAAAAACGAGGAAAAAAGTAGCATAACAAAAAATGATACAGAGAAGAGAAAAGTTCACTAAGTTTACTTTTCATCCATAGTTCCTAAACATCATGAAATCATGATGTCTCCCACTAACTATATGCACAATCATTAACTCAACTATTTTCATAGTAATCATTACCTAATTATAACTATTTCTATTAATAATTTAACCATCACTACATCAAAAATGACAATAAATAAGAAAGTAAATGAATACCTCAATGTATTTCCAAATGAAGCTCCTTAAATTTACATATGAACTCCCACTGCCTCTTCACTCAATATCCCCTAAAAATTATGTTTCTTTGTTTTTTCTTAACCCCACACATCAAAATAATGCCCTTATGTATGTGTGTGTGTATATATATATATATATATATATATGTATGTATGTGCCCTAAAGTAAATGGGCTAACAAAAGAGATTTGGGCCTAACCTACCAGTTTTTCCTTTTTATATTTTGAGGTCCAACTAATATAAGAAGATATCTATTTGGTCCAAAAGTTATCTAATTATGTTTTTTTTCATTTTTTCATCCAACTCAAATTTAAATAAAATAAATTAATTATTATAAAATTTCGGGGTGTTACAAGCATATAGTTGTACCGCTTTTGAAAAATATATGAAAGACATAGAAAGAATTGACAAAAAAGTTGTTCAGTACATAAGTGAAGAACCGCCAAAAAGGTGGGCTCGGTCGTTCTATACATACAACCGGTACAACATGCTAACAACAAATAATATGGAGTCAATGAACGCTGTTCTGAATAAAGTACACGAGCTGCCAATATTGGGGATGATGGATTTCATACAAGCAAAGCTGCAAACTTAGTTTCATAACAGAAGATGTGATGTGAAAGGAACTTCTCATAGACTAACTGTTTGGGTGCACAAAGAATTGCTTTGAAAACTTAAAGTTGCATACCAAATGGATGTAAGTACTTGTTTTTAATACATTCTGTTATAAATAAATAGTTGACTTATTTCACACTCAATAATTGCATCCACTCGTATTAGGACAATTACTTTTGACTCGACAGGTGAACCACAAGACGGATATGAAATCTGAAGTGAAGTATCAAGGTTTTTCATATGAAGTATACCTTAAAGAAAAAACTTGCACCTCCTTGGAATTTAAAATGAATGAGATGCCCTGCACACATGCAATTGCAGTAATCGACAAGGCACATCTTCAAAAATCAACATTTTGCTCTAAGTGGTTCAGCAAGGATATTTGGTTGAAAATATACGAAGGGAAAATAAATATTGTAGGACACATAAGTACATGGGTCATCCCAGAGAACATCAAAGAAGACATCACTAGACCTCCACTTGTAAGAATGCTACCAGGAAGGAACAGGAAAATGAGATTCACATCATCTATTGAAAACACCATGAGCTATTTCTGGTGTGGACTGTGCAAAAAACATGGCCACAACAGAAGAAACTACATATATTCTCCCGCTCACACTCCATGTGCAAGAAGGTACCGTAGAAAAAACGAAGGAAGTTCATCATCTGCAACTCAAAATTAATACATACAAAAATTCAATCAAGTTTATGTCCAATACAGACACAAAAGGTACACTATAGTAGACTGATATCATTTCTTTAATGCAAAATAAATTGGATTGTTGTTACTCTTCTACATTCTTTGTTACATAACTATATTATATTTCTTTTTCATAAAATGATTTTTCTTGAAATATTTGTTATTAACTAATCATTTATTCACATTACTGCTATTATAATCCTTAGCGAAGTAAAATCTCAAAAATAATATAAAAATATCTCTTCAAGGTATGAACGAAACAATTAAGTATATTATTCTTCTGGACAGGGCATGATCTTTGCCACTAGCAAATTTTTTATTAACTTTACAATCAAGATAGAATTTTTTAAAGTTTCAAATGAACTGCTGCCTCATTATCAGCATTAAGCACACTATACACTTCAGTTTGTAGATACACGAACTACAAAATGATGATGGATTGTCACCTTTTATAATATATACATATTAGAAAATATTAAGATAAGTTGATGCAGGAATGACACCACTTAAGGCAAATGTAAAAATTAAATTTTTGATGACATGCACCAGAAATGATGACAGATTGACTTTATACAATTTTTTTGAATAAGTTAATGAACCACTAAATATTTAACTAATATTTAACCATAGAAAACATATAAATTCTTGAAATACTAAATAAATTAATACCGGGCCGTCATCAGTTAACGAATTTAAATTACAATAGAAACATTAAATGCTGACATATTGGGTTCAGCTTTTTAATAGTTACATTAATAAATAAAATCTCAATAACAGACCAAAAATCTGTTTGAAGTATGAATTAAACACTAAAATAATTTAAACAATAACTAATAATAGTAATTTTTTAATACTACATGAATATTAATTAAATTTCCAATTGTATTGGGTAAAAATCGTCACCTTCGGTTAGCACCTCGAGATGGTAGACCGAAGGCAAAACGAGCTGGTGCTCCGAAGAGAGAATTAACAAACTCGTGGCCAAGCCACCGAAGCCATCGCCCTATGGCACGCCCGAAGGCAAGTTAGACCTGGGGCTTCGGCGACAAGCCATCCTGCTCGAACAGTAAGGTCAAGCGACCGAAGTCTTGTGACAAGGCTTCGGTTACCACCTCGGTTCCAGCGGCATTGCAGCCCACTACTTCATCCCACTAACCCCACCAAGTTGCTGATCAGTTCGTGGCAGAGACATTTGCTGATGTTGGAGAACGTGGGTCTGGTCCTTAGGCCTATAAATAGAAGCTCATTTTGTATTGTAGGCATTCAGAAATATATACTAAAACTCTGCCCAAATTTGTACTCAACGTTCATATATTGAAATCAAGTTATATTTACGCATTTACGTCTTTTTCATACGTTTATTCAAGCTTTGATACAAAGATTTGTTTATATTCGAATCCAAATTCGATTTGTGTACCTGAACCGATTTAGGCCCATACAAATTGGCGCCGTCTGTGGGGATATAAGCAGTAACGCTTTGTTCCAAAGTTCAGAATCTGTTTTTTGTCGAAAATTTTGTGATCCAACGTCATGGTTGATAACAACAGCGGCGGTAACGGTGATCGGGTTGGCGTTCCGACGAACCAACAATCCTTCACCCCAATGACAACTGAAGAATTTCAAATGTATGTTGTCACCACACTAAAGGCTCTCCAAAGTAAGCAGGATGAGCAGGCTAGTATCAACACCGAGTTTCGCGCTTCGTTGGAAGTAAGAAATAGCGCTGCCCCAAACAACACCCAGCCTTCGGCTCCTGGTGGAGGCACCCCGCCTTTCGTTCCTCCGGGCGCGACAACAGGGGGAACTCACAATGGAGCCACTTCTGGGGGCTCGGGGAATAACCCAACTGCATCGCCACACTTCGGGGCGTTTCCCACCGTGGCTGAAACAACGTCTTCGGTCGACGCTGAAAGAATGAGTAGAGAAATCGAGGCGCGCATCGAGGCGCGCGTGAAAAAGCGTCTCGAAGGCGTACCGGGGATAAGCAAGGAGGAAGATGACCTCGACATCGAGCAATATAGGGAGCAGCCCTATAAACCCGAAGTCGCTCCCGCTCCAACTCCTGTGGGTTTCAAGCTCACATTCCTTAAAAAGTATGATCGGACAACTGATCCCAAGGAGCATATTAGGGAATACATGTCCATGGTAAAGAGCAACGACTTGACATCCACACAGCTCGAGTCGATGTTCTTAAAGAAGTTTGGTAGTTCATTAGAAAAAGGTGCCCTTCGGTGGTATTTGTGCTTGCCAGCAGGGTCAATCTCCTCGTTTAAAGAACTATCCAGCGCCTTTGTCAAGGCTCACACCGGCGCGCAAAAGATCCTTCAGAGGAAGGAGGATATATGCGAAGTGAAGCAGCGCTCTGGTGAGCCACTTAAAGAATTCATCGAGCGATTCCACGCTGAACGCATGGAGTTGCCTCGAATGGATGATACCTTGGCTATCATGGCCTTCGAAAAGGGTATCAATAGTCGCAATTCAGGTGCTGCAGCTGAATTGCGCAAAGAATTGCAACAGTATCAGGTCCTGACGTGGGAGGATCTACATAGAAGAGCTTACTCCAAAATCAGATTGGAGGAGGCAGAGTTCAAGAACCGAGGTTATCAGAACCGAGGTGATACTTCGAATCGTGCCGCCGAAGGGGAAGTATGAACCTTACACTTCGCTGAGGCAACATGTCAGCCAGAGGTTGGGAAACAACCCCGGTAACTCATACCCAGCCCCTCATATAAGCCAAAGGCTTGGAGGGAAGGTTCAAACCAATGTGAACCAAAGAAATCCCTCGAGCTCCGCTTCGGTCCCAAGAAAGGATCTTCCTCGGATCCAAGATTATAATTTCAACATATCGACCTCGGAGCTGGTCGACGTTCTCAAGGGGACAGCCGGGGTAAGGGTTCCCAAAGATATGAGAACCCCGGCGGATAAGAGGGATCAGAATCTGCATTGCGAATTTCATGCAGATTATGGCCACAGAACCGAGGACTGCAAGGCTTTACGCCTCGAGGTAGCCCACCTGCTGAAGAAAGGAGTCTTGGCAGACTTCCTCACTGATAAGGGAAAAGACAACTTTTCCAAGAACCGAGGTGATGGACAACCACCTCGAGCTCCACCCCCTGAAAGAGTAGTGAATGTCATCACTGGGGGATCCGAAGTGAACGGCGTGAACTTTGCCGATGCCAAAAAGTTCGCTAAGCTCTCCATCACTATGGAGAAAAGGACTCGAGTTGGAGGCTCGGGCAAAGATATTGTTTTCGATGACGATGATTGTGATGGATGATGTTCCCCCATCACGACGCGCTAGTCATCATGTTGAGGATCAATGACTCCGATATCAAAAGAGTCTTGATCGACCCCGGTAGTTCAGTTAACATAATTAGCTACGGGGCCGTTAAGAAGATGTGGTTAAAGGGTGAAGTTGTTCCCAAGTCAACAGTGTTAGCTGGCTTCAACAACTCCACGGAGAAGACTTTGGGTGAGATCACACTCAAAACATTCGCCGAAGGGGTTACCAAGGAGACACTGTTCCAAGTTATGCCTGAGGATCTAGCCTACAATGTGATCCTCTGAAGGCCATGGATCCACTCCATGGAAGCTGTTCCTTCCACTCTACATCAAGTGATCAAGTTCCCAACGCCTTGGGGGGTTAGATCGATCAAAGGGGAGCAGCGAGTAGCAAGAGAATGCTATTCAGTTGCACTAAAAAGTGGAGTCGCCCCGGTTGGGCCAAAACAATAGCAACTACAGGATTCGGGGTCAAGCGAGAAGGACGCCTGAGGAAGAGATGAAAAACTTCCAGCTTGTGTTCAAGAGCCTCGGAAGCAAAAGGCCGAGGACTCAACTATTGAAGAGTTGGAATCTTTCACTCTATCGAAAGATTTCCCCGATAGGAAGGTATTTGTCGGCTCGGAGTTGGACCCAGAGTCGAAAAAAGCAATAATAGAAGTTCTAAAGTCCAACCTCGATTGTTTTGCTTGGTCGCATTCAGACATGACGGGTATCGATCCGGAGATCATGACCCACAAATTGACTGTAGACCCAAAGTTTACCCCGGTGAAGCAGAAGAAAAGGCCTCACGCCGGGGTCAAAAAGAAGGCAATCGAAGACGAAACCGCGAAACTGCAAGAAAATGGTTTCATCAGAGAAGTGAAGTATCCTGAGTGGTTGGCCAATGTTGTGGTGGTGCCAAAGAAAAATGGCAAGTGGAGAATGTGCGTGGATTACACTGACTTGAACAAAGCTTGCCCCAAAGATTCATACCCACTACCACAAATTGACAGGTTAATAGACTCCACGGCTGGACATATACTATTAACTTTTCTAGATGCATACTCGGGGTACAACCAAATTCTCATGGACCCGGAGGACAAAGAGAAAACCTCGTTCATCACAGACCGAGGTACCTTCTGTTATAAAGTAATGCCCTTCGGTCTAAAGAACGCCGGGGCGACATACCAAAGGTTGGTGTGTCGCATGTTTAAAGATTACATCGAGAAGTCTATGGAGGTCTACATAGACGATATGCTCATCAAATCGATCCAAATCGAGGATCATTTGACTCATCTGAGGGAAGCTTTTTCTGTATTGAGACAATATGGGATGAAATTGAACCCTGAGAAGTGCGCCTTCGGCGTAGGATCGGGCAAATTCTTGGGTTTTATTGTCTCCGAGCGAAGAATCGAAGCCAACCCAGATAAAATCAGAGCCATTGAAGAAATCCCCGAGGAGCTAGCCGGGGTAAAGGAAGTTCAACGCCTAACTGGCCGAGTCGCTGCCTTGAGTCGCTTTATCTCGAGGTCTTCAGAGCGATGCCACAACTTTTTCTCCGTTCTGAGAAAGAGCAATCACTTCGAGTGGACACCGGATTGTAAACAGGCGTTGAAGGATCTGAAGCAATACTTGGCTAACGCACCGTTGCTTGCCAAGCCAAAGGAAGGAGAGACATTGCTGGTATATTTAGCAGTGTCCGAGGTATCAGTCAGTGCGGTGCTGGTTCGAGAGGAAGATGGCAAACAACAGCCCATCTATTATGTAAGCAAAACACTCCTCGACGCTGAAACCAGGTACCCACACTTGGAAAAATTAGCTCTTGCCTTACTAATTACTGCTCGAAAACTGCGCCCCTACTTTCAATGCCATCCAATAGCAGTAGTTACAACCTTCCCCTTGAGAAATATATTGCATAAGCTAGAGTTGTCGGGGAGATTGTCCAAATGGGCGGTTGAGCTAAGTGAATATGACATCACTTACCAGCCTCGAACAGCCATTAAGTCCCAAGTCTTGGCGGACTTCGTGGCTGATTTTAGCGTTGGAATTCTGCCCGAGGCAGAAAAGGAGAATTCCATGGCAAAAGGATCCCCTTCGGGACTGTGGGTACTACACACCGATGGGGCAACAAATTCAAAAGGTTCGGGGTTAGGCATTGTATTGAGGGCACCCACCGGGGAGAAGATCAGGCACTCGGTTCGGTTCAAAAAAGTAACCAACAACGAAGCAGAGTACGAAGCAGCTCTAGCAGGCTTAGAGCTAGCCAAAGAAATAGGGGTTGACAGAATTGAACTAAGGTGCGATTCACAATTGGTGGTCAACCAAGTCCTCGGTGATTATACGGCTCGAGAGCCCAGAATGCAGCTATACTTGGATCGAGCACAAAGGATTTTAACACAATTCCAAGAGTGGCAGATTAAGCAAATACCTCGAGAGGAGAACACCGAGGCTGATGCCTTGGCGAATCTTGGTTCGGCAATCGATGAAGCCCACTCGGGGACTGACTCGGTGGTTCGATTGCTGACAGCACAAATTAGAGAGATGAAATTACAAGTTAATTCCGTGGATAATCGTTGGGATTGGCGAAGTAAATTCATCTCCTATTTCGACTCGGGGACTGTCCCCCAAAATAGAAAAGAAGCAAGGAAGCTGCGAACTCAAGCGGCTTCGTATCACTTGATCGAGGGCAATTTGTACAAAAGGTTGTATTGCGGCCCGATGGCCAAATGTTTGGGCCCCGACGAGGCAAGGTATGTGATGGCTGAAGTGCACGAAGGCGAATGTGGCAACCATTCGGGGGAAAAGTCCTTGGTGCGTAAATTGCTAAGAGCTGGGTATTATTGGCCCACAATAAGTGCCAATGTGAAAGCCTTCGTGCAAAAATGTGATAAATGCCAGCGCCACGGACCGATGATTCACCAGCAGGCCGAGCCTCTTCATTCGGTGGTCTCACCGTGGCCCTTCATCAAATGGGGAATGGATGTCGTGGGACCGTTACCCAAAGGAAAAGATGGTGTTCGTTTCATCTTAGTGTTGACCGATTACTTCACAAAATGGGTGGAAGCGGCTGCTCTCACCGAAGTAAAGCAAAAGCAAGTGATCGACTTCATTAGAAAGAATATCATCTATAGGTTCGGCGTTCCAAAAGAAATCGCTTGTGATAATGGCAAGCAATTCATGGGGGCAGCCATCACCAATTTCTTCAAACAATGGGGGATCAAAAGAATCGCCTCGACTCCATATCACCCAAGTGCTAATGGCCAAGCTGAGTCTTCAAACAGGATCATAATCGAAAATTTGAAGAAGCGACTCAATGAGAAAAAAGGTCCTTGGCCCGAGGAGCTGCCCGGGGTGCTGTGGGCCATGCGAACAACTGAGAAGAACAGCACCGGTGAGACTCCCTTTTCACTAACCTATGGCATGGATTCTCTCATCCCAGTAGAAGTGGGCGAACCAAGCCTTCGGTACGCTCATACAACCGAAGATGCCAATCAAGAAGCGATGCGCATTGAGCTAGACTTTTTCGAAGAGAAGAGGGAATTAGCTTTGGTTCGGCTTGCCGCCCAAAAAAGGCAGATCGAGGCTTACCTCAACAGAAAAGATAAATTCAGAGATTTCAAGGTGGGAGATTATGTGTTGAAAACTGTTAACCAGTCAACAAAGGAGGACAACGGGGGGAAGCTTATTGCAAATTGGGAAGGACCCTACAGGGTCAGAGCAATCGTTGGAAAAGGCTCTTATCAAATTGAGTCTCTTCAAGGCGAACCCGAACCTCTGAATTGGAATGTCTCTCATCTGAAGCGATATTACTTTTAGCCGAGGTAAATATCTTTCAATTCCTTTTAAATTAAACAGCCCCGAGTCGAACAGCGCTCCCATGGCATCGATAGACAATGTACTAACTTACTCCTCGTTCCATCTTTTTGCTTGACCTTTTCAGGAAGCGAACCGAACCGATTCCAGTGCTCGGATCTTCATCAAGATTCACAACCGAACACTGGGGGGGGGGGAGTGAGAAGGGTTGTTAGCGAGGTCGACATCGAGCCTCCCAACCGCAGCTTATCTATCCGATAACCGGGGACTGATGCCCGAGGATTAGATTTAGTGCATTGTAATTAGTCCGATAGCGGCATATTCTCATTGAAAGTTTTTTACTTTTTCTACCCAAAGTCCACTCCGACTTGGTTTTTTGTACATAGCCCTTGGCTCACCGATATCAATAAAACGGCTTCGTTTGCACACATGTTATTTGTGAATCTTACATTTTATAAACCGCGCAATGCATCGACTCGGGGGCGAGACGTCGTCCCAAGTTCGCATCGGTTAAATTCCGCTTAAAGTCTTGCAAGCAAACATTAAAATTCGCATCAAAGTGTTCGGTGCATGTAAAAGGCCATCACATGAAATAAAGATGCAAAAATTTTCATTAAAAGCCCGAAGGCTGAAGTTATTTACACCCAAAATATGACCCGAAGGTCCGACATATACACACCAAAGCCCGAAGGCCAATATCCTAAAAGGCACGAAGGCCCATAAAACTAAAGCAAAAATCTGCAAAGTATGAAGGCTACGCCCCGCCGGCATCCCCACTGCCCTCTTCGGCGCTATCACCTTCATCGTCCGATCCTTCACTCGAAGGAAGCTCATCTACAATCCTTTGAGCCTCGGCGGCTGCCTCCCTCGCTTTAACAATTTCATCCTCGAGCACGATCTCCCCAGCTTGGACCTGCTCGAGCGCGCTCAGCCTGGTCTTGACAACGGCCCATGTTTCTTCGAACTTTGCCCTTGTTGCCCTAACCTCGGCCCGCTCATTGAGATAAGCAATCCTGTCTTCGAGCCTGGATACTTTGCTCCGAAGGGCAGGCACCTCATCCACCTGGCTTTGCAGCTCGACAAGTTTTGCGTTATACTCCCCAAGCTTGCTGCGGTACTTCTCCCCCGCCTCTAGCGCTTCGGTTTTTGCCCTGAAAAGCTCGGCGTCGAGGCGAGCATTCTCAAGGCTCAACCTCGAGCGCTCTGCGGTGAACTCTCTCGTCGCAGCCTGAACACGAGCCTCGGCAGAATCCTCAGCTGCCCGAATATCTGCTTCGGCTTTCGCCGAAGCCTCGTTAGCGTGCTCTAGCTCATCATTCAAAATTGCGAACCGAGCCTCCAATTCAGCAACCTGCCCTTTAAGGACCTTTTTCTGACCATCCCAAGCAGCGGCAGCGGCTTGCAGCTCGGTAGCTCGATCGCGCTCGAGGTGAACGGCTCGTAATGAAAGAACCAAACTCTGCATTCGAAGCACGATGTTAGAACTCACAAGACAACGAAGTTATGCAGAACATAAACTGAAACTTACCCGAAGAGCTGAAGCGGCTGAAACACCCATCAAGCTCATGGGATTGAGATTACGAAGGGCATGATCTTCGGCGGGGCCGAGTAGGCCATCAAGGGACATGATATCCTCTTTTGTAGCATCTAACAAGTTAGCGTCGGGGTATATCTCTAAAGCCCGAGCCGCAATGTTTGTTGGCTTCGACGACCCCCTAGAGGCTTTAACCATGCCCTTGATCAAACCCTCGCCCATTTTAGCTTTGCCTTTTCGCTTCTCCGCCTCTCGGTCAGATTCTTCCACCTGTATGACCTCGGTTGGTCCACCCACTTCAACCCTTACCTCGGGACCAAGCTCGGAGGTAAGGTCTGGTCTCTCCTCGGGAACTGGAGGGGGAAGCTCTTCATCGCTAGGCTCGTCAATCAGCCCCCGACGCTTAGTGACCAAAACTTCAGCAGCGGGGACTGTAACCTCTTCGACTCGAGGGCCCTTTGCCTTGGTCGCTCG
Organism: Petunia x hybrida; assembly: GCA_037355625.1. Taxonomy (NCBI): domain Eukaryota; kingdom Viridiplantae; phylum Streptophyta; class Magnoliopsida; order Solanales; family Solanaceae; genus Petunia; species Petunia x hybrida. The sequence continues at coordinate 9,262,498 of JBBBVM010000002.1, forward strand.
CTTCGAGGTCGCCCTCTTTCTCTTAGCACCTGGGGAAGGGAGAGGAGCAACTCGCTTAGTATAAGTGTAAGCGGCGTTGGAAACGCAAGAAAACCTACCCAAGAAAATTTCACCTTGAGAGGTCCCTTGGCTCGAGGAGGCTTTGGCTTTCTTCTCCTCGATCATCTTCTTCGCCAAATCAGCCATCTTGGCGACCCCTTTGGTGACATCCGTCACCAACCTCGTGTCCCTCTTCGTTTTCTTGCTTCCCCTCTCCTCCTCTCTGCCTTCCGCATCCACCTCGGCTTCATCTTCGTCGTCGATCTCCCTCATGGCCTTGCTGGGGAGACCTGTACAAGCGAAGTAAGAAAAAAAAAGGGAGTCAAATAGGTGCAAAGTGAACTTAACAACCCGAAGTCACCAACAACTCACCATGCCTTTTACACGCCCACCGGTTTTCATCCAAACCAGCTAGCACCATCCACTGCCGCTCGGGGCGCAGTTTCACCTTCATAGTTTTGGTAACCCACTCGAGTAAATCCCTCGACGGGTTGATTGGAACTTTTTCAGCTGCAAACCACAGATGAGAAGGTAAGCAATGATTAAGACAACATAAAATCGAAGGGAAAGCGAAAGCGAACGCTTACGCTGAGCATTCCACGCCTCGGGGAAGCCTGGCTCAGCCGACAATAGCCTCGTGGGAATGAGCACGAACCGATCGTTCCATCCTCGATCCCCATGGTCCTCGCTCTTGCTCAAAATCGCGTATGAGCCCCGAGGCAAGAGAGCGACCACCCCAGCTTTGTGGAAGTAGGGGTAATAAAGGGAAATTAAGTGTTGAAAGGTAAAAGGCAAGCCAGCCCTACTACTCAAATACTCGAGGGCTTGGACTACCCTCCAAACCCCGGGCCCAAGTTGGGCTAGGCAAAGATTATAGGACCTGCAAAATACATCTATGATGGGATGCACTGGCAGGTCAAACCCAACGGTGAAGGGGTAGGCAAAAACCGAAGAGTACCCCTCCACGTGCGTTGACACCGCCGAGCCAGGCGACGGAAGCCTAATCTCCACCTCGGGGCCCCAGCGGCAATCAGCTCGGACCGCTTCAATTCTCTCCTCGGTTATGATGCTCGAGGTGACATGAACGGGGATGTTCCTTTTCTTCCCCTTCTGAGCATCTGATTAGGCGTGGACCTTCAGATCCTTGTCATTATTAAAGCTCGAGGGGATGACCAACCGAGGGTCGATCTCCACCTCGAGTGGGATTTTCCTCTTTGACTTCCGCGAAGGGCCAACCTCTGCCTCCCCCTTCGAGCCACTAACTTCGCTCGTCTCTATCCCTCCGACCGAGCCACCCACCTCCTTAACGCTAGAGGCGTCATCTCCCTCGACGTCATCTCCTTCGACGTCATCCACCACGTCAAGGTCCACATATTCGCTGACCTCAGCCGTGCCGTGGCCAGCCTTGCGCCGCAATGGGGTGGGAGCGGCAGACGTGGCCTCACCACCGTCACCCGCTGCCACCACCTGCAGAGGTGGCAAAGAAGCAGTGGCTTCTTCGTTCATTGCCATAGCAGCAAAACGCTCCGCTCGTTCGCCGGAATCACTCGAACCACGGCCTGAGTTGGTAGCAGACATGATGGAAGTCGATAATGGAAGCTAAAAAAGGGTTTTTGAACGTGAAAAGGTAGCGGCAGAAATGGCGATCGGAAAAGCTCTCTGTCGATCCTGTTCTTAAGTCGAAATATAGAGTGAAGAAGAAAGAGACTAAAGTGAGGTATTTATAGTGTCTTGCACACGTGCAAGTGGAAGAACTAATGATGACTAAAACATTGGAGAAAACAAAAAAGACGGCGTGACCGTTCGGAGACCTATCGCGAGCCGCCACGTAACGCGGAACGGTGACCCTATAGATACGCGGCTTTTGAAATTCGTGGATAGGGTTTTGCCACGTCAACCTCCCGCCTAAACTCATTCCACTCCTCGGTGACTTCGGCGTCTACCAAGGAGTGGGGGGACTATCTGTATTGGGTAAAAATCGTCACCTTCGGTTAGCACCTCGAGATGGTAGACCGAAGGCAAAACGAGCTGGTGCTCCGAAGAGAGAATTAACAAACTCGTGGCCAAGCCACCGAAGCCATCGCCCTATGGCACGCCCGAAGGCAAGTTAGACCTGGGGCTTCGGCGACAAGCCATCCTGCTCGAACAGTAAGGTCAAGCGACCGAAGTCTTGTGACAATGCTTCGGTTACCACCTCGGTTCCAGCGGCTTTGCAGCCCACTACTTCATCCCACTAACCCCACCAAGTTGCTGATCAGATCGTGGCAGAGACATTTGCTGATGTTGGAGAACGTGGGTCTGGTCCTTAGGCCTATAAATAGAAGCTCATTTTGTATTGTAGGCATTCAGAAATATATACTAAAACTCTGCCCAAATTTGTACTCAACCTTCATATATTGAAATCAAGTTATATTTACACATTTACGTCTTTTTCATACGTTTATTCAAGCTTTGATACAAAGATCTGTTTATATTCGAATCCAAATTCGATTTGTGTACCTAAACCGATTTAGGCCCATACACCAATAAAAATAAATATGATTCAAATTTAAAATTAAATACCGACGAATCGTCACTAATTTAACTCAATGGATACTTTGTATAGTTGTTATACAAATAATAAATAATGTCGTATTGGTATAAATTCAAAAATAATTACTATATTGAAAAAAATACCAATATGTACATATTTAAACTTCACACATAACTCGATGCAGAAATCATAAAGATAACCAGAATGGTGACCGTTCCAAAGCATAATTTCTATTGTTGAAAAAATGTCAAAACGACTACTTTTTAACTTCCCAAGATAAGAATTAATTGAAATTAGAAAATTTGAAAAACTAACAGTTTCAAAATTTATCTATAAGTACATTACATTATGTTAGAAATCCATACACACAATCTTAAATTAATCAATTATCCGCTTCCTAGCATTATCAAAATTTCTGCAAAAACCACAAACACAAATGAAAAACCACCAAACGGAATTGTTGCTAATGGCCACTATGCCCCAGCCCAACCAAACCATAACGAAGATTATGGAAACCTATGTTGGGAGATTGCTTTTTTACAAATGGACATCACTCCAATGAACCATAATATGGACCGCTTGACTGTTGATACATGGAGTATAAGGCATATGTTTAATCAGCGCATTGAGCGCATTGAAAGAATGTTTACTGCACTCCTTTTCGAACACAGGATGAATCAGGAGCAGTTTGATACTCCTCCAAATTATCTCAATGCTGACAATTAGTTACATATGTTTTTCTATTATATATTATTAAGCATTATATCTAGTACTTTTGTTTAAGCAGTCTGACTGTGGTTATTGTATTTTGTTTCTTTAGTTATGAATGAAAACTATCAAATTATGTGTTAACTTGATCATACTTCCATTACATCTGAAAACTTATACCTACTGTAAAACCGACTGATTTGTAATATTACAAATAAATCTATGAACAAATTGCCACGAAATAAATCACTAACACTTAAGCTCAAACTTTCAAACGAAAATAAGTGTTGATTAATTTTCTTGCTAGTATAAAAATAAGTAAAATTATTAATGAATTAATGTTTGATTTTCAGCTCTTAATATTTAATTTTCTTATTAACCTAAAAATGAAATAACGCCAGATTGGCTTCAATTGCAGAAAGTAAACAAATTTCAAAAGCACAACCAAAACGGTTGATTTTTTCCTTATCAAGACAGAAATACTCCAATAATTAACAAAATTTAAATATAAGAAATCCAAATGTCACAACTGTTTAACTTTCCAAAATTCTCTAAATATATAACACATTTTATTGTAGATTTACAAAATTTATCTTCCTCTTTACATATTCTTACAAAAATATCGATGGAAAATAAGCAATGTACAATTGTTCCACAAATCCAATCAGTCCCACCCTAAACAATTCAAATTCAAGAAATAACAACATGAAGTAACAAACTTTTACTATGAAACTGTAACTTGAATCAATCAAGGAAGGATATGAACAATTGAAAAAGGATATGCTGATTCTTACAAAAATGGTTCATAACCAGGGTGAAGAGCATGAAAGGATAACCAATCGTGTAGATCGTATGATTAATGCACTCGTTCTCCCTAACCACATTAATCCAATGCAATTTCAAGATTCTCCACCAACTTTTCCAAATTCTCAAAATTCTGAAGATTTTATATATATATATATATATATATATGCTGTTCAAATGTCTATACTTTTAAGTATTTTAAGTTCTGTATGAACATTATATATATATATATATATATATATATATATATATATATATATATATATATATATATATATATATATATATGCTGTTCAAATGTCTATACTTTTAAGTATTTTAAGTTCTGTATGAACATTAGCAGTATGAATGCTTTTATTATATATGGTTTTGTATAAATATCAATGAAATATCCTATTATATATTATAGTAACTGCAGCGTACTTGACAAATTATGTCTTCATTTGCATTGTCAAACAAAGAATCGAAGGAATACAGAAGTAACAAAAACTGTATAACATACTGCAAAATATAAAATAAAAAATAATTTCATTGATAATTTTGGGGATAAATACCCAACCTTAAATGATAACGTAAAAAACATAAAATACTAAATAAAAAAATCAGTTAGCATTGCCAGGGGTGGAGAATTGGGAGGACTTATGAAATCATCAAGGTCTCTTCCAATAAACTCTAAAATTACTCGAAACACCCTTGGAGTTCTTCCTATATCCATTATCTGCCATATATGTGTTTCTTCAAGGCGTTCATGAATCTCTTGAATGTCTGCCCTTTGTTGACGTCTTGTGTAGTGGGGTTTGTGCGCCATACTTTCTATACTTTATATGCTTCTAAGTTTATTAAGAGTCTGATTATGATTTATAATAGACTAATTTGGTGGTATTTATACAATGTTATGGAAGTAGATATGTTCTGTAAGGGTATAATTGAATGGGTGCATTGGAAATGATAAATTGATCTCTTTTCGTGAAATGGTTTGAATTTGAAAAGATGTGTATATGAAGAGGTTTCAACGTATTATTCTAAGATGATGACAGATCGTCATAACCTTAACACAATTAATATTTCATTTGGTTACAATAAGAACTACAAATGATGACAAATTTGATTCAAAATTATTACTACTTAACTTTAAATTGGATTAATAAAATAAATAAAAAATCAAAATTTCTTTCAAATTATTAATCAAAGATTTAAGTATAAATTACTTCAAAACTACAAATTACCATGTTAAAATATTAATTTACGAACAATATCATCAACAATATGTTAACATTTAAAACTTCTAGATAACTCAATCGGCACAAAAACAGTTGGTATTTTTCAGATAAGTATTACTAAAATGGTTGCCATATTCGAGATAAGAATCATAAGTACAATATTTAAATAACATAATTGTTACCACTATTCTAGATTAAAAAGTTGTCTATAAATACGCCTATTTTCTTAGAAAATTAATTACACAATCTCCAAAATAAAATATCCTCTTCAAAATATCCCTAAAACAAAATAGAAGAATGGAAAACAACCAAAATATTAACGTTCCTGCTGTGAATTCTGCTGAAGCACTAGCAATTCAAATACCAAACCTTGAAAATATGCAGCGGAATCTTGTCAATATCCAAAAACAAGTTGAAAATATGTTGATGTTTCAGAACCAATTGAATGGTGAAATCTGGGGTATTAAATTTGAGCTCCTTAACCACGGTGAGCAGCACAAAAGGAGAACCAACCATATGAATGGTTCGTGCACTCCTTGAACACAACAACATTGAACCAATGAACTTTGAAACTCCTCCAAATTCGCCTCAAGTAATAGATTAAGTATATATATTCTTTTATTAGATATTATTATGTAATAGTTTCGTAATGTAATCTTTGTTTGCTTGTAAATAATATATTGAGTTATGTATTACAAACTTCTCCATACTTCATAACTATACTTTATCGTCAGTACTTAAGACCTATACTAATTTCAATTTGTGATGACTGAAATAATGACAGATTATATTAGTATCCTTATTACTTAACTGAATAGCCAAATAAAATATCAAAATGTGTTTGAAACAATTAATAAAATAACTAAAAAGGTACAAAATCCACACAGAACACAATTTTTTTTGCTCTAAAAATAAAATCTTAACTAAGCACAATTTTTTAAGTTTGTGCTGAAAATGTCAAAACGAATTGCTATCGAATTGTCCTCACTTAAGAAAAATTCTAAGTTCATTTTTTACAGTACACATAATAAATGACGTCGTATTGGCTTCAATTTGAAAATATTTACTGTTTCGAAAAGACTACCGTTGTGTAAATATTTAAACTTAACATATAAAGCAATATAAAACGTGGACATACCATAACCACTACCCACAAGGTAGATTGTTAACTTCTCAAAGAATGATTTATCATTACCAAAATTTAAATTACAAATACTTATAAAATTCTTCTTTCAAAATGTTTTATAAATATCAACCATTTCTTCATTAAACAACACATAGCCTTCAAAAAATCTACAGAATTACATATTTTAACAGTTGAAGACAATCTGTCTTCATTAGTGCCTCAAAGAATGACTACAACTATGATAAATTGACACGATTTTTTTAAACAAGACACTGTTCCTATATATATGTAATGTAATAAATTCTTGTAAAGTTTGAACAAGGTAAGTTCATATCCTATAACTTAAAATATATTTAAAAATGATGTCAAATCTGACTGACTTGCACAATAATAATGCAAACTAACATATAAAAAAATATATTGTTAATAACTTGAGGACAAATTGTCATCATCACCGGCAATAACTAATTCTGATAATAAAGTAAAATAATGCCAGAATGACATAATTACTCCAAAACAAAAGACACTGATTGTATTTATCAGTTAAAAAAAAACGGGTAATAATCCATACACAGTTACACTTAATCCTTCACTCTACACATCAAAGTACCATTCTTTCCATAATTATCACCGACCATCTCCGCCTGTCTTTCATAGTTGGATTCAGCCTTCCACTTTCCATGCTCCCACAACTGTGCAGCGAATAGTTTTCGAAATTTTTTTATTTTGTCAAAGGTATACGTGTTCTCTATCTCACACCCAAGAATTATTTTCTTCACATTAGAAACCACATATGCGCGATAGTCATTTCTACACATACACCAAAGAAAGAAATTACCAAAAGTTGTTACAAAAAGCCAAGAGGCAGAGAAACTGCAAAAACAAACTAAACATATTTACTTCTAGTGCATAAAGAAGAAAAAAAAATGATACTACTCACAAGAAAGGAGTTTTGTTCGTTTCCTCCTACACAACTTCAAATTCATTGAAATTATATTCGGGCGAGAACAAGGGATGCACCTCCGCAAAACAAACATGCGCGAGCAATTTTGGAAGCCAACGGGCATACATTGAAACACTAGCAACTACATATTGCGTAGCATCACCCGCAAATGAATCATAAACATGAATCCTCTTCTGGTGAAGATCTAGCTTAAGTAAAAAGTAATAGCTAGTCTGTGAATCACTTTGTTCAACAAAATTTTGGCATGGAAAAAGCACTCCATCGACAAATCCCCAAGGAATTCCACACCTACGTTGTAAGCCTTTTATAATATCAACCAAGTACTTTCCTTCATCAGTCTGCCAAATCCTTTCATTATCCATACCATGACAATAAGCTATATCTAAGACAGAGAGATTTGTATCGAATGTCAGGTCTGTTATGGAATATGAAAATGCAACATTATGCTAACATGAATACTTCCTCAAGTAATACAGAGATACATCAACATGCTTCATCAAAAATAATAATACAAACATAAATATTACGAGATTGATTTGATTAAACAAATTCATACAAGTAAACGAAAAGTATTTATACAAAACCTCGTCGTTAAAGGGATAAATCGAGTCCATGTACTCTAGAAACCACTGCTTTATAGGTCCAAAATGTATCAAGTGTGTACTTATTCATATCATGAGGGTTTGTTTTCAGGTACACAACATCACATTTTTTAATAAGAAACACAAGAAAGGAAACACTGGTATAAATGCGTATCTGTTCACAAATACAGAAAAACAATTAAAAAAAAGAAACAAAGTAATAAAGCACTTACTGTTGTTTCTCCGGAGTCTTGTATGTAGCCAACCAAGTCTCAAAATCTTTTGCCATATAAAGAATGTTTCCATGCATTAGGCACCTACGAACATAATTTTTTTCCATTTGTTTGCAGTTACACCATCACCACTATTGCCCACATTAGAATCAAATGTAGGTTTCAACCATTTGCTTGGACTCATTGATAAAGGAATCAATATATTAGCAGCAACCAATTCTATCTTTGATGGCGTCTCCACCATCTCCTGCTCATGATCCGTCGCCTCCGCCTCAACTTGCTTTTCCTTAATTTCCAAGCTCATTGGATCTTGTTGGTTTGACTTACTTTCTATGCTGCCATGCACCACTGATCCCTTTTTCCTTTTTGCAACTTCGATCTTCTTTGACGGACTAGAAACATAAATCTCTAATGGATTGTCAACCATCTTCTGCTCACATTCTTTCTGTTTGTTAGAGTTACTTGTTGTAGTGCCATGCATCACTGACCCCTTTTTTGGGTTTTCAACTTTGGTCTTCTTTGAAACGGTATCAACAGCAATCTCAAATGGATTTTCCAACGTCAGCTGTTCAAGGTTCATCGCATCCGACTCAACCTGTCTGCTCTTAACTTTCACATTTACTGGAACTATTAGTTTAGGCTGCACCACAGCAATTTCAGCTGAAATCATCTGCTGGTCAAACTGTTGATTGGATTACTTCCAGTATTGGCAAGCATTACTGATCCCTTTTTTGCTTTCTCAGCTTTTATCTTCTTTAAAGGAATAGAAACAACAATCTCTGTTGACTTGTTTAATCTCACCTCCGAATCAAGCTGTGTGCTCTTAATTTCAACACTTGCTGGAACTGTTAGCATATGCTGCGGCACAGTTTGATTGGGCTTTCTTCCTCTAGAGGCAGGCATCACTGATCCCGTTTGTGCTTTATCAGCTTTGATATTCTTTAAAGGAATAGAAACAACAATGTCCAATGGCTTTTCCAACTACACCTTTGTGCTCTTAACTTGCACACTTGCTGGGACTGGTAGGGTTGGTTGTACAACATGAATTTCAGCACTTGCTGGGACTGGTAGGGTTGGTTTGGACTTACTTCCCCTAACAGCAAACATTGTTGATCCCTTTTTTACAATAGAATCTTTCTCAACTTTAATCTTCTTTAAAGAAACACAAACGGGACTTACATCCTCATCTAGCTGCTTCTTCTTTGACCTTGTGACATTATTATGCTACATCACCATCTTTTTCTGAACTGGTGTTTTCTTTGTGATGTGAAGACAAATGATGTCTGAATCATGGTGCATTTGCTATCCACATTCATCATCTTGAAGGGAAGCACTTGAAGATTTGGCAGAAGAATCACCTCCACCTTCATTCTCAGAATCACTCTGTTCCTCCAAATTTTCACTATCTGAAGAATCACTATCACTTTCAACACCTTCCTCATCAATATTTTTTTTTATTAGAACATACATCATTAGTATTATCATCACCACTTTGACAACCATCAAAATTTTCTCTATGTGGACCATCACTTTTAGTCCCTAGAGTTTCCTGATCAACATGTTTTTCAGCAACTGAAATACACTTAGTATCACCATCACCAGGTCTAGAATCTTCAGAATTCTTGCTGTCCGAACCAGAAGTTTCAATCTCTACATCATCCTCAGCAGCATCCTTAACGATACCACAATCCTTTATGCTAGGAGACACAACATCATTACCACCAACAGCTTCAGGTCTGGCATAGTTCTTGTTAGAAGATGCATCACCACTTTCAGGGCTGATATGTTTTTTGTAAAATACATCATAAACCTTATCTATCTTTCCCTCCAACCACTACAAAATATAAGTTCATGCAGTCCAGCCTGATCAAGCTAAGGAGCTTCATGTTATCCACTTGATGGTGATGAAGAGCTATGATTGTGCAAGTATGGAAGAAGCGGGCAACATCATGGAGGTGGCAAGAGAGGCGTTGATTAGCATAGGAGAAGGAGGTACAATTGAAGCAAGTTGAGGCCGAGACTTGGGGAGCTCAACAAGCTATTCAACGAGCTCATTATTTGGGGCGTTGGGAGCTTAGATACGGGCAGCAACTTGGTGAACTCAACGAACTCTTATTTTTTATTTTTGTATAGACGCTCATAGTTAGGTGAATGCTACTTATTTGGCCCTGCACTATCTTTTATATTTAGCCCAATTGGTGGCTGTTTTTAACTTATTTTAAGCGTGTGGGCTGACCTATATAAGCCTCAACACACAATCCATTATGGAAAAATGCAGGTTTTATGCTTTTCCTACAAACACTTGAAAAATTGTTCCTTTTGAGTGAAATTATAATCAAAAACTTTTCTCTCTTGATCGAATTATTTACAAGACGCAGTTTAGTCTTGAGGATAGTTCATATAGTCTAGGCGCTCTTTGATTCCTAACAAAGGGGTGATTAGACTAGCTCATACTAAATCCTTTGTTGAATTCAAATCGTGTCTAACTTTTTATCATTTTTCTTGCTTTCATAATCTTGCTTGCATCAGTTGGTATCAGAGCAAGGAAAGAGATTGTCTCTACAACCCCAATCCTGTTCTTCGTGCCTTAGGAACTAGGGTTCTTAGTTTAGTTTGTTGTATTTTTGTTTTTGATCTAAAGAAAAAGAAGAAAGCATGAAAAAGATAAAGCAGCCGTGTATTGCTGTTGTAGGATGATATTACATGCATTTTAGAAAAATTGAAAAATAAGTGATATTGGTTGGTTCTTGAAACCTTAGTTGAACCATTGTTCTTGGTTGAAATCTTGATAGTTCTTGGAAGAATGGGCTTGAACCATTGTAGAACGAATAGGGCATCATAATCTTGAAGTTTTGGGAGTGTAGTAGGCTGATTTTGAAGTGTTTTTCATTGAATTCTTGAAGTTCTTGTGCAACAACTTGTTGTTCTTGAATTAATTTGCATAGTGAACTATTTGATCCTTAAATTCATAAGTATTTACACGTTATCCTTGGAGTTGAATTGCTGAAATTTTGAGTTGAATTTAGGAGAAAGAGGCGTTGAAAATTCAGTGTTAAAAGAGGAACTCTAAGCCTAATTCAAGAGGGAAACAAATCCCAATTCAAAAGGAAGAAGTTTACCCATTTTCCATGTAAGGGAATTAATTTTCCTTAGGCATTAGGAAAGTCTTTTGGGAAGCTGATCATAGGGGAAAAGGGGATGGGAATTTCGGCTCTCAAGTGTAGAAGGAGTAGTAAAAGTTCTCCAAATTAGAGTTGGAAAGCAAGGGAAAAGAGGGAAAACTTATCCTACCCATAAAGGGAGAGTCTTGTGCGCCTATTTAAGGGGGGTATATTAAGATTTTCTCTAGGATTTCCTTATTTCTTTGTGAACACCACTTCTAATTAGTAATTCTTATGTAACTCTTCTATTGAAGTTAATTACTAATTTTGGAGCTTCAAGGAATTTCGTGCTTAAATTCAGAATTTCAAACTTTCGTAGTTAAATTCTTTGACTTCCCGTGCTTACTTTAAAAGTTGTCCGCCTATAGAGTCACATTAATTCACTCATCCCGAAGAAAATTTATGAACTTGTAAACTTGAAAGGTCATTGAGGAACTTCATAAATTCTAGGAAGCTATTTGGGACGAGTTTGTGAGATCCTACCTTAAAATTTGAGTGAACCCGAGTATCATTCAAAAGTGAGGGAGTAAGTGAGGTATTTTGCTAATCTTAACACATTCTTTAGTCTTTGTTTTTGTGCAGGTACATGGCTACTGAAGGAGACAAGATCACGAATATGCTCGAGATCACTTTGGCTGACCTCTTGGCTAAAAAAAGGGCAAAGAGTACCCAAATTGAGAATATTGAAAAATCAGCTAGTGCTTAGAAAAATACTGGGGAAGGGACTAGTGATGGTTCCACCCTGAAATCTGAAAAATTTGCTGAAGTAACTCGTCAACAAGAGTTGAGGGAGAGGGTTGCTCAAAATGTGAGGACCTTGGGCAATCCCCAAGGCATTGTACCACCACTTATACAAGCCCGGAGACTTGTAGAACCCGTTGGGGGGAGAGGAGCAAATTCATGATGTTGAAGAACCTGAAGATGAAGAGTATGATGATAATGATCTTGAGCAGTAAAACCCGAGGGTGAGACAACCATATGCGGGTCGTGGCAACATGAGAAATTGTGGGTTTGGTCGTGGACCTTGCAAGGGGTTTGGGGGCTTTGGTGGAAGGAATTTGGAGCCTGAATATGATGAATATGCTAATTATTATGAAGGGTATCATAAACCAGCCTGTGGTGGTCGTGAGAGTGGTTTGAATAGTGTCAAGGTTACTATTCCTTCATTCAAGGGAACTAGTGATCCTGACCAGTTTCTAGAGTGGAGGCGTCAAGTTGAGAGAATTTTTGAGATAAATGATATGAACGAGGAGAAGAAAGCTACCTATGCCATTGCTGACTTTGAATCATATGCTTCTACTTGGTGGAAAGCCGAAAATAGATCTAGAGTTAGACATAATCAGTCGCACGCATAACTTGGAGAGAATTGAAACAAGTAATGACCCCGAAGTATGTTAATCTAAAGCATAAAAAAGAGCAGCTCCGGAGGTTATATGACTTGAAACAAGTGCTGAAAACAGTTGAAGAATATCATGATGAGTTTGAGAAAATTTGGCTATCACTTGACATGGAAGACGACGAAGAAGATGAGGCTATCATACGATTCAAGGGTGGTCTGAATCGTGACATCTCTAACCAATTGAGGCTTCACACTTTCTTGGTATTTCGTGATGCATTCCTAGCTTCCATTGAAGCTTAAACGATGCTTAGATAAGACAAGGCAGCCCGCTATAGAGGAGGCTCTACTTCTACTCCTATAAGCCAAAACAAGGAGTGGAGAACACCAAGCACCGGGGGAGCAAGTATGAGCCGTGATGTGAAGGAACCAGCAGATAAAGTGACGCCTAAAAGTGATCCTAAGGGGTCGGAAGGTACTTCTAAAACTCAGCTTAGTACTCCTAGTGCTTCCTCTTTTAAATTTCATAAATGTCAGGTCTATGGGCACTTTGTGAAGGATTGTCCTATGCTAAAAACTATGCTTATCCTTGATGATGGTACTATCCGAGAGGTGGATAGTGATGAGGAGATAGAGGGAGATGAGGGGGCTGATTTAGTTGAGTGTGAGGAAGAGGTAGCGAAGGATGAAGATTTGAACATATTCTTAATGGTGCGTAGGAATTTGAGTGCTATGACCATTGAGGAGGAAGAGAATGTGCAGCGAGAGAATTTATTTCATGCTAGATGTAAAGTGAGGGGAAGGTGTGCTCTTTGATATTTGACTTGGGCAGTTGTGCAAATATAGTGAGCCAATCGTTGGTGTCACAACTAGGGGTGCCCACGTTGAAACATCCCCATCCCTATAGGCTGAATTAGCTGAATGAGTGTGGTGAGTTGAGGGTGGTGAAGCAAGTACTCACTAAGTTTAAAGTGAGAGCTTATAGTGATGAGCTCATGTTTGATATAGTGCCTATGCAGGCTTGCCATGTGTTATTGGGAAGGCCTTGGCAATATGACCGAGGGGTGATTCATGATGGCAAAGCCAATACCTATACGGTGAAGCTGGAGGGAAAGAGTTTTACACTCAAGCCCTTGTTACCCAAGCAGGTTAGTGAAGATTATAGGCAAATGAAAGAGCTAAAAGAAGCGGCTAAGGCAAAGTACCCCATAGGAACTAAGCCCAAGGCCGTAGATCATGCTATTACACCAGCCCTTCCAGGTAATATTTGTGTTATGATGCAGCCAGGTGAGTATCTACGAGGAAATGATAGTACAAACTGTTAATTTTTCTTGTACACAGAGGTGTTTATTTGAGTTCTAATGATGATGTTTCTACTAATATTCACCCCTTGCCTAGTGGTGTTGATGATGTTTTGCAGGAGTATGTAGATATGTTTCCCGAGGAGATGCCTAGTGGGCTGCCTCCATTGAGGGGAATTGAACATCAAATAAACGTCATCCCGGGCTTACAAATACCCAACAAACTATCCTATCAGAGTAACCCGGAGGATGCAAAAGAGTTGCAGCGTTAAGTGGATGTGCTGCTGACCAAAGGCTTGGTTCGTGATAGTTTGAGCCCTTATGAAGTGCCAGTGATTCTCGTGTCAAAGAAGGACGACACTTGGAGGATGTGCTTTGATTGCCGGGCAGTCAACAAGATAACGGTAAAGTATCGTCATCCCATCCCTAGATCAGATGACATGATATAAGAGTTAAGGGGTTCAAGTGTGTTCTCTAAAATTGATCTTAGGTTCGGTTATCACCAAATCCGTATGAAGCAGGGTGATGAGTGGAAAACTGCATTCAAGACCAAGTTTGGCCTATGATAAGAATCAAAACGCGGAAAGTAAAGATAAGAGGAACGAGACGCGTTCCGAACTCCCTACAAGGTAACCACGGAGAACTTGTTCCGTGATACCCCCGTATCGGTGTCGAAAAGAGCCTACACTATGCAACTACCCTCGAGCCACACTTGGGACTCGCAAATAGAATGATCGGGTTTTCGGTTCAAGACTCAACTAGGTTCCACTAGTGAATTCAAGCAACCAAGGAAGGGTTTCTTCATAAAAAGAGATAAACTCTATTCATCATTCATAAGATTCAAAGGTAAGCTAATGTTTGAAGAGGCTAAGTGAAGTATTTATAGGCTTCACTTAGTCATACTAAAAGGTCTAAAATACCCCCAAAGTGGGTTAAAATAAATAAGGCCTCGCAGGGCTAAAGTTGGAAGTCCAAGGCAAAAGTAATAAAATATCCCGCAACTCGTCACAGGGGGAGGCGGTCCGCCTAGGTGGGGAGGCGGTCCGCCTGGCTGCCTTCAACTCTCTGGATTCTGCTGAGGCGCTCCGCCTCTTGTCTGAGGCGCTCCGCCTCCTGACTTCCTGCTCTCTGGATTTTGGGAGGCGCCCCGCCTCAGCTGGGAGGCGCTCCGCCTTGTTCTGGAGCCCCTTGGGGTGTCTTATTTTGGGTCTCTTGAGCCTCTCCAAGTGTCCTAGAGGATCCTCCATCCACGGCACACCAAAGCATGGTCTTCAAGTCGCTCTTGGGGCCTTCTTCCATACCCATCTTCACTTGACTCCGGGTGAAGGGTCTTGTGGGGATTTGGGTCTTATCATCCTCCCTTTCTTGAGAAGATTTCGTCCTCGAAATCAAGGCTTTGGCTCTCATGGCATCATTAACTTCTCGGGGTGGCCCCAACTCTCTTTTGTTCTTCTTGATCGTCACGTTGACATAGACTTCTTCCAAGATCTTCCCCGCCTTAGCATGGGGCTTAGAACCTACAAGCAACGACAAGCAAAAACAAGCAAACGTCCTACTTTGGAAGTAGGTTAGTGCAAGAAGTGTGGAAAACACACTCTTGTGATATAACCAAGTATCAATAACATTCATAAATATCAAGTCTCCAAAGAGAACCATGAGCACTTGGTTAAAGATCAACATGCACTCAACAAGATAATGAGCAAATAGGTCATGGGGGCATGAAAAATGCAAGATCAAGCTGCCAAAATCCCCTTGAACCTTAAGCTCAAGATCAACACACCAACCTATCCTCGAGGTGTGATCAACATGTGGAGTGGAGTGAATCAAATAGCCCAACCTACAAGTAGGATGAAGCACTCCACTCCCCTTCTTTAGAGCATACTTACTCACACCAAGGGAGTCCTCTTCCCCTTTCATTTCATCAACTAGGCAACCCTCCTCAAAAGTCAAGCTCTCAAGGAAGGTGTTGATGATGGATTCTTCTTCATCATAACCCAAACAAGCAATAGTAGGGTCACTGAAAGAACCATCTACCTCATTCAAATTCTCACACAAGGGGTTGCCTAAGGGGTCAAACCCTTCACAACATGGATGCTTTATTTTACTACTCACCCTAGTCCGATACAAGTCATTACCACCAATGGCATTATCTTCAAACAATGGAAATGTAAAAACATGCATCTCAACATCATGATCAAACATAGACAAGTTATCAAGACTAGGTTCTTTTCCCTCACTCGAGGAGTCATCGAAAATAAATCGTTCCATCTAACATGCAAAAGACTCCTCAAGGTCACAATTATGGTCAACTATCAATTCTACACTAGGGAGGGGTTCAATGAACAATGGGCTCACATCATGATGTGGCATAGCATCCCTTCCAACTAGTGTTTCACAAGCAAACTCAAGTTGACAACTAGACTCTTCACTAGTGGCATATTCACTAGATGCATCACAAGCTCCAACTAGTGTTGAGTCATCACAAGACAAGTAGCTAGTAGGTTCATGAAAAGGTGAAGCAATACTTACATTTGTAGTACTTCCTTGATCACTCACAAGGTTTGAAGTGTCATATGCAACTCCTTCTTCATGAAGCTCACATTGAGGCTCCAATGACTTGTCTTTCAATGTACCTACACAAGAACTTTCACAAGAAGAGATAAAAGATAAAGAAGGGTTAGAACAATGGGTGCTCTCACTCTCAATTTTTCCTTCCTCACCTCTCATCTCTCTCAATTTTACCTCAAGGTCAAGTGTAGTTTGTGGTGACAATCCACTCACATCACTCCTCAAATCCTCTCCTTTTTCCTCTCTTGGATTGTCACCGGTCACTCCCTCACTTCTCTCTATCTTTTCTCTCTCATTTGAAGTGGAGTGACTATCACTTTCATCATGCAATGGCAAAACAATGAAATTGTTTGCCTCGGGTTCAAGTACAATGGGTGACTTCGCTTTAGCCTTTTCCCTCAACTCCCGCATTCATTTGTAGTCATCACTCACTTGCTTGGGAGTTAGGGGTTGGAGCACGAACTTTTTCCCCTCATGCGTCACCGTATAGGTATTGGCATGGCCATTATGAACCACACGTCGATCAAATTGCCATGGCCTACCAAAGAGAAGGTGGCACGCTTGCATAGGCACAACATCGAACATGTGCTCATCCACATAGTTCCCAATCTTGAACTTGACCAAACATTGTTTAACCACCTTCAACTCACCACACTCACTAAGCCATTGTAGCCTATAAGGATTTGGGTGTTTTAAGGTGGGTATTTTCAATTGGGCAACTAGTGTTTGGCTAATAACATTAGCACAACTTCCCGAGTCAATGATCATAGAGCAAACGAGACCCATGACTCGGCAGGTGGAGTGAAAAAGGTTATCTCTTTGTAAGGTCTCAACATCCTCCACGCACATGGCTCCTAGACTTCTCCTCACAACAAGGAAGGCACGGGCATCATCTTCTTCCCTCATGACAATCTCCCCATCATCTCCTTCCTCATCACCCTCTACTCCCTCTTCTTCTCCCTCCTCGGGCTCACTATCTTGCTCATAGACCAAGTCACCAACAAGAACCATAGTTTTTCGGGTAAGGCAGTCTTTGGAGAGATGACCATAACCCTTACACTTAAAGCATTGAGTAGAAGAAGAGATTGGATTACTCAATTGAGTTCTAGAGTTACCTCCCACGGATTGTGTAGACCTTTCAAAAGGCTTCTTCACATCCTTGCTAGCACTTGCACCACTCGGGCCACTTGCACTTGGGAATTTTGCATTTGGAGTAGAAGTCTTCTAATCCTTTGGTTGGCTCATGGAAGTAGAAGTGTTGCTCTTGTAACGGTTGGTTTTCTCCTCCTTGAGCCACTTCTCGGCTTCAACCGCATCTTCATATAGCTTGTAGTGGTCATTGTACTTGTGAAACTTCAAGAGCGAAGCTATGTCTCGGTTTAAGCCCCATTTGAAACAGATCATGGCCGTCTCATTGTCATCCTCATCCAAGTCTAGAGTCATCCGGACTTGTTCAAACTCATTGAAGTATTCCCCAACCGACTTGGAACCTTGTTTCAATTCATAGAGACGCTTTTGTTGTTCCACTCGGTATTGGTTAGTCAAGTACTTTTCATCCATCACACGGATCAACTCATCCCAAGTAAGATTAATAACCATCCCCATCCTCCTTCTATTCCTCTTCACCGACTCCCACCATGTAGAAGCAAAGGACTCAAAGGTAGAGATAGCATACTTGGTCTTCTTCACTTCGGGCATATCGTTAGTGTCAAATATACGTTCCATGGACAACTTCCAATCAAGGTACTCCACCGGATCACTACTCCCTTTGAAAGGAGGGATAGTGATTTTCACACTATTAAGATTGTTGTTGTTGTCACGACCCCCACGGAATGGCTCCGGTTGGCCCCCATAGTGATCTTCATTCACACCATACTCCCTTCTCGCATTCCCTCCAACATATCCCATAGGTGGCCCTCGACCTCGGCCCCTACCACGATCCACATTTCGACCCCAATTCATACCTCGTCTCGGTTGAAAGTGATCATCAAACCCATACATATTATCAACATAATCGGCTTCCTCCCCTTCTTGAGCCTCATCGGCTTGCTCAAGGGGTTGCATGTTTCGGATGGGTCTTGGTAATGGGATGTTTCTTGGGGGATTATCCAAGATACGGGGAATGCCCGTTCGTTCAATTCTCTCCCGGTCCTCCTTTACCCGTTGTTGATTGAACAACTCAATGACATGGCTTACTTGTTCCGGGGTAAAGTTAGGAGTACTTGAGACTTCACCGGTCTCAATTGGGACACTCGGGGTCCCCTTTTCAATTGGGACACTCGGGGCCCCTTGGTCACCTTGGGTACTTGAGGCACCCTTTTCAAGTGACTCAATCCTTTGAGTCATGACGTCCATCTTGGCAAGAATGCTAGCCAAGGCATCCTTGATGAAATCTTGACCCTCGTTGGCCATTGTACCTACAAAGAAAAGAAACAAGAGTTAGTCAAAACACCTCACTCGCTCCCTCACAAGTTTTCGCTCGGATCACTCGTATGGTGGTGATGGCTATTTCACTCTTGCTTGAACTCAAAGTTTCACGAAGTTGAATAGTAAACCTAAACTTAATCACTCGACTCAAAAGCCCAATGCACTCCGGGGTGAGTGGAGTTAATAGGACTCGATTGGGACGCTAAGCACTTTGAGTGAGGACTTGAGTCAAACGGTACTACGGGTTTTCTTTGAGTTCTAGTCTCCGTTCTAAGGCACGATAACCCTAGTAGCTCAATGTAATTAGTACTAATCAAGTAGGATTATACTCTAATAGTACTAATTAGAAGCAATGCAAACAACAAAACACGAGAACCTAGAAGAAACTACCCAATTCCCAACGTTCAGGAAGTAGGCGCCCCGTCTCAGCTAGTGGGCGGTCCGCCCAGGGTAAAGTCCCAGGTGGAGGCGCTCCGCCTCAGCAATTTCCAGAGAGGTCACAGATTTGAGGCGCTCCGCCTCAGAATATAGGCGCTCCGCCTCTGCAACCTTCAGCACAGTTCAACAACGTGTTTTCTTTGTTTTTCACCCAACAATCCAACTAATCAAACGTTGTTTTAGCAATTCAAAGGTACCCCAATGTTGTATTAGTCTCAAAGATCAAACCCCAACAATTTTTATCAAACCCCAATCAAAAACAAACAATCCACCATGATCATCTTCTTCAAAGCTAGGGTTTCAAAATTTTCAAATTCTCATAGGGTTTCAAATTTTCAATCCATGCAATACAACTCCAAATTGGGTGTTTAAGGTACCAAAAGAATGGGAATCACAGAAGGATCAAACCCCAATATCAAGTTCTCAATCCCACTTCAATCCAACCCAAGAATCAATCAAAAATCATCAAGAACAAGTTCATCAAGGGTTTTAAGGGGTTTTGGGGTTTTGATTTTCAATCTTCACCAATCCAAGTGTTTTTGGTATCCAAACGACGGGATTTCAACCACGATCAAGAATCTATAACACCCATATCATGAATCATTCAAACCAACAAGTTACACCAAATTTTTAGATTTTCAATTTTTCAATTTTTTTTTTTGGTAGTTTTCTTCTTTTAATAACAATAAACAAGAACCTAAAGATAGAAACTAACCTAGGCACGAAGAATCAAGGGTCGGGGGTTTGTAGAAACAAAACCCGAGCCTTGCTCTGATACCAAGATGATAAGAATCAAAATGTGGAAAGTAAAGATAAGAGGAACGAGACGCGTTCCGAACTCCCTACAAGGTAACCACGGAGAACTTGTTCCGTGATACCCCCGTATCGGTGTCGAAAAGAGCCTACGCTATGCAACTACCCTCGAGCCACACTTGGGACTCGCAAATAGAATGATCGGGTTTTCGGTTCAAGACTCAACTAGGTTCCACTAGTGAATTCAAGCAACCAAGGAAGGGTTTCTTCATAAAAAGAGATAAACTCTATTCATCATTCATCAGGTTCAAAGGTAAGCTAATGTTTGAAGAGGCTAAGTGAAGTATTTATAGGCTTCACTTAGTCATACTAAAAGGTCTAAAATACCCCCAAAGTGGGTTAAAACAAATAAGGCCTCGCAGGGCTAAAGTTGGAAGTCAAAGGCAAAAGTAATAAAATATCCCGCAACTCGTCACAGGGGGAGGCGGTGACCGCCTAGGTGGGGAGGCGGTCTGCCTGGCTGCCTTCAACTCTCTGGATCCTCCTGAGGCGCTCCGCCTCCTGACTTCCTGCTCTCTGGATTTTGGGAGGCGCCCCGCCTCAACTGGGAGGCGCTCCGCCTTGTCCTGGAGCCCCTTGGGGTGTCTCATTTTGGGTCTCTTGAGCCTCTCCAAGTGTCCTAGAGGATCCTCCATCCACGGCACACCAAAGCATGGTCTTCAAGTCGCTCTTGGGGCCTTCTTCCATACCCATCTTCACTTGACTCCGGGTGAAGGGTCTTGTGGGGATTTGGGTCTTATTAGCCTATATGAGTGGTTATTGGTGCCCTTTGGCCTCTCCAATGTACCTAGCACATTTATGAGGCTGATGAACCATGTACTTAAGCCGTTCATTAATAAGTTTGTGGTTGTCTACTTTGATGATATTTTGATTTATAGCAAAAATGTAGATGACCATGTTGATTACTTAAGGCAAGTACTTGATGTATTGAGGGCTGAAAAGCTCTATGCTAATTATAAGAAGTGTGCCTTTTGTGTGGAGAGGGTTATTTTTTTGGGATTTGTAGTTAGTGCTAATGGAGTTGAGGTAGATGAGTCTAAAGTTGAGGCTATTAGAGATTGGCCTACTCGTACTACTGTTTCACATGTTTGGAATTTTCATGGCTTAGCTAGTTTCTATAGATGTTTTGTGAGAGATTTTAGCACCATAGTAGCACCACTCACTAAGTTAGTAAAGAAAGATCAACCATTTGTGTGTGTGGGGGGGGGGGGGGGGAGCCTCAAGAGAAGGCTTTCCAAGAGTTGAAGCATTGGCTTAGTTCTGCCCCATTGTTGCAATTGCCTGACTTTAGCAAGATATTTGAGATTGAGTATGATGTCTTCGGGGTTGGGATAGGTGGCGTCTTAATGCAAGATGGGAAGCCTATTGCTTATTTAGTGATAAGTTGAAGGGGGCTACCTTGACTTACTTCACGTATGACAAGGAGTTGTATGTTCTCGTGAGAGCTCTAACTCATTGGCAGCACTATTTATAGCCTAGGGAGTTTGTCGTTAGCAGTGATCATGAGTTGCTCAACCATCTTAGGGGCCAAGAAAAGCTGAATAAAAGGCATGCCAAATGGCTTGAGTTCATTGAGAGTTTCCCTTATGTAATTCATTATAAAAAAGAGAAAGGAGAATGTAGTGGCTGATGCACTTTCTAGACGTTTGCTTTGGCTACCACTTTAGCATCTAGGCTAATAGGTTTTAAGAGTATTAAGTCTATGTATATGCATGAACCTAAGCTTAAAAGTGTGTGTGATTCCATAGTTAGTGGGCAGTGAGTAGAGAAGTATCAATGGCATGATGGGTACCTTTTTAAGAAGGGAGAATTTGTATACCCGAGTCTATATGGCGTGAGTTGCTGGTGCGTGAGGCATATTGTGGGGGCTTGATAGGTCACTTTAGGGTAGATAAGACCTTGGCTATATTAGGGGAGCAGTTTCATTGGCCTAAGATGAGGCGTGATGTTGAGCGTGTTTGTGGTGCGTGTTTAGACTGCAAACAGGCGAAGTCTAGGTCTGGTAACCATGGCTTGTATACTCCTTTACCCATTCCTACTAGTCCTTGGGTAGACATCTCTATGGATTTTGTGATGGGGCTGCCTCGTTCTTGGGGTGGTCATGATAGTATCTATGTAGTTGTTGATAGGTTTTCTAAGATAGCTCATTTCATTCCTTGTAAAAAGTGTGATGATGCACAACATGTTGCTTCCTCGTTTATTGCTAATGTGTTAAAGCTGCATGGTGTGCCTCGAACTATTG
Source organism: Petunia x hybrida (assembly GCA_037355625.1). Taxonomy (NCBI): domain Eukaryota; kingdom Viridiplantae; phylum Streptophyta; class Magnoliopsida; order Solanales; family Solanaceae; genus Petunia; species Petunia x hybrida. Next base: position 9,284,992 of record JBBBVM010000002.1, read on the forward strand.
TTAGTGATAGGGATTATTTTTGAGTGACTTTTGGAAGTGTTTGAGGGGTGCTCTTGGCACTAATTTTTTGTTTTATATATCTCATCATCCACAGACTCACGGTCAGACTGAGGTTGTTAACCGAACCTTGGGAGCTCTTCTTAGGGCTATGACCAAAGGTAAGGCGGGGACGTGGGCTGATAGGTTGCCTATTATGGATTTTTCTTACAATAGAACTGTGCATAAGATGACTAGTATGACTCCATTTGACTGTGTTTATGGCTTTAACCCCTTCCACTTGATTTTACTCCTTTGCCTAGAGATGCAGCTATTAGTGTTGATGGTGAAAACCTGGCAGCTGCGTTTCTTGAGTTGCATGCTAAGGTAAGGAAGAACTTGGAGGAAGCTTATAAGAAGGTGGCGAGCAAGAAAAAAAGGGGGCCAAAAAAATTGGATTTGAAGAAAGGTGATTGGGTTTGGGTGCACTTCTGAAAGGGGAGGTTCCCGAGCCAAAGGAATGGGAAGTTAGTCTCAAGAGGAGATGGTCCATTCCAAGTGCTTCAAAAGATCAATAATGACGCCTATGTTATAGACCTGCTTGGTGAGTATAATGTTTCTAACTTAACTCTTTGTGTTGCAGGTAGTGCCGCTTTGAGAGATGATGATAACCCGATTACGAGAATGAAATCTTCTCAAGAAGGGGAAAATGATGCAGTCCAGCCTGATCAATCTAAAATTGTGCCTTCAAGATCATTTACGAGGAGTCAAGCTAAGGAGCTTCATGATATCCACTTGATGGTGATGAAGAGCTATGATTCCGCAAGTATGGAAGAAGCGGGCAGCATGATGGAGGTGACAAGAGAGGCCTTGATTAGCATTGGAGAAGGAGGGACAATTGAAGAAAGTTGAGGCCAAGACTTGGGGAGCTCAACGAGCTCATTATTTGTGGTGTTGGGAGCTTAGCTACGAGCAGCAACTTGGTGAACTCAACGAGCTCTTATTTGTTATTTTTGCATAGACGCTCATAGTTAGGTGAATGGCACTTATTTGGCCCTACGTGGTCTTTGATATTAGCCCAATTGGTGGTTGTTCATAGCTTATTTTAGGCGTGTGGGCTGACCTATATAAACCCCAACAGTTAGTTATTTTTAACACACAATCCATTACAGAAAAATACAGCTTTTATGTTTTTCCTACAAACACTTGGAAAATTGTTTCTTTTGAGTGAAATCAGAATTGAACACTTTCCTCTCTTGATTGAATTGTTATACAAGACACAGGTTAGTCTTGAAGATAGTTCATATAGTCTAGGTGCTCTTTGATTCCTAACAAAGGGGTGAGTAGACTAGTTCCTACTAAATTCTTTGTTGAATTCAAATCGTGTCTAACTTTTTATCATTGTTCATGCTTTCATAATCTTGCTTGCATCATAAGTACAGCCAGAAACAAAAGTAAAAGAGAAGGAAAAACATGTCAAATGATTTCACATACTGAAATTGCAAAAAAAAAAAAAAAAAAAAAAAAAAAAAAAATACACAACATATAATATCATTGTATTTTTAAAATAAAAAACTCTATATCCATCTTTGTTGCAGCATTTTTCTGAATGCATCTAACTATTGTATCTAAACTTGCCATCAATTGAGCTAATTCCTGACACAAAAGAAACAATTAGAAAATCACAAACTAAATAACTAAGCAAAGAACACCCAGAAAAAATTTTAATATAATAAAATAAATGAATACCTCAACATCAAATTCACCATCCACTCCTTGACAATCAAAGTGTTTCATCCTTATATTCTAAATAATACATGACAATTAAAGAAAATAAAAATATATAGTAAACTCAATGAAATAAATAATCAAACAACAAAACATAATGCAAGTAATTACCGGTTTAGTAGGATATATCAAACACATCCTTAGCTGTATTGAATTGAACATGATGATTAATATTATGCTTTAACATTAAAATATCTATTTTCATCACAAAACACAGAAAAATTCTTTGCAAAGCAAGGGAACAACTCTGTTACCCAAATTAAGAATGCCAACAGAAACCCAGTAAGAAAGAGAGTAGTCCCCGTGCATATTGACTTCGCACTACGGATTGTTTCATAACATGCATAATCAGCCCATGCAAACTGTGAGCATATGGTGTCATCCTCAACCAATACCATATTATTGGATGTCAGAATAGTCTCAAGCCTCAGTCTCATAATGACACGATATGCTATATAGACCTCAGCTATTTTAACAGCGTCATTATTCTTTTCAATCTTACCACCCTTTTCTAACATCCACGTTTTCAATTCTTGCAAACTTGGAAGTTTATTAGGGAAATATTGAGTCAAATGACAACTTTCCCTACCATACAGTACACTTAAATCTGGCACAACACCAGTTCGTTTCAAACTAGTGATACGAAAAAATTGCTTTGACGTAAACATACAGTAATTTCATCTAATACAGAAATTCATGACATCTAGACGAGTCCTTTTAACTTCACAGTATAGTAAGCATAATATGAACCGTCCTGCTAAATCGAATCAAAGTCAGTGATGAAGTCCATTTCCTAAGATGCAAAGATAGTACAAAATAAGAAAGAACACAAATAACTCAAAAACACAAATGTAACAGAACAAAAAGGACAATAAACAAAAAACTAACCAAGTTCGAAGCCCTGACAAATTTTTTCTATTTCTTAGCACCGGAACTGGATGCCAATAGTTCAAAAAACACAATTAGGATATCTGATAGTGGATCTTAGATGTAAAGTCGGAATTTAAATGTAAAATTGCCACTTCTCACGTTGAAATAAAATGACTTCTCAATTACGCACACTTCCTTTTATATTTTAGTAATGAAGAAGAATTGCATTGATTTTAATGTTAATTATAAAAACTAAAATATTAGTGAAAAAGGACTGAAAAGTCCTTTAAGTCCTTTTGGCTTCATTTATAATATATGCATGGTCATTAAATACCAGCAAAAATGCATTCCCAAGAACAAAAGTATAAAAATTATACATTAATAAATATACAGCCAATTTGGCATCATCTTCAACTGAAGTAAGGCCGAAGTGGCCTCATTTTAACATTCACTATACCAGAAAAGGACATATTATTTTTATTAAAATACATAGAATTTGTAATATTTTTGTTGCACATTATTTATTACAATACGGGCATTTCATACAAAATATATCCATGTTAATTACAACAACAAAAAAGAAACATATTGTATATAAAATAAAATTTGCTAAGTAAAATATCAACAATACATCCAAAAAGGTAGCATTTCTCTTCACTCTATTTATAAAACCATCCTGCAATACATCAGAAAAGGTAGCATTTCTATTAATTCTATGTATAACACTATCCTGCAATATATCCGAAAAGGTAGAATTTCTCTTATATCCATCTATAAAAACATCCTGCAATACATCCGTAAAGATAGCATTTCTCTTATAACTATCTATAAAACAACCTGCTTATCCCAAGTCTTAGTAATTAGACATACCAAATTAAAACATTGATAAGGGGTAAACCACCACAAGGCCCTTTACTAGAAGCCAAGCCAAAACACTTCATGATGCTCACTTGTACTTGATTTGGAAGGGCTTTGATGATACAAACTCGGGAGGTGATTCGAAGATCGTGCATTGGAGTTCAATCGAAGGAGGGAACCCTACGCTTCAGGGCCAGGCGGAGCGCCTGGACCCAAGAGGAGCGCCTAGCTCCTGAGCAGAGAGGCGCCCAGGCGGATCGCCCAGATGCAAGGCACCTCAAGCGGAGCGCCTGACCATTGGGTGGAGCGCCTAGGCAATACACTGCCTGGGTCAGTCACTCCACCAGGTGGAGCGCCCCATTCCAGGCAGAGCGCCCAACACGCTGAAGCCTCCAACTTTTGCTGTGAACTACCTAAATTGACCTAATGTGTTGTAATGTGTTTCAACATAGCTGAGGGCATTTTAGACATTCCATAACATTGTATTGAGAGCTATAAATACTCTTTAGCTCATTTATGTCATTTTAACCTACCTTGAATATTGAACATTGATGAGAATTGCTCTCAAAATACTTGTAACATTTTGGCTTAAATCAATTGGAAGAATCCAAGTTGATGTTCAATCCTCTTTGATCATTCTATTTGCAAGATCCGGGTGTCTCTTGAGGATAGTTGCATAGTGTAGGTTCTACTTGACTCGAACAGGGGTGTATCAAGGCATTGTTCCTTGGTGCTACCACGTAAGTTGTTCTTGTCGCGTCTTGCTTTTATCTTTGTTTATCGCTTCCGTAGTCCCCCCCCCTTATCAGTTGGTATCGGAGCAAGGCTCGGGTGTTGTTTCTACAAACCCTCGATTCCTTGTTCGTCGTGTTTTATTCTTAGTTATATCATCTTGGTGTTCTTGGTTTGAAAAAAAAATTCAAAAAATTGCAAAAAATTGCTAGATCTTGCTTGTTGTTATGATTTCTTGGATGTTTGGTATCGCGGATTCTTCTATGATGTTAACACATTGTTTTGATACCCCCATAACATCATTTGGCGTTGCGGTTTGAGGAGCGAAATTTTTGAATCTCAAAATTTTTTAAAACCCTTGAAAAATTTGCTCAAAATCTTGAATCAAGATAATTGTTGGTTGTTTGTTGGATAAAATCATTGGAGTTCGTTTGAAGTAGCATGAAACACCTTTGGGCATCATCAAAAGTGAAAAACACCTTGAAATCGTTGGAAAAATTGCTAAATCGTCAAAATCGTGTTCTTGACGAGCTGAAGCACCAGGCTCAGGCGGACCGCCCAAGCCTAGGTGCTCCGCCCAGCTCACTTTCTGTCCGAGTTTTGAAAATTTCCAAGCGGACCGCCCAACACCTAGGCAGACCGCCCAGATCCTGAAACGGGTTCGGGTAGTTGTTTTTCTTAGGCTTTCGTGTTTGTTCGGTTCCCGTTGCTTCCGGCTAGTACTTTGAGAGTAACACTCCTACTCAATTAGTACTAGTTCAATGAACGATTAGGATACTCGTGCCTATGGAAGAGTAGACCTCATAGAAGCCTCGTAGTTTAATGTTTGCTTCAAGTGCGCACTAAATAGTCTAGCGTTCATCGAGTCCCATCAACTCTACTCTTCCCAAAGAGTATTTGGTTCTTGTGAATTGGTTTGGTTATCGAGGAAGTAGATCAGCTACGAGGAGGCCATTGAGCTCAAGCTTGTGTGAACCTACCCCAACTTGAATGAACCCAAGCGACAATCAAAAAGTGAGGAAGTGCGTGAGGACTTTTACTCTAATCTCTTTTCTTGTTTTTGATTGCTTAAAGGTACATGGCGGAAGAGAAAGTTAAGGATACCATTCAGGTTCCAGCCGATGTCTTGGCTACCATTATGGTCAAGTTGGATGGTATGAGCCTAAGACTTGAGAATCTTTAAGGAAGGACCCCGAGTGTCCAATTTGAAACCGATGAAGGTACAAGTGGCTCAACCATTATCCCGGAACAATTTTCCGAATTGGTTAGACAACAAAAGCTTAAAGATGATCTTGCTAGAAGTGAGCATGTGTTGGGAAATCCCCAACAAGTGGGCATTCCCCACCTTTTGAGCAATCCCCAAGGAAATGTCCCACTCCCTAGAGCCCGTAGAAATATTGAACCTCTTGAGAAAGTTAATGAAGCTCAAGAAGGGGAGGAGGTCGAGTTTGATGTTGATGATTATGAGACTCCCTATCCGAATAGGAGAGCTATGAATGGACGTCGGGATGTGAATAGGGGTAGAGGCCGAGGTCGAGGGCCACCCATGGGGAATGTTGGAGGAAATGGTAGGAGGGATTATGATGCTTATGGTGACAACTTTGGAGGTCAACCGGAGCCTTACCGATGGGGTCGTGACAGCAATAATCTCAAAAGCGTGAAGCTTTCTATTCATACATTTAAAGGGGGTAGTGAACCGGTTGAGTATCTTGAGTGGAAGTTAACCATGGAAAGAGTGTTTTGACTCCAATGACATGACCAAGGAGAAGAAAGCCAAATATTCTACATCTTTCTTTGACTCTTTTGCTTCTACTTGGTGGGAGGAAACCAAGAGGTCAAGAAGAAGGAATGCTTTGCCCGTGAATCTTACTTGGGGTAAATGGACTCGTGTGATGGATGAAAAGTATGTGACTCACCAATATCGTCAAGACCAACTCAAGCGGCTTTATGATTTAAAACAAGGCTACAAGACGGTTAGAGAGTACTACACTGAGTTTGAGCAAATCCGTATGACCTTATACATGGATGTGGAGGAAGAAGAGCCAGCCGTGATTCGATTTAGGAGTGGGTTGAACCGAGAGATAGCCTCTCAATTCATGTTTCACAAGTTTGATTCTCATCATGATCTATTTGATGCCGCAGTTGAAGCCGAGAAATGGCTCAAAGAAGAGAAGTCCACGCGCTACAAGAGTAACACTTCTACTCCCGTGAGTAAGCCAAAGGACTGGAAGACTCCAAATAAAAAATTCTCAAATGAAAGTGGGGCAAGTGCTAGTAGAGATGTGAAGAAGTCTAATGAGAAGCCAACACCAAATGTGGGAGGTAATTCTAAAACTCAATTGAATACTCCTACTTCTTCTTCTATTCAATGCCACAAATGCAAGGGGTATGGTCACTTTGCTAGAGATTGTCCTACTTAAAAAACCATGATTGTTATGGATGATGCGACGGTGTATGAACAAGAAAGTGAACCCGAAGATGAGGGAGTGGAGGAGAGTGAGCTGGTTGAGGGAGGGGAGGAAGACGAAGGAGACGACCCTAACATGTTTCTTGTTGTTAGGAGGAGTTTGAGTGCCATGCTTGTAGAGGAGAGTGAAAATGTGCAAAGCGAAAACCTTTTTCATGCTAGATGTCATGTAATGGGGAAAATGTGCTCAATGATAACAGACTCGGGAAGTTGTGCTAACGTGGTGAGCCAATCTTTGGTATCACAATTGAAGTTGCCCACTTTGAAGCACCCAAACCCCTACCATTTGCAATGGCTAAGCGAGTGTCGGGAGTTGAAGGTGGTAAAGCAAGTCTTGCTAAAGTTCAAGATTGGGAACTATTAAGATGAGCATATGTTTGATGTGGTGCCTATGCAAGCTTGCCATGTTTTGTTTGGTAGGCTTTGGTAATTTTATTGAAATGTGATGCATGATGGCCGTGCCAACACCTATACGGTCAAGCATGAGGGGAAAAGTTTGTGCTCAAACCCTTGACGCCCAAGCAAGTAAGTGATGACTATAGGTGTATGAGGGAGTTGAAAGAAGCAGCTAAGGCTAAGTCTGTTGTGGAGACTAAAAACCGCAGTCGGCACGGATGCATTTCACTACTTGGAAATAAAGACACTTGCCATCGTAAATAGAATTTAATTGCTAAAGCAATAGAATCAAATATATAACTAAATATCGTAGTTTTTATATTGGATGAGCTTTTTAAATATTTACAGCCGAAATGTCATTACTATATAATAAAATAATGCCGGATCGGACTCATTTCAGTATTCTTAACAATTATTATATTCATTAATACACCCCCATTGTATTTATTTATAAAAATAAAAAAATCATCCATATTCTTTTCATCTTGTCACATAATTTTTGTATGCTTTATGAACAAAATAAAACAACATTGTCATTAAATCAAAAATAAAAAATTACTACCACTTAGAATAATACATGAACTTTTCCATGCAGAAAAAACAAATAAACAAATGAAGCCAGATGGGCATCAGTTCTGTAATTTAAAAGAACATTACAATAACGTTTTCTCAAAAATACAGACGGATTGAAATCATTTCAAACAAAATATATACAATTGTATTGGCTATCAATTTACAAACACTTCAGACAAAAAGTTTCAATAGCTGGAGTTATCAACAATAAACTAAATTACTGCTTTCACTTAAAACAATCTGCATAAACACTAGAGCAAGCAAAACATCATATCAAAGACTATCTTCCATAATCTGAAATGAGGAAAAACCATTTGAATGGTGAGTTTTCCTCCTTTTAGCATCCTCTACCTTTACAGCATCTGTTGCGGATTCGACAACTTTAATAACACCCGCTTCTACACCATGAACAAGAAATACAGTCCACGAATAAGGAGTTGAAAGATCAATGACACCAACTTGAAGCTCTTGAATCATCTAAGAAACTGTTACAACCTGAACTTCACTATTTTGTGACGATTCCTCAAGAATAACAACTTTACACTTCAAAACATTTATAGATTCAACTCCACAAACCAAACTACTCTCATGTATTTCATCAATTCGAATATTGCACTCTTCATCTTGACTGAAATCAAAGCCATATTGATTGTTCAGTGAACATTCACCACTTATAGGAGCTTTGCCCTTCCGGTCAGAAATAAACACATGATTGATACATACCAATGCAGTATCATCTATCTCATCAATTCGAACACCAGCTTCACAATTTTGACTACAACCCGTCTCCCACTGTTCATAACCACGAGCTGCATCAGTAGCATCAAGTATATTTGATAGAACACTAATAAATTTATCAAATTTTGAGACAACACACTACAAAAAAATTTAAAAAAAAACAACCAACAAATTCACCAATGAAACGACCTCGGTCAGTCGTTTCGGAAGTTAGGACTCCGATTGGCGTGCCGATAATTTTAAAATATTCGTAATGTCCATTAGAACCTGTTTGTAAAATTTGAGCTAAATCAGACCTCGTTTGGTAGGCATCGGAAGAAGATTTCAATTTTTATTGGCGATAAATATTAAAAAGAGATTTTCGAGTTCGGTTTTGCCGGATGAGCTCCGATTTGAAATCCGAAAGCGCTGTTAGGTTCGTATGATTATTTGTGATTTTTGTAAACTTTCGAAAGTGAATTTCGATGTTGTTCGGCTAGTTTCCGCTAAAATGCCGAAGGTTAAATAATTTGACTTCTTTTCATCTAAATTCGCAGCTTGAGTTTCGGGAGTCTGATTTGAGATCCGCCTTCGCGAGTATGTTACATATATTTTGTACAACTTGTATGCAAAAGTTGGAATTATTTCGAATATCATAGGGCACCGTTTTAATTTTCGTTAAGAAAAGAAAATAAAATAAAAGAAAACAAAAAAAAAAGGAAAAAGACAAAAGTCAAAATGAATGGCGGTGTAGTCATATATACTACTTAAGCATATCGATGAACGGAAAAACAGAAAGAAAAATGATGGAGAAGCAGAGAGAAATGAAAAAACGCAGCGAGGAAAAAAAAAACCAGAAAATGAGAAAATGGGCCGGAGAAAAGTAGAATTTTCACCCTGAAACATTCAGGTAATGATCCTAATATATTATTTGAGTTTATTACGTGTGTTTGAATATATTTTAACGGTAAAACTTGGAATATTATACATCGTTTAAATAAGTTCAATTAATAGTTTAAAGAGTCAAATGGACCCCGATAATGAAATTGATTATATATTCATACTCAGTGAGATATGGGCAACTTATAAATGTAATTTATTTAGGGTGTGGTTATGTGACCATAAACCTTGCACATAGGCCTAGCATGCGTATTGCGTATGTGAATAAGGTATCAGGTTCCTACCTGGATTGCCCTAATATGTGAGGAATGAAGCCTTTAGCCTAATTTGATATATTTTTCTACTTATTGAATAGAGTGGGATCGTTTGGCAATGAAACCAAAGGACAAGCGGTTATTACGTGGATGTACTAACTTTGTAACAAGGTAAGTGTTTATATCCATTTCTTTGGAGGCACCTGGCCTCGTGGATTTTCTACCACGTGTTCCTTACGTGTGTAGCTGCCGATAGGCGTACTCATTACGCCTTAGCTTTGGATTTATATTCTATATTATATATTATGTCCTGTTATTGGTATTGCATTGAGAATCTGAGTATTGTACTTCGGTTGTGAGTTGGTATATACTTTCCAGCTGTCGATGAGAGTCCTGCGCTGGTGATGGGTTATTATTGCATCATGTTGCATTCGTATGCACTTTGCATCATATTGAGGGTAGGAGGATTCCGCCCTCGGAGCAGGAGGATTCCGCTCCATTGCATCATATTGAGGGTAGGAGGATTCCGCCCTCAGAGCAGGAGGATTCCACTCTATTGCATCATATTGAGGGTAGGAGGATTCCGCCCTCGGAGCAGGAGGATTCTGCTCCATTGCATCATATTGAGGGTAGGAGGATTCCGCCCTCGGAGCAGGAAGATTCCGCTCCATTGCATCATATTGAGGGTAGGAGGATTCCGCCCTCGGAGCAGGAGGATTCCGCTCTATTGCATCATATTGAGGGTAGGAGGATTCCGCCCCCGGAGCAGGAGGATTCCGCTCCATCTATTTGGCACATGTGACACTATTGTATCATACTGCATTCATCCCATTTCATTTCACCGCGTGCTGACTATTGTGTGACTATCGTGTTGTGTTTTATATATGTGGTATGCATATCATATCTCAGTTTGCCTATATATTTCTGGCTCATATCCCGGGTTGCACGTCGCGACAATATGAATACATGGATCGGATCGGGTTGCACGCCGCAACAATATAAATATACGGATCGGGTTGCACGCCGTAACAGTATAAATATACGAATCGGGTTGCACGCCGCAACAGTATGAATATATGGATCGGGTTGCACGCCGCAACAAGATGTATTTCTGATTGTCGACATGTTCAGGATATCTATATGTTCTGTCTACCTTATGTCCCTGGCTGTTTATGATTCCATACGTGTTTTCAGTTATTATTTGGCTTTGCCTGTTTATAGTTCAAATAAGATGGATTTAGTTTATCTGTTTTTCTTCTCCCTGGCTAGCTATCCTATTCTTTGAGGTGGCTAGTCTGCCCCACTTATTGAGTCCTTTTGACTCACCCTTGTATGTTGTTTGTTTCTTGTCTATCTATTTCGTTTCGGCAGGTTCGCTCCAGAATTGAGTTTGCCACGTTGTGAAGGAGCGAAGACGACTTCAGCTGTCAGGGTGAGCCAGCTTTTATTCCGGATGGCCACCAGTTTATTGGTTATTATTTCAGTTGCATTTTGCTTCCTTCAGGAGGTATTTGTCTTCTTTTGTACTCTTAGATATCTAGTCTGGATAGCCCTAAACTTAGTATGTTGGGTAGCTAGCTGTAATTTTCTTTCGTACAGCTTAGAAGTGTCAATATGTCTGTGTGTTTTTTTAAGTCTTGTTCTTATTTATGAACTATTATATTTATTTTCCTAATTTAATTGATAAGGGTTCGCCCGACGGGTCTAGGGGAGGATGTCGGGTGCCCGCACGGCCTAACCCGATTCCGGGTCGTGTCAACCAAACAACATGAAATAATAAGAAAGTTAAAATAAAAAGAATATCCAATATATCAACACACTTCACAATCAAATCTCGATCAGCACACCACTTCTTCTCCGATGAATTTATTATGCTCTTAAGACTCGTTACTGCATTCTCTGAAACCCTCTGAAATAAAGAAATAAAACAATGAACCACTATCAACAACCAAATTAAACATTCACTAAAAATAAACTTAAAATAAAATAACACTTACATCAGAGATGGTATCAACTAACAAGTCACCATCTAAAGCCAAAGAAGTTCCATAAAGGACTAAACGAAATTTAGAAATCATAAAATCACGTTCTTGATCAAACACAACTAGTCTCTGCAGCTCGATTGATGCATATTTCTTTCAACATGCCAAAAGAAATAACAGATCCGTCATGGCAAAGAAATGCTAATATACAACAACACAATAACACCAAGGACAAGAAAACGCAAATTAAAATATGAGATACCGATCCATTATGGAAGTAAGAGTTAACCAACGTATCAAAGAATGGCCGCCTCATCCTTGACCAAGAGAGTATCCGAGGGAAACAACAACCTGAAAACTACCAAACTGACGAAAGCATGGAAAAAACTCCAAAATCCATACATGGAATACAAAGGCAAAACTAGTTAACACATATGTAGGATGCCCTCTCTCTACATTTTGAGACTAAAAAACAGTTCTAAGAGACTTCAGCAAATGACTATAATATAGGCACCCCCACGGTAAAGAAACACAAATACCATCAGATTTGATAAGCTTCATATACTTACTATCCACAACTTTATCCCACGATGGCCAAGCAATACACGTTCAAGAGGATAAACCTCGGCAAGTTTCACAACATCATAATCACTGACATCAACACTCAACAGCCGACATACCTAAATACTACTAACCCCAGGGAAACAACGCTTCAGTAAATTGTTCTCTCTCCTATAGACATAAGTAAAATCATCGCTAGAAAATCTCAAAGCCGTTATCAAGTAAAAAGCCTCTGCATCAAACGTACAAACTCTACCAAACACTCTAAAGTAATGACATTCATATCATTTCTGTGAATTTGCGACAGTAACATACAATCGATGAGCTTACCGGATAAACTTATATCATTCAAATCCAAAAGCCTACCAAATACACCACATTTCAAAAGAGACAATTGCGACTCAGTCAAGAAAGCAGTAATGACAGAACGATAGTCATTATCCCATCTCCAATGAATATTCTAATTATACCAGTCATCAAACAAGCAATATAGGTCACCTTCCTTAACACAAAATACTAATAGAGCCCCAAACATACATAATACTAAGGAAAGACTCAATATGAACCCATACATAAATATGCAGATAATTTAATCAATAAATCAAAGCTACATGCACCACAGTTATACATATGCACAATAAGAAAAAATAATGACAAACCGGCAGCACCTCTTCACATAAGAACCAAAACAACACCTGAATTTTAAACCTAAATGATGACAGAGCATCATCACTTCAAACAGCAACAACAACATAAAGAAAAAATATAGATCTTACTGAAAATAGAATCCCCTACATAAAATGCACCCATCTTAATAAAATTAAGTAGAGATTACTTTTTGAGGTGAAGTACAGTTGACCTTACCGGCTAACGTATGGCTTGGAAGGTTCTAGGTACTAGGGGGTTCTAGTTCCTTGATTACATTACATTACAGTCTAAAACTTTCTCGGATTTTCATTTAGTGGAAGAGTTGAAATCACAAGAGTTTGGTTCGTAGTTTTTTATCCCTTGAGCAAGGATTTTTCCACGTAAAAATCTCTATGTTATTTACGTTTCCGCAATTTGTTTAGTTTTAGAGATAGGTGAAACTTGCAAGGAACCTGGTTCTTTGTAAGTTAGGCGTTAAAATTTAAAGGCAAGTTTTAGGATTCAAAAATTGGGTAAGGACACTATTCACCCCCCTCTAATGTCTTATATAGGTGCACCAGGTGCAACAAGTGGTATCAGAGCAGGTTCTCTCGGAAAAAGATTAACATCTTGAGAAGGATCTGAACAATGAGAACACCACCGCTAATCACTGAAGGACAATCTGTCAACAGGCCTCCTCAATTCAATGGCCAATACTATGGCTGGTGAAAAGGAAGAATGGAAGACTTTATTCAAGTTGAAGACTTCCAGCTATGGATCATTACCAAGGATGGACCTTTTGTCCCAAGCAGAACTGTTGGACAGCCACCTAACGAGCAAATTGTTCCCAAGGAGATATCTGAATACACGGATGCTGATTTCAAGATGGTGGAGAAAAATGCAAAAGCTAAGAGGCTCATCATTGTGGACTTGGTCCTGATGCTGAAAAGAAAGTTCGAGTTATTTTCTATAGGTGAATCTGAGTCCATCCAGGACATGATGACCAGGTTCACAATCATAACAAACGAGATGAAGTCGCTAGGTATGGTTCTGACTAATGAAGACTTAGTAGAAAAGGTTATCAGGATTCTAACTGATTCATGGGTGTCAAAGGTTACAGCTATCATTGAGACCAAGAAAATGGACAAGATTGAACTAGATGAACTCGTTGGTAGTCTGAAAACCCATGAGCTCGTGCGGTTTCTGGGAATTTAAAACCTGATTTCCTCTATAAATTCTCCGATCCAAATGGCAGAGAAGTTTCCATATTTATACCTTCTCTTGTTGGAGGGGCGACCGTACGCCTTCTTTTTTCAAAATGAAAAAGTAAACTACCTTAGTAAGCTAGGTTTGTAAGCTAAGCAAGCCGGGCACTAGGCTAGGACGTGGATCGATCATGACGAGAATGGAAGGTGGAACCTAAGAAGGAGAAGAACCTAGCTCTAGAAGCAACTGGAGGTTCTAAGTATGAAGTATCTGAGCATGAGATGGCTTTAGTTAATGCAGTACGAAAGTCCTTAGGCTTCGAAAGAAGAAGAACCAGAGCCACTCCTGCCAAGAACAACATAATTGAAAATCCGGACTACTTAGGGTGTTTTAAGTGTAACAAGAAGGATCATGCTATAAAGGACTGCCCATTGTGGGATATTGAGTGGAAAAGGTCTGGAGCTTCAAAGGAGAATGAACCTAAGAAGACCAAATATCCTCCAAACTTCAGAGGATTAAGGAGAAAGAAGAAAGAGGCTTTCTATGCAACATGGGGACCGGTTGAAAGTGAAAGTGATGAAGAAGAAGAAGAACTAGAAAACGAGTCTCCATTGGCACTGATGGCTGAGTGAACCTTCGATTGATGATACACCTGAGGTAAGTCTCGATGAACTGAAAATTAGACTTCATACTTGTTCTTCTAGGGAATTGAATTTGCTTGCCCTGACTTTAATAGAAGTCCTACACAAACTGTGCTTCTTGTATGGTAAGACTGGACATATATTAAGAATGAATGCAGTGTTGCAAAAGGAGCAGTGAAAAAGAATAAAAAATCGGTTTTACCTTATTGGGATAGAAAAGATTTAATTCATCCATTCGATAACAGAAAAGGAACCAAGCTTGTCTGGGTTCCTGTTATTAACCCTTGATTTTATTTTGCAGGCTGGAGTGAGATGGAACAACCCGAGCTAGATTCTTGATAGTGGGTGTTTCAGGCACATGACAGGAGATAGAAGAAACTTTCTCTCACTCGCAGCATTTCAAGGGGGTAGTGTGGCTTTTGGAGGAGGCAAGAGCGGTGAAATTGTTGGAATTGGAAAAGTTAGGAGATCCCTCAATCATGCTATTGATAATGTACTCTGTGTGGATGAATTGAGGCACAATCTTCTAAGTATCTCTCAACTATGTGGTAGAGGAAACTCAGTGAGTTTCACTTCTGTAGGTTGCACTGTAAAGAACCTGCAGATTGGTGAAGTGATAATGGAAGGGAAATGAGCTAATAATGTGTACAAGGCTACATTAGGTTCTCTTCCTGAGAATAATTTGACTTGTCTGAATGTGCTAGAGAATGATAGTCAGTTGTGGCACAAGAGACTAGGACATGCAAGCTTGACTCAATTGAATAAGTTGGTGTCAAAGGACCTGGTTCGTGGAATACCAAGCAAGAGGTTCAATCAAATCAAGATTTGTGATGCTTGTGTGAGGGGGAATCATGTAAGATCTTCATTCAAGTCAAAGAAAGTGGTTAGTACATTGAAACCACTTGAGCTGGTTCACATGGACTTGTGTGGACCAATGAGGGTAAGGAGCAGATGAGGTGAGAGGTTCGTAATGGTAATAGTTGATGATTACTCCAAATACACATGGACCTTGTTCCTGAGATCTAAAGATGAAGCATATGATATGTTCGAGGACTGGGTCAGAATCAATCAGAAGAAACTGGGGTTGCTACTAGTGTGTATAAGGTCCGACCATGGTACAGAATTTGAGAATGCTAATTTTTCTTAATATTGTAACAAACATGGTGTGAATCAAAACTTCTCTGCACCAAGGACCCCTCAGCAGAATGGTGTAGTTGAAAGGAAGAACAGATCCTCGGAGGACATGGCTAGAACAATGTTGTTGCCAAGCGGTCTATCGAAGAATTTTTGGGTTGAAGCAATCAACACTGCTTGCTACTTGCTGAATCGATGTTCTATCCATCCTTTGTTAGAGAAAACTCCCTATGAGCTGATTAGAGGCAGGAAACCTAATATTGCACATCTCAGAGCTTTTGGGTACAAGTGTTTCGTGCATAACAATGGGAAAGAACCTCTAGGGAAGTTTGATGCTAGAAGTGATGAAGCCATCTTCTGGGGATATTCTTCACAAAGTATAGCTTATAAAGTGTTCAACAAGAGAACCATGACTGTAGAAGAAAGTGCGTACGTGGTATTTGATGAATTTGAAAGTGTTATAAACAGATAAGAAGATGATGATCAGGAGATCGGTCTTTCAAGAGATGAACCTGTTGAAGACCCTGAGAATCTGAATGGGGTTAAAGATAATCATGATGATAAGAATCAACCTCAGGGGGAACTAGAAGGCAATCAGACAGGGGGAACTGAAGAGCAAGATGAAGAGGACTTAGATGGCTCAGCTCCTCCAGGAAACGACACTCAGCAGATTCAACCTAAACCTTTGAGATATCAAAGCTCTCATACACTAGAGAACCTCATGTCTGATCAAAACACAGGAGTTGTTACTAGAAGAGCTTTGAAGAACTTCTGTGTATTCTTTGAGTTTCTGTCCTCAATCGAACCAAAGAATGTACGTGAAGCACTTGAGGATCCAGACTTGGTGATTGCTATGCAAGAGGAACTTCATCAGTTTGAACGAAGTAAGGTATGGCATCTGGTCCCTCGACCAGCGAACAGGTCCATCATTGCTAATAAATGGATCTTTAGAAACAAACTGGATGAATATGGCATAGTAACAAGGAACAAGGCAAGACTGGTGGTTCAAGGTTATAGTCAAGAAGAAGGAATTGATTATGATGAAACCTTTGTACCTGTTGCTAGAATGGAGGCCATTAGGATGCTTATTGCTTTTGCAGCTTACATGGAGTTTAAGTTGTATCAGATGAACGTGAAGAGTGCTTTCCTTAATGGTTATTTGAATGAAGAGGTGTATGTGGTTCAACCACCTGGCTTTGAGAGTACAGAGTTTCCTGATCATGTCTACAAACTTGACAAAGCACTGTATGGGTTGAAACAGGCTCCTAGGACTTGGTATGAAAGATTGTCTGGGTTCTTATTGAAGAATGAGTTTACAAGAGGTAAAATAGACAATACCTTGTTTTTAAGGAAGAAAGCCAAGGACCTGCTGATTGTTCAAGTGTATGTAGACGACATCATCTTTGGTGCTACAAATGAGAACCTTTGCAAGGAGTTTGCCGACCTGATGGGAAGTGAGTTTGAGATGAGTATGATGGGTGAGCTAAATTTCTTCTTAGGCTTACAAATCAAGCAATTTCAGGAAGGCACAATGATCCACCAGCAGAAGTACATCAAAGAGCTATTAAGGAAGTATGATATGAAGTCTGCTAAGGATATGAACACACCAATTGCTCCTAGAACAAAGATAAATCTGGATGAAATTGGTGCTTCAATTGATGAAACTAAGTACAGAGGAATGATTGGTTCTTTTCTGTATTTAACTGCAAGTCGTCTAGATATTGTTTATAGTATGGGGTTGTGTGCAAGGTTCCAGTCAAAACCAAAGGAGTCACACATAACTGCAGTCAAGAGAATCTTGAGATATTTGAAAAGAAATCAAGATCTTGGTTTATGGTACCCAAAAGGTGGAACTTTGATCTAATTGGATATGCAGATGCTGACTATGCTGGTCACTTGGTTGATAGGAAAAGTACATCTGGGATGGCACACTTCCTAGGTCATTGTTTAGTTTCGTGGGCTACAAAGAAGCAAAATTCAGTGGCATTATCCACAACTGAAGCTGAATATGTTGCAGCTGCTTTATGTTGTTCATAGTTATTATGGATCAAGCAGCAGCTGGAGGACTTTGGAATCAAGTGTGGACCAGTTCCAATCTTTTGTGACAATACCAGTGCAGTCAATATTGCCAAGAACCCGGTCCAGCACAAGAGAACAAAGCACATTAATATTAGGCATCACTTTTTAAGGGACAATGTTGAGAATGGCCTAATTACTATGAACTTTTGCAGGACTGAGGACCAAATTGCTGATACCTTCACTAAGGCATTGAACAGGGGTACAATTTGAAAAGAACAGGCTTGAGCTAGGGATGACCAAGATACGGTGAACGTAGCAGTACCTGGTTCTCCCAATGATTGGCTAGTGAAGTTTCCTTGTTTTACGTAGCTTAAGTTTGCTTAGTTGATTCTACATATGAAAACTTAATTGTTTTGCTTGCTAACCTGTGTGGAACCTGCAAATTTTTGTGATAAGGGATATAACTGAAGAAACTGGTGCATGGACATTCAGGTACACATTCTATATCACTTACTGAGTGTAACGTTGTCTTACGTGGCCTAAATTGTTACCAATCATCCTCACTTGGCGCCGGAATAGTGTAAGCTTTTAAAATTCAAATACTTTGAGCCATGCTGGCGTCAGTTCCTATGCGTCATAATTAGTAGCAGCTTTTTCGTGTTCCATCAACCCGTTCCCCTTCCCGATATGCCTATACCCTTCCCTATTCCACTAAGTGATCAAGAAACATTGTTTCTATTGGCAAAAAGAAAAGAACTCTCTCAATACTTTCCTTTCTATCTCTTAAAACACAACACTCTGTAAAAATGTCGACAAGTTCCAAAATTGTCTCACAACCTTCATCTCCTAAACCCAAAATTTTGAAACTAAATCAAAAGGCAAGGAAACTAGCTGCAAGTCGCTCCGTAGCTGTGGCGAAAAAGTTCGCTCAATTAAGGCAGAAGAAGTTGGATGAAGCAACTAGTAAGGGGGAAGATGTTCCAGTTGCTGGTACGGATGAAGGGGTCATTGAAACGGTTCAAAAACACGTTCAAGAAACTGAAGAGGTAAACCCCAGTTCTCCTACTGGTACTGTAGTTGTCGATACTAGTTTAGCTTCTGTGCCTGTAGATTTAGGAGAGCCTATTATATCTGTAGTTGGACAGAAGGAGGAGGGAGTTGTAGAAAATATTAAAAAGGTCGTTGAAATAGAGGTTGATGTTGTTGCAAAAGAAACTGGGAATCCTGTCGAGGAACCTGTTCCTGTGGTAGAAAAGACTGTAGGTGACAAGGGAGAGGAAAAATCTGCTGAACCTGCCAAGGAACCTAAGAAAGCACCTGGTTCGTTCTCTGGTTCTGTGGCAGGTGATGATGCATATCTGAGAGATATTGATGACTATGTGAAAGAGAATGTAGAAGGTGTAGGTTTTACTGAACCCTTGGATGTTGTGTTGCCTGAGCCCAATCCCACTCCTCAAGCTAGTGAAGGTTCCTCCAGTGAGACTGATGTTGTGGTGGTGGAGGAACAGAGGAGATTGGGAAAGAGGTCTGTGGTTCAGGAATAAAAACAAATTCTGAAGAAAAGAAGGTTAGTAAAGGGAGGAGAATTTGTAGGTAGTTCCAAGGTTGGAAGTTCTGGAGATGCAGAGGGTATGGGAGAAAGCAGCAGAAAGACAGTGAGTCATGCTAGGATACCTGCTACTCGAGGTTCTGTGAGAAAGCAGCAGGAGAGGATTGTGGAGGAACCTGAGGTTCGTAGGAGAGGTTCCAAATCAAAGCTGGTGATTGGAGATGACAAGGAAGACAAGAAAAGTAGGGTGGCCTACTTTAGAGGTCTACCCATGGTGAAGGGTAAGATTCTCACTGACCTTGAGATGGAAGGGATGACTCAACTTAGTGCTAGTTGAGAGCTCAGGGTTGGTTGAACCTGTTCAGTGATCGTGCTAGACAGCTGAGAGAGCAAGCGGTTCGAGAATTTTTCTCCAATTGCACAGTGAGTGAAGGTATTGTGACAACCATAGTCAAGGGGCTGGTGATCCAATTTGATAGTATGGAACTGAGTGAGATTTAAGGTGTTCCCTCTCAGGGCTACAGCGAGTACATGAGGAACTCGTGGCCGGCTAGAGGAGATGGTGTGTCTGCTTTGGAGGTGACCCAGAAATTTGCAGGGAGACCAAGACTGGTAAGGGCTACACAAGTTAAGAAGAAGACAATGCAACCCTTCTACCAGTTGCTCTTTGAATTTGTGCTGAAGAACCTACTGTAGAGGTCGGAAAGGAGGAGTGAGGCCAACTTTTTGGATATGGACCTGCTAGACCGCAAGGTTCGTATTAATCTGCCTGAACTGATGATTAAGAGTAATTGTAGGGTAGCTGATATGGGGTTAGGCAAGCATGTGCTGGTCTATGGGTTTCTTCTGGGGAAAGGTATTTGATTTCTTTAGGGTGTCTGTTGGTAAATGGACAGAGCCGGACCATAATGACTTGTTTGGGAGGAACATTCTTAAATACTGTGACTATGTGTTGGATGGTGAACCTGCTGATGAACCAGAGCATATGGAGGAGGATGCAGATGAAAGGAGGAACAATAGAATGGACAGGAGGATTGAGAGGTTCAGGAGGCAGCTTGAAAGGCAAAATGATGAGCTGGCCTGGATGAATGCTGAAAACACAAGGCTGGATGCAGAGCTGGAGCTTGAAAGAGAAGGAAACTCGCGTCGCCTCGCCTTGTTGCTTGCTCACTTTAACATCCCTGATATTCCCCAATTCTCAATCAGTTCCTTTCCCTAGTCCCCTCATGGTTCTTTTATGGCCTGTTTTTAAGACAATCTTATCTCTCGGTTTGTAATATTTGAATGTTGTTTGGATGTTTTAAGCCGGTTTGGCTCTTTTTGTTGATATAAATATCTTCTCTGCTAGTATTTATTGTATGAAATAAGTTCCAGACGTTTAAAAGGTTGGCTTGCTGCCTTTGGCACTAGAGTCAACTGGACTTAATTTAAGTTGAGCAGGTTCTTACAACTGTGAAACTTTTCGATGATGCCAAAAGGGGGAAGTTAGATGTTGTTAGTTCATTATAGGTTTGTGACATAAATTTTTGTCTAACTGTTATTACCCTGGTTCGTGGTTAGTGATTGATTATTACAGGTTCTTGAGCGTATAAACCCTCGGTGAGACAACATTGTTTGTCATCATCAAAAATGGGGAATTTGTTGAAGGATAAGTTTTGAAGATGACAAAGGACCTGGTGCTAAGTGGACAACGAAAAGGTTCACAGTTGAAGCGAGGAGACCAGCTATTCAATGAGTTAATCAAGCCAGAGTTGAAGAAGGAAAGAAGATAACAGATGGAGTAAAAATTCCAATCCTATCGGAAATAGCAGAAGCAAGAAGCGGTGTTGAGAAGGACGCGGTTTCTAAACGAAAATGGATTGGGAACTTGACACGAACCGGATTCCGGCTAGGCCGTGCGGGCACCCGACATCCTCCCCTAAACCCGTCGTGCGAACCCTTACCAATTAAATTAATTAAATTAGGAAAATAAATATAACAATTCATAAATAAGAACAAGACCTAAAATAAAAATACAGACATACTGATATCTCTAAGCTGTACAAAAGAAATTACAGCTGACTACCCATCATACTAGGTTTAGGGCTATCCAGACTAGACATCTAAGAGTACAGAAGAAGACAAATACCTCCTTAAGGGAGCAATATGCAACTAAAATAATAAACATAAAATTGGTGGCCATCCGGAATAAAAGCTGGCTCACCCTGACAGCTGAAGTCGTCTTCGCTTCTTCACAATGTGGCGAATTCAATCCTTGAGCGAACCTGCCTAAACGAAATAGATAGACAAAAACAAACAACAAACAAGGGTGAGTCAAAAAGACTCAATAAGTGGGGCAGACTAGCCACCTCAAAGAATAGGATAGCTCGGCAGGGAGAAAAGAAACAGATAAACCAAATTCCTCTCATTTGAATTATGAAAAGGCAGAGCCAGATAATAACTAGAAACACGTATGGAATGACAAACTCATCAACAACCAGGAATCTAAGATAGCCAGAACATGTAGGTATCCCGAACATATCAACAATCAGAAATACATCCTGTTGCGGCGCGTAAACTGATCCATATGCTCATACTGTCGCGGCGTGCAACCTGATCCATATCTTTATACCGTTGCGGCGTGCAACCCGATCCATATATTTATACCGTTGCGGCGTGCAACCGGATCCCCACAACCCATAGTACGAGCCAGAAATATCTAGGCAAACTGAGATATGTCCACGACATGGTATACATACCGCATACAAAAAAACACAACACAATACACATAATAGTCAGTATGCGGTGCAATGAGATGTGATGAATGGGGTACGATGCAATGCAGTCACATATGCCTGATACCTATCTCCGGCACGGGACTCTCATCGTCTACCAAGAGATATATGCAATAATGAACCTTCACCGGCTCGGGACTCTCATCGATTACCGGGAAGTATATGCAATGATGACCCTTCACCTGCTCGGGACTCTCATCGATTACCGGAAAATATATGCAATAATGACCCTTCACCGATGCGGGACTCTCATCACCAACCGGGAAGTATATGCAATAATGACCTTTCACCGGTGCGGGACTCTCATCGCCAACCGGGAAGTATATGTCAACTCACAGCCAGAGTACAATGCTCAAATCCTCAATGCAATACCAACAAAACGACATAACATATAATATACAATGCAAATTCAAAGCTACGGCGTAATGAGTACGCCTATCGGCAGCTACACACATAAGGAACACGTGGTAGAAAATCCACGAGGCCAGGTGCCTCCAAAGAAATGGATATAAATACTTACCTTGTTACAAAGTTAATACAGCCACTCAATAACTGCTTTGTCCTTTGGATCCATTGAGAAACGATTTCGCTGTGTTCAATAACCAGAAAAAATATATCACATAAGGCTAAAGGTTTCATTCCCCACATCTTAGGGTAATCCGGTTAGGAACCTGATACCTGCGCGACCGGACTGTGTGTTCAATGTCCAGCCTCTATGGGAGACTCCAAATCACACATAACATGATCTCAATATAAGTATAAGCATGTATGAGGTATAAGACATGTGGAAAAAACAGATATGGACTCAAAGAATGAGAAGAAAACTCTGGATAGAATTATAGACACAACCTAGAACTCAGAATTTGTCCAACTCCTTGAATTTCTATAAAAATTTCGGCAGAGTTTCCTCTGAAACTGGATGATCCGCAAAAACAGAACCAACACTATACTATACACGGGAATGGATACCCAGATAAACTGATAACATAAACAAGTTAAACGAATAACAAGATGAGACAACTGGATGACATAACTCATCCGCAGATAGAATATCTGGACAGCACCACTGTCCTGACTTTCAACCTAATTTTCAGATTGTAAATCAAAGATATAGACTTCATGGTATTCATAATAGTTGTAGATATATGTATTAGGATTCTGGGGATTCTTAAAGCATATAAATATCAATTGTGTACAATGAGTTATGATCAATATACTAACAGCTGTCCAGATATCAAAATGATTTTCCAGATTTTGAAATGTTTTGTCTTGCTGATTCGGACGTCTTTCACCTTGGATTTTAGTACCAAATTAAGTATATACAAGGTTTCCTTGATACCATACAAGTTTCTCACAAGAGACACTAAGTTTAGAACCAAGAAAAGTTTCAAAAGCTAAAAGATACATGCCTTGCCAAAAGAAAGGTTTAGTCTTACATACCTTTGATATTTCTTGCTTCTAAACCTTGTTTCCTTTGAATTCCATAACTTATAAAGCTTAAACAAGATATAATACAGCATTTAGGCACTTTACTTAGCCATGAAGTAATTCTAAAACTCAAACTACAGACGAAATTGAAGGTAGCATAACGTTACCTTAATCCCGTAGAGCATTTTGACGCAATCCGTCTTCCGTTTCGAGTCAAGATTGATGTTGTTTCTTCAAAATAAAAAAAATAGATTCAAACTGAATAAAGGTCTGTTTATGTCGTGGTCTTACTGGAAAATTTCGAGAAAGTGAAGGATTTCTCTTTTATAACAAAAACATTTCATTTCTAGCCCTCTTTTGCGCTTATATCTCTTTTTCTGGCCTGACTTCTGATCCACATATCTTTTTATCTATATGTTGTATGAACAAACCGTCAAGAGTGTTGGAAACTATACTCCAAGACCTTCAATTTGGTATATGATATGTCTCCAAAAGACCTCATATAGCACATGAAATTAATTGCTGAAAAAGCTTCGTTACAAGGCAATTCCTTAGTCGGTTTTTCCGCAACTTAAATCCGATTTTTCCCAAACTTTATATTCAACATATAAAAATATTCTATGGTAATATTATGTCTTTAAACTCACTTAAATTATTCTTAACATGTCATTAGAATGATATACGTCACTTTAGACATACGGGGTGTAACAGAACTATGGCAAATTAACTTAGGTTTTAAATAAGGAAATATGAGTAACCTTGTTTAAAACTGATTTCAAAGAAGAAAAGGAATCCTAAACTTAGTTGGATCCGGCTAACTCTATTTCCTATAAATACAAGTTAATTTGGCCAAATTCAATACGCACAAAAGACATCTCAACAGAGCATATCAAGTACAATAGGATCGTGGGAAGCTTTGTGTGCAAGAACAAAGACTTTGCAGCAGAACCTTAGGAAGGAGCAGTTTCATAGTCAAGTCTGTTGTTTTAGTTTCTTTGTTATAGGCTATTGAGTTGTAATTTATCTGCTTGGTTAGAAGCATTGAGTAGAGATTACTTTTTGATGTGAAGTAGAGTTAACCTTACCAGCGTGGCTTGGAAGGTTCTAGGTACTAGGGGTTCTAGTTCCTTGATTACATTACGTTGTAGTCTAAAACATACTCGGGTTTTCCTTTAGTGGAAGAGTTGAAATCCCAAGAGTTTGGGTCGTGGTTTTTTATCCCTTGAGCAAGGATTTTTCCACGTAAAAATCTCTGTGTTATTTACGTTTCCGCAATTTGTTTAGTTTCAGAGATAGGTGAAACTTGCAAGGAACCCGGTTCTTTGTAAGTTAGGCGTAAAAATTTAAAGGCAAGTTTTAGGATTTGAAAATCGGGTAAGGATACTATTCACCCCCCAGTGTCTTACATAGGTGCACCAAGTGCAACAGAAAGAAAATCCTAATAAAATAGAAAAATAAAGTAACTGCTAATTAAACTAGGAAAAGTAAATTATAACCTAAATAAACTTGATACACTAATCCTAATTATATTAGAATCAAATCATAATTCATCTCTGAAAAAAGATTCTAGTTAATTTAGGAAACAAATCCCACTTGAACGAGGAAACCTTGATAGCAACTTGTACACAACTTGGAGTACACTTCTTGGACATTCTTTGCACATCCTTTGAACATCCTTTACACTCTTTACGGGCAAAAAATAAGCTCATTATTGTGCCAAAAATGTGACCCCTCCTAGTGTTTCTTGGGCTGCAAATTTGGCGCATTTTAGCTCCTCAATTGGTCTAAAAGTGGATTGATTTAGACCCCATTTTATCCACTTCAAATTACAGTAATTTTAATTTTAATCTTCATGATTTTGTAACTTAATTTGGTTATTAACATTACTATAACAATTGAACAAAAGATCCTCCTTGGTTTGAACTCTTCCTCCAAAACTAGACACATCTTCTTTGTAAATTGAGTCCAATCAACTTATTTCAAAATTTCTTTGTTCGAGATCATATCATAAGCCTTCCAAAGCTTCATCCAAGTCTGTTAATGGACTTTTTCTTCCATGGATGCTATCATTCCCCTCTTGTTGAAGGAATTCATCCTCGAATTGAAACCTCTATAAGAGAAAGTAATAGAAGTACAAAAGAAATAATACCCAAGTCCTTTGGTTGGAACAACATTAAGTAGTACCCATAAACCTTACTCTTACTTTTGATTTTTGATACTATAGTTAATGACTTGATATACGTCAAAACATCACTGCCTTCCAAATTAATAAAGTCACCCACATAAGAAACAAGAACAAAGTTCATTACCTCCAAAAATACCCTTGGTATTTTAGAAAGTCCAAAAATTCGAATTAACTAATTATACATACAATACTTGGACTTACTCATTTAAGGAACAACATAACCTTGTATGCTTTTATGGAATCGCTCCAACTTAGCAATGACTTTAGAAACTTCATGTCATAAACCTTTAAATAAGGATCAACATAATTAAAAGATTTAATAATAGAAAAAATTTCCACTAAGCTTTCGTCTTCCAATACCCAACAAGAATTGATTTTTCCATCTTCTTCTTGGAATCCAATTTTATTCTTTGCAACATTCACTTGCATGACACTTCCCCTATCAAAGGGCTTTTCAGCGCTTTTCTGCACGAAAACACAAGAACTTGTGCAAGAATGAGTTAATGGGTTAATAAGCGAACGAGAGTTTCTTCGAAGACAATATATATGCTATCAACAAGTAGCAGAGATTTTATAGTCAATAAATCGCAACCACCCTCCACTTGAATCAGCACCACACCAAAACCATGAATTTCATCAAAAGAAAAAGATGAATCACAAAATTCATGTTCTTCCTCATCAAACAAGGGTGGTATTTCATAAATAGAGGTTTTATCAAAACCAACACATGAACGAGTGCTACCGTAAGCGCTTGAGAAGTGAAGTGACGTGCTAGCGAGGAACCAATTGTACCTTGCAGGGGTTGCGCCAATCCGACTGGACGATTGCCATTTCATACTTGAAATCGTCCATATGGCTGCATCTAATTTGTTATTTTCTCACACATTTCAGTAATCTGAGGAAGCGTAGCTACCTATAGTAGTGCACCCATTCATCATGTAACCGCATGTCTGTAAACGATTGTTGCTTGTGAAGCTGACGTATATTTATACTGTTGCGGCGTGCAAACCAGACTACGAGCTAGAAATATATAGGCAAACTGAAATATGTCCCCAACATGGTATACATACCGCATACATAAAACACAGCACAATACACACATTAGTCAGCATGCGGTGCAATGAAATAGGATGAATGCGGTACGATGCAATGCAGTCACATATGCCTGATACCTATCTCCGGCGCGGGACTTTCATCGTCTACCAGGAGATATATGCAATAATGATCCTTCACCGGCTCGGGACTCTCATCGATTACCGGGAAGTTTATGCAATGATGACTCTTCACCGGCTCGAGACTCTCATCGATTACCAGGAAGTATATGCAATGATGACCCTTCACCGGCTTGTGACTCTCATCGATTACGAGGAAGTACAGGCAATGATGACCCTTCACCGGCTCGAGACTCTCATCGATTACTAGGAAGTATATGCAATGATGACCCTTCACCGGCTCGAGACTCTCATTGATTACCGGGAAGTATATGAAATGACGACCCTTCACCAGCTCGGGACTCTCATCGATTACCGGGAAGTATATGAAATGATGACACTTTACCGGCTTGAGACTCTCATCGATTACCGAGAAGTATATGAAATAATGACCCTTCACCGGCTCGGGACTCTCATCGATTACCGTAAGTATATGAATGCTCAAAACTAGAGTGCAATGCTCATATGCTCATTGCAATACCAACAACAGGGAATAACATATATAATATACAATGTAAATTCAAAGCTAAGGCATAATGAGTACGCCTATCGGCAGCTACACAAGTAAGGAACACGTGGTAGAATATCCACAAGGCCAAGAACCTCCAAAGAAATAGATACAAATACTTACCTTATTTCAAATTGCTACTCAACAACCGCTTTATCCTTTGGATTCACTGCCAAATGATCCTTCTTATTCAATAAGCAGAAAATATATCAGATTAGACTAAAGGCTTCATTCCTCACATCTTAGGAAAATCTGGTTAAGAACCTGATATTCTGTTCGTATACGCAATACGCAGGCCAGACCTATGTACAGGTTCAAAGTCACATAACCAAACCCTAAATAAATTATATTTATATGTTGTCCATAACTCAATGAGTACGAATATATAATCAATTTCATTATCGAGGTCCAATTGACCCTTTAAACTATCAATTTGACTCGTTAGAATAATGTCTAATATACCAATTTCTACCGTTAAAATATATTTAAATACACATAATAAACTTAAAATAATAAATTAACATCCTTACTTGGATTTTCGCAGTAAAAATTCTACTTTTTCCTGCTCCTTTTCCTTTCTTTTCTCATTTTCTAATATTTTTTTGCTGTCTCTTTCTTGTTCTCGTTTCTGTTCTGTCCCTATTTCTTTTTGTTCATTTCAGCTGAGACATGTGAATCTTAAGGGATTTAATATCCCTACCCACCGCCTCTATATTAATTGGTTTTCCTTTTTCTTTTATTTCTTTTCTTTTAGCGACGAAAATTAATACGGAACCTTACGAAATTCGAAATGATCCCAAATTTCTCAAGCATGTTATAATAAATATATGTAACATACTCGCTAAGGCGGATCTTAAATAAAATTCCCGAAACTCAAAATGCGAATTAAATGGAAAAAGATCAAATTATTAATTTTTGGAACTTTAGCCGAAATCAACCGAACAACGTCGAAATTCACTTCAAAAATTCACACAGGTCATAATTGACTATACTAACATAATGAAGCTTTCAGATTTTGAATCGGAGCTCATTCGCCAAAATCGAGCTCGAAAATCTCTTTTTAAGATTTACTGACAACGAAAACTGAAACCTTCTTCCGATACTTACCAAACGAGGTCTGATTTAGTTTAAATTTTAAAGACAGGTCCTAATGGACCTTACAAAGATTTTAAAATAATTGGCACGTAAATTGTGGTCCTAATTCCCGAAACGACTACCTAAGGTCATTTCAAAAAATCATCAAGATCATTTTTCAATCTTACCAAAGGTGGTAGCAATAGCATCAACAACAACAGCTTGAGAGTTTTTTCACCCTTAGCCTCATCCGTGAAGTTGAGTGTTAAGGTCCCTAATTCTGGATCTAGTTTCTGGACGACTAATAAAGAAATCAGACCCAATACAAAGGTCTTTGTCCTTGTTCCTATTCCTTGACTTGCCTATGATTGCTGAAAACGTATAATTGTTAAAGGAAATTGCAACCTAAAACTTGTTAGAGAGAGAGTTCAGGATCTCTTAAATTTTTGAAAATTCAACGTGTTTTATTCATAAACATGTACTCTCTTTAATAGAGGGTTACAATAGCAAGAGTCCTAAAACATGAACTAGTCTTAGCTCACTATTGTAATATCAAGAGTCCTAATAAATATAATATCAATAATCTTAATTCACTCAAAGAGTTTTATTTGAAGCTAGCAAACTAATTACTAAAATTTATTCAAATCCAATTTGACATATTACTTCCCACATCTGGAATATTGTTTGCCAACAAACGAGTCGATAACATTACTCACTTCCCGGAGAAAAAGCTTGTCCTCAAGCTGAAATTCTGGAAAAGCAGTTGTGAAATGATGCACATTCTCCCAAGTAGAGTCCTCAACCAAAACTTCCCATTTACCACAGTTCAGCCGTGAGCAGAGCACTGAGCAAGGGGTTGGAACAGCACGTCCTTCTTCAACTGGTGGAAGGCTAGGTGGAGTTGAAGGTAATTCATCTTTGAATGGATTAAGAAGCGACACGTGGAACACATTATAAAGCTTGCGACCTGTAGGTAGAGCAAGCTGATAAGCCACAGATCCAATGCACTTTAAGATTGCAAAAGGACCATAATATTTTGGCACAAGCTTATGACAAACACGGTGAGGCAAAGATTTTTGGCGATATGGATATAGCCGTAACCAAACATAAGATCCCAAAGAAAATTCCACATCGCAATGCCCCTTATCATATGTAGTTTTCATCTTGTGTTGCGCCTGTTGGAGCTTGACTTGAATATCTCATAAGACAACATCTCGATCTATTAATGCTTGGTCAACAACATCAACACGAGATGAACCAGCCATATAGGATTGCAATCGAGGACGTTCGCTGATATGAAAATTAAGAACAAGAAAGAAAAACAACAAAAGTTGAAAAGATGAAAGTGAGACCCACTTTTAATTAAAAAATATTAAAGAAGTAGATTAGGGAAAGATTAACCTAATCACCCCTTTAATCGTCCAACAAAAAGAACCTACACTATTTGATCCTCAATTGGATTGAGTCCAATTTCAAACACATAATGTGCTTAAGAAAACTAGCTTAGCCAATAATCTCACAATATTCAATGTCATCAAAAGCTAACCCTAAAATAATGAACAATAAGGTTTTACATAAGGGTTCTAAAAATGGCACAAGTTGCCTTAATTACCCTTAACAATGGGCTTCAATAATTCATTAGCTGAAACACAACATTCTGATCAACATTACAGCGAGATCCCGCTGGAGCAGGTGCTATCGCGCAGTGCAATAAATCAGAGCCTCGCGATCGCAGATATGGTCACGCGGCCGCGAAGGCATTGTCCTTCATCCATATTCAGTCTCTTGCACGATCGCGTTTGAGGACTCGCGATCGCGCAACTCTTCTTTTCTTCCTTGCGCGATCGCGCTGATCATCTTTTTGGCCTTCGGCGATCTCGTCGTCTGGAGACTCGCGATCGCGATGAACATCTCCATATTCTGAGGCAGTAAGCACACAGAAATGTTCTGAACTCTCCAACATTTGCCCCAGCAGCTCCAGTTGTGCAATCATGGCCTGCAACTGTTGCAACTCCTGTGCTTGACTCCTTGTAAATGGCTTGCTCGTGTATCGGGTTGCATCATTCTCCCCGTCTTGAGAAGAATCCGTCCACAGATTCCCTTGTTCATCGACTTTAAAGGGAGACAAGCCACACACGTTGAAAGTGTTGTGCACTTGGTAGTTGCTTGTCAAGTCAAACTTGTACGTATTATCGTTGAGGCGTTCAAGGATTTGAAATGGACCATCGCCTCTAGGCATCAATTTGCTCGCCCGCTTGTTGGGAAATTTATCCATTCGGAAGTGAACGCAAACCCAATCACCGGGCTCGAAGACAACCTTCTTTCTTCCTTTGTTAGCTCTTTTGGCAACTTTTTGATTTTTCTTTTTGAGATGTTTCCTTACTTGTTCGTGAAGTTGCTTCATCTCTTGCGCTCTCACCTTGGCATCTAAACTTAAAACAACATCACTAGACAAAGGCGTAAGATCCAAGGGGGTCAAAACTATATAGAACCTCGAAAGGCGTCATGAAAGCAGAAGTATGTATGGTCCTATTTTATGCAAATTCAATCAAAGGTAGGTGTTCTTCCCAAGAAGCAAGTTTCCCCTTAACCAGTTCTCTAAGAATGGCACCCAAGGTTCTATTGACAATCTCGGTTTGGCCATCGGTTTGGGGGTGGCAAGAAGTGGAGAATAACAACTTAGTGCCAAGCCTCCCCCATAATTCCTTCCAAAAATGACTAAGGAACTTGGGATCCTTATCACTAACAATAGTCGTTGGGACCCCATGCAGTTGTTCAACAAACAAATTGGCCACATGGGATGCATCATCAATCTTAAGATATGGAATGAAATGAACCATTTTAAAAAATCTATCAACTACCACAAAGATGCTATCTTTTCCCCGTTTGGTCCTAGGCAATCCAAGCACAAAGTCCATAGAAATTCATGCCAAAGACCTAAGGGAATGGGGAGGGGTGAATACAAACCATGTGGAAGTAACTTTGACTTAGCTTGCCTACATTCCATGCATTGGCCACACACCCTCACAACATCCACTCTCATTTTAGGCCGATAAAATTGCTCCGTAAGAATATCCATGGTTTTGCCCACTCCAAAATGCCCCATTAGTCCCCCACTATGTGCCTCCCTAACTAGCAACTCCCTCCAAGATGAACTAGGCACACACAACTTCCAATTCTGAAACAAGAATCCTTCAAACTTGTGATACCTTTTTTTCTCCAAATCACCACTAGGTTCCTCCTCACCACACATCCTATTGAGTCTTCTCCCCCTTTCCTCTAATTCACAATTAGCATAAAGTTCCCCAAACTCCGGATCATTGGCATACATCTCCTTCATACTTTCAAAACCCATGAGTTTGGACCCCAAGGTATTCAACAACACTTGTCTTCTTGATTATAGCACAAACTTTCTTGACAAGGCATCCGCCACCACATTCTCTTTCCCATTTTTGTAATGGATGACATAAGGAAAGTTTTCAAGGAACTCCACCCATTTGGCATGTATCACATTCAATTTCTCTTGGGATTTGAGATGTTTCAAAGATTGGTGTGCAGTTCTAATGACAAATTCTTTGGACCAAAGGTAATGTTGCCAATAAGCCAATGCCCTCACCAAAGCATACAACTCTTTATCATAAGTATAATATTTAGTGGTTGCTCCCTTGAGTTTCTCATTAAAATAGGCAATGGATTTTTGATCTTGCATCAACACGGCTCCAATTCCTACTCTACTAGCATCACACTCAATTTTAAAGGTTTTATCAAAGTTTGGCAATTGAAGGAGGGGTGTGGAACTAAGCACTTCTTTCAATTTTGTAAAAGCCTCTTCTTGCTCCTTTCTCCACACAAATACCTTATCCTTCCTTATCACTTCGGTCAATAGTGCGGCTATAGTACTAAATCCCCTCACAAACCTCCCATAAAAGCTAGCCAACCCATGAAAACTTCTTACATCACCAATGCTTTTAGAAGTGGGCCAATCCCTAATGGCCTCCACTTTAGCCTCATCTACTTCACACCATTTGCACTCACCACAAAACCAAGAAACAACTTTTTCAACACAAAAGGAGCACATTTTCAAATTAGAAAACAATTGCTCCTTTCTTAAAACATCAAACACTTGTTTCAAAGGATTAGCATGCTCATCAATGGATTTGCTATAGATAAGAATGTCATCAAAGTAAACTACAAAAAATTTTCCAATGAAAGATTTGAACACATGATTCATCAACATCATGAAGGTTGAAGGAGCATTGGACAAGCCAAAAGGCATGACAAGCCACTCATAAAGACCAAAGTTAGTCTTAGAGGCCGTCTTCCACTTATCCCTTAATTTCATCCAGATTTGGTGGTATCCACTCCTCAAATCAATTTTATAGAACACACAAGATCCACACAACTCATCAAGCATACTAAATAACCTAGGAATAGGATGACAATACTTTACCGTGATCTTGTTGATGGATCTACAATCCACACGCATGCGCCAAGTCCTATCTTTCTTAGGCACTAGGATGAGCGGGACCGCACATGGGCTCAAGCATTCTTGCACAAGTCCTCTTTCGAGCAACTCCTCCACTTACTTTTGGAGCTCTTTAGTGGCCTTCGAGATGCTTCTATAAGTGGCCTTGTTGTGCAATTGGGAGCCGGGAATAAGATCAATTTGATGCTCAATGCCTCTTAGTGGTGGCAACCTACTAGGCAACTCCTCGGGAAAGATGTCTTCATAACCTTTCAAAAGAGAAGATATAGGACTAGGCAAAGAAGGGGTTAGTTCATTATTAAGCAAAACATGGTCCTTGTGTTAGGAGGAAAATCATGGGCATTCCCTCCTCCACATCTTTCAAACGCTCGTTCTTGGACACGAACAAGTTCACTCCCTCTTTTGCTTACTCACTCTTTTGTATGACAACTCCCACTCTCTTTTCTCCTACAACTTTCTCTTTATTTTCTTTCTCTCTTTTCAACTTCAACTCCCTCATCTTTCTATAGACCCCACTCACTTGAGCCGGAGTCAATGGGTTGAGAATAAACTTGCGCTCCTCCAATTCCAAGAAATACTTGTTAGTCTTGCCATCATGCTTTGCCAAACGGTCATATTGCCAAGGCCTACCAAGAAAAATGTTACAAGCTTGCATCGGAACCACATCAAATAAAATCTCATCATGGTAGTTCCTAATCTTGAATTTGATCAAATCTTGCTTAGTCACCTTTAGCTCACCACACTCGTTCAATAATTGTAGCTTGTAATATTGTGGACGTTTCCTAGTGGGTAGTTTGAGTTGTTCAATCAAAGTGGTGATCACCATATTGACATAACTACCACTATTAATAATTAGAGGGCAAGTAGTCCCTTGAAAATTACAATCTGCATGGAACAAATTCTCCCTTTGACTGGCTCCTCCTTTGCTTTCAGCCCCATTATTCTACTTACCACAAGAGTAGCATAGTCTTCCTCTAATTGCTCACCTTCCACTTTGCCCCCGTCAAAATCATCATCACATGGCATATCCCCATCTATCTCCTCTACATCACTACCACCCATTTCATAACCCCCATCGCCCAAAGAAAAAATAGCTCTCCTATTTGGGCAATCTCTCATCATGTGGCCTCGACCATTACACTTATAATATTGATGTTAGACAAGCTTTCAAGTTTAGCTTTGTTACCTCCTACCTTTGGCTCGTCTTTGGGCTTGGCTTTATCAAGTTGGCCTTTGAACTCTCGCTTGGGCTCCTTTGCTTTGTCCAATGGTGTATAGGCCTTCACATTATCCTTTCCTTTGTTCCAAGTGGAAGAGATATTTTTGGACTTGTAGGACTTGTCCAATTTAAGCCCTTTCTCCACCTTAAGCGCCGCTTGAAAAGCATCATACAAGCAATCATATTGGTGTAATTCCATGGGAGAAGAGATTTCCCTATTCAAGCCTCCACAAAATTTTGGAATAAGGAATCGATCACCATCTTGAATGTTGGCCCTTGTCCTTGTCTTCTCAAATTCATCAAAGTATTTCCGCACACTCTTGTTCCCTTGCCTCAAGTTATAGAATTTCTTGATTAACTCATCTTCATAGTTGGTGGGTAGAAATCGAGCCTCCATCATGGCTTTCAAAGCCGTCCATCCACCATTTGCAATTAGCCCTAGAGTTTTCCTTTGCCTTAGTTTGGACTCCCACCAAGTAGAAGCATAATTCTCAAATTGAGTAATGTCATACTTGACCTTTGTGGCTTCTTGAACATTGTTGGTTTGAAAGATCCTCTCCATCTTGACAACCTACTCTAGATACTCCTCGGGATCACTTTCTCCTTGAAAAGGTTGTAGGTTAATCTTGATGGTGTTCCACCCTCTATCATCATCATGATGCCTTCGATGTCCACCATGACCCCCATAGTCATAGTAGTCATCTTCACGTTCCGCTCTCCCTTGGTAACCTCTCCCGAATCAACCTCCTCGGCCCCTATTTCCCTTTTGTCGTTAATCCCCCAGATAGTGAAAGGGGTCATAATCATAGTTCTCATGTGCTTGAAAAGACTCATCATCATATGGGCACTCATTTTGTGGAGGCACCCTTCCTTCACGCCTTGGAATCTCATCCTTTGTTGGTTCATTTCTTGGAAGATCACGAATGAGATTCTTTGCTTGTGGAGTGTCATTTGGAGAATAGGTATCTTGGACCACCATGTGAGAATAGCGGTCATTAGCCCGAGATATCCGATTAGGTTCATCACCCCACACCCCCACGGTTGGAGATGTTTCAACCATTTGCTTTCCTATTTCCCAAAGCCTATCTTTTCGGGATAGGTCATCAACCATGTCCTTCATCCCCTTGAATTCATCTTACATTGAATTAACACTTGCCATCAAGGCGTGCAACATGGTTTTGAGTTCCATGTTCGCCTTGACTTCTTTTTGAGACATCGTACCTACCAATAATTAAATAAACAAGGTTAGTAGAAAGAGTCTTGACCAAGTCGCTCCCTAAGTATTTACACTCGATTTGATTGCACTCAATCCACTCGTGTTTACACTCAACGTTTGGCTTTTATTCGCTCTAATACTCTCACCACACTTGCCTTTTTTCACTCTTGGCTATTGCAAGTTTGTTCTTCGCACACAAGTCCGATTTGAAAATCAGACTCAATCTAATTCGGGATGGAAAGGAATTGTTGTGACAAGAAACAGACAATTTAAACTAACGGAAGGAATTCAGAAAAAGTCAAAGAAAGGAAAGAAGAAAGGAACGAATCGAATTGACACGAATCGGATTTGGATGGAATTTTGTTTATGATCAAGAAACTCAATGTATTTGATGTTGAAATTAAGTTCTGGTTGATTGGAAACTACTCCGGGGCTGTTGCGAGCAATCTGTCTAAGAAACTGTTTTTCCGGAAAATTGTTGTTCAATGCGATTGCGTGAGACACGACGCGATCGCGATCGGTATCCTGGCAGCTTGTGCGCGATTGCGTAAGACATACGCGATCCCGTAGGCCTTTTAATTCTTGGCCTGCGCTATCGCGATTCGTGGTGCGCGTTCGCGTAGGCTTCTGGGTCTGAAGTAGATCCCGATTTTTAAACCCTCTTTTCCACTTGAATCTTCATAAACCATCGTGTTTTTGCTCCAAATTTGAGATTTAAGTTCCTTGTTGGTTGAATCTTCAATAGCAACAACCAATTTCAAAAAGCCCCAATTCTTGATTAGGAACCCTAAATTTTGAATTCTCAAATCAGTACCTCAAATGTTGTTGTTTGTTCAATTCCTTCAAGGAATAGCTTCGAGGATCCGATATCTTCAGTTGGCGACAAAACTTTTGATGTTTGGCATTTTATGCCAATGTTTCCTTAATATTTCTGCATGTTTGAGCTTGTTATTCGCTCGTTTTATAGTTTATGAATGTTGTTTTGCACTAATTTTATGTCGTGTGTATGTAGGTTGTTATGCAGTGCAATTGGAGCTTTAAAGAGCATGATCGAGCAAGAAAAGATTGGATTTTGATTGAGGATTGGATCGAGCGCACGAAGGCACGACACCAAGCGAGCAAAGGAGCAAAGGAAATAGGAAATTGCACTGGCGCTTTGGGGCACGTGGGGCGCCACTTATAGAACCCAGTGCCTGGCTCTTTTTCCCACGTGGGGCGCCCCAAAAGCGCCGAAAGTTCGACGTTCACTGGTTGTTTCGGCACGATCATGGGCGCGGGACGCCCGTTATAGCGGCCATGGAGCGGATTTTTACTTCCTATTTCGTCTAGGCTTGGGTCTAACTTATTACTAGGTGTTTGTAAACTCTATAAATACTCTTTTACTTAGTTTTTGATAGGATTTCAGACTTTGGAGCAAATTGGAGAGCTCATAACATCTTGGACAAGGGTTTTTCTTCCTTCCATTAATCTATTACATCATTATTTCATTATTACATCAATTCCTTTTGTTGTTATTATGAGTATGCGTGGCTAAATCTATCGCTCTAGGGTTAGAGTATTTCATGAAAGTTGATGTTTGAAGATTAATTTCCATTAATTGAATCTCATAACGGGTTGCTTATTCTTTCTTGATTTCACTTGTGTAATTGTCAGGGCCCGATTATTACGCATTATCTGTGGTTTTTAGATTGAACTCGAAAGAGGAATTTAATTACGTAATAAGAAAGAATAGGACTAGTTTGTGAACCCGGGCATTGGGGAACCAATTTGTGAGTAGGATAGACATATACTTGCTCGCCTAGTTTAACTCATTGCAGAATTCGTTAATGCGTGCACGTGATTCAACCCATAGACATATAGGGATTGGAGTAGCCTGCATAGACCGTGAAGAATCGAAAGGTTTTCACGGGTACATTTAATCTGTTAGTTAGTAATCCGGGATTTAAGAAGTGGAATCAATTGGAAAACTCAACTGGATTGTTCGTAACTCTGACCCTGGACCGTCTCCTTATTACTGATAACAACTAAGTTTTGCTCCATTGCTTGAATTCACTTCTACTATTTAATTACTGTTCTTTAGTTAATAAAATCCTCACTATTGGAAAAAGATCTCTGAATAGTTTGTAGAAATTGTTCATTAATTGTTAGTCTGAATAGTCCTCGTGGGAACGATACTCGATTTATCACTTTATTACTTGTCGACCACGTATACTTGTGTGTGCGTTTGGGAGCAACAAGTTTTTGGCGCCGTTGCCGGGGACTAAACAATTGACTGATTTCTTTTTGAACAGTTTATTACTTTCTATTCAGGTTTAATTTTTATTTTGAGTTTTGTGTTGTTTCAGGTATTAGGTCCTGCTTGATCTTTACCTACATGAATGGCAGCAGAACTAGCTTTAGCTGTGCGAGAGGTTGCTCTCCCCAGCCTGGAGGGGGTAGCGTCTAGCATAGTTAAGCCCGCTATCACCGGGCACTTTGAGATTAAGTCCGGCATGATTCAGCTGCTGCATGTAACTGGGCAATATGGTGGATTACTTCATGAAGATCCGCAGCAACACATTCAGAATTTCCTGGAGATCAGTGATACTTATACACCAGCGGGAGTTCCTACTGATTATGTTCGCTTGACGTTGTTCTCGTTTTCACTGATTGGGGCAGCAAGGAAGTGGTTAAAGGCAGTCTGGGTCGATCACTACTTGGGAGGATTTGGCTAAGAAGTTCTTGGCTAAATTTTATCCATCTGCCAAGACAGCCCGGCTGAGGAGTGAAATTATGTCCTTCAGACAATTAGAAGGAGAGTCTTTGTATTCAGCCTGGGAGCAATTTAAAGCTTTATTGAGAGATTGTCCACACCACAACCAATCCAATGAGGTTGTTGCACATACTTTTGTTGAGGGGTTGAATGCGCATACTAAGATCGTGGTAGATGCTGCTGCTGGAGGCCAAGTATTAGCCTTAAATTTTGACCAGATCTATGATTTGCTAGATAAGTTTTCGCAGAGCAATCCTGATTGGCAGGGAGATGGTAGAGCTATTACGCAGAAATCTGCAGGGGTACTTCAGTTAGATGCAGTTTCAGAGCTAAGGGCGAGGATGGATGCTATTTCCAATCAAGTTAGCAAGCTAGCTCTGCCAAAGACTCAGCAACCAGTGGCTTCAGTGCAACAACTCCAGAGTTTTTGTGAGGTTTGTGGTCAAGACCATGCTACAGAGGTTTGCTCCTCTAATCCAGAGTCAGTTTATTACGTGGGTAATCAAAACAGGCTGCAGGGTCAAAATCAGTTTGGTAATGCTTATTATCAAGGCAATACGAGAGCCCCGAATAATTACCACCCACTTCCAGCTCCACCACAGCAGGTTAGCAGTTCAGTTAAAGATATGCTAAAGCAGATAATGGTGGGCCAGCAGAGAATGATAGCTGACACTGCAGCCCATGCAGTGGCCATACAAGATATTGCCAATGCTCATAAGAACCTGGAGCACCAGTTGGGGAAGTTGGTGGGAGAAATAAGCACTGTTAAAAAAGAGCCTGAACAATGTCTTGCAGTGACTTTAATTGAAGGTGGAGAGCTGATGGCCAAGTCCGAGGAGAGAGCTGAAATAGAAAAAGTTGAAAAAGTGGAGAATGTAAAGAAGAAAGAAGAGAGAAAGGAGGCACCTCTGCCGCCTCCACCATTCCCGCAGAGACTTATACCATCGAAGGATCTGGCCCAGTATCAAAAATTTGTGAGTATGTTGAAAGAACTTCAGGTTAATATTCCTTTGACTGATGTGTTTGAATTGATGCCATCCTTTATGAAGTTCTTAAAAGAGATTTTAGTCAAGAAGAAAAAGCCTCAAGAGATAGATACAGTTGAGTTAGTTGAGGAGTGTAGCACAATCTTGAGCAAGCTACCTCCAAAACTTCAAGATCCTGGGAGGTTTACTATTCCTTACACCATTGGAGGGCATAATATCACTGGTGCATTGTGTGATCTGGGTGCGAGCATAAATCTCATGCCTCTCTCTATTTGAAAAAGGTTAGGGCTAGGAGCAATCAAGCCTTCTTCAGTTACTCTAAAAATGGTGGATGGATTACTCACTCACCCTGATGGTAAGTTGGAGGATGTGTTGCTTAAAGTTGGTAAGTTTATATTCTCTGCTGATTTTGTAGTCCTAGATTATGAAGAGGACCGAGAAGCTCCAATCATTTTGGGGAGACCATTCTTAGTCACTTCGAAGGCAATTATTGACATGGAGCTGGGTGAGATGACTGTTAGAGCGCATGGAGAAAAGGTTACTTTCAAGGTGTATACTGAGAAGGAGCACATAGCTAAGGTTGAAGAGTGCTCTATGATCGAATGTGTCAGTCAAGAACATGGAAGTACACCAAATGTGAAGTTGAAGAGGGGTTCTCTCAAAGAAGGGAAGAAAGCAAAAGTTCGTCGTAAGAAGAGAAGACGTAAATGCTGGAAGTGAGCTAAAAGTGTCGTCGTGCCACGACGTTAACTAAGGCGCTTCTCGGGAGGCAACCCGAGTTTTTACTTGTATTATTTTATTTATAGTGTTACGTAGTTTTTATTTTTCCTTGGATTGCAGGTTCATGTAATGTCGAGGCTAAGTGTGGGGTGTCCTCACCCTTGCCTAATATTGATGACCTGATGAGGGAAGTCTGAGTACCTCATACTATATGGAAGCTTGGAGGATGCTAGCACCAAGGACTAGAGTCTTCAGGGAAGTTTTCTTTACCTTGCACTTTCTTATTTTTAGCACTGAGGACAGTGCTTAGTTTAAGTGTTGGGTGGGGAACTACCCTTTTATTTATTTTTGAGGTTAGGGATGCATGTACCGTAGGATTTTCTTTTGTCACTTGACTTTATTTTAATTTGTTTCTTGCTTTAATATATGAAAAAAAAATTTAGAAAACCAATGAAAAATTACAAAAAGATTCTCCTTTTAGTTTTTATTAGTGGTACATGTCATCCACCCCGTGGTTTTTCTTCTGGCCTCGGTTCTTTTCCACGGGGAGGCCTTTGAATCGGGTAGTTTTTTATTTTTAGGATTAGAGTAGTTAGTTATAGGTGGCCCTAGACAAAGAAAATAGGTGGAATGCTAAGTGCCTTTGATTTGTTTGATACCGGTGGACTTGAACTTGTTGCATGTGCTATTTGTGGTGTCTTTTGGTTTTAAATTGTGATGCATGCCTAGAAAAAAATGGAACGATCCCCTTGAGATACTTGAGTCCACTTGCTTGACTTTGTTGTGAACCTTTGTACATTAGTGCTTAATTTTCACAAGTTGCACTCTAAATGCTTGATTGAGAGTTGTTGATGGAGCCTTTTTGTGTGGATCATGTGCAATGTGTGTGTGAGGCATATTCTTGTTTGCTCCATGTTTGCATATTAATGTCTAGAACTTGCTCCGTGTGTGTGCAAAGCGAAATCCTAGGTTTTCTCTAGTTGGGAAATGATATAGGCATTCTCTTGATTTGCCTACCCTTACATATACACCTTGACTTGATTGTTGTGAATTCTTTGACCTTTTTGTTGGCACCCACACCCCAAGCCTACCCACTTGTTCTAAATTGTTCTCTTTTGGCCCTTTACTCCTTAAGCACTTTAGTTGACATTGTGATATTATTGTGGAGTTGTGGTTGAATTTTGGGAGGTTTTTGAGTGGAACTAATGAAGGGGAATACTTGAATGAATTGTGTAGTAGTTGTTTATGAGCATTGGCAAGGTTGGAAAGTAATGAAATTGAAAAAGAAAAAAAAAGAGCAAAATTGAAGAAAAAAAAAATTTGTGAAAAAGAAATAAAGAGAAAATAATATCCATTCCTTGCTAGTGTGTGCTTAAAAGAAAAATTGCTACTTGTTGAGAAGGTGTGTGTGAAAGTTGTTGATTGGGTGGCTTTGATGAGAATTCTGTTTGAAATAATTGTGATGTATTAAAGTGCTTAGGGAGGTAGTCACTATAACCCATATGTATCCTACCCGCCCCTTAGCCTACATTACGACCTTTTTAAAGTCCTAGTTAATCCCGATTAGAGTGAGCTTATATTAGTGGAGTCCTACACTACGGGCAAGCCTATGGTACATTGTGTGTGACATGTGAGACTTTCATGAGAGTGAGTTAATTCCTTTGTTATTGCCCCGTTCTATTCATAATATTTATTGTTGTGTGTGATCTTTGGGGGGGGGGGGCACTCTTTTGCTTCATATTGGTGAGGGCACATGGTTTGCATGAAATAGGTGAAGTTGATGGCTTCTTGGTTGAGTAGATAGGTGAGATTTTGTGGGAGCATGGTTGCAATGAGTTGAGTCTGTGCATTTGAGCTATTTTGGGGTGGTTGTTCTCATATTTTTGAGTTTGTTAAATTGTTGGCATGTTTGTGGATCCATAGTAGTCATGTGTGCATTTTTTCAATGATCGGTATCTACCATAGTCATAGGCAGACCTATTCTACCTAGGTTGGGAAGTTAGTTGT
Source organism: Petunia x hybrida (assembly GCA_037355625.1). Classification (NCBI taxonomy): domain Eukaryota; kingdom Viridiplantae; phylum Streptophyta; class Magnoliopsida; order Solanales; family Solanaceae; genus Petunia; species Petunia x hybrida. Next base: position 9,326,808 of record JBBBVM010000002.1, read on the forward strand.
GACTTGCTCGAGGGCGAGCAAAGGGTCAAGTGTGGGGTGGTGATGTTTGGTATTTTATGCCAATGTTTCCTTAATATTTCCGCATGTTTGAGCTTGTTATTCGCTCGTTTTATAGTTTATGAATGTGGTTTTGCACTAATTTTATGTCGTGTGTACGTAGGTTGTTATGCAGTGCAATTGGAGCTTTAAAGAGCATGATCGAGCAAGAAAAGATTGGATTTTGATTGAGGATTGGATCGACCACACGAAGGCACGACATGAAGCGAGCAAAGGAGCAAAGGAAACAGGAAATTGCACTGGCGCTTTGGGGCACGTGGGGCGCCACTTATAGCGCCCAGTGCCTGGCGCTTTTTCCCACGTGGGGCGCCCCAAAAGCGCCCAAAGTTCGATGTTCACTGGTTGTTTCAGCGCGATCGTGGCGCGGGGCGCCCGTTATAGTGCCCCTGGAGCGGATTTTTACTTCCTATTTCGTCTAGGCTTGGGTCTAACTTACTACTAGGTGTTTGTAAACTCTATAAATACTCTTTTACTTAGTTTTTGATAGGATTTCAGACTTTGGAGCAAATTAGAGAGCTCATAACATCTTGGACAAGGGTTTTTCTTCCTTCCATTAATCTATTACATCATTATTTCATTATTACATCAATTCCTTTTGTTGTTATTATGAGTATGCGTGGCTAAATCTATCGCTCTAGGGTTAGAGTATTTCATGAAAGTTGATGTTTGAAGATTAATTTCCATTAATTGAATCTCATAACGGGTTGCTTATTCTTTCTTGATTTCACTTGTGTAATTGTCAGGGCCTGATTATTACGCATTATCTATGGTTTAATTACGTAATAAGAAAGAATAGGACTAGTTTGTGAACCCGGGCATCGGGGAACCAATTTGTGAGTAGGATAGACATATACTTGCTCGCCTAGTTTAACTCATTGCAGAATTCGTTAATGCGTGCACGCAATTCAACCCATAGACATATAGAGATTGGAGTAGCCTGCATAGACGGTGAAGAATCGAAAGGTTTTTACGTGTACATTTAATCTGTTAGTTAGTAATCCGGGATTTAAGAAGTGGAATCAATTGGAAAACTCAACTGGATTGTTCGTAACTCTGACCCTGGACCGTCTCCTTATTACTGATAACAACCAAGTTTTGCTCCATTGCTTGAATTCACTTCTACCATTTAATTACTGTTCTTTAGTTAACAAAATCCTCACTATTGGGAAAAGATCCCTGAATAGTTTGTAGAAATTGTTCATTAATTGTTAGTCTGAATAGTCCTCGTGGGAACGATACTCGATTTATCACTTTATTACTTGTCGACCACTTATACTTGCGTGTGCGTTTGGGAGCAACAACTTTCACCCAAAAGAAACCTAAACCTAAGACTCATTTTTTTTAAATTTTTTGGATCTTTTTTTTTTGTTTTTTTTTTTTTTTGTGGTGGTTTTTCAGATTTGATAAACAAAAATTGGTAAGTATTTGTGAGAACAAACACTTATCCAGCTCTGATACCAAATGATATGAAAATTAAAAACAAGAAAGAAAAATAACAATAAAAGAAACTTACACTATTTGATCCTCAATTGGATTGAGTCCAATTGCAATCAAGGACATAATGTGCTTAAGCAAACTAGCTTAGCCAATAATCTCACAATATTCAATATCATCAAAAGCTATCCCTAAAATAATGAACAATAAGGATTTATTTAGGGGTTCTAAAAATGGCACAAGTTGCCTTAATTACCCTTAACAATGGACCTTCAATAAGCCATTAGCTGAAACACAGCATTCTGATCAACGTTACAGCGCGATCACGCTGGAGCAGGCGCTATCGCACAGTGCAATAAATCAGAGCCTCGCGATCGCGACTATGGTCACGCGGTCGCGAAGGCATTGTCCTTCATCCATATTCAGCCTGTTGCGCGATCGCGATTGCGCAGCTCTTCTTTTCTTCCTTGTGCCATCGCGGCTGATGGTGCGTGATCGCACTGATCATCTTTTTGGCCTTCCGTGATTGCGTTTGGAGACTCGCGATCGCGATGAACATCTCCAAATTTTGAGGCAGTAAGCATGCAGAAATGTCCTGAACCCTCAAACATTTGCCCCAGCAGCTCCAGTTGTGCAAATATGGCCTGCAACTATTTCAACTCCCGTGCTTGACTCTTTGTGAATGGCTTGCTCGTGTATCGAGTTGCATTATTCGCGGCCATAAACCACCTGAAATGGGGAACTGTGAACTGCTGAATGGAAAGAAGTGTTGTAGCAAAATTCAGCCCATGGAGTCCACTCTACCCATTTCGTAGGGCGATCACCTGCCAAACATCACAAATGCGATTAACAGCTCTGTTTGACCGTCTGATTGTGGATGATAAGCAGAAGAATAATTCAATTTAGTCCCACTTAAACAAAACAATTCCTTCCATAATGTACTAGTAAAGATGGCATCCTGATCACTGACAATTGATTCTGGTATACCATATAAACGAACAATAAACTCAAAGAAAATTCTTCTGACGGAAGATGCATTATATGGATGAGCAAGAGGAATAAAATGTGCATATTTATTGCATGTTTGGCATTGCTTCTTCAAAGGCAAAAATGTTTTTTTTTCAAAAAAAAAATATATTTTTTTTGGAATTTTGATTTGTTTGGCAACAAAAAAAAAGGACTTTTAGGTAGAAGCAGAAGCAATTTTTCTGCTTTTGGAGAGAAGCTATAAATACCTGCTTCTTCCAAGAAGCAGTAGCAGAAGTAGAAGCTGTTTATTAATTTTTTGAAGACAAAAATATCCTTACCAAAAATCCATATTTACCAAATTATTCCTCATTAATTACCCATATCTCCCGAAATAAAATTATATTTCTCTTTTTCCTATTCTTTTTCCTACTATGTACTTTTACAAATCCTCTCCCTCTTAGGACTAGTTTTTATTTTTAGATATTTCTTTCAACCCTATATAGGATCTCCTATTCTTTAAAACATCTTTTAAAATTAAGTAATTACAAGAAATTCTTAATTACGTTATCACTTTGATTTAACTATATTTTATATTGTTCAATAGCTTATATTTATATCTTTTACTTTATGTTTTACATTTTAACTAAATATTTTTTTTAATTAAAGTCTTTTATGATAAAACGTTTACATTTTTTTTTGTATCTATTAATCCAAATGTAAAATGAACTTGGATGTCATTTTCGTAATTAAACATTCAAAAGTACTTTTCGTAAAGATTAGCCAAACACAAATTATTTATCAAAAGTACTTCTCCAATAAGTTGTCCAAACACAAACTTCTTATTATCTAAAAGTACTTGTTTGAAAAGTACTTATGCCAAAAGTACTTCTCAAAATAAGCAGCTTTTGGCAGCAATGTCAAACAGGCTCTTAGAAAATCAATCCACAACCACTAATAATACCGTTTTTCCTAACGATCTAATCAACAAAATCCATTGAGTTATCCGACTAGATATGATTAGGAAATTGCAAAGGTTGTAGCAACCCGTCTGGAGTCAAATTAATGGCCTTATTGTGCTGGCAAACCGAACAAGCAGTGATGTAATCTTTTATAGACGTCTTCATAGCTGGCCAATAGAAGTTCTTGCGGATACGTTGCATTGTCTTCTGAAAACCTTCATGAGTACTATCATGAAAACCAGACAACACTGAAGTTACAAGTGGTGAATCTGGCGAGACATAGACCCGGTCTTTGAAGAACAACAACCCATCTTTGAACACCAAATCTGTACCAATTTCTCCCTCTTCAATTTTTGCCTGAAGTTCTATAAGAATTAGTGACTTTTTAATTTATGCTCGCACTTCATCAAATAGAAAAAATTTGAGGTTTGGAAATAGCAAATACTATATTTTCAATCCCTTCCCGTCGTGACAATGCATCAGCTGCTAAATTCAAACGACAAGCCTTGTATTCAAATCGGAAATCAAACCCTATCAGCTTGCTAAGCAAATGTTGTTGAAGAGAAGTGGTAAGACGTTGATCTAACAGGTACTTCAGGCAATAGTGATCATTTCGGAATAGAAAGGCTCTTCCCAAGAGATAAGGCCTCCAATCTTGAGCTGCTTTTGTCAAGCCTATTAACTCACGTTCATAGGCTGGAAGTTTTGTATCGATCAGCTAGCTTGCGACTAAAGAGAGCAACTGGATGTCCCCGTTGTTGAAGGATTGCCCCTATACCATTCCCTGAAGCATCACACTCAATAACAAATTCTTCTTCAAAATTAGACAGTTGTAACACTGGTGCAACAATTAATTCCTTTTTAAGAGCTTAAAAAATAGCAAGTGCATCATCATTTCGCACAAAAGTGTGTCGCTTAAGCATACTTGTTAAGGGCGCAACAATTTGTCCGTAATTCTTGATAAATTTATGGTAATATCCTGTCAAGCCTAAAAATCCATGCAATGTTGTTGGTGATTGCGGCTTAGGCCAGTCCACCACGACTTTTTGAAACTATGTGTCCTAGATAAGCAACTTTTTTTCTCCAAAGGAATACTTGGATTTTTTTAAACAGAGGCGATGAGCTTGCAGAAACTCCAAGATTATCCACATGTGTGACAAATGACTCTCCCAAGTCTTGATATACACCAGGATGTCATAAAAAATACAAGGACAAATTGGCGCAAGTCCTTTCGGAATACCTCATTCATTAATGCTTGAAAAGTGGATGGAGCATTAGTCAGTCTAAATTGCATGACAAGGAACTCGAAATGACCACGGAGTGTTCTGAAAGCTGTCTTCTCCATGTCCATAGGATCCATGCGGACTTGATGATAATCCTAGCGAAGATCAAGCTTGGTGAAAAACTGCGTTCCATGCAATTCCTCAAGTAATTCTTCCACCATTGGAATAGGGAATTTGTCATTTACTGTTTTGGCATTGAGCTCTCTATAGTCCACACAAAAACACTATGTATCATCATGTTTTCGGACTAGAAGTACACGTGATGAGAATGGAGAATGACTGTGTCGAATAATTCCTTGCTGAAGCATTTGATCACACTGTTTCTCAATCTCATCTCTCTGAAAGTGAGGGTAGCGATAAGGCTTAACTACCACTGAATCAATTCCTGGTAATAAGAAAATGCGATGGTCGCAGGAACGCATATAAGGCAGACCTCTATGTTCTTGGAATAGGTCATCAAATTCTGCCAATAGCTTCTTGAGGTCACCTTGTTATTCTCTAGAGTCTTGCAAAAGCTGTAAGTATGGCTAAAATTGTTGTTGTTGTTGTCCCTGCAAGGTGATTTGCTTCTCTTTAACTTCAAAAGTCATGGTTAATGTACCAAAATCCCACCATATAGGCCCTAGTACTTGCAGCCACATGATACTTAGGACAATATCAAAACCATCCAAAGGAATCATATAAAAATCAGCAATAAAGAAATGATTAGTGACACAAAATTGCACGCCTGTGCAAATGCCCAAACTAGAAACTTCTCGCCATTTTCAACTGATACACTGAGATTTGCTTGATGTTGGATAGAGAGGCCTAAACGTCAGGCAGCCGTGGAACTGATAAATTTGTGCGTGCTGCCCGAATCCACTAAGCAAAGCAACAACTTCAGGAAGTTTTCTGAAGCTCCGTGATCGCGACAGTAATAGGGCTGTCGTGCTTCATTACTCTGATTGCTCTGACGCGACAGTGCATGCATCCACGCAAATGCGATGAATACTACTCCAGACCAGAACCTGCACCTTCTCAATTTGGCCTTATTTTGATTTGTTTTCAATATTTTCACTTCCACAGCTCCAACAACCTGCAATATGCAACTAAAACATCATAAGTGCATGCACTTAGTCCATAATACACAAACTAGAGGAATAGAAGGCGATTGTGGAATTTCCCACACATCATACCCCCAAACTTAAACCATTACTTGTCCTCGAGCAAAGCACACTTCATTATCACTCAAGTTGCAATTCACTCATTTATGCACTCTTTCACTAAAGACCACAACAAGTCCAAACTCTTTAAAGTTCAACAACAAATGACATTGGTTGGTACCAATAATTAAGCTAAACCATGTGAGCACAACTTTCATAGAACAAAAATAATAGAAGGCAAACACGCATGACACAAGACTTTCAAGATTTGCCTCTTTGTCACAAGAGTTCACTTCTTTGCTTGCTCACCTCAATTTACCAAAAAACTTACTGTTTTCTGATATCTACACATAGTAAAAATCAGCAACAGAGGGACAACACCCCGGACCTCATTTCTTCTCCATGGCAGACTCCTTCTCAACCAATACTCGTCAACACCATTAATTCAATCCGACTACCCTCTCCTTCTATTACAATACCAAGAACCCCCACTTACACACAGTACAAAAGAATACGGGCAGTACCACACAATAAAGAGGATAACATAAAATAGTCAACACACACACATACACTCCCTCTTCCACACAGTATATGCCTAAGCACACTTCAATCTTCCCCACACCTCTTTCTTCCTCATAACAGCGTACACACACACAATATATACACATAACCCACAGGCTTACTCCCTCATCTTCTCCTTCACTTTATCATCATCCTCAGCACACCCGTCCCAATTCCTCACAATCTGACTAGCAACATATACACACAGTATCACACATTCATCAATGATTCACCCAACAAACAGAATACATATCCAAAACCAAGACCCCACACATCAGACCCCACAGTTCTTGGTAATCTTCCCCATCATCTTCTTCTACAATACCAGCACAGTACACGCATATCCAACTCTCTCCTGGTCATCTCCTTCTCTTCTACGCTTTAATCAGAAAATACACAACACATACAACTCCCCATCGTCTTGCAAAAACACACAGACCATTGCACATCAAAAACCATACCCTCCTTTAAACGATTATAGTGACTACACGCACACCACACACTGATCTCCCCCAACCAGCCATCTCTCTCCGACGCACACTCCCTCTTCACTAAAAACAACCGGCTCCCCACAATCTGCACGCGCACGAAATCAAAAGCATCATCGCCCCAACACACAGAATACACACCCACATATAAAACCCCACATATCCATGCACACACTTACACCAAAATCATATCCAAACACATACATACACTGGTTGAATAGAACCAGTGGAGATAGGGACATGGGGGGTTAAAAGAGGTGTAGCAGCAGAAGTATCGACAATCACCGGTAGTGTCGGAGCCACCATCATCCCCAGAATTTCGAACCGAAATAGTAAGTAACAGGGGAAACAGCAGCAGCAGAGAGGAACGAACCACCGTTTGTGGTGGGGATATCAGTGAGATGGGGTCACAGCGACACCGGGGTAGTTGCTACCGGAAGTCGCTCCCCAGTTTCGCTGCTTGCCGCGTTGAAATCTGAGGGCAATTGTGTATAGTCGGTGTTTGATTAGACTGGTGTACCGCCATTTTTGCTCATTCTTGGCGTCTGGTGTTTGTCTGATTATCCTATGGCTTTGGCGTGGTCCCTTGTATTGGTTTTGCTACACTTTAGGCCTCAACAAATATTGTTTGTTTCTTATTGTCAAATTGTTACTGGATTATTACTAATTATTTTGTTGAGACATTTTGCGGCTTACGTGATGTTTGTTGGGGTTTGGTTTTGTACTGATCTCAGCAGCTATCATATTGATTTTGGCAAAGGAAAATAACCATTTATTTGAGGCCTACACAAGGAATTGACGGATACACAAGGAATTGACGGGCACACAATAAATTGACGAATGTTATATCAATTACGGCCAAGGAAAATAATTGTTTATTTGAGGCCTACTGATAAACAATCTCATTCCCATGTCCCTAAAACAAAAGGCTATGATGACGTGTATAAGCCGTGATTACAAACGAGCCGGTGATGGAGTGATGAGACCTGTACTTGGCGTGGCAACACGACCGGCCGGCGTGTTCGCAGCCGTATCGACGTCCCTAACTTCTACCCAATTCATACACACCTGAGCCGACACTTTCAAAAATCCCTTTCTCCTTTATTTTAAAACTATTATTATTACTATTTTATTATTGTTATTATTATTATTGTTATTATTATCATTACTTTACTAACTCGTTTTCTTCAATTAGTATAAGAGACGGCGGTCTATTTTAAAAGAGAACTAAATCCTCTTATTATTTTTATTATTTATTAACATTATTATTGGTATTTATTGTCATACTAAGTCATCTGCACATTTTTTGCAAGGTACATTTGGACGGACAATCTTGAAAGACAATGCCCCCCGAAAACGTCTTTTAAGTCATATTATTTTCATTTAATCATTATTATTGCATTTTGATATACTAACTAATTTAATTGATTTTTTGCGAGGTGTACTTCATTGAAGTGCTTTAAGGAAGAAAATAATTAGTAGAAAGAGCTTTTTTATTTAATTTTAATTCTAACTTATATATTGCTCAGTTACTTATTTTGAATCACAATATAATATCCGGTCGGTAACCACATTTGGTGGAGCTGGAGAGGTGCCTAACCCCTTCCTCTCGAGTTAACTTAAACCTCTTACCTATAATATCTGGTTCGTAGACTAAGTTTTGGAATTAATTGTAAAATTAGCTAGAAACGAAATAGGTACCCTAATACGCCTAGTTAAAAAATATGTTCGGTGGCGACTCCAATTCTTAAACTCAAACGGGTTACCCAGTCAAATCCAAAACCCGACTCGCCTCGAGTTGAGTCCAAAATCGACTATGACAGAATGGCGACTCCGCTGGAGATGTCAAGGTTCAAATCATAACAGACTTTAAATTGGGATTCTTTTATTTGTTTTATTTTCTTACCATTTGTTTCGATACTAACTTTTTTCTTCTTTTTCTTTTGCAGGATTAAGGTTTAGTTTTTATTTTTTATTTATGTGTTTTATTCTTGAATTGTGTGATTATCTTTTATTATTTGTTCATGTCACTCACACTTCCCCCACTCCTGAAAAACGACACTTTGCACACACACGGGCGATTACGTGGATCTCACGGTCGCTTCACCACAAAAAATCTTTTAGGAAGGACGTTTTGAAATATAGTTGGTCTGTGGTACAACCAACAATTTTAAATGGTCTCACTCCTTGGTCGTCCGCCTTGGGGAACCATGTCTAGAATTACCATACTCTTAATCTAGAAATCATGCATCATGTCATATTTAGGACCATTTTGACTTCGGCTCATGTCTAAGTCTATTAGTTCACCATATTTGAATGAACCGAACGGGTTTTTGACCCTAAGGGACATTTAAATATGTTATGTGTGCATTTATTTAAAATTGAACGTATATAATGTAGACCATTTATTCACATAAAAGTGGGTTCTCATAACAAAATCAATTATTTATTTCTACATTTATACAAACAAAACTGATTATTTTATAAAATTATTTTTGGGTTATGAACGAAATTAATTTTTCTACTTTTATGAAAAAAAAAATCATTGATTTAAATTAATTTCTTCTACTTTTTATGTAGCAAGATCAATTATTATTTCTATTTACCTAAAGCAAAAATATTATTTCTACATTTATGCAATAAAATTAATTATTTTATAAAATTATTTCCTGTTAATTTTGGGTTATGAGAACAATTGGGATGATACAAAATACACGTTCAATTTTAAATACCATAATAAAATCAGGAAGGCTTAACATCCTTGGTATGTTAAAGTCCATTAGCAAACCTCGTCCAAAAGCGTCATCATATGATGCATGTCATGCATATTATGTGTACTGATCTGCTTTGCATATGAAATTATTATCTCTAACTTGTTATTTCATGCGTTAGTTTACTCCCACTCCCGAGGTTGACTTGCACATTTATTTTAAAACTTGTGCATATCATGCATACCTTCCGCCACTCCTGGAAACTTTCTAAAATCGTGCGTTGAAAACACGGTGGTTACAACCACATCTTCCCTCACATAAAAACTTCTTTAGGGGGAACGAATTGGAGTCTATTTTATCCGAGACGTTCCCACTCCCGAGCCGTTCGCTTGAGAGGATAATAAAATCCGGTCTAGCCAACTCCATTCCTCACTAGCAACGCTAGGAATCATGCATCATGACATATCACTGGTCGGCGTGTTCTCAAGTCGAATAGGCCAACTTGTTCAAACAAGCTGAATGAGTTTTTGACCCCGAGGACCGTTGAACATGATTTGTTTGAATTCGTTTAAAGGGATTGAACGTACAAAATGTGGACCGTTTTATTAACATTGTTCTGCATTCAGTGCCATTCAAAGGCACAAAGGTTAGCTAAGAAGCTTTAAAAGCCCAAAGTGAATCAGAAATGACTGTTTATTCCTACACGGTTGGAGTTACTCTGCATTCAATGCCATTCAAAGGCACAAAGGTTACCCAAGAGGCGTCAAAAGCCCGAATTGAATAGGAAATGATTGCTTAAACAATCAGAATTATTCTGTATTCAATGCCGTTCAAAGGCATGAAGGTAACCTAAGAGGCGTCCAAAGCCAGAATTGAATCAGAAAGGATTGCTTAAACAATCAGAGGTACTCTGTATTCAATGCCATTCAAAGACACAAAGGTTACCCAAGAGGCGTCAAAAGCCCGAATTGAATCAGAAATGATTGCTTAAATAATCAGAGTTATTCTGTATTCAATGCCATTCAAAGGCACGAAGGTAACCGATGAGGCGTCAGAAGCCCACATTGAATCAGAAACGACCGTTTATTTCTTAAAAAATTGGAATCATTCTGTATTCAATGCTATTCAAAGGCATTAAATGGTAACCAAAGAGGCATTAAAGGCCCAACTTGAAGCAGAAATTACCGCTTAATAGACGGGATGACGCATAACGCACATTTATCCTTTAAGCATTATATAAAGACTTGACATCCTTGGCATGTCACAAGTCCATTAGCAATTTCCTTCTAAAGTGTCTAAAGGGTTCTCAACTCACAACGACACATCTCCTCATATCCTCTGTCGCATTATTTTCAAAAAACTTATGCCGCACGTTGATCATTTTGCTCACAGTAAAGCGAATCTTAGTCATTTTTCTTCTCCCTTTTCCTATCATCCTTCACCTTTTCCAAAAGATCATGGCCACTAGAACATTTGACAAGGTTGTTCAAACCCCTCAGTTGCTCAGAGATTGGTGGGAAAACCTAAGCATAGATCAACAAGACCGAGTCAAAATGGTGATGGGTAATATGATTTCACTAATGCAACACACTGCAGTGGAAGGGATGATAGAAGCAGCAGTACATTATTGGGATGCAGACCGAGCAGTGTTTTAATTTGGGAATGTAGAGTTAACACTATTACTGGAGGAAATAGGTGCGTTAACTCAATTACCATTTGAAAGTGAAGAAGTCTTGATGCCTAAGAACATTACGCCCGAGGAGTCCTTCGAAATGGTAGGGTTTAAGCCTGAGTTGTGCACAGACAGTATACGGCAATCGAAAATTTCTCTAACTTCCCTCCACATCAAATTTAGGTATAGAGAGGCATTTCAAGAATCTGAAGACTATTTCAGCATTAACCAGGCAGATTGGCAAGAACGGAGAGTACTTGCTTTTGTCACCAGCTTTCTAGGGACTATCGTCTTTCCACAACGCAAAGGACGAGTTGATGTTTGCATGGTCACGATTGCTGCTGTCTTACTCAAAGACACTAACAAGAACTACGCTTTGGTACCGATGATTGTTGCAGAGATGTACCAAGCTTTAGAAAGATGAAAGAAGGGCGCTGGTTTCTTTGAAGGTTGCAATTTGCTTTTACAAATTTGGCTGATGGAGCATTTGCAAAGGATGGCTAGCACAGACCAAGCTGTCCATTCCATACCAAGAGAAAACTACCTTGACTCATACCGCCCGCATGGACAAAGTTTTTGGTAAATGGGACCAACCAACAACTGCCAACGATTGGCACCACATGTTCCGTCAATTGACACCTGAGAACATTCAATGGATTCTTGATTACTTTGCCAGCAGAACGATAATCACACGGTCCGAAAAAGACTCATTTCTCATCTTTGTGGGCTTTAGAGGAGTTTATCTATAAACCCCTTTAAGGACACTTAGACAAGCAGGGAGAAAGCGGACTGTACCTCAAATTGCAGAAATCAGAAGTTTTAAAGCAAATATTCTCGGAGGAGTGATCCCGTTCAAAGACAAGATAATGGAACTTTGGAAAGAAAGACAACGAATGGGAATCGAGAACATTGGACGAGACAGGTTTGACGCTGGCTATGACGAAGACTATCTAGACTGGCTTAGGAGAGACATAGCAAGGGCAATTCAACTAAGTGCAACAACAAAATGGAAAAGGAATGCTGATGAGTTAGAATCTGAGTACAAAAGGTTACGCAAACAACTGACAAGGTCACGAAGGAAAATAGCAAAGAAGCAAAGCTTGGTCGAAGCAAAGAACGAAGAAAAAGGCAAATGGCGCAGCAAGGCAGAGCTCCTGACAAAACGCATAGAGTCTATTGGAGTATGGGCTGGCGAGGGGATGAACTCTGTGGCAAACAAAGGAATAGAGGAGAAAGGAAGAAAGGCTTAGGAAATGTTGAAGAACTTAACATTTGACATATCTCGGCTCTTAACTGATGCAGACAATATCATCTTCCAAGGGTACTCATCAGAGGCAAGCTTGTCCAAGGAAGACTCGACCGAGGAAGGAGAAGAAGAATCTTCTGGGGAAGGATCAGCATAAAGATGTTCACCTAGCCATGATCTAATCCTCTATCATTGTTTTCCACCTTTTGTACTGTTTCAATATCAGTCAATGTAAAGAAAATCCAATAAAGTAAAATATTATCTTTTAGGCTCAGCATTTTTTTAGCAAGTGAAATGATACATGTGGCACAAAGAGCTTTTCCAACCATTGTGCGTAAAACGGTCCTTAGCATTATAGGATGCATTTCTTATTTGATATGTGTGCATTGCATGAAAGTGTCTATTGCTCTAGGTCTCCAAATGAATTCTTTCTCCAAACTCAAATCGCCTATCGAGGCACCTCCTCTCCTTACTCCATGATCACATCCTGGTATCCAAAATCTTTTGCACGTCCAAATTGTCTATAATTCATTCAAAAGTTTGTTACCAAAAGGTTGGCTCGAGTTGAATACAAGGGCAAAGGGCACGGTTAAGCGAGTGCACTTGTAAGGGATTTTCCGAAATAAGAAAGTTTTCACAGCAGTTCCCACCAGCTCTCTCCTCTCTCTACAAACTACCAATAAGACTTGCTAGTCTGGAAGTGTGAGCATTTTCAAGAAGAAAGAGGAAGTCTCTCTTGTCGCAACCATTCAAGACCCTACCTTCAACCACTACTACCAAACGGCGCTACCGTTTTATCTATACCCTCATATACCTACTAAATATCCTATTTACAACACTCAGCCCACTTGACCTATATTCCACATCCCAACACCAAATCATCCACCATACCAGCAAAACACCCAATCCAGCTACCGAAAATACACTACCATATCATCCTAAGGCCTCGCCCTAATGCAAACCAAAGACTGAAAAGAAACTACACTCCACTAGCCAAATCCCACACTTAATTGTTCGAGAAATGAGAAACTGTCGGGCTTATTGCCCCAAGCACCTCAATTATTCCATCGAGCAAAATGAAAATTTACAAGGCAAGGAAAATGTTGGTCAAACTCAAGGGAACCTTAAGACCTTTCGACACCCAACATCCAAAGATCATTTTGTTGCACCTGTCCACACAGTCACACCACCTACAGTACATGACTGTGACCCAAAGCACTTTCCAACTTATTCCCATCATGATCAAAATGGCAGTCAAAGGGCCAGTGAAATACAATATTGAAAAACAGAGGTGTAGCAAATACTTGTGCACAACAACCAAAACAAGCAAGTAGATTCAACTTGCAAAGGGGGGACAAAACACAATGATAAAGCCATCATTATACGACAAACCTGAAGATTTCCTGGAGCAATTTTTGGTCGAAGTCTTTTATTGGGGTGGTGTGATTTCTCATGACGCCAACTGCAAAAGGACACAACAATCAAAGAATATTCATGATACATGCAACCTACATCAAGTTCAACAACTCGGCAATAAGATATTATCCAACAAGTAAGGTTGGTGCAAAGGACTATATTGCGGCAGTTGTTGAACAAGTATGAAAGACGTTAAGAACCTCTTTGAAAGACACATAGCCGTCATGATAGATGATGGATATAATTTATTGATATATTTTTATAGTTAAATATTAAGTATTTTTAAATAAAATGTGAATAAATATATCCATCTCTCGCATATTTTCTAACATATTTTGCAGGAAGAAGAAATTATTCAAGGTGAAGAAAAATAAGGGAATGACCATTGATGATTACATTATTCATAGTGTTATTATAACACTGATAGTAATGTCCGTGAATTGTTTTACGCTGAAGAATAAAAGTGCAAACGGAAGAAAGTTTATGGAATGAAGCTACGTATGAAAAAGTCTTCAAAACCCAACACACCTTGGCCATCTTGAAAATTTCCTACCACCTTAAGATATGCCATCTTAGGTAGAAATTTGGCATGGAATCTTTTCTATAAATAAAGGCCAAAGTTGTATGAAAAAAGGCATCAAATTTTCATCTTGCAGAGAACTACTTTCTCTTGCTCTTTTTCTTTCTTTGTCTTTTATAACATTAAGCTTTTGTAGTTCTCTTTTGTAGAAGAAATACTACTTCTTCCTAGTCTTTATATTTTTAAAGATTTTCTTACTCCATAATGGAGTAATCTCTTTTGTTGGGATAGTTGATGAAACTCGGTAATATTTATAATACGTATCTCAGTTTTAATACATGCTTAGCCTGAAGTTTTTAATCACATTTTAACACTGTGCTAGATTTATAGTTTTTACTAAATCTTTATTTTCACATCCATCTATTTTATATCTAGGTTATTGTTATATTAATTTTGTAATTCTCACGGAGCAAAATTAATGTATAATAACTGATGAATAAAGTAGTAGAGTAAAAACTATTTTTCCAAGTCTCTAATCTTGTTTACCTCAGTTTTAATTCTCACGGAGGAATTGTTGTAGGTAAGATTATTGATTTTCCGTAAAAATATTCTCATGAAGTTTTTACTACTTTTTTAGCACAATTCAGGCAAGAAAAAATATTTCGGTTTAATCGTCACTAGTTATAATTTGATTAATATACATAACCTCACGGAGTGTTATTAATTGATTATTTTCTTAGTGAGCAAAATATAATTGAATTAGCAATAAGCAATTATTCTTAAGAGAAATACATGTCAAAACTGAGATATTTATTATAAGTATTACCAAGTGAATTCAACGATTCCCAACTCCTTTTAAATTTGAAATCTTCCAGAAGTTCTTTATTTTAATTTAAGTAAATTTAAACTAAAAACCCACTTTTCATCAATTTGACTCTCTCAAATAGTAATTAAAATACTACAAGTCCGTAGCATAGAATACCCAATCTCTGTGGGACGATATCTTAAACTATATTAGAATTTGACAAGAACGAGCAGACAATTCCTATGCACTTTGGACCTCGTCAAATTTTTGGCGCCGTTGCCGGGGATTGACGTACATCTACTTCGGACTAAATATTTGATTACTAATTTGAGGACTTATTAATATAATTAATATTAACTTAATCTACTAAATACTACTATAACTATATCTAATACTAAGCTCTAATAATATTTATATTGATTACTGCTTCTAACAATTTTGCTTCACCTTCTAACATTTTTCTTTCTTTCTTTCTTTAGTTTATATTAACATTACTAACTTTCTCTACTGGCACTATTATCTCCTTTACTATTTCCTAATAGAATATCCTATTTTACTTGCTCCTATATCATCTTTTCATTGTTTCTTTCTACTTACGTTTTTTGTTTCTACTTAGATCACCCTACGTTCTTTTGGTACTATCTTATAAGTTATAGTAACTCTTATTTTAAGTGTTTCTACCTATTGTATCCTAGTACTATCTATCAATCACTATCTTTTCTATCATCAGTTTAACTACCTCAACACTACTATTACAACTAACTACTTTATTTTTATACTATTTACTATTTCTATCTAGTACTACAATCTATCTCATCATCTTTTTCTTCGTCATTGTTGTAAGAACTATTATTGCATACTATAGCCACTACTACTATTATTATTTACTAAATAGTGCTATAACTCTCACTATATTAAATTTATCTCCTTGTAAGTAAAGCTACACACTGCTTCTAATATTTTTATTTTTTTTATATACACATATATCTATAGTATTACTGTTATCATCAGTTATTTCTTTTTTCTTGTTTCTATATTTTGTTTTAATTATTATTTTTTTCTAATAGTAGTGTCATATTTATTTCTCCTTGTTAAGTAGTACTACCTACTGCTTTATCATCATCATTCTTCTTCTTTTACTATTAGCAGTATTATGAACTTCATTATTATTTTATAAGTTACTTGAAAAAAAAAAACTAAATAAAAAATTTAGTACAATTACTATTTCTACGTTTTTCGGTATTAGTATATTCTATCTCTTTTCGTTGTTAGCTAATACTGTTTTCTTTCACTAGTCCTTAACACTTTCAGTTAGCATTAATAATATAGCTATACTACTATTATAGTACACAAAAACGTGTTTTTATATATAGTATATTATTAGTTTCCATAAACAGAATAACAATTTTTTTTTCATTAAGTTTTTTATTTTTTTTTCTTCTCTAATATTTTGTTCGTACTTCGATCCACTGTATCATACTACTGTCTCTATTATTTTTCTTTATCATCATTATAGCTTACTGAACCATATCACTACAAATAAAAGTACTATACTTTTTAGAGTTATATTACTTATTTCGTTATTACTATTACTAATGCTCTAGTCATTTTATTTTTTCTTTTATCTATTTTTATTGTCAATATTGGTTTATTTTGTCATCTAGAATAATAACACTATCGTAATATAGTTTTACTTAGGTACCTACTATTTTTATCATATTTGTAAGTTCTGCCTTTGTTATTTACCAGTACTTCTACTACTATAATTAATATTAATAATTTACCTATTCCTACTAATATTTCCTTTTTACTTTGTTACTATTTTACTAAAAAAAAAAAAGTAGTTTATGACCCGCTCTTCTAATAAAGAGTTAGTCATTTACGATCCTGAAATTGAAAGGTCTTTGCGATTACGTAGGAAAGGACAACCATCATCTTCTCAAAGCGTAATTTTAGACAAAATGGAACACCAATTAGGAGATAACAATAACCCATTGGGAGTACCACCAATCCATGTAGAGGATCAGTTTGATGAAGTGGCACCAAGACCTGCAAACAGAATCCTAAGGGATTATGCTAGACCAGACCACTTCAATTGTGAATCTAGTGTTAGGAACCCACCTGTAGCAGCCAACAATTTTGAAATTAGGACCGGTCTAATTCAAACAATTCAACTGTCTTGCACCTTTACTGGTGATCCAAGTGAAGATCCATATAGCCATTTAATTGATTTCTTGGAACTAGTTGAAACTGCTAAATATAATGGAGTGCCTCCTGAAGCAATTAAGTTAAAACTATTTCCTTTTTCTTTAAAAGGAGATGCCAAGACCTGGTTGCGAAGTTTGCCTCGAGGTTCTATAACCACATGGGACGAGATGACACAAAAGTTTTTGAACAAATATTTTTCCCCTGCTAAAACAACAAAGTTAAGACAAGATATTTCTAATTTCTTGCAGACTGACACTGAATCAGTTTATCAAGCATGAGAAAGATTAAAATCAATGTTAAGAAAATGTCCACATCATGACATTCCTGAACATATGCAATTATATATTCTCTATCATGGACTAACACGCTCTTCTAGAAATGTGATAGATGCAGCTGCAGGAGGTTCCATCATGGGAAAGACCACAGAAGAAGCATTGCAATTGTTGAATGAAATTTCTGAGAATACTATCCAGTGGCCATCTGATCGTGTAACCATCAAAAAGGCTGCCACGGTAAATCAGGCAGATGCATTTAATACACTAACACAACATATTGCCTCCTTGGCACAAAAGTTTGAATCTTTTCAGGTGAATGCACAACAACCAAGCCAGTCTGAGGCTTGTGATATGTGTGGAGGAAACCATCTTAACCATGAATGCCGCGCAAACAATCAGAATGATGAGCAGGCTAATGTCATCGGTTACAAGCCGTACCCTTTTAGAAGCCCAATGGCACAAAAACATCCAGGATTTCAGTGGAGCAATCCAAATGGTGCTGAGAACTCTCAAAGCTTCCAGAAGCAACCAGCACAGGGTCCACCTAGATACCAAAATCAAAATCGTGGGCAATCGAATTTCAGGCCATATCAACAAGCAACTCCATATCAGCAAAGGCCTCAACAAGCTCATTCAAGTCTCGATGACTTGTTTTACAAGTACGTTAAGGCCACTGATGAAAAGATGGAAAGCCAAAACTCAACCCTCAAAAACTTGAAAATTCAGGTAAGCCAATTGGCAACTCTTGTTTCAGAAAAGATTCAAGGTCCATTACCAAGCAATACGGAGAAAAATCCAAAGGAACACCTTAAGGCCATTGCCTTACGGTCAGGTAAGAATCTTGATGATCCATATGCTGACAGATAGGAAAAGAACCATTTTGAACACCAGGCAGCAAAGGGTAAGAATGTTGAAATACCATATGATCCATCAGAAGAGAATGAAATCAAGAAAAAAGATGAAAAGAATTTTGAAAAAATAACACCTCTCCCTGTGACTATCCCTTTTCCACAAAAGATGAAAAGAGAAAAGCTTGACAGTCAATTTGCAAAGTTTTTGGAAATTCTGAAACAGATTCACATTAATATTCCTTTCACTGATGCTTTATTGCAAATGCCTTCATATGCTAAATTTTTGAAAGAAATTTTGTCAAGCAAAAGGAAATTAGAAGAAGTTTCTGTGGTAATGCTTACTGAAAAATGCAGTGCTATACTTCAAAATAAGCTACCACAAAAGCTTGGCGATCCAGGCAGTTTTACGATTCCATGCACTTTGGGAGGAGTATATTTTGAAAAAGCACTTTGTGATTCTGGAGCTTCAATAAATCTGATGCCATTTTCTATTTTTAGAAAATTGGATCTTGGTGACATAAAAAATACTGTTGTCTCTCTTCAATTTGCTGATCAAAGTACTAAGAAACCTAAGGGAATTATTGAAAATGTGCTTGTGAGAGTAGATAAATTTGTGTTCCCTGTAGATTTCATAGTACTTGAAATGGAAGAATGTCCTGATGAGCCAATAATTTTGGGTAGACCTTTTCTTGCTACAGGTAGAGCAATCATAGATGTCCATCAAGGACAACTAATTTTGAGAGTAGACGAAGAAAGAGTCATTTTTGATATGCACAAGATTCTAAAATTTCCTAGAGATGAGACATCATCTTCTTGCTTTTCAATTGACATGATTAGTGATCTTGCAGATGAATTCAAAGATGACCAATTGATTTCAGACTCATTGGAAAGATGCTTGGCCCAATCTGGCACAAGGCAGGATGATGATCCGACAATTAGAAGTGAAGCTGAAATATTGGAAAATGATTCTGAAGAAGAGGGAGAAATGCTATCAGAAAATGCTCGACCAAAAATTGAACTCAAAATTCTCCCTTCCCATTTGAAGTATGTTTATCTTGAGCCTGAATTATTTCCTGTGATAATTTCATCTTCTCTGACTGCAGAACAGGAACATAAATTGATTGAAGTATTGACAGCACACAAAGGAGCCTTAGGGTGGACTATAGCAGACATCAAAGACATTAGTCCAGCTATTTGCACACACAGAATCCTCATGGAGGATAGCTACAAGCCAATAGTCCAGCCCCAAAGGAGATTGAACCCAGCAATGCAAGAAGTTGTGAAAAATGAAATAATAAAACTTTTGGCTGCAGGTATTATTTACCCCATTTCTGACAGCCCTTGGGTAAGTCCTGTTCAGGTGGTACCAAAGAAAGGAGGTATGACAGTTTTCAAAAATGAAAATAATGAACTCATACCTACAAGAACAGTGACAGGATGGAGAGTCTGTATTGATTACAGGCGTCTCAATGATGCCACAAGAAAAGACCATTTTCCTTTACCATTTATTGATCAAATGTTAGAAAGAGTAGCAGGATATGGTTTTTACTATTTTCTTGATGGATATTCAGGGTATAACCAGATATCAATTGCACCAGAAGATCAGGATAAGACAACTTTCACATGTCCTCATGGAACCTATGCCTATAGGAGAATGCCTTTTGGTTTGTGTAATGCACCTGCTACATTTCAGCGTTGCATGTCAGCTATTTTCTCAGACATGACTGAAAAATTTTTGGAAATTTTTATGGACGATTTCAC
The DNA here is from genome assembly GCA_037355625.1 of Petunia x hybrida. NCBI lineage: Eukaryota > Viridiplantae > Streptophyta > Magnoliopsida > Solanales > Solanaceae > Petunia > Petunia x hybrida. Next base: position 9,347,166 of record JBBBVM010000002.1, read on the forward strand.
CCTTTTTGGTAAAACATTTGAAGATTGTCTTAATCACTTGACCTTAGTTCTTAAGAGATGTGAAGAGACAAACTTGATTCTTAATTGGGAGAAATGTCATTTTATGGTTACCGAGGGAATTGTTTTAGGACATAAAATCACTGTTAAAGGGATAGAAGTTGACAAGGCAAAAATTGATCTTATAGCAGGATTACCCCCTCCCACAACTGTTAAAGGCATTAGAATTTTCTAGGTCATGCAGGTTTTTACAGACGGTTCATAAAAGATTTTTTAAAGATTTCAAAACCGTTGACTAACCTTTTGATGAAAGATGTTAAGTTTGATTTTTCAGGAGATTGTATGAAAGCTTTTGACACTCTTAAGGAGAAATTATCATCTGCCCCTATAGTTGTGTCCCCTGATTGGAACCAACCTTTTGAGGTCATGTGTGATGCTAGTGATACAGCCGTTGGAGCTGTTTTAGGCCAGAGAAAAGATAAAATTTTCCGTCCCATTTACTATGCCAGTAGAACATTGAATGAAGCTCAGCTCAACTATGCCACAACAGAAAAAGAACTACTGGCAGTAGTATTTGCTTTTGATAAGTTTCGTTCCTATTTGATAGGAACCAAGGTCACTGTTTTTACTGACCATGCAGCTTTAAAATACCTCTTAGCAAAGAAAGATGCACGACCTAGATTGTTAAGATGGATTTTACTTCTCCAAGAGCTTGACCTTGAGATAAAAGATAAAAAAGGAATAGAAAATCAGGTAGCGGACCATTTGTCTAGATTAGAGAACCCTCTTCTTGAGTCTAGTGATATAAAAGAAGAGTTTCCTGATGAACACATTTTTTCGGTCAGCTCTGTAGTGACTCAACCACCCTGGTTTGCAGATATTGCAAATTACTTGGTTGGAAAATGGACACCTCGAGATCTCTCTTACCAACAGAGGAAAAAACTTATATCTGATGCTAAATATTATCTGTGGAATGATCCTTACTTGTTTAGAATTTGTGCAGATAATATCATTAGAAGATGTGTACCTGAAGATGAAATGTCAAAGATTTTGTATCATTGTCATGATGGAGCAATTGGAGGACATTATGCTGCAAACCGAACTGCTTTCAAGGTTTTGGAAGCTGGATTCTTCTGGCCAACACTTTTTAAGGATGCCCGTGTGTATGTTGCACAATGTGATAGGTGTCAGAGAACATGTAATATCACAAGGAGAGATGAGATGCCATTGCAATCTATTCAGGTATGTGAAATATTTGATGTCTGGGGTATAGATTTTATGGGACCTTTTCCTTCATCTCATTCATTTGAATATATCCTTGTGGCTGTTGACTATGTTTCACGATGGGTTGAAGCCATTCCCCCAAGAAAGAATGATGCTCGAACTGTATGCAATTTTCTGAGAAAAAATATTTTTACCAGATTTGGCACACCACGAGTCATCATTAGTGACCAAGGGACTCATTTCATGAATAAGCAATTTTCTGCTTTATTGTCAAAATATGGTGTGACTCATAAAACTGGAACACCGTATCATGCTCAAACTCAAGGGCAAGTTGAGGTTTCCAACCGTGAACTAAAAAGAATTCTTGAAAAAACTGTTGGAATCTCAAGGAAAGACTGGGCTTTAAAATTAGATGATGCATTATGGGCATACCGAACGGCGTTCAAAACGCCGATTGGAACATCTCCATATAAATTAGTCTTTGGAAAAGCTTGCCATTTGCCTGTTGAATTAGAACACAAAGCCTTTTGGGCACTGAAAGCATTGAACTTTGACTTAACCTCTACTGGTAAAAATAGATTTTTGCAGGTTAATGAGTTGGATGAACTGAGGATGGAAGCCTATGAAAATTCCAAGATTTACAAAGAAAAAACAAAAAAATGGCATGACAATTTAATCCGACCAAAAAATTTTAAAATTGGAGATCAGGTACTTCTTTACAATAGCCGTCTCAGGCTATTCCCAGGAAAACTGAAATCCAGGTGGACAGGTCCTTACAATGTTACAAAAATTACTCCGTACGGAGCAATTGAAATTCAACAAAGCAATGGAGGAGAGAAATTTAAGGACAATGGTCACAGGCTAAAATTGTACTTTGGAGGACATTTTGAACAACACCCTTCAGTAACCATGCTAGTATGATGAGTGCCACAGTTACTACGTCGAGCTGACGACGTTAAACTCAGAACTATGGTTCTTTATCCCGTAGCCATTGAGGGTGAAGCAATGGAGCCTCATAAGTCCAACTTAGATCTGATTAATTAAATGCTTAACCAATTGATCTGGTCAATATCCAAATTATTGTACAACCGGAACATCTCATGAAGGCCTCTATAAAAACAGAGTCACCTAGACAGGAGTAACTCCATGGTGATCGGTATGCCTAAGTTACTGGTTGGTTAACCATTCCATTGTCCAAACCTAATGTTGGCACAGGTAATTTTCTAGTTTATATTCAAACTAGGACCTAATGACTGATAAGGTCTAAAAATAATCCAGTCTATTACACATAGAACATGTGTGGTCACAGTTTCTTTCAAGCTTTCTTCTGTGATCGTATATTTGAAAGCCAAAAATATTTTTGTTTTACTAATAAAATAGTATTTTTATGTTAATTATATTATATTTATATAATCCAACTACCACTTGATCCTTCTTCATTCTTATTTATTTTTTTTTTCACCCTCCTTTCTTTCACTTATCTAAAAAAATATTTTCATCCCGGAGAATGAAATGTTCAAGTATGGGGGAGGTTATTTATATATTATATACTATTTTCTTATTATTTATGGTCTTAATTGTAGGTTTTTAATTAACAATATAACTTTTTTTTTATTATGTTCAGTATTATTTCTTTTTATATTCACCATATGATTTTTCATGTCTATGATTTTGACTTTGTGAAAGCAAGAGCAAACTAGAATCAATGACTTGGCTAGAACTTGCTCTGAATGTTCTTCGAGGCGAAATAATGGATGATACTGATTTTTGAAAAATGAAATTTGGCCTTCTTTGATACACAATTCAAGCCTCTCAATTTTCTATCCAAATATACATATTTTTATCTTTTCGAACCCTTCTTTGAGCCTTAATCCTATTTTTTTTTCCCAACACCATGATATATTACAAAAAAAAAAAGATATATATGATATATGTATATATTGTTTACATATATATAAAGAAAAAAAAAGAGTTATTGTTTCTTCCAGCTTTGAATGAGCAAAGATTGAACATCACCAAAAGGAAGAAATATTACCAAAAGAAGCAATGTTGTGAATATATGAATATATATGATATAGCAAAAGAAAAAAAAATTGACCAAAAAAAAAAGTATTATCGAATGGAGAAAATTTTGAGAAATGTTAGCTCCAAGCTGGAAGAAGAACAGTCACTATCAAATATCCTTATCCTACCAGCCTGAAGCCTAACATTACAAGCCATGAAAAGTCCTAAAAAGATTTTGAAAGTCAGTATTGAATCTATATTAGTGGAGATGAACATGACGAGCAAGCCTATGGACAAGACTATGATACTTATTGAATACATGATCATAATTCTATCAATTTTGAAAAATTCAAGGGGAGAAGGCTGCAAGTTCTTGTTGATCAAGTCAAAATTCAGAAATAAGTTAAAGAATTTGGTGAAGTAAAAAGAATAATTGCTTTGAGCATGATGAAAGAAGTTTATCTTGAAAAAATTTTCTATCCTACAAAGATCATAAGTTTGAAGAAAGTATTCTTATTAAAATTAAAAAAAAAAATCTTTTTCCTCGAAGACGAGCAAAGATTCAAGTATGGGGGAATTTGATGGATATAATTTATTGATATATTTTTATAGTTAAATATTAAGTATTTTTAAATAAAATGTGAATAAATATATCCATCTCTCGCATATTTTCTAACATATTTTGCAGGAAGAAGAAATTATTCAAGGTGAAGAAAAATAAGGGAATGACCATTGATGATTACATTATTCATAGTGTTATTATAACACTGATAGTAATGTCCGTGAATTGTTTTACGCTGAAGAATAAAAGTGCAAACGGAAGAAAGTTTATGGAATGAAGCTACGTATGAAAAAGTCTTCAAAACCCAACACACCTTGGCCATCTTGAAAATTTCCTACCACCTTAAGATATGCCATCTTAGGTAGAAATTTGGCATGGAATCTTTTCTATAAATAAAGGCCAAAGTTGTATGAAAAAAGGCATCAAATTTTCATCTTGCAGAGAACTACTTTCTCTTGCTCTTTTTCTTTCTTTGTCTTTTATGACATTAAGCTTTTGTAGTTCTCTTTTGTAGAAGAAATACTACTTCTTCCTAGTCTTTATATTTTTAAAGTTTTTCTTACTCCATAATGGAGTAATCTCTTTTGTTGGGATAGTTGATGAAACTTGGTAATATTTATAATACGTATCTCAGTTTTAATACATGCTTAGCCTGAAGTTTTTAATCACATTTTAACACTGTGCTAGAATTATAGTTTTTACTAAATCTTTATTTTCACATCCGTCTATTTTATATCTAGGTTATTGTTATATTAATTTTGTAATTCTCACGGAGCAAAATTAATGTATAATAACTGATGAATAAAGTAGTAGAGTAAAAACTATTTTTCCAAGTCTCTAATCTTGTTTACCTCAGTTTTAATTCTCACGGAGGAATTGTTGTAGGTAAGATTATTGATTTTCCGTAAAAATATTCTCACGAAGTTTTTACTACTTTTTTAGCACAATTCAGGCAAGAAAAAATATTTCGGTTTAATCGTCACTAGTTATAATTTGATTAATATACATAACCTCACGGAGTGTTATTAATTGATTATTTTCTTAGTGAGCAAAATATAATTGAATTAGCAATAAGCAATTATTACATGTCAAAACTGAGATATTTATTATAAGTATTACCAAGTGAATTCAACGATTCCTAACTCCTTTTAAATTTGTAATCTTCCAGAAGTTCTTTATTTTAATTTAAGTAAATTTAAACTAAAAACCCACTTTTCATCAATTTGACTCTCTCAAATAGTAATTAAAATACAACAAGTCCGTAGCATAGAATACCCAATCTCTGTGGGACGATATCTTAAACTATATTAGAATTTGACAAGAACGAGCAGACAATTCCTATGCACTTTGGACCTCGTCAATAGACAAATTTGGAAAGAAAGACAAATGCACTCAAGGTCCTGTTATTCGACAAAATCCAACATCCCTTTCTGTTACACAACACAATATATTCCTTATACAACATTTTTACCGCCTTTCATTGACATTCAACTCCTCACCTCCGGCTTAAACAAGCGTCGGTCGTTTGGCCAAAATCCTTGCCTCGACTACTGCATAAAGCACTTAGGTAATCTCTTGTGATATCTATACGATCTATCACAACCTCCAAATTCAAGCGCTAATCCGTCATCCGCGGTCTAGGCATTCTCCTAAGTTCATGTGTCATTTTTGCTTCAAGTCTTTGCTAACATGCCCACAGTATTTTGTGCATTTCACCACTGTGTTATTGTTGCCTTGTGTTTGAACACCGAAATTGGTCAAGCATCTGCATTTAGAAAAGCCAAAACGGCAAGCCAAGCTGAAAACACTTTCTCGTACCACGAAGCCCTTTGAACCATCAACATAGGACATCAAGAGTATTCAGACAGTCCAAATACCGTGCAACTTGCATTATACTCACACGAGAATCACAACCAAAGAAATCCGATCACTATATGACCGAGCTCACAAAAACTCACAGTACACCCCACCTTACACAATAAGCAACCTCCTTTTTGTCAAGATTTTCAACTATTACCCTATCAGGCTCAACCCAATCATGGACGTACAAAAAGACAAAACCTCACGCCTTTGTTCCTTTAGCTCAATCAAATGACATTGCAACCAACAGAAAAACTACTCCATGGATACCCATCCCTAAATTCGATCCAACAAGATCTACACCCAAACATTCCATACCATGACACCGCAAGACATCCATCACCGAAACACAAAGTTCAAAGTCTTATTGACCCAAAGCAAAACAGTGATACAACAAAGAACCAACAAAAGGAAACCGCAACTCCCAAACCACAAACACACTTTCGACAAAGGCCTATCCATCAAAGTTAGCTCCATTACTTTCGAAAGCACAGCCTAAGACAAATACAATTTTGGGCAATCTCCAAATTTAGCAAAATCCAAATATCAAACCCCAGTCTGAGAATACAAAATATCCACGTACTCATAACCATCAATACATCCGTTCATCACACTAAAGGACAAATGCAGACTCTAGCCAATACATTGGTGTTCAGTGCAATGTAACCACCTTTTCTCGGTGATCTGTCATAAGCAATACACTGGGGCAGAATTTTTGAGGATACCCTTATAAATTCCAAAAGACGCAAACTTGACACTGGGGTAGAAATTTTTGAGTCAAGAAAAATCCTTACAACAGCAACATGATAGCCTCCTTAGCACATCACATGACATACAATAGCATTCTACTTGTTGCATTTTACTCTTGATGCTTCGACTAAGGGTACATAGCCCGACGTCGAATTTTACACTTTCATTAGCTGAGGGTACACAGAACGAAGCGTCGACTGAGGGTACACAGCCCGATGTCGATTTGTCATTTTAAATTAGCTGAGGGCATACAACCCGAAGCATCGGTTGAGGGTACACAGCCCGATATTGATTTGCATTTTAAATTAGCTGAGGAAATACAACCCGAAAAATCGATTGAGGGTACACAGCCCGATATCGATTTGTCATTTTAAATTAGCTGAGGGCACATAACCCGAAGCGTCGGTTGAGAGTACACAACCCGATTTTGATTTGTCATTTAAATTAGCTGAGGGCATACAACCCGAAGCGTCGATTGAGGGTACAAAGCCTTATATCGATTTGTCATTTTAAATTAGCTGAGGGTACACAGCCCGAAGCGTCGATTAAGGGTACACAGCCCGATATCGATTCGTATTTTTAAATTAGCTAAGGGCATACAGCCCGAAGCGTCGATTGAGGGTACAAAGCCTGATATCGATTTGTCATTTTAAATTAGCTGAGGGTACACAGCCCGAAGTGTCGGTTGAGGGTACACAGCCCGATATCGATTCGTATTTTTAAATTAGCTGAGGGTACACAGCCCGAAGCGTCGGTTGAGGGTACACAACCCGATATCGATTTGTCATTTAAATTAGCTGAGGGTACACAGCCCGAAACTTCGGTCGAGGGTACACAGCCCGATATCGATTTGCATTTTACATTAGCTGAGGGTACACAGCCCGAAGCGTCGTTGAGGGTACACAGCCCGATATCGATTTGCATTTTACATTAGCTGAGGGTACACAGCCCGAAGCGTCGTTGAGGGTACACAGCCCGATATCGATTTTCATTTTACATTTAGCTGAGGGTACACAGCCTGAAGCGTCTGTTGAGGGTACACAGCCCGATATTGATTTGCATTTTAAATTAGCTGAGGGTAAAAAGCCCGAAGCGTCAGTTGAGGGTACACAGCCCTTTATCGATTTGTCATTTTAAATTAGCTGAGGGCACACAACCCGAAGCACCGACGAAGGGTACACAGCCCGATGTCGAATCTGACACCACGGAGGGTACACAGCCCAATGCAAATTTTGACATTGCAACCGGGAAACAGCCTGGAGGGTAGAGAGCCCGTTGAAAGGACAACATGACAAAGGGTGTGCAACCAAAATGAAAGAACGGTAGGCAACCCTGCATGGAGAGATACACAGCCCAATACAAAAGGAGTATACAGCCCGACGTGACAAACACCCGTTTAAAGGACGAAAAGCAATGGACAAACAATTCGGCATCACAACTGGCAAGATGATCCAACAACAGTTCAGCACGACAAAGCAACTAACTCCTGACGAGAAGCACTTAGCAAATGGATATCCCCTAGAGGAGAGGCACACATTTCCTAGCACTGAGCACCTGAAAGCGGACCAGACAGAGGAGAGTTCAACTCAAAAGGGAAGTTTACTTTATCTCTATTTTATATCTCAAATTGCAGTTATCATAATCTCACTGTACGGACTCCCCCATCTCCCGACAAACCCCTGCGCCCTACTCTCACACCTGCTCCCAAAATTACTACGCATTGTGCAACCACAAAACCCTAAATACATCCATAAGCGCCCAAAGCCCTGGTTCCATACTCGCACCAGTGATCTACCTAATCCTTCCTTGCCAACTGGGTACCGGCTCCGTATTCCTTCCCATTCGCGCCTTCCTATTTGAATCGTGCATATTCATCATGCTTTACTCCTCAATATTCTTCAATTCATTCGAAACAATGTTAAGGCCAAGATGACTTCTCTATCGAGTTATAGTGGGAAATGTGCCCACGTAAACCTCTCTTTATAGGTGTGTCGTGCACCACATTTTCATAACTAGGACGTTTAAAAGCCTATTTCACCACACTCGGTCTATCGATGTTATCTCGACTTCGTCAACGCCTTTGTCCTACCTGCAAAATACCTATTCGGTCGAATTCTGACATGCTCCAAAAGCCGATCATTTCAAGCGCTTACAAGTAATATGTCTGATCCTTCATTGTGAATTAAGACATCGCTTTGCATTTCCTTCCAACTAATGCCTACTTCGTCTATTCAAGCCTATCTGCGTCAATCGTGCGTGCTTTCGTGCTTAACCGTGCCCATCTATTTGAGTCGTGCGTATTTATAAAACTCGCTCCTCAAATTCTTCCCAGCTCAGTCAAGTAAATATTGGAGACGAGCTTACTCAGTTGATGAGATGAAGTGGAAACTATGTACATATAAACTCCTCTTTGTGGGTGTGTAGCGCGCCACATCTTCATAACTAGGATGATTATAAGCCTCTTTTCCCATGCTCGGTCTACTGATGTTAACTCATCTTTGGTAGCACTTTTGCTCCCTCCTTCATTTATCTCGCCCAAAAGGCAAAGCACACATGAATCTAAACTTTACATACTAGGATAAATTTAGTCTTTACATTCCAAATTGTGCGCCATAAACATCTCATACATGCGACATGCCATTCTAGAACTACACACGGCCTGATTCTCGTGAAACCCGAAATATGTAGGCAACTCAGAGACCGGGGTTCGGCCAAAAACACCCCAAAACTCTCATTTGCCCTTTTCAATCTTTTTGCCCACCAGTCGTGACAACATTGGCTACTCCGTCAACTATCTTTGCCCGAAGACTCTTTCATCATCCCCGGGCAAAGAGGGGCAGCTGTTGACACCCAATTTTGTCCCTCTTTTTTCTAAAATTGGCCATAATTCAACTTAAGGGTGCAATGTGACTATTTGTGCAAAATGTGCATTAGAAATCATGCATTTACGTGCGTTATCCTCTATTTATATATTATATACTAAAGTATGGCTATATTACGTAATATTTGCATCATTTAGGTTATTTGACAAAACTGAGACTATTTGTGAAATTAGTACATTTATTATATTAGTGGCTATATTATATAATTACGTCATTTAGGCTACATGTCAAGTTTGTTTCAATTTATGATTATTTGTGCAAATTAGCAATTATTTGTAATTATATATATTTAAATAATTTTATTTGAGTTTATTTAATATTTATTTATGCATTTTATAATATATGTATATCTATATTTTATTTTTACATCTTTAAGTTAAATATTGGCCAATTAAAGTGTCCAAATTCCTTTTTATTATTATTAATTCTTCCATATTTCAAAATTACTACTCAAAATCCTTTATTTATCATTATTTATTTTTATTAATTTACATTTTTACTCTGAGCCAAATTTTCTAACCAAATACATCCGTATTATTTGAATTTTTAAATCCCAAACCTTCTTCCTAATTTTACCTTGACTCTAGACCAAATAACAGTCTAGATACGACTTCCTGTCCAAGTTCATCCCCCCAAATATTTTCCTAAATCATTATCCTAATCCCTAAAATCCCCTCCCAATCTTCTTAATTGATTTTTTAATCAAAATCCCTAAAATTATTCCTATTACCAAAAGACTTATTTTTTCCTATATCTACACATAGTCAAAATCAGCAATAGAGGGACAACACCCCGGACCTCATTTCTTCTCCATGGCAGACTCCTTCTCAACCGATACTCATCATCACCATTAATTCCATCTGACTACCCTCTCCTTGCATTACAATACAAAGAACCTCCATTTACACACAATACAAAACAATACGGGCAGTACCACACAATACAGAGGATAACTCAAAATAGTCGACACATACACATACACTCCCTCTTCCACACAGTACACGCCTAACCCTACTTCAATCTTCCCCACACCTCTTTCTTCCTCATAACAGCGTACACACACACACAATACAGACACATACCCCATAGGCTTACTCCCTCATCTTCTCCTAAAGTTTATCATCATCCTCAGCACACCCGTCCCCATTTCACAAAATCTGATTAGCAACATATACACACAGTATCACACATTCATCAATGATTCACCTAACACACAGAATACACACCCAAAACCAAGACCCCATACGGCAGACCCCACAGTTCTTGGTCATCTTCCCCATCATCTTCTTCTACAATACCAGCACAGTACACGCATATCCAACTCTCTCCTGGTCATCTCCTTCTCTACTACGCTTTAATCAGAAAATACCCAAAACACACAACACCCCATCGTCTTCCAAAAACACACAGACCATTGCACATCAAAAACCATACCCTCATTTAAACAATTACATTGACTACACGCACACCACACACTAATCTCCCCCAACCAGCCATCTCCCTCTTCACTAAAAACCAACAGCTCCCCACAATCTGCACGCACACGAAATCAAAAACATCGTCTCCCCCAACACACAGAATACACACCCACATACAAAAACCCCACATATCACCGCACACACTTACACCAAAATTCAATCCAAACATATACATACACTGGTCGAAAAGAACCAGTGGAGATCGGGACATGGGAGGTTAAAAGAGGTGTAGCAGAAGAAGTATCAACAATCACCGTCAGTGGTGGAGCCACCATCACCGCCAGAATTTCGAATCGAAATACTAAGGAACAGGGGAAACAGCACCAGCAGAGAGGAACGAACCACCGTTTGTGGTGGGGATATCAGTGAGACGGGGCGCAGCGACACCGGGGTAGTTGCTACCGGAAGTCGCTCCCCAGTTTCGTTGCTTGCCGCGTTGAAATCTGAGGGCAATTGTGTATGGCGGGTGTTCTATTAGACTGGTGTACCGCCATTTTTGCTCATTCTTGGCGTCTGGTGTTTGTCTAATTATCCTATGGCTTTGGCGTGGTCCCTTGTTTTGGTTTTGCTGCACTTTAGGCCTCAACAAATATTGTTTGTTTCTAATTGTCAAATTATTACTAATTATTTGGTTGAGACATTTTGCAGCTTACGTGATGTTTGTTGGGGTTTGATTTTGTACTGATCTCAACAGCTATCGTAGTGATTTTGGCAAAGGAAAATAACCATTTATTTGAGGCCTACACAAGGAATTGACGGATACACAATGAATTGACGGACACACAATAAATTGACGAATGTTATATCAATTATGGCCAAGGAAAATAATTGTTTATTTGAGGCGTACTAATAAACAATTCCATTCCCACGTCCCTAAAACAAAAGGCTATGATGACGTGTATAAGCAGTGATTACAGACGAGCCGGTAATGGAGTGATGAGACCGGTACTTGGCTTGGCAACACGACCGGCCGGCATATTCGCAGCCATATCGACGTCCCTAACTTCCACCCAATTCATACACACCTGAGCCGACACTTTCAAAAATCCCTTTCCCCTTTATTTTAAAACTATTATTATTACTATTTTATTATTGTTATTATTATTATTGTTATTATTATCATTACTATTATTATTTTTACAAACTCATTTTCTTACATTTTTTGCGAGGTCAAATTGGATAAGAGACGGCGATCTATTTTAAAAGAGAACTTAATCCTTTCATTATTTTTATTATTTATTAACATTATTATTAGTATTTATTTACACACTAAGTCATTTGCACATTTTTTTCAAGTTACATTTGGACGGACAATCTTGAAAGATAATGCCCCCGAAAACGTCTTTTAAGTCATATTATTGCATTTTGATATACTAACTAATTTATTTAATTTTTTGCAAGGTGTACTTCATTGAAGTGCTTTAAGGAAGAAAACAATTAGTAGAAAGAGCTATTTTATTTAATTTTAATTCTAACTTATATATTGCTTAGTTACTTATTTTGAATCCCAATATAAAATCTGGCCGCTAACAACATTTGGTGGAGCTCGAGAGATGCCTAACCCCTTCCTCTCGAGTTAACTTGAACCTCTTACATAGAATATCTGGTTCATAGACTAAGTTTCAGAGTTAATTGTTAAATTAGCTAGAAACAAAATAGGTTCCCTAATACGCCTAGTTGAAAAATATGTTAGGTGGCGACTCCAACTTTTAAACTCAAACGAGTTACCCAGTCAAATCCGAAACCCGACTCGCCTCGACTTGAGTCCAAAATCGGGTATGACAGTCTCTCTCGACCATTATAGAAGAAAGAGTACCTACAAAGATCACAATTTATCAAAATATAATTTGGTTACTCACTACATGCATTAATAAAGCTCATGAGCCAAAGAATGAAGTAAAAAATTCTGAACACTAGGCTATGCAAACTTACTGTTTTGGTCTGGGATTAAAAACAACACGATTGTGTAATGCACAGGCGCAATCACGTTGAACATCAGACCATCTTCTATGTTGTCGTGCCTCGTCAGACGCAATCGCAAAGAAGTGAGGTTGAAAATCTGTACATCCGTGCAAGGCATAACGTGATCGTGAGGGTCATCTTCTCAAATAGGGAGAGACAAACTTCGGCCTTCAACCCCCCAATTCCACAGATTCATGACATAAAATCTCAGTACACACCCATAAATTAGCAAGGCGTAACATGAATTTTTTTTTTCTAATCAAATTAAGAACGAGGGTTTTGTTCAATTGAGCATTATTAAAGTTGAAACCTAATCCCTTTTCTTCCACACACAAATAAACAATAAGGGCACATCCTTCCCCCAATGTTCCATTAAGTTTCACAAGTTCTCAGTTCACACAAACAAGATTAAGTTCACTAGGATAGAAAAAGAGATCTTACACAATGCTTTGTAAAAGTTTAATGAAACAGAAGAACATACCTTGATAGTGGAGATGTTATGCATAAGATGAGAGTGGAAGATGGAATATACCGATTGAGATGCAAAGTAGGGGGAATGGAATAGAGAGAATGGGTGATGTTTGAATTGTGTAAATGCTGACTCTTTTCTGCTCTTTTGTTTCTGAACTGCCCCGAAGCCGAATGATCGCATCTCGCTGTGGCGCTGTCACGCTCTGTTACTAGGCTAAGCCCATGCGAAAGTGACTCTATGAATGCGTTCGCGCGGGCTACCCTCCGAACAAAACACAATCGTGCACTGTGCGGACAAGATACTGCACGCCACCCTTTTTGGGCGGAGAGAGATTCTAGAGAGCTTAGATTTTCATACATAGCCAGTTTTTTCACCCTTTCTCAAAGGGCGGACGCCGAACCACTGGGGAGGGGCCCTATGCCTTTCAACTCAATTTTTAGCCTAAAAGGGCGGCCTACACTTTGAGTGGCCCAGAATGGGCGACCAAACTTTAGAGAGTATGCACTTTGACACTTCAAATATTTTTCTCACTTTACCACAAAGGGGCAGCCGCCCAACCAAAGGGTGGTTGCCCTTGCTTACACCAGCGGATCGTGCAGATGCGCATGCGTTCACACAGATGCGCACGCGTTCACGCAGATGCGCACGCATTCGCGTAAGGTTAAGCTGAACTTGGTGCGCGATATTGCCTGGTTGAATGCGACCACGGTGAAGCTTTTCAGCTCCAACTTCACCTTCTCCAAATTTTGCCTCGAACTATGTACTCCTCATGTCGTCCCCTATTCACAAGCAACTCAAAACTGGTGGAACCATGTGAGATGATTAAAAACCATAAACAAAAACTAATCTGCTCTAGCAAGCAACAAAAAACAAAGAAAATTTAAAGAAATTCGGGTTGCCTCCCGACAAGTATTTTGTTTAACGTCTTAGATATACGGTATCCATCATGCTTTTCACTCCACTTGGTGAAGGAGAATTTCCTCCCCAACATGGCATCAAGTTCCTTGTTGAGCTCCTTAGGCGGGAGTGTTGACACCCAATTTTGTCCCGGTCATGTAAATTAAAGTCTAATTATTCTCAATTAAAATTAATTATTTTGAAAATTCAAAGTAATTGAGTTAAATTTAAAAGAAAAGGGCTGAATGCATTAAACGCGGCTTTAATTTTAGCTTACGTGTGCAATTAGTTCAATTTACTTAATTATATTTAAAAAAGAGGCTAAAATTATTTTAAAACCTAATTTCTAGCCTACTTCTGCAACTACACATATATACAATATAACGCCTCCGTTGCCCATTTTCAGTCGACCCGAATTCGCTAATCCCCTAACCCTAATTCCCCTAATCCCAAATCCCCTATCTTTCCCCCAAAATCCAGCAAAACGCCAAGGAATTTGTACGATCTGGTCCCCCCCACGTTCCCTTCTTCACCATCTCCGTACCGTAGCTAGCTGTTTCAAATCCAATCGTCCATTTCGAATTCAAGTTTCAATCCGAGCCGCAAATAATTCGAACGAGCAAATCTTTTGGAGATAAAGGTGAAAATGGTATAATCCGAGAGGGATATACCCTTTTCACCCTTGTTTTCCAAAGAAAAGGTGAAAAGCGAGTAAGGATCGTTTGGGAAATTCAAAGGCCCTAAACCCTAAGCGAGCAGGTATATAATGATATGAGTCTCATTTTTTTGAGGGGGTTCTGATTTTTGAAAAGGGAAAAACGGCTAGAATAGATAAACTATATAAGTTTTTCTCTCAATTTTGGAAATTCAGAAAAAGCATTGATACTATTACTCAGGTATCTTTTGTTTATTTATTTATCGCTTCTTCGTGGTTTGAATCGTACCCTCACTCGAGTCGTTTTCGTTCGAGTCGCGCATTTCTTCAGATTCAACGCCTTAGCTCGCTGCGCCGCAAGAGGTAAACATTTTAACCTCTTATTTATATGTTTACTTTCGGCATTTCATGATTAACTTATTAGTAGCATTTAGTTTATGATATGTTTCTGTCAAAGTCATTTACCTGGTTTCCTGTTGGTGTATAATCTGAAAGCATAGTATAAAGTTCGAGTCTTTATGACAAAATGAAGTGATTGTTTCTGGGTTTGGCCGCAAGAGGTAAACCAAAGATGTATGAATGTATGAGTAGATGCTCCTGGTTGGTCTATAGGTGTTTGAAAGTGTTTCAATCAGTTTACGAGTGGTTTTGGAAAGAACTAGTATGCTGCAGTCTTGTTATTTGTATGGAGGATCTGCTATAGTTTGAGTGAGGGAGTAGGAGATGTCAATGGTGTTGTGTGAGATTGAGGGGTTCCAGGGGGTTGTTTTGATTAGTTCAGGGTGGTCTGATGTGCAGAGTTGTATGAGGCAGTGAGGGTCGAGAGTGAGAGAGAGTGCTGCAGTTTAGTTCATAGGACTAGTAGTAGCTGGTCTGGAATTTTGCAGGTGTTTCTGGGTGATCAGGATGGTGTTTCAAGTGGGATAGGGTCTACAGTGGTGGAGAGGAAGTAGTGGTTTTAAAGAAAAGTGCAGATGCAGCAGAGGTCATTTTGGTTCTATTTGGCAAGCTTAGCAGCATGCCTAGTGCCTCAGCTGTTCTTGTGAGTTTTCAGAGTATGTTTCTGGTAGTAAGAGGATGTGGGTGGTGTGCTCTCTGTGTGTGTGAGGGGATTTGGAGTGAGGCAGGTAGTGTAGATAGATGTGCAGGGCAGTCAGTTCAGGGTAGGCTAGTTTAGCTTGTTCTTGAAGCTTCAGGGTTATGAGAATGTGTGAATGAGCAGTTTCAGTTGTTGCAGGGTATGTAGGAGTATTGGTGAGTGAGGGAGTATTGGTTGCTGCATTTTGTTAAAGTTGGTGTGGGTTCTGGAATTTGTACCCAGTCCTGTTTGTTTAGGGGGTTTCTGGAGTTGTTCAGGAGGGAGTATAGGACCTGTGAGAGGGATCTGTGAAGGAGTTCTAGCACTCTGTTTTAATCAAGTAATGGAGGAGTGTTTTGGGCTTGGATTATGGTGTTGCAGACTCAAGGAGTTGCCGCAGGATGGGATTGCTATAGGAGAGTTCTGGGGTTTGTTTCAAGTTGGAATAGGGTCCTGTGTGTCTAGCTGGTTCTGGTTATAGGATTTGGATGATGTCTGACTTTATTCTTGATAGTTTGAAGTTAGGTTCAGTTTTGGGCTTGATGATTGCAGTAGCTCTAAAGAATTCATGTTGATTCCCTTAATAATTCCAGTTTCTCTTGACCTGTTTATCCAGTATTTAGCTATCAAGATAGGATCTCTTTTCTGAATCCCACTAGCCAGGTTGTTCCCTGCTTGCTTTGCCTGAATATAGTTTGTCATGAAAGGGTCGTTAACTCATGATTTCTGTTAGGCATTGGCCTAAGTCCCGTTCCAATTCATGTTTCTTGATGTATCACATAGCCAGATTTTGGATGCTTCAACTAGATTACTTATTTAAGACTGTGAGTAATGTCAAGCTATCAATTGACAATCTTTGAGTTAGGTTGGAAATTCAATTATATTTATCCTGTCTGAACTGTATCTATTATAAAGTAAATAAAAACCTTGACCTTTTCTCTTCCTTCTATGCATCTGAATTTTGTTAGTTTCTTTTGGTAGGAATTTGCGATGTGTATTAAGAGTCAAATTCTAATCTTCAATAGAACTCATTTGAGTTAAGTCTTGTTGCTTCAGTTGTTGCGCCTTCTAACTAACTGGTTGCAAGTACATAAGTTTCTATGAATATCAAGATGTTCATTTAGCATAAAAATGTAATCTTTGGTATGCCTGATTAGATGCTGATTTATGCCCCTTTGTTTGTGGAGTTAACTTTGGCCATCTAGCTGCATTATAGTATAGTTGATCTTTAGTTTCTATCTTTGATTTGACATAACATTTAGGTGTGGATGTATCTGTTTAGCTACTCTATTTTGCTATTTATATTAGCACATACACTAATTCTTTATCTCCTTTTTCTTTGCATGAACACTTGGGACGAGTTGAATAACAACTCACAAATTGGGACGGCGTGCATTTGGGAAGCTATTTGATCCGCTCCACATTTTCGGGACTTGATATCCCCGAAAATATAAAAAGAAGAGGAAAATGAAAACCTTGTGAAATAGGGCTCGTATTGAGTTTGCGCTTCCGGGTTCTACCTTCTAAACTCTTTCTTTCCCGTCCTCTTTAGAAAAACATGTTTTAGGAGCCCTGTAGAATAGAAATGGTATTCGAATTGTGAATAATTATTGTAAATTACTTAAGTTTTTTTTATATGAATACTTTGTATCATTTCTTTGCGAATCGCCAATTAACTTATGGATGTTTAGAATCATTTGTCAATTAATGAGTGCAAATAAAATTCGATTAAAATCGTACCTTAGTCATAATTTGCATTTGAATTATTTATTTATTGATTATATTAATATTCAAATATTTATTTATTTAATCTGATTTATTTATTTAGTTAATCAATTAAATTTTAATCCTTTATTTATTATGTACTTAATCTAATTTATTTACTTTCAATTAATCATTTATTTAATCAATTAACCATCTGCTGAGATTCTAATCTTAATTTGTTATTAGAATCATTTCACCCCAGTAGCCTAGTGTGATAGAGCTCAACACTTAATGATTTTAGCCTATCATTTAGGCCAAATAGCAATATTTAAAATTGTTAAATTAAACAAAATTTAAAGAACTATGAATACCTTAGATTACGTTCAGCAAATAGAGGAGTTTATTATGACTTGAAATTTTTACAATGGGAGATTTTCTAATAGAGAGAGAGGTGTATTTTCTGAAGCCTGCTGTATGTACTAAGCTTGCCCTCTCTTATATAGACAAATTCTAGGAAAAATAAAGCTAGCATGGCCCAAACCTTTACAAATGGCCGGCTAAAAAAATTAAAGTATGGAAAACATGGCCGACAAGTGGCCAATAATTTTGTAACTTTATTAAAGCTACTTTATAAAAGTTGAAGATTTCTTCAATAATTCTCTATGCCTTGTCTTTTCCTTTGGTGTTGTGCTTTTTGGAGAAAGATGCTTCCCCAGCTACTTTCGGCAATTCTTCACCAGCTACCTGTGTCATGATGTTAGTGATATAATCATCCACATCATTGTCAGTGATTGACTGAGATTCTCCTGCCAAACACTGTTCTTTTTCATCCTCTGTATTATTCGCAGAGGCCATAGATGCATCCGAAGGAATTTCGATCTCAAGATTTTTTATTAAATCTTTTTTAACTTCTTCAAAATACGAAGCTAAAATTTCCGCTTTTGTCATCAGCCCTTTCTTCATTTGGATTTTATTAATTATGTGTTGATAGGGACTTGAAGTATTTTGTTGTTTCATATAATCAGTCTGTTTATATTCCTCAATCGATTGTTTTATATTATCAATCGTATCCTGACACTGCATATGACCATCAGTTTTTTTCTGGATCATCTTCTTCCAAAATCTTGTATAAAAATTCATGTATAAAGTAGGAATATTTTGTGGAGTATAATCCACTTCCACGGTCCATTTCATTATCCATGGGATAGAGTATTCAATGAAGAAATTCATATAACAACTTCCTTCAATTAGAGTATTACCTCTTTGTAATTCTTGAATTTTTGGAGATACCTCCAACCAATCAGTATATAAACTGAGCAATGGTTCTGGTAATATTTTAACGGTAGGACCATAAGTAATCCACCATTGAGAAAACCAGTTTGGTATATTGCTTTGTTTATAAACTTCTCCACATATTTTTATAAACCAAGAATGTTTTCTATTATCATTTTCGTATAATAAAGCTTTATGAAAGCTTTCAACATAATCCCAGTAATTGAATTTCACTGGAACTTTCTGTTCAGGATGGATATAACTTCTTTCAGTCAGGGTGCTCAAACCCCATTCTTCTGGCAATATAATATGTTTGATTATAATCTTGGAAAAGTTATAAACTTTTCTTGTGTTCGCTGGATAAAAATGCGATATTTCGCATGATCCTGTGCCTGAGAGTATCATCTCAAAATGAGCTCTGTACTTATAAGTACAGCTTGGGTATGATGTATTATTCAGATATTTTGCCATTAATTTTCATGGCTCATCCTTCCATTGAAGGTCTCGATGTTCAAGGAATAATATTAACTCCTTGTAGTCTATTTTGACATATGACTGTATGTTTTCATTGTCATCTTCTAGTATAACAGAAGAGTACGATTCTGCCATATTAGCCTTTTCCTCATTTTGCTTTTCCTGCGAATTTTTCCATTCCAAGAACTGCTGATACTGTTGGTATGACATAGTATCATCCTTTTTATTATTTGATGAGGAGGATCCTGTCAAATCTTCGGCTATAAGCCTTTGTTTTCCCAATTGGGCTAATACAGCACCTCTACCAGTGCCTCTTCTTCTGTTTCCCCTTCCCCTATTAGAGGTTGGGTTGCCGTGACCAGGGCGCATAATCTGCACATGATAATTCATAAACCTATTAGGCCAGAAACATAGGATAATTATCCAAAATATTACGGATTCCCATTATGTCCGTATCTATCTCCTTAATTCTATCAATAATCCTTTGAAGGATACTTGAGATATTATCTGTATAATCTGCTTTTGATAATAAATCCATGGACTCTTTTTCCCAGGATTTTAACTTCTTTTTTGTATGAAGCAAATCCCAATGTAATATTCTCATTTGTCTTGATATAATCTGGTGCTGGCAATAAGGACAATAAACATTTCTACGCCTGCACATATCTGATTGTCTGCACATAAAATGTTAGTAATTAATCACCTTTAACTAGTAAGATATTCTCTAGTTAAAAAATCAGGAAGACTATTTTCTTCTCCTTTTTTATATTGGATTTCAAAATCAAATGGGCCCAACAATGCCTGCCATCTTGCAAACATTTGTTTAGAAACATCATGTTTACAATCTTTATTAAACATAAATTTAGCTGATTGACAATCAGTCTTTATTATAAATTTCTTGTTGTATAATTCACCTTGAAATTTTAATACGCATTTTACTATAGCAAGTATTTCTTTTGCTATTGTTGCGCAATTTTTCTGGCTATTATTCCATTTACCAGAATGAAATTGAACTAAATATTCAATTCTATCTTCTGGAGAGTATTACTTTAAAATCCCTCCATAACCAACGTCAGAAGCATCAGTTTCAATTATCTTTGGCCAAGTAGGATTAGCCAACGTAAGACAAGGAAGATCCTTTACTCTTTCCTTGATCTTCTGGACTGTTTTAGTATGAACATCAGTCCAAGGTTTTGGAATTTTTTTTAATCTATCATATAAGATAGCTGTATCTTTAGCAAGATTCTCATAAAATGGAGCAATATAATTTAAACTCCCTAGAAATCTCTGTAATTGAGTTTTATCTGTTATAATATCAGGAAATTTAGAAGCAAATTCAATACTTCTATTAATAGGTATAATCTTTCCTTTTTCAATATTATGACCAAGGAATCTTACCTTTGTTTGAAATAAAAACATTTTCGATTTAGATATAACTAAACCATTTTGTATAATTATTTTCTTAAATAATTCAAGATGCTTGAAATGCATTTCAATAGTATTTGAAAATACTAATATATCGTCAATATAAATGATAATAAAATTGCTATAAGGAATGAATATATCATTCATAATTTTCTGAAATTCAGAAGGAGCATTTTTTAATCCAAATGGCATAACATTCCATTCAAACTGTCCTACTGGGACATTAAAAGCAGTTTTATACCTGTCAACTTCAGCTATCTGAATCTGCCAGTATCCTGATTTCAAATCAAATTTAGAAAATATAATAGCATTATGAAGCCTATCCAATAAATCCTTTTTATTAGGAATGGGATATCTAATCCATTTCAAAGCTTTATTCAAAGGTTTATAGTTTATGACTAACCTTGGAACTCCTCTTTCTTGTTCAGCATGTTTATTAACATAAAAAGCTGTACAAGACCATGGGGATTTTGAAGATCGAATAAGACCTTTATGTAATAAAGAATCTATTTCCTTTTTACATAATTCCAAATATTCTGAATTCATTTGGCAAGGTCTTGCCTTAGTAGGAATACTATTAGTTTCAGAAAATCCTTCCTCATATGGAAGTGTAACTACATGTTTTTTCCTATTCCAAAAAGCATTTGATTGTTCACTACAAATCTGTAATGAAAACTGATTTATTATAAAATCAATTTTTTCTCTTAATTTGGGATTTTTTAAAATCTCATCAATATTTAAAGTATAAATTTCTTGTTTAAGAAAATTGATATGCTGACTTTTCTTAGCTAGCATATCCTTTAACTGGTTTAAAACTCTAGTAATAGGTTCAGTTATAAACTGGAAAATAATAGGTTTTTCTTGAAAAGTTCCTATTATCCCTTCTTTATCTATTCTAGTAATAGGAAATATTTTTTGTAAAAAGGGTGTTCCTAGTATAACTTGGTTAGACATATTTTTTATCAAAACAAAGCTTTGAGGTATACATACTTTATTTGTGCATATAGAAGCTTTTGGCAATTTGTACTCAATCTGCATTTTCTCACCATTAGCAGACCTTAAACTATGAGTAGTCTTATGAAAATATCGTGAAGGAATTAATCCTTCTTGAACACAATTTAAATCTGCTCCACTATCAACAAGAGCTATAAATTCTTTTTTGAAATTATAATCAATAAGAAGAGTAATTTTTATAAAAAACTTTTGTGAAGTAAAAACTTCTAAAGTGGTTAGAAACTCTCTTTTCCCGACATCCTGCATATCACTAAAAATGTTAATAATATTTTCATCAAGATCCTCAAAATTAGAAGGGGTAAGGATTTCATCCTTTTCTTTACCTTTTCCTTCAATTCTGGAAATTCTTTGTTCTAATATCCTATTTTCCTTCTTGAGATTATAAATCTCCTGTTTAAGGTTATAAACCTCTTTTTCCAAATCCTGAGACGTAGTAGGTGAACTACTATGACTCATTTTTCTTTGTTCTAGAAGTCTTTTAACTTTTTTCATGGTGTATGGAGTATTATCCATAGGGGAATAGAAACCCTTTTTCAATCCTTCGAATTCCTTCTGTTCGAAATTTCTCTTGATCTGATCTATAAGTTTAGATCTAACTTCGGAATCCTGCACCATCTTCAACAATTCTATTAAATTATCATTATCCAAAGTATTAAGATTAAATTGAGAAAATAAATTATAAAATTCATCATTTTCTTCATTATCACAAGGTTGTCCAATCTTGCAAGGATCACATTCATCCTCAGAACTAGTGACAATATCACTTTCATCCTGGAAGACTTTATTTAGTTCTTCCTTGGTAGGGATATTTTCTTCACCTGGATCCGATATTTCTGGTTCAGAATTTAATAAGATCTTGCATAAAGAATCCTTCAGATCTTGATCTATATTAAGAGCCTCGATCTTTTTCTTTACTTTGCAATCTGTATAATAGTGACCAAATCTTCCACACTTATAACAATTTTGTGAATTCTTGGATCTAGCAATATCCTTTTGTTTTTTAAATGCCTTTTTCCTTCTAGCACGTTTTTCTGTGCGTCTTTCTAAATATTTTTGTCTCCTTTCCTGGTAGTCATGCTTCTTACCAGTCTTGCTTTTATGAAGCTTATGAGACTTCGATTTGGTTCGTGGATCATCCATACCAAATTGTCCACAAAATTCACCCAACTGTTGTCTTTCATTAAGACGATGGCGTTTGAGCTCCTGATTTAGCTTAATTTCATTACATAACGCCAATCCTTCTTGGATACATATTCCAACTAAACTTCCATAAGTATGCTCATCATAATGAATTCCCCCTTGTCTAAGAGCTTTCTTAACTCTTTCTGCAAAGAGGTTAGGAAGTCCATCTATAAATTTGGATTTCCAATGAGTGCTATTACACTCTGGTAACTCCATAACTCTGCAAAGAAATGTATCTTTATAGAGTCTAAATGAAGTTAAAGTCTTACATCTCATATTCTATAAGAGGGTTCGAATAGTCTAACTATTATCAGACCATCTACCTGAAAAGTGTTCAATTATATTAACAACCAATGAATAAACAGCATTGGAATTATCTGCTGTAGATGTTCCAGGTTCATTTTTTACTTCATTCAAAATTTTATTTCGCTGGTCAGCTGTAAGATAATTATCCCACCAGCCTTTCAATTGACCAGTAAAACCTGCAACAATCATATTGGCAACAGTTTTATCACTATTACCATTAGTTTTACAAATAGTCCTATACATCATCATTCTATGTATAACAATATACATCTGCCTATTGGTATGACCATCAATGTTCCACTCATAAATTTGCTTACCACTGAAGCTATTAGGAGCATACATATCATCCTGTTCTTCAAATAGTACATCCTGTGGAGTAGGTCTCGGGTAGTAAAACATTCTTTGCCTTGGCTTTTCAGCAAATTTTGAATTATAAGAAGACTTTAGTTTATTAATTTGATCAAAATTCAATTCAGGAAAGTCATTATCAGAAAATTCATTATCATTCCCCTCTGTATTAATTAGAGGCTTTAGAGATAACTCTTTAAATTTTTCATTTAAAATTTTTTCTATATTAGATGCATCAGGTTTTATTTTAAAATTTTCAACATCAGGAGGAGGTTAAATGGTTGGAATGGCTACCCGTGGTGGCTCTTCCAATTTTTCTTTTCCTGATGTACTGGCAATATTACTGCTCATAGATAATAATTTATCTACTTTATCATGTAAAGACGCAATATGTTCACCCAATATATGAACATAAATATTTGTATAGTTCTGCTGTTTCAAACATTATATTAATGTGTCTAACAGTAATTTGAAGAGTATTATCTTCAAACATTGCAGAAAAAGCTGCAAAATCAATCATTTTTCCCTCCTTCTTTATTTTGAAAGGTTGTTGTGGAGGTAATACAGCGTCAATGATTTTACCATTCGATAATTCAAATTGTCTTTCCAAAACAGCGATATTATTTGCTATATATTTTCCCATAAACCATGGAATGAAAGATATAATTTTATTAACTTTCTCAAGATCTTTATAAAATTCTTCTTGAAAATCATTTTGTTCAGTTTTATTAAAACTCTTAAAAAACCATTTTCTAAATTGTTCCCATCTAGGTTTATAAAAATCCTCAGATACCTTCTTTCTTGCAGGTGATCCCCGACTAAAATCAATTGTAGACTTAAAATCCATTAAATTTCACCAAAATCCATTTCAGATGCAATTATGTCTACATCGTTTATTTGTTGTTCCTTTATAGGAGCAACAGGAGTAACAATATTATTTTTATCAATTTTCAAAGTATGATATCTAGGCACTTCCTCTCTTAACTGAGAAGTAGAAGCTCTAGAAGGAGTTTGAACAATATAATCAATAGGAGAAATATAAGAATGATGTAACGAATTAGATCTAGATAAACCTTGAAAACTAGACCTGTCATCTTCAGGTTCAAACCTGATTCTTACATTTCCTTCTGGAGTTTGTTCAATTCCAGTTAGATCTATATTTTTAAAGTCCTTTGGAGGAACCACTTCCTCCATGACCCACTCTTTAGGGAAATCTATTTCATCCCATTTGATAGGTCTTCTGGTAGTAATTTTAGATTTACCAAAATTAGTTTCCATTAAAATAGTTTCATTTTTAAAATCCATAATTTTGCACATAGGATTCAAAGTATATAGTGGCTTAAAATAAATCCTATAACAGATACATATTACTTCTGTATTAGGCATATAATCATAACCATGTAATTTAACATTTAAAACCAAAGCTTTTAAAGCATTTTCATCCGACAACGATATCTGTAAATTCGGATAAGCATTAAAATATACTGGGCCATAAGCCAAACTTGATTGAACAATTCCTATAAGGGATTTCTTCCAATTATGGTTTCTACCATCCCTGAGAGCAGCTATAAAACTTTCAGGTAAACCTCTTAAGGTTAAAGGTTTAAAAGCAACTTGAATTAAACCAATATGAATGAATCTATGAGTATGCATATACGATGTTAAATCATGCTCAGACAATAAATTAAAAGTAGCATGATCGCTATCAACCGTGATCGTTTCTTCAGTAGTTTTCACTACCTGTTTTAAACCCAATTTTTCAAAGGTTCCTAGCTGGTATATCAGCCTAGGTTGAACTTTAGGAATAGTCCATTTATTAAGTAAATCTAAATGCTGTGGCATTTCATATTCTTCTTTTCTACTGTTTTTAACAGTAGTTTTGTTCCTAATGATATTCATTAGAAAAATAAGTGTTGAACTCTTCACCTATTGCTACTGTGCATCATGGCTCTGATACCAGATTTTTATTATCCTTAATAAATTCGTGAAAACCGCCGGATTAACCGCATTTAGCGGATTTTCGAAAGTGTTCCCGCAAGGGACCTTCTTTCGAATTTAAGAGAACCACTTACTCAAAATCTCTTATTTTAATTTAATTTTATTTAATTAAAAAATAAATTGCACTCATTAGTTAACCTTAGGTTCCTAATAATCCTTAAATTAGGTGGCGACTCCAAAAAAAAAAAAAAAAAACCTTTGGAGTCCCATTTTGTTGAAATCAAATCCCGGTGCATACTTGTTGTGCATTGTTTTGGGAGGGTTCAACAGCGTGGCGACTCCGCTGGGGATACACAAATAGTTCTAACCAAAAGGCTTTCACGAATTTGTTTGTTTGTATTGTTTGAGTTGTATGCCGATATTAGTAAGCATAGCTTATTTAATAATTGTTGAAACTAGCATGATCATATCTACTGTTTATTTTCAAGCATGCGTACAATAATCTAATTGATTTGCTGTGTGTCACGAAAGCATGTCACTACACCCCTATTTGCGCACATATAAACTGACATTCCGTTCATACTTCCCCCACTCCAGGGAACCTCTTGCATTTTCAGCTCAAATATCCGTGAGGTACGCTCATGCGTACCCGCACTTTCTTCCACTAAAGTACCCTTATGATGAGTTGGTATACCGGTAGTTGTCGTGGGAGTAATTCGACTGCGAGGCCGCTTGCCACTCACCTGTTAGCCTCAACCGTTAACCCACTCTTAGACGGAGCTTTAGGAGCATGCATGCATTTACACCTTAGTTCTGACCCGGACCTTGGTAATGCCTCCATAGTTAGGAAACCTCCCTTACGTCAGCGGGTTCTTGAAATCCAATGACAATGCATATTATGTGCTATGTGATAACGAATTCTCAGTCCTAATCATGTTTTGAGCAAAATCAGATTTGGAATTTTGTCTGCTATGTTGTCTTTTAGGTCAGAAAATGGAAGAATTTAGCTGAATCTATGTAGTCATAGCAGTCCACATAGAATTTGAGATCATAGACAGAATTGCAGTCCGGGGAAAGTTAGACAGATTTGATTGGTTTGTGTTTTGGAGATGGTATGGTGTAGTGAGATCTATGAGGCAAATCCCCTTGTGTCTTCAAAAGATCAGTGGGGTCACTCTCGTGAATGGCTTTGCGTGTGTGCAAGCCCATGTTGACTAACCAGCTGCAAATTCTTATGGAATGAAGTATGCTTGTCGCATACTAGGAGAGTGAAGCCCCTATGTCTATAGACGACCAATGGGGTCCCTCCTTGAAGACCAGTGCGGTCTTGGCTACCTAGGAAACTGAGAGGCTTGATTAAAGTTGAGGACCAGTGAGGAGCCTTATGAACAAGGTCTGTGAACCTTGCAAAACCTAGGAAGCTGAGAGGCTTGACTAAAGCCGAGGACCAGTGAGGTTTTATTTTTGAAAGGCCAATTGGCGCCTTTCCTGGTTTGCAGTCTGGTATTGTGAAGGCAGTTGAAATCTCACCCTTGGATGTTGTGAAATAATTGGGAGTTGTGCTTGGAGGAGCGTTGGTGTTTGCAAAAAGGTATAGAGGTTTGTTTCAGGATTTAGGCATTTGGGTTTAGAAATTTGGTGCAGATGTTGTGGAGAGCATGAGCTGTGTTAGAATGTCGAGTTGATACCAACTTTCGGAAGCTAGTTGGGATAATGGAATTGCAGTGTCAAAGCGGAGAGATGATTGTTATCGATTATTGTTATTATTATTGCTTACACTAAATTTAAATTGGTCAAAACTTGCATGAACTATTTTTCGTTACCACTTGTTTGCGCATCTTAGGCTTACCTCTGGCACAATAGAGGCACCTTACAGGGTAGGACGCGTTTGTATTTTATTTACGCTCAATTGCTTGTGATTGCCACATGTCAAATTATCTGTCTAATATGCGATTACTTGCTAAATATGTGCATCTTGCTTGAAATTTGTTGGCACTGATTGCGCAATGATTGAATTTGTTCAGCGGCATGGTAAGATTAACGTTATGTTACTTCAACCTATCTTTTGTAAAAGTTAACCGCTTTTTGAAGTCATTTATCTCTCATCTGAACTCATGCATACTGTTATTCTAAAATGCCTTTCAAATGTTATTTTGTTTATCTTAACCCCCAGTCTTATCATTTTTGCAAAATATTGTTTAGCGTCATATTTTAAAATATTCCCAAGTGTGTTTTCCTTTTGAAAATAATTTCAGAGTTGAACAAGCGTTTCCGCGTCTGGTTTACTTTAACAAAATAAGTGTCTTGCTCTAAATTTTGGGTCTTTTCAGTACGGTCTTAATTTCTTCATTTTAGAATAAGTTGACCCGTCAGTTTCATTTCAATAATTTTTCTTTTAATTTAAATTCGGTATTCGTTGCTAAAGGGTTAATTATTGGAACATCAAGATCAGGACCTATGGCTCGTCAAATTGCTGTGATTGACTTGACTGGAAATGATGGATCCCACCAAGACAAGGTTAACAAGCTTGAAGCAACCGTAGCAAGTTTGGAAAAGAGACTTGATAGCCTTACTGAATTGGTTGTCACGCTCATGGATGCTCGCAACCCAGTGCGTAATGTGCCAAGCCCAAGACCAAGTGCTCCTGTTGCTCCTATTTATACTGTTGCACCTCCTACAATGCAATTAGCTCCAGCATTTGAGTGTGATGCTCAACAGTTCCCTAATTTGCATGCATTCCTGTTGGAGAAGGAATTTGGTGGCTTCTCATAAAAAACAAGCAATGAGAAAAGCAACGGGGAAGGGCTTCCCAATGCTAAAGAGAGCAATGGCACAATAATAGATGAGAATGCTCTACCATCTCAAGCAGGCTTAGGTGAAGCAGAAAAGGAAAATGTGAATGTTGTTGATGTGGTTGATCCACCAGTGTATGATGGGATAGTAGATCCTCATGATCATTTGAAAGCATTTGTTGATTGGATAGCAATATTTGGAAAAAGCAATGGAATCAAGCTGAGGTTATTTGTTAAGACGCTAGCGGGACCGGCTTTAACGTGGTTTGCACTACAAGACCTTGGAAAGCGATTCACATGGGATGACTTAGCTCGTAACTTTGTCAAGCAGTACGAACTCCCGAACCTGACCTTTGCAAGGGGCAATCCACTGAAAAGAAAATCCGTAGAACTTCAAGAAGAGCCGTTTGCAATAATTTCTGACAAGAGAAAGTGTGAATTGGTTGAGGCACAATCCAAAGATAAAGGAAAAGCTGTCATCGATCAAGTAATCTTCAATCCAAGTTCACAATCAAGCCGCACCAGAAGATACGCTTTTGCATTCACACCGATACCAGGATCTTATGCAAAATTGTTTGAACAGCTTATGGGGACCGATTTGGTACAACCTATAGCATCAAAGCCATATGAACCACGCAAGCCTGAAAATTTGAGGAAATTTTGTGCTTACCATTCAGGGATGTAGGGGCATAGTATTGAGGAATGCACTTTATTTAAGCAGAAAGTTGAAAGCTTGATTAACTCTGGCCAGGTCAAAATTCTAGCTACAAACGGCATTGGCGAACCTTTTGTTGCAATCCTTCCATATGCAAAGGGAGATCCCTCGAAGAATGGCATTTAGACCCCAATCAAGTTCCAGAAAAGTATTAGAGTGGCCGAAGTAGAAGTTAGTTTATTTACATTATTAGGGAGTGACTATTTTATTTTCCTTTTGTTAGTTTTGTTAAAAGAAAAGAAAAGAAAGAATATAAAATTATGAATGTTTGAATTTATTTCTATGTAAGCAAACTACTGTAACCGGTTTCCCAAGGCGGGATGCGTAGGCAACTCATATCGAGTTTTGGTTACACCATCATTTGGAAAATCTCTTCTATGTAAGCAGAACTACGCACGGTCTGATTCCCAAGGAGGGATACGTAGGCTCCCCCATCGGGCTCGACCCTTTAGTATTTAAATTTTAATTTTTCCAAAGATAGAAACTGGGGCAAATTTCGCAAAGCAAGTAGAAGACGTGGGAGATTGCAACTGGGCCAGCTTTTGTTAAGTAGTTTGAAGTTTTGAAAGTCATAACTGGGGCAGGTTTTGCAAAACAAGTTGAAATGGTGGAGTCATAACTGGGGCAGAATTTTGCAAAAAAAAAAGCAAGTTGAAGAGATTGCGTTGGTTTGTTCGTCATTAGAAGCAGTTTTCAAGGATTGGTGCAGACTGTCATTTTCCAAAGAAGAATCGATAGTCGAGCAAAGCATTGATGTTCAAAATAAGCTGACCGTTTTAGTAATTTGTGTCAAAATAGTCTAGCACGCATACTAATTTAGTAAAAACTTTCTTGTTTTCCTCAATTCGCGTCTTGAAAAATCAAATTTTGTTGATCATTGAGTTTCGAACTCTTAAATATTTTACTCATGTGTTGAGTCGGGATTTTGGTCCCATCCATTCGGCCTAATGGCCTATTTTACACTTGAAATTTTATGCATGCATTATCATTTTATGTATTAACTTGCTTTTGTTCAATGTGTAGAATTCATTTGTTAAAGGTTGGCTAGCATTGAACACTGAAATGGCTGAAAATCTGCATCAAGGACAAAACAACATGGCAAAGCAGCTTCAGACAACCAGTTCTGGTATGGGTATCTTGCAAGCGCAGAATGATGAGGTTGAAGTACATGTGGTCCAAAGGAATAGGATTGTCAACTTTGTCAATACTAGCAAATCTTTGCCAAATACAAGCTATACCTCCAATCCACCTTACTTAACAATGCGTAATTACCCAAGGCCTATACATACTATATATCCACAAATCCCACAAGGATATCTTACCAATCCAAATGCTTGGCCAGCTGCAACTTTATACCAACCACCATTTATCAATATGCCTGCCGTGGGGAGTCAATCAAATCAATTGATAGTGCGTTCACCAGAATTGCCTGGGAAAGAAGTTGAGACAACTTATCCTCACAATATGGATGAACAGATTTTGAGAAAGATCATGGGAAAAGAATTGCGCTCTAGGAATATTCAGAGCTTATACTATGAAGACTTATGCATTCACCCGGATCTTGAGCTTCCAAGTGGGTACAAGATACCAACATTTAACACTTTCAATGGAAAAGGGGACCCCTATGCATATCTGAAAGATTATTGTAGCAGATTAATTGGATTTGTCAAGGATGAAGCTTTGCGTATGAGATTGTTTATTCAGAGTTTATCAGGAATGGCACTTGCGTGGTATACTAAGCAGGATTTTACCAAATGGCACATATGGGAAGACATGGCTCGAGACTTTGTGGAACAATACAAGTTCAACATGGTAAGAGATCCTTATCTAATTGATATGCGCAAAATCAAGAAGATCCCGCATGAGTCTGTTGCAGA
Organism: Petunia x hybrida; assembly: GCA_037355625.1. Lineage (NCBI taxonomy): Eukaryota > Viridiplantae > Streptophyta > Magnoliopsida > Solanales > Solanaceae > Petunia > Petunia x hybrida. The sequence goes on from JBBBVM010000002.1 coordinate 9,378,034, forward strand.
GTTTGCTGTGAGATGGAGGCTAGAGGCTTCTAAGATACATCCTCCATTGCCTAAAGATGAGCTGATAGCAACCTTCATTGACCTTCAAGAAGGCATATTTTATGAAAAGATACTTTTTACCAATTTAAAGGATTTTCCCAGTTTAATCCGGTATGCAAAGATTTTGGAAGAAAAGTTTCAAGCCAGAAGGTTGATTGACTATGACATTACAGTGCCAGTTTTCAATTGTTCTGATGCACCTGAAAATATTCAACACTCCCAGCCTTCGCAAGTGCACTACAATCATGATATGCAGAATTCAAGTCGTCAGCATCGATCTTATCAGGCACCATCTAGTCATCAAAGCACGAAGAAGCTAAGACCTCGTACTTTCACTCCTCTATATGAATCATTGTCAGCCACATTTGAGAGATTGAAAGTAGAAGGACTATTGCAAGCAAGGAAGGGATGGATCCCAGAAAATCCGCCTCAAGGATTTGATTTATCAAAGAGGTGCGCATATCACTCAAATATTCAAGGCCATGAAACAGAAGAATTCTTGGAACTTAAGCACAACATCCAGAATATGATTGAAACGCGCAAGATAAGTGTGAAGCAAGGGCAAACAAGCAATTATGATCCTCCAGCAGCAAATACAATTATCATCAGAGGTGATTCATCAAAATTGGCACCAAGGCATTTGAAAAGGAAACGTGAGGCTTAGCAAAAAGATCAAATGAAAGCACTTTGTTTGTTGAAATGGCATTATTGCCCGACTATCTTATGTTTTCCTACTCTTTTGAAGTTTTATGTAATGAACTATCTTGTACCGTTTATTGGGTTTTTAATCCCGAAATCAATGAAAATCCATTTTTCCAAATAAGCCAAGCCAAATCAATTCTAGATGATATCTTTTGTACAAAAGAAGAATTTCAAGGGCATCAGACTCTCACAGCAGCAATACATCTGATTTCCATACAAGAAGATGCATATTTGAAGCCGCATTAGGTGTTCAATCAAGCCAGCCACTATTTGTTCAAAAACTAACAGTTTTTTCTTTGAAAACAGGGGCCAATATGTTTTGGGTGCTACTGCAAAATTCAGCATAAAGACAGAAGGAGCAAAACAAAATGTCGAGGCTTTTGGGCCCATCCTTCATAACTCACGATTTTTCTTTGGATGCAGGAATTCCAAAAGCAGTAGAATGAGGAGAACTAGCAACCATCAATTTCTCAAAGATTATTCGCCTTGCCGCATATGCAGAGCAAATCCATTTCTTTCTTTTCCATTATAGCCTTTGCTTTATTATTCACTCGTTTTCCAACGCATTTACTCTAAATTTTGCAGGAATTGAACATCAGTTTCACTATGGACCGAGGACAACATTCAACGCTTTGGAGCACTATCAATACAAGCAACACGACCCAACTCTGCTTATTTGTTTTGCATTATCTTACCTTAATTAATCCAATTTGCAACTTTATTTTGCAGGCTGCTATCAGATGTAAGCTCGTTCGCCTTATAAATGAACGTTTTAGGCTCGTTCGCCTTATAAATGAACATTTTAGGCTCGTTCGCCTTATAAATGAATGTTTTTAGGTCTGTTCACCTTATAAATGAACAATTCGGGTTAACCCACCCGTAAAATGGGATATGCAGGTTTCCAAGTTGTGCTAGGACGTTGGATGCTTCGGGACCCGACACCTCATTTCTTTATTAGTTGAATGGGGCACATTCCGAGATTGCATTGTAGACTACCTCTTCATGATCTAAAGCATTATGCTTTATCATGGTTTATTGCCGAAAGGCGACATTTCTATTTCCTATATTCCTTGCAAATTGTCAAGCCTATCTATTTCATTTCTATTTCGCTTTAGGAGAACGTTTACTAAAATTCATTTTGTGATTTGTAGATATTTCTAAGTCTGAAGAAGTACCTGCTTTAATGAGTTTTGTGTCTTTTGCTTGCCTTATGGCTTAGGTTCGTTCGCCTTATAATTGAACGTTTTAGGCTCGTTCGCCTTATAATTGAACGTTCTAGGCTCGTTCGCCTTATAATTGAACGTTCTAGGCCCGTTCGCCTTACAATTAAACGTTTTAGGCTCGTTCGCCTTATAATTGAGCGTTTTAGGCTCGTTCGCCTTATAATTGAACGTTCTAGGCCCGTTTTCCTTACAATTAAACGTTTTACGCTCGTTCGCCTTATAATTGAGCATTGTAAGCTCGTTCGCCTTATAATTGAACGTTTTAGGCTCGGTTGCCTTATAAATAAACGTTATGTTACCTGCGTAGGTTATAGATTAGCCAAGTCAACGTGAGGCACTATGTCTCGTTAATTGACTTATTTTGTAACAGCCTTATATTCTGCAATTCGGTACTTGCTTTATTTATTGTTTTACTTTACTGTTTCAGAATAATGATCAGCCAAGAGGTTCTCCGGGCGGAGCACCTTGTCAGTTGATCGAAAGAAGAACTTATTTATGATATCACAACCCGCATTTACAATTTCGTATTATCACTTTATTTGTTTCTTATTCCAATTATTATAGATTAGCAGTTGCTCGCTTACCGTTTGTCAAGTTTATTACAGGATTTTAGCAGCACCGCAGCAGCATTTGGAGCATAACGTGGAACTTTTTCTTAGTAGTGAACTAGGGCAATCGTTGATATGATCTAGACTCGTCAACGAGGATCTGAAGAATCGCACTCGAACAAGCAAATTCTATCCCAATCTTTTGCTTTGGATTAGGACGTCAGTTTTAATTCTTTCCTATTCGTGCGTCCTTTTCTGTCAATCGTGTGAGTCTTCGTGTCTAAGTGTCGTCGAACTACATATGGCCTGATTCTCTTTCAGCCCGAGATAAGTAGGCAACTCGAAAACCGGAGTTCGGCCATGTCCATAAGCCTCGCATTTTGGTCCTTGAAATAGAAGTACTTGGCTTTATCGTGACAAAATTGTTTTCTCGTCAACTTCTTTACCCTGAAAATTCTTTCATCCTTTTCCAGGTAAAGAGGGGCAGCTGTTGACACCCAATTTTGTCCCGGTCGTGTAAATTAAAGTCTAATTATTCTCAATTAAAATTAATTATTTTGAAAATTCAAAGTAATTAAGTTAAATTTAAAAGAAAAGGGCTGAATGCATTAGACGCGGCTTTAATTTTAGCTTACGTGTGCAATTAGTTAAATTTACTTAATTATATTAAAAAAAGAGGCTAAAATCGTTTTAAAACCTAATTTCTAGCCTACTTCTGCAACTGCACATATATACAGTATAACGCCTCCGTTGCCCATTTTCAGTCGACCCGAATTCGCTAATTCCCCTAACCCTAATTCCCCTAATCCCAAATCCCCTATCTTTCCCCCAAAATCCAGCAAAACACCAAGGAATTTGTACGATCTGGTCCCCCCCCCCCACGTTCCCTTCTTCACCATCTCCGTACCGTAGCTAGATGTTTCAAATCCAATCGTCCATTTCGAATTCAAGTTTCAATCCGAGCCGCAAATAATTCAAACGGGCAAATCTTTTGGAGATAAAGGTGAAAATGGTATAATCCGAGAGGGATATACCCTTTTCACCCTTGTTTTCCAAAGAAAAGGTGAAAAGCGAGTAAGGATCGTTTGGGAAATTCAAAGGCCCGAAACCCTAAGCGAGCAGGTATATAATGATATTAGTCTCAATTTTTGAGGGGGTTCTGATTTTTGAAAAGGGAAAAATGGCTAGAATAGATAAACTATATAAGTTTTTCTCTCAATTTTGGGAATTCAGAAAAAGCATTGATACTATTATTCTGGTTTCTTTTGTTTATTAATTTATCGCTTCTTCGTGGTTTGAATCGTACCCTCGCTCGAGTCGTTTTTGTTCGAGTCGCGCATTTCTTCAGATTCAACGCCTTAGCTCGCTGCGCCGCAAGAGGTAAACGCTTTAACCTCTTATTCATATGTTTACTTTCGGCATTTCATGATTAACTTATTAGTAGCATTTAGTTTATGATATGTTTTTGTCAAAGTCATTTACCTGGTTTCCTGTTGGTGTATAATCTGAAAGCATAGTATAAAGTTCGAGTCTTTATGACAAAATGAAGTGATTGTTTCTGGGTTTCTGTTCACATTTTATGACTAAGTGAAGTTTTTCAAAGGCTATGTGAGTGCTATATTTTCTGTTTTCCCTTGATTGCTTAGTGTGATTCAGTTGTTAAAGAAGGAAGGCAGGGATTCAAATTTTGGTCCCAAAGATGTATGAATGTATGAGTAGATGCTCCTGGTTGGTCTATAGGTGTTTGAAAGTGTTTCAATCAGTTTACGAGTGGTTTTGGAAAGAACTAGTATGCTGCAGTCTTGTTATTTGTATGGAGGATCTGCTATAGTTTGAGTGAGGGAGTAGGAGATGTCAATGGTGTTGTGTGAGATTGAGGGGTTCCAGGGGGTTGTTTTGATTAGTTCAGGGTGGTCTGATGTGCAGAGTTGTATGAGGCAGTGAGGGTCGACAGTGAGAGAGAGTGCTGCAGTTTAGTTCATAGGACTTGTAGTAGCTGGTCTAGAATTTTGCAGGTGTTTGTGGGTGATCAGGATGGTGTTTCAAGTGGGATAGGGTCTGCAGTGGTGGAGAGGAAGTAGTGGTTTTAAAGAAAAGTGCAGATGCAGCAGAGGTCATTTTGGTTCTATTTGGCAAGCTTAGCAGCATGCCTAGTGCCTCAGCTGTTCTTGTGAGTTTTCAGAGTATGTTTCTGGTAGTAAGAGGATGTGGGTGGTGTTCTCTCTGTGTGTGTGAGGGGATTTAGAGTGAGGCAGGTAGTGTAGATAGAAGTGCAGGGCAGTCAGTTTAGGGTAGGCTAGTTTAGCTTGTTCTTGAAGCTTCAGGGTTATGAGAATGTGTGAATGAGCAGTTTCAGTTGCTGCAGGGTATGTAGGAGTATTGGTGAGTGAGGGAGTATTCGTTGCGAAATTTTGTTAAAGTTGGTGTGGGTTCTGGAATTTGTACCCAGTCCTGTTTGTCTAGGGCGTTTCTGGAGTTGTTCAGGAGGGAGTATAGGACCTGTGAGAGGGATCTGTGATGGAGTTCTAGTACTCTGTTTTAATCCAGTAATAGAGGAGTGTTTTGGGCTTGGATTATGGTGTTTCAGACTCAAGGAGTTGCCGCAGGATGGGATTGCTATAGGAGAGTTCTGGGGTTTGTTTCAAGTTGTAATAGGGTCCTGTGTGTCTAGCTGGTTTTTGGTTATAAGATTTGGATGATGTCTGACTTTATTCTTGATAGTTTGAAGTTAGGTTCAGTTTTGGGCTAGATGATTGCAGTAGCTCTAAAGAATTCATGTTGATTCCCTTAATATTTCCAGTTTCTCTCGACCTGTTTATCCAGTATTTAGCTATCAAGATAGGATCTATTTTCTGAATCCCACTAGCTAGGTTGTTCCCTGCTTGCTTTGCCTGAATAAAGTTTGTCATGAAAGGGTCGTTAACTCATGATTTCTATTAGGCATTGGCCTAAGTCCCGTTCCAATTCATGTTTCTTGATGTATCACATAGCCAGATTTTGGATGCTTCAACTAGATTACTTATTTAAGACTGTGAGTAATGTCAAGCTATCAATTGACAATCTGTGAGTTAGGTTGGAAATTCAATTATATTTATCCTGTTTGAACTGTATCTATTATAAAGTAAATAAAAACCTTGACCTTTTCTCTTCCTTCTATGCATCTGAATTTTGTTAGTTTCTTTTGGTAGGAATTTGCGATGTGTATTAAGAGTCAAACTCTAATCTTCAATAGAACTCATTTGAGTTAAGTCTTGTCGCTTCAGTTGTTGCGCCTTCTAACTAACTGGTTGCAAGTACATAAGTTTCTATGAATATCAAGATGTTCATTTAGCATAAAAATGTAATCTTTGGTATGCCTGATTAGATGCTGGTTTATGCTCCTTTGTTTGTGGAGTTAACTTTGGCCATCTAGCTGCATTATAGTATAGTTGATCTTTAGTTTCTATCTTTGATTTGACGTAACATTTAGGTGTGGATGTATCTGTTTAGCTACTCTATTTTGCTACTTATATTAGCACATACACTAATTTTTTATCTCCTTTTTCTTTGCATGAACACTTGGGACGAGTTGAATAACAACTCACAAATTGGGACGGCGTGCATTTGGGAAGCTATTTGATCCGCTCCACATTTTCGGGACTTGATATCCCCGAAAATGTAAAAAGAAGAGGAAAATGAAAACCTTGTGAAATATAGGGCTCGTATTGAGTTTGCGCTTCCTTGTTCTACCTTCTAAACTCTTTCTTTCCCGTCCTCTTTAGAAAAACATGTTTTAGGAGCCCTGTAGAATAGAAATGGTATTCGAATTGTGAATAATTATTGTAAATTACTTAAGTTTTTTTATATGAATATTTTGTATCATTTCTTTGCGAATCGCCAATTAGCTTATGGATGTTTAGAATCATTTGTCAATTAATGAGTGCAAATAAAATTCGATTAAAATCGTACCTTAGTCATAATTTGCATTTGAATTATTTATTTATTGATTATATTAATATTCAAATATTTATTTATTTAATCTGATTTATTTATTTAGTTAATCAATTAAATTTTAATCCTTTATTTATTATGTACTTAATCTAATTTATTTACTTTCAATTAATCATTTATTTAATCAATTAAATATTTATTTAATTAATCAATTAATATTCATTTACCCCTTTATTTAATTAAAATTGATAAGTATTTATTTATTTAATTAAGTTATTTATTTTCTTATTTATTTATCTATTTATTCAATCAATTAATTTATTCTTTATTATTATCCAATTATTTATCTAGTTTGTTTTATTTAATTATCTAACTTCATTTAACCTTTGCTTATTCTATTAATTAATCAATCGATCATTATTTCATTATCCATTTAATTAATTTTAAATTGGGTCATTTATTTATCTAAGTATCGGCATAATTAAAATCTTATCTTATTTATATTATTCATATTATCCTTATATAAAATTAGCTTTATATACTTATTATCCTTAACAAATTCGTGAAAACCGTCGGATTAACCGCATTTAGCGGATTTTCGAAAGTGCTCCCGCAAGGGATCTTCTTTCGAATTTAAGAGAACCACTTACTCAGAATCTCTTATTTTAATTTAATTTCATTTAATTAAAAAATAAATTACACTCATTAGTTAACCTTAGTCTCCTAATAATCCTTAAATTATGTGGCGACTCCAAAAAAAAAAACCCTTTGGAGTCCCATTTTATTGAAATCAAATCCTGGTGCATCCTTGTTGTGCATTGTTTTGGGAGGGTTCAACAGGGAGTACAAATCTCCAAGCTTGTAAAGCCGGATTCTTCATCTTGAATTTCTTCGCCTTCTAGTAAGGGATGTCATTTTTTCACCTTGGTGTGAAAAATTCAACAATGTAGACCTCTTGGTCATCAATGCCTAAATTATCCAAAGGTGTTTTTTCCTTCCATTTCCATTTCCTTATCCATACAAAGAGTTGAAAAGTGACGTGAATAAGGTCCAACTCTTTTCAACACCAATTGGGCATCAAGTATGACATGCTCCTTTTCAAAGGTGCTAGAGTCTTCATCACAAGAGCTCTTCATTTCTGAACTAGAATCCAACATGACTTCCTTACTTATGGCATCAATACCAAGTAGTTCAAATATGTGACAACTTCCATGAACTCCCTTAATTTGACTTGAGCTCTCTTCTTCAAATCCACCCATTTCTAGCATATCATTCACAGTTTCTTCATGGTTAGCCCTTGAAGCTTCAACCATTTCATGCAACCAAAATCTCAAAATATGAGCATCAAAATCAAATTAGTTCATCCTTTGTCCTAGTTCTTCGCTTTCTTCTTCAAAATCCCAACAATTTTCATTAAAGTCTTGAAAGCATGTTTCATAGATTTATATTCTTTGAGCTTGATCTTGTATCCAAATTTGGCTCACAACTTCTTCTTCTTCCCAAATTTGCTCATCTTCAATATCTTCTTCTTGTAATTCAAGCACAACATTCATGAAGGGTTCTTCTTGAAAACTAGATACATCCTTAGCCTCTTGAGCATTAAAAGCTTCAACCAATTGCTTTGTTTCTTCCTTCATGTGTTGTATGGCTATGTCATTTTTTTGAACTTCCTCCTTCATTTCCTTGTTGGCTCTAGCTCTTTCTTCAAGGTGCTCAAGCATCCATTGCATAAATTATTCACATATTTCAATTTGATCATGCTCCTCTTGTGAAATGATAAGTCCATCTCTTCTTGGAAATTTGCATGAATACCTTGCAACTCGGGCTCAAGTCACATATCATATACATCATTGGAGCTCTCACACTCTCTAGATATATTGGCACCATGATTAAGTCACTTGGGTATGAATATGGGTTATTTGGAACTACCCTAATGACATTCATGTCCACCACACAACTCACATACATTCCGCTCAGAAGAATGAGAAGGTTCACTCAACTTACTATCGAAAAGTATTGACAAATATCTCATATAGTGTGAGTCAAATGAAAGAGGACAAGGACCATCAACCAAGTATCTATCACAATTCGGCTCATTTTTATTAGAAGATGCAATTTCAAACTTCCAATACAATTAACTACTAACTAACACAAACAAGTATTTACAATGCACAAACCACTATTCACAATGTTTGGAATCAATGACAACAAATCCAACTCCTCAAACTACCTTAAAATGCCCATTGTTCCCTGAAAACGGCGCCAAAATTGATAACGTCCAACTCACACCTCCTATGAGATATGAAACGATTGCCGCAATATAATTTATGCAACTATGAGTCGGGATCAAATCCACATGGAACAATGTAATGCAATTAAGAATGGGGAGGAATTAAACCTATTGAGTAAACCAAACGAGAGAATAAGTAGAGAACTATGCTAACAACTACAACTACATTAAGAAAGCATGTAAAAGTGATCAGTAGCGTCACAAGCAAGGATGCAAGGTAGTAGAGCTTAGGGAATGCAATTGACCCAATGTTAACCAATTTCACGTAAAGATTCCTAACCAATTAAGCTTAGGTGTGCACCGTAACACTCAAGCTATTTTACCCAGATAGCCCCTTTCGGTGGCTATCAAGCCTAACACCTCACTCTTTCGGTGCAAAGAAGTATTGCATTAAGCTTAATCGATATTGTGTCCAAGTAAGGCATCCCCCTTCCGGTGTCTAACCTGTTAACCTGGGGTAAGTGTGACACACCTACCCCTGGTACCCTCGTTAATCACTATCCCTTTCCTAGAAGTACACTTCCGGTATAAATCTAGTACTCATATGGCTAGAACTAGCATTTGTAACTACCAATTCATGAGAATTAAAGCAAGTAGTGATTAATTAGTCAAACATCCTAATCAATAATGGTAAAAGGGAACTCAATAGCTCAAAAGCACAAAGGTGTCAATATACAAGCCCTAGCTCCACCAAACTATTAATTAAACATGTTCATAATTTCAAGATTACACCATAAGTCAGACATAGAAATACAAACCGACGGAATGAAGAAAAGGCAAACGGATATAACAATTTAAGCTCATAATCTTCAAACCCTAGACATAAGGAGCAACGCTTGCCCTAAAGCTTGAGAAATAAGCCAAAGATGCTCCCTAAGTCGTTCAGGGGGCTATTTATAAGTGCCCAATTTAGCTGGGGTGAAATTCTAAATCTGCCCAAAGCACTCCAGACGCGATCACGTCACTCTAAGCGCTGTTATGCTAAGGAAGTACTTTGAAGCTTCACAATCGCAACAGTCGTAGCGCTGTCATGCTTTATTACTCTAACTACTTTACGTGATAGAACATGCATCCACGCGAACATGATGAATACTACTCAAGACCAGAATCTGCAGCTTCATAATTTGGCTTTTGACTTGCTTTCAATCTTTTCACTTCCACATCTCTAACAACCTCTCATATGCAACTAAAACATGATAAGTGTGAACATTTAATCCATAATACACAACAACCGCTCAAGTTCTAGAAGGCGATGTGCGGCATTTTGCCCACACATCAAGCATCCGAGTGAGCTCGGCAAGTGATCTAAAGTTTTAGGCAGGAAAACACGTGGCGCGCTCCTGGCCGAGTATTTCAAATACCGATTATCACTTCCACTACCCATCAAGACCACGTGCATTGTATCGTACAACGGTTAACTTTCGCCGGTTACCAAGGTAATGATTTGACACGATCCGAAATCCGGCTAGGCCGTGCAGGGAACCGACATCCTTCCCTAGACCCGTCGGGTGAACCCTTACCAAATAAAAATAGGAAAATAAATATAACAATTCATAAATAAGGACAAGACTTAAAAAAACAGACATACTGATACCTCCAAGCTGTACAAAAGAATTTACAGCTGACTACCCAACATACTAGGTTTAGGGCTATCCAGACTAGACATCTAAGAGTACAAAAGAAGACGGATACCTCCTGAAGGGAGCAAACTGCAACTGAAGTAATAAACGATAAACTGGTGGCCATCCGGAATAAAAGCTGGCTCACCCTGACAGCTGAAGTCGTCTTCGCTCCTTCACAATGTGGCGAACTCAATCATGGACCGAACCTGCCGAAACAAAATAGATAGACAAGAAACAAAAAACAAACAAGGGTGAGTCAAAAGGACTCAATAAGTGGGGCAAATTAGCCACCTCAAAGAATAGGATAGCTAGCCAGGGAGAAGAAACAGATAAACCAAATTCCTCTTATTTAAATTATGAGAAGGCAGAGCCAGATAATAACTAGAAACACGTATGGAATCAATAACTCATTAACAACCAGCAAGGTAAGATAGCCAGAACATATAGGTATCTCGAACATATAAACAATCAGCAATGCATCCTGTTGCGGCGTACAACTCGATCCATATATTCATCCTGATGCGGCGTGCAACCCGATCCATATATTCATATCGTGGCGTGCAACCCGATCCATATATTTATACTATTGCGACGTGTAACCCGATCCCCACAACCCAGAATACGAGCCAGAAATATATAGACAAACTGAGATATGTCCACGACATAGTATACATATCGCATACATAAAACACAACACAATACATACAACAATCAGTATGCGGTGCAATGAAATAGGATGAATGCGGTACGATGCAATGCAGTCACATATGAATGAGATGGGATGAATGCGGTATGATGCAATGCAGTCACATATGCCTGATCCCTATCTCCGGCGCGGGACTCTCATCGTCTACCGGGAGATATATGCAATAATGACCTTCACTGGCTCACGACTCTCATCGATTACTGGGAAGTATGTCACGACCAAACTTAGGGCCACGACGGATGACCAACACTAAGTGTCGATCATCACTAATCCTACTGATAATCTGCTAACTATTATAACTGATAAATAGAATAAGCATAAACCTAGCTGATAAGGAGTATGCAATGCAAAAAGCTTACAAGGCTAACATAAACTGACATACATAACATACTGACTGCACCACACAGGGACATATCTACAGGCCTCTAAGAGTGATGAACTGAATATACAAAGGACGAGATAAGGCCCCGCCATACCCAAGCTGGCTGACTGTACACATACCAAAAGATAAGTAACTCCGGGAGTAAGCGGAGTGACCCCAGTAGCTGATAGATGGCCTACTAACGTGGTCCAAGCATTGATCTATCTGCACCTGCGCGGCATGAAACGCAGCGCCCCAGAAAAGGGCGTGAGTACGATATGTACCAAGTATGTAAGGCATGAGCATATAATATATCATAGCTGAATGAAACTGTAAGGCTGGAATATAAATATGTAAATATGAGCTGGAGCATAGCAATATAGCTGGAAATCTGAAGAACGTACTAAACATGATCTGAATATAAACTGAAGTCTAGCTGAATCTGGAACTGAAGACTGAGCTGAACTATACTGATAAATAACTGTAATATGACTGATAGCTGGTTACCAGAAACTGGAACTGATAACTGTCAACTGATACTGACGCTAAGAACTGGTGGCTGATAACTGAGAACTGATAACTGGTACTGAGATAAAACAGAACTGTTATCTGAACTGGTACCTGTCTGGTGTTATGGGCTGTATCCCCCCAAATCAGGTAGCTGAAAATCTGAACTAGTACCTGTCTGGTGTTATGGGCTGTATCCCCCCAAATCAGGTAACTGAAAACCGGAACTAGTACCTGTCTGGTGTTATGGGCTGTATCCCCCCAAATCAGGTAACTGAAAATCGGAACTAGCCTCATGTATAATCATGCAGTGCATGCTGTGGCTATATACGTGTATATAACAAACCTGGTGGGTGTTATGGGCTATATCCCCCCCAGCCAGTAATATCTAGTCTCTCTGGTTAGAGTGTGTGAATGACACCCGGTCACACTAGGTGTTTCAACTACCGCCTGAACCAGAGGGGCTGTATCCCCCAGACGGGTAGTATCACACGCGACCGGACTGTGTGTCCAATGTCCAGCCTCTATGGGGGACTCCAAATCACACATAACATGATCACAATATAAGCATAAGCATGTATGAGGCATAACACATGTGGCAACAATATATATGGACTCAAAGGAATGATAAGAAAACTCTGGATGGAATTTTAGACACAACCTGAAACTTAGAATTTGTCTAACTCTTTGATTTTTATAAAAATTTCGGCAGAGTTTCCACTGAAACTGGATGATACGCAAAAACAGAACCAGCACTATACTATACACGGGAATGGATACCCGGATAAACTGATAACATAAAAAAATTAACTGGATAACAAGATGAGAGTGGCGTAACAATTCCACGAATTCCACGGATGTACAGAATTTCTAGACAGTACCAGCGTCCTATATTGCATCATAGTTTTTGAGGTTGCAGATAAAAGTTATAGACCTCATGGTCTTCATGAAAGTTGTAGATATATGTATTAGGATTCTAGAGATTCTTAAATCATCTTAATATCAATTTTGTATAAGGAGTTATGATCAATATACTAACAACTGTCCAAAGTTCAAAACAATTTTCCAGATTTTGAAACGTTTTGTCTTTCTGATTTGGACGTCTTTCACCTTGGATTTTAGTACCAAATTAAGTATATGCAAGGTTTCCTTGGTACCATACAAGTTTCTAACAAGAAAAACTAAGTTTAAAACTAATAAAAGCTTCAAAATCTAAAAGATACATGCCTTGCCAAAAGAAAGGTTTAGCCTTACATACCTTTGATATTTCTAGCTTAAACTTCGTTTCCTTTGAATTCCACACCTTCTAAAGCTTAAACAAGCTATAAAATAGAATTTTAGATACTTTACTTAGCTATGAAGTAATTCTAAAACTCAAACTATAGACGAAATTGAAGGTAGCATAATGTTACCCTAATCGCGTAGAGCGTTTTGACGCAATCCATCTTCCGTTTCGTGTCAAAATTGATGTTCTATCTTCAAAATCATTAAAAAATGGATTCAAACTGAAAAATCTCTGTTTATATCATGGTTTTACTGGAAATGTCGAGGGAGAGAGAGAGAGATTTCTCTTTTATAATAAAAACATTTCATTTCTAGCCCTCTTTTGCGCTTATATCCCTTTTTCTGGTCTTATTTCTGACGCTCATATCTTTTTATCTATAAGTTATATGAGCAAACCGTTAAAAGTGTTGGAAACTACACTCCAAGACCTTCAATTTGGTATATGATATGTCCCCAAAAGACTTCATATAACACATGAAATTAATTACTGAAAAAACTCCGTTACAAGGCAATTCTTTAGTCGGTTTTTCCGCAACTTAAATCTGATTTTTCCCAAACTTTATATTCAACATATAAACATCATATATGGTCATATTATTACTTTAAACTCACTTAAATCATTCTTAACATGATATTATAATGATATACGTCAATTTAGACGTACGGGGTGTAACAATATTCCCCCGTTAGGAACATTCGTCCTCGAATAAGCAACGATCTGTTAGATACTCGAAGTAATGAAGAGATGTGTATATTTGGCCCTCATGTCATTTTCAGCTTCCCAAGTTATTTCTTCTATATTATTGCTTTGATATAGCATCTTAACTAAAGGAATGTCTTTCGTCCTTACTCGACGAATCTGCCTCTTTAAATTGCAACTGGCACCTCCTTATTAGTCAACTGTTCTGTAATCTGTACATCCTCTACTGGTACAACTCTAGAAGGATCTCTGACACATTTTTTTTAGCATGGAAACATGGAATACTGGATGTACCTCCTGAAGGTCTGCTTGAAGGTCTAACTCGTAGGCTACACGCCCAACTCGCCTGATAATATGATATGGACTAATAAATCTAGGGCTAAGCTTTCCCTTCTTTCCAAATCTCCTAACGCCTTTCATAGGTGATACTTTCAGGAATACCTAATCGCCGATATGAAATTCTAAATCTCAATGTCGATTATCTGCATAGGACTTCTGTCTGCTCTGCACTGCTAATAATATTTCCCTGATCAACTTGACTTTATCAATTACTTGTTGGATTAAGTCTGGACCTATCAATTGAGACTCGCCAACCTTGAACCATCATATAGAAAACCTGCATTTGTGCCCATACAAAGCTTCATATGGCACCATCTGTATGCTAGAATGATAGCTATTATTATATGCAAACTCTATCAACAGTAGGTGACCATTCCAGCTGCCTCTAAAATCTAACACGTAAGCTCTAAGCATATTTTCTAATGTCTGAATGGTCCGCTCAGCCTGTCTGTCTGTCTATGGATGAAATACTGTACTCAGATACACCTGTGTCCCTAAACCTATCTGGAATGATCGTTAGAAATTAGTTGTAAACTGGTGCGCCCCTGTCTGATGCCGGGCAATCCACCACAAGGAGACCATTCACTCGGAGCCAAGCCAAGGATGTCCAAGAGGTGCATTTATACTTGGAGAGGAGAGGACTTGAGGAAGGAAGCGAGTGGAAGCCATTCCGGGTGCTCAAACTAGGCCTCACGCCTAAGGAAGAAGAGAGCCCAGCAGAACCAGGCGCCCCGCCTGAGCCAGGCGCCCCGCCTGGCAAGCTCACTGCCTAAGGAGCTGAAATTGCACAGGCGCCCCGCCTAGCTGAAGGCCAAGCCAGGCGCCCCGCCTGATGCCAGTTTGGTATCAGAGCAACGGATGAGAATCAAACGCGGAAAAAGTAAAAGATAAGAACGAGACGTAACTCGATCTCTAATCCCAAGTAGCAACGGAGAACTTGTTCCGTTACACCCCGGGAGAAGGACAAGAACACCTACGCTATGCAACTACCCTCGAACTAACGCGAGCACGCAAGTAGAATGGTCGGAGAGGAAAAGTATTCATCTAGATCCGCTAGAAGAACTACAAGTCCAAGATCAAAGGGTTTCATTCAATACCAAGAGCCATGCTCATGTTCAATGTTTAACATTCATCAGTATCATAAACTATCATTAATAAACTAAGTTCAAAATAGGCTAAGCATGGCTATTTATAGTGTTTCCCAAGCTTGCACAATGGCTAAAATACCCTTACTAATAAGGTTCACAAAATAGGCCACGTAGGGCAAAACGGTAAAATAAACATAGGCCTTCACAGCTGGGAGGGGCGCCTGGGATCTGGGAGGGGCGCCTGGGAATGCTGTCAGCTAGGCGGGGCGCCTGGCTTGGCCTTCAGCTAGGCGGGGCGCCTGGAATCAGGCGGGGCGCCTGTGCAATTTCAGCTCCTTAGGCAGTGAGCTTGCCAGGCGGGGCGCCTGGCTCTGCTGGGCTCTCTTCTTCCTTAGGCGTGAGGCCTAGTTTGAGCACCCGGAATGGCTTCCACTCGCTTCCTTCCTCAAGTCCTCTCCTCTCCAAGTATAAATGCACCTCTTGGACATCCTTGGCTTGGCTCCGAGTGAATGGTCTCCTTGTGGTGGATTGCCCGGCATCATCCTCCCCTTCTTGAGAAGATTTCGTCCTCGAAATCGAAGCATCATCATCCACGACCCCTTCATTCCCTACATCCAAAGGAACCAAGTCACAAACATTGAAAGTATTAGAAACTTGATACTCACTTGGCAAGTCGATCACATAGGCGTTGTTGTTTATCTTTGAGAGCACTTGAAATGGGCCATCTCCACGGGGTGCTAACTTTCCTTTCCTAATGCTTGGAAATCTTTCCTTCCGGAAGTGCACCCACACATAGTCACCCTTCTTGAGTTCCACCTTCTTGCGTCCCTTGTTCTTCTTAGAGGCCACCTTTGCATAGGCTTCCTCCAAGTTCTTCTTCGCCTTAGCACGTATTTCCATCAAAGCCTTGGCTCTAGTTTTACCTTCAAAATTAACAATCATTTCCCTTGGCAAAGGGGTTAGATCAAGGGGAATCAAGGGGTTAAAACCATACACACACTCGAATGGAGTCATACCAATCATCCGATGCACGGTTCGATTGTAGGCAAACTCCATAAGAGGTAGCTTATCTATCCAAGTCCCACCCTTACCTCGGGTCATGGCTCTAAGAAGAGCACCCAAGGTTCGGTTCACCACTTCGGTTTGCCCATCGGTTTGGGGGTGGTGGGACGAAGAAAACAAGAGTTTGGTGCCAAGGGCACCCCATAAACTCCTCCAAAAATGACTTAGGAACTTAGTGTCCCTATCACTCACTATGGTTTGAGGCACACCATGCAATTTCAAGATATTATCAATAAATAAGGTAGCAACATGTTGTGCATCATCACATTTACGACATGGAATGAAATGCGCCATTTTGGAGAACCTATCCACAACAACATAAATGCTATCATGGCCCCCCCTAGTCCTTGGTAATCCCATCACAAAATCCATCGAGATATCCAACCATGGACTAGTAGGTACGGGGAGTGGGGTATACAAACCATGGGGGTTCGACTTGGACTTAGCAACCTTGCATTCAAGACAAGAGTTGCAAAGTTTCTCAACAAGGGTCCCCATTTTTGGCCAATGGAATTGTTCCCGAAGGATGGCCAAGGTCTTGTCCCGACCAAAATGACCCATGAGTCCTCCACAATGTGCCTCTCGCACAAGCAATTCCCTCCATGAGGACTCGGGTATGCACACTTTACCATTCTTAAAGATATATCCATTAACCCATTGGTATTTCTCAACTCTCTCCCCCTTCTCTAGAGCGTCAAGGACACTCTTTAGCTTTGGGTCATGAGCATACATCAATTTAATGCTCTCAAACCCCATGAGCTTAGAGGTGAGAATGGTGGCTAGAGCAAACTTTCTCGAAAGCGCATCCGCCACCACATTGTCCTTCCCTTTCTTGTATTGGATAACATAGGGAAAGGAATCAATGAATTCAACCCACTTGGCATGTCTCTTATTGAGCTTCTCTTGGCCTCTCAAATGCTTGAGTGACTCATGGTCACTCTTGATTACAAACTCAAGAGGCCAAAGATAGTATTGCCAATGGGCAAGGGCTCTCACAAGGGCATACAACTCCTTGTCATATGTAGAATAGTTCAAGGAGGCCCCTTTCAATTTCTCACTAAAGTAGGCGATGGGTTTGCTATCTTGCATTAATACACCACCAATTCCCACCCCCGAGGCATCACACTCAACCTCAAATGCCTTCCCGAAGTCGGGCAATTGCAATAGAGGGGCGGTACTCAACCTACTTTTCAACTCAAGGAAGGCCTTCTCTTGAGGCTCTCCCCAAACAAACGGTTGGTCTTTCTTCACCAATTCGGTGAGTGGAGCGGCAATGGAGCTAAAGTCCTTCACAAATTGCCTATAAAAGCTTGCGAGACCATGAAAGCTCCTCACTTGAGTCACGGTAGTAGGGGTAGGCCAATCACGTATGGCCTCTACCTTAGACTCATCCACCTCCACTCCTTGAGCACTCACAACAAACCCAAGGAAGACCACCTTCTCAACACCAAAGGCACACTTTTTAAAATTAGCATAGAGCTTTTCGGCTCTCAACTTCTCAAGCACTAGCCTAAGGTGTTCAACATGGTCGTCTATTGATTTGCTATAGATCAATATATCGTCAAAATAGACGACCACAAACTTGTTGATGAATGGCTTTAGAACATGATTCATTAGCCTCATGAAAGTGCTAGGTGCATTGGAGAGCCCAAAAGGCATCACCAACCATTCATAGAGACCAAATTTGGTCTTGAATGCGGTTTTCCACTCATCACCGGGTTTCATCCGGATTTGATGGTAGCCGGACCTAAGGTCAATTTTGCTAAACACACATGAACCGCTCAATTCATCTAACATATCATCAAGTCGGAGAATAGGATGACGGTACTTTACCGTTATTTTGTTCACGGCCCGACAAGCAACACACATTCTCCAAGTGCCGTCCTTTTTGGGAACAAGGATCACGGGCACGGCACAAGAACTCAAGCTTTCCCTTACCAAACCTTTAGTGAGCAATTCATCAACTTGCTTTTGCAATTCCCTTGTATCCTCCGGGTTGCTCCTATAGGCCGGTTTGTTTGGGATTTGGGATCCCGGGACAAAGTCTATTTGATGCTCAATGCCCCTCAAAGGAGGAAATCCATCCGGCATTTCATCCGGGAACATGTCACCAAAATCCTTCAAAACATTCTCAAACACACTAGGCAAAGGGTTAGAAGAAAAATCACAATTAGAGTTAAGGATCATACCTTTGTGCACTAGGCATAGGAGAAACTTGGTGCCATCATTACCTTTCAAGAGCTCGCCCGGTTGCATCATGGCACACATGCCACCGGTAGATGAAGTAGGTGGGATTGCCACCATGCTTTTGGACAAAGGGCTAGTCTCAATGAGTGACTTAGCCTTTGCCACCTCCCTCAACTCCTTCATTTTCTTGTAGTCATCACTTACTTGCTTAGGAGTGAGAGGTTTAAGCACAAATCTCTTCCCTTCATGTTTGACCGTGTAAGTGTTGACACGACCATCATGCACCACTTGCCTATCGAATTGCCATGGCCTCCCTAAGAGTAGGTGGCATGCTTGCATAGGCACAACGTCAAACAAATGCTCATCAACGTAACTACCCATTCTAAACTTGATCATGGCTTGTTTCATTACTTTAAGCTCTCCACATTCACTAAGCCATTGTAACCGGTACGGTTTAGGATGCTTCATGGTAGTTAACTTCAATTGAGCCACTAGTGATTGACTCACTACATTTGCACAACTTCCGGAATCAATTATCATAGAGCAAACAACATCTTTGACCCGGCACCTAGCATGGAAAAGATTTTCCCTTTGCAAGGTTTCACTATCTTCCACAATCATAGCCCCTAGGCTCCTTCTCACAACCAAGAAAGTATGAGGATCCTCCTCCTCCACCGTGTCATCAAGCAAATCATTCTCCTCTACTCCCTCATCTCCCTCTACTCCCTCATCTTCCGATTCACTCTCTTTCTCATATGCATCATTACCAACAACAATCATGGTCCTCTTTGTAGGACATTCCCTAGCAAAGTGACCATAACCCTTGCACTTGTGGCATTGTATTGAAGAAGAAGTAGGAGCATGTAATTGAGCTTTAGAGTTACCTCCCACATTAGGTGTGTTCTTCTCATACGGCTTTTTCACATCCTTGGTAGCATTTGCACCACTCGTTCCACTTGCACTTGGGAACCTTGCATTTGTAGTAGGAGGCTTCCAATCCTTTGGTTTGCTTGTTGGAGTAGTAGTGCTACTCTTGTAGCGGAGGGATTTCTCCTCCTTGAGCCATTTCTCGGCCTCAACCGCATCTTCACATAGCTTGTAATGATCATCATATTTGTGGAACTTCAATTGTGAAGCTATGTCTCGGTTCAAGCCCCCTTTGAAACGGATCATGGCCGTCTCATTGTCTTCATCATCTAAGTCAAGGATCATTCGGATTTGCTCAAATTCATTGAAGTATTCACCAACCGATTTGTATCCTTGCTTCAAATCATATAGACGCCTTTGTTGTTCAACCCGGTATTGGTTAGTCAAGTACTTCTCATCCATCACACGGATCAACTCTTCCCAAGTAAGATTAATAGCCATACCCGTCCTCCTTCTATTCCTCTTCACCGACTCCCACCAAGTAGAAGCAAAAGATTCAAAGGAGGATATTGCATACTTGGTCTTCTTCACATCGGGCATATCATTGGTGTCAAAGATACGCTCCATAGCCAATTTCCAATCAATGTACTCCACCGGGTCACTACTTCCTTTGAGAGAAGGAATAGTGAGCTTCACACTATTAAGGTTATTGTTGTTGTCACGACCCCCTTGGAATGGCTCCGGTTGGCCTCCATGGTGATCATCATAAGCAACATAGTCCCTTCTAGCATTCCTCCCTCCATATCCTAAGGGTGGCCCTCGACCTCGGCCTCTACCCCGATCCACATTTCGACCCCAATTCATAGCTCGCCTTGGTTGAAAGTGATCATCAAACCCATACACATCGTCACCATAATCAACTTCCTCCCCTTCTTGAGCCTCAACAACTTGCTCAAGAGGTTGCACATTTCGGACGGGTCTTGGTAGTGGAAAGTTTCTTGGGGGATTACCCAAGATACGGGGAATGCCCGTTCGTTCAATTCTCTCTCGATCCTCCTTTACCCGTTGTTGATTGAGCAATTCAACAACTTGCTCCGGGGTAAAGGTAGGGCTACTTGAGCCTTCACCGGCCTCAATTTGGACACTCGGGGTCCCCTTTTCAATTGGGACACTCGGGGTCCCATGTTCACCTTGAGTACTCGAGGCTCCCTTTTCAAGAGAGTCAATCCTTTGGTTCATGAGGTCCATCTTGGCAAGAAGATTAGCCAAGGCCTCCTTAATAAAATCTTGACCTTCGTTGGCCATTGTACCTACAAAGAAAGAAACAAAAGTTAGTTAAAACACCTCACTCGCTCCCTCACTTGTGTTCACTCGGATCACTCTTTTGGGTGGCGGTGGATATTTCACTCAACTTGTAGTTCCAAAGCTTCACGTAGATGATTAGCAACTCCTCAACTCAACTAAACTATTCACGAGTCACGCACACTCCGGGGTGAGTGGAGTTAATGGGACTCAATGAACGCTTGGCACTTTGAAGTGAAGGACTTGAGTTAAAAGATTCTACGCTTTTCCTTAGAAATCTACTCTCCTTGCTAGGCACGAATCACTTAAGAGCAATCAAAGGGTTAGCACTATTCAAGTAGATCGGTTACTCAAAGTAGTACTAACTAGATGTTATGTTATCAAACAAAGGGAAATACCTACGAAAATCTACCCGAAACAATACTTCAGCACTCAGGTGGGGCGCCTGAAACTCAGGTGGGGCGCCTAGTCTGTGCTGTATTCCAGGCGGGGCGCCTGGGTCTAGGCGGGGCGCCTGGGTCTAGGCGGGGCGCCTGAGACTTAGGCAGTAGCCAAGTCAGGCGGGGCGCCTGGCTTAGGCGGGGCGCCTGGCCTGAAGCCTTTTCCAACTCGTTCCAAACTCGTTTCAAGTCGATTTTCAAGCTCCAAATCCGATGTTTTCAACTTGTTTTCACAATCCAAAGATACCCAAAGTTGTTTTTGATCTTCCTTAACAAAACCCAATCAAATTTTCAATCAAACAATCAATCAAATCAAGGTTCAATCTCAAGAACTCAAGAACACAAGGGTTTTTCAAAGGGTTTCAAAATGGATTGTGATTCATCAAAGTAGGTGTTACACATGTTCAAATCCCACAAAATTGGTACCGAATTGTTTGTTTTTCGATGAAGATCAATCCCCAATAACAAGTTTCCAATCAAACATCAATCCAACCCAAGAATCAAGCCAAAATTCATCAAGAACAAGTTCTTCAAGGGTTTAAGGGGTTTTGGGGTTTCAATATTTCAAACTTCACCAATTCCAACAATTTTGGTACCCACGTAACGGGAAATCAATCACGATCAAGAATCCATAACACCCATATCACAAATCATCCAAATCAACAAGTTACACCAAATTTTTGTATTTTTCAATTTTTTTTTTCAATTTTTTTGCAATTTTCTCCTTTCTAATAACTTCAACAACAAGAAAAACTAAAAGAGGATACTAGGCACGAAGAATCAAGGGTCGGGGGTTTGTAGAAACAAAACCCGAGCCTTGCTCTGATACCAAACTGATGAGAATCAAACGCGGAAAAAGTAAAAGATAAGAACGAGATGTAACTCGATCTCTAATCCCAAGTAGCAACGGAGAACTTGTTCCGTTACACCCCGGGAGAAGGACAAGAACACCAACGCTATGCAACTACCCTCGAGCTAATGCGAGCACGCAAGTAGAATGGTCGGAGAGGAAAAGTATTCATCTAGATCCGCTAGAAGAACTACAAGTCCAAGATCAAAGGGTTTTATTCAATACCAAGAGCCATGCTCATGTTCAATGTTTAACATTCATCAATATCATAAACTATCATTAATAAACTAAGTTCAAAATAGGCTAAGCATGGCTATTTATAGTGTTTCCCAAGCTTGCACAATGGCTAAAATACCCTTACTAATAAGGTTCACAAAATAGGCCACGTAGGGCAAAACGGTAAAATAAACATAGGCCTTCACAGCTGGGAGGGGCGCCTGGGATCTGGGAGGGGCGCCTGGGAATGCTGTCAGCTAGGCGGGGTGCCTGGCATTAGGCGGGGCGCCTGGCTTGGCCTTCAGCTAGGCGGGGCGCCTGGAATCAGGCGGGGCGCCTGTGCAATTTCAGCTCCTTAGGCAGTGAGCTTGCCAGGCGGGGCGCCTGGCTCAGGCGGGGCGCCTGGCTCTGCTGGGCTCTCTTCTTCCTTAGGCGTGAGGCCTAGTTTGAGCACCCGGAATGGCTTCCACTCGCTTCCTTCCTCAAGTCCTCTCCTCTCCAAGTATAAATGCACCTCTTGGACATCCTTGGCTTGGCTCCGAGTGAATGGTCTCCTTGTGGTGGATTGCCTGGCATCACTGTCTGAAATAATAGATACTAGAATACCATGTAGGCGTACTATCTCTCTGATATAAAGTCTAGCATAATCCTCTGCTGTATATGTAGTTCTAACAGGAAAGAAATGAGCTCATTTAGTAAGCCTGTCAACTATAACCCAAATAGAGTCATATCTACTCCGCATACGGGGAAAGCCTGTAATGAAGTCCATATTCACTGCTTCCCATTTCTATGATGGAATCTCGACTTCCTGTAACAAGCCACTAGGTTTTTTTTTTTTTTTTTTTTTTTTATGCCCGACTTTAACCTGCTGGCAGTTAGCACACTGAGCAAAAAATTCTTCTATGTCACGCTTCATTTCGTCCCAACAATAAATCTGCTTAAGATCATGGTAAATCTTAGTCGAATTAGGATGAACAGTGTATCTGGAATAATGTGCATCTGTCATAATCTGTCCACATAAATCTGCAACATCAGGAACACAAAGTCTATCTTTATATATAAGAACCCCGTCACTAGTAACCTATATAATAATTTTGGTTTTCTTCTGGCTATCTGCCTGTATTGAACTAGAACTGGATCCTCATACTGGCGCTGCTTTACTTATGTCACTAGGCAAGTAGTGGTTGCGTTCTGAACTGTAACTCTTGCGTCCTCTGAATTATTAATCTGACATCCATGCTGGCCAACTGGTAGAGTGTATGAGCTAACTTTATTTTCTCTGGTTGTAAATAAGATAGACTACCCATAAGCTTGCGACTAAGGGAATCAGCAACAACGTTCGCTTTACCCAGATGATAAAGAATGTCCATGTCATAGTCCTTCAGCAACTCTAGCCACCGCCTCTATCATAGGGTTAGCTCCTTTTGCTTAAATATGTACTAGAGGCTCTTGTGATCCGTATAAATATCAACATGAACACCGTAAAAATAATGTCTCCAAATCTTCAATGCATGAATGACTGCTGAAAGCTCAAGATCATGGGTGAGGTAGTTCTGATCGTGCTTTTTCAGCTGCCTAGAAGCATAAGCAATTACTCTTCCATGCTGCATCAAACACAACAAAGACCAATTCAATAAGCATCACAGTAAATGACATAGCCCTCAGATCCCTCTAGAAGTGTAAGTACTGGAGCTGTTATCAACCTGTTCTTTAGCTCTTGGAACTGTGCTCGCAAGAATCAGACCACTGAAATTTAGCTATTTTCTGTGTCAATTTGGTGGAGCTGCAATGAAGGAAAAACCTTCTATGAACCTCCTTTAATAACCTTCCAAACCCAGAAAACTACGTACTTCAGTTGGCGTCGTAGGCATGGGCCAATTCTTCACAGCCTCGATCTTCTGGTCATCTACTTTAATTCTTTCTGCTGAAACTATGTGGCCAAAAAATGCCACTGAATCTATCTAGAATTTACACTTTGAGAACTTAGCATATAATTATTGGTCCCGATGAGTACCTAATACTGTGCGTAGGTGCTCCGGATGCTCTGATTCAGACTTTGAATAGATGAGAATATCATCAATAAATATAATCACAAATAAATCTAGATAAGGCCTGAATACGCTGTTCATCAGATCCATAAATACTATTGAGGCGTTAGTGAGTCCAAACGACATCACTAAAAACTTATAATGGCCATCCCTAATCCTGAATGCAGTCTTAGGTGTATCATATTCTCTGACTCTAACCTGATAATAGCCTGATCGCAAATCTATCTTCGAGAAGCACTTGGCACCCTGGAGCTGGTCGAACAGGACATCAATCCTGGGCAGAGGGTATTTATTCTTGATTGTGACTTTATTCAGCTGTCTTTAATCTATGCACATGCGTAGAGAGCCATCTTTCTTTTTCACAAACAATACCGGGGCTCCCCACGAGGAAATGCTAGGTCTGATGAGGCCTTTATCTAAAAAATCCTTCAGTTGCTCCTTAAGTTCTTTAAGTTCTGCAGGTCACCGAAGAACATGCCCCTGAGGGCGTGTTGGTGCTGAGGGAGCTACTGCTGATCTAGCTGGCTGGGCTGCACCACTACCACCCCTAGTCGGGCAATCTCTCATGAAATTTCCTGCCTCGTGACAAATATAACAAGTATCAAATCCTAACTGACATGGACCCAAGTGGCGTTTACCACAATCTAAACATCTGGAATATGTCTGACTGGCCGATATAGAAGTACCACGATTCTTAAATCCTGAAGTCTGTGATGCGTGACTAGATCTAGACTGAGGAGATCTATCAAATCTCAGGCCACGAGACTATGGAGGTATACTAGCTGGTGGTTGTCTAACACTCTGCTATCTACTCGCTCCAGACATCTCTCCAAACGAACCAGAAAATTTGCCCCTCTTGTCTAGCACTTTATCCCTGTCGGCTCTCTATTTCTGCTTCCTCTCCTCAAGTAACAAAGCAAATGCCTGAATGTTATGTTCATACATGACTGCATAGCAACTGTCATACGCTCGTTCACTAGGTGTGGAGCTAGTCCCACTATATACCTGTGAATTCTATCCTCCATACTCACTACCACCGTAGGGGCAAACCATGCTAAAGAACTAAAGCAATAATTATACTCTGCTACACTCAAACTTCCCTGTCTCAAGGTCAGGAACTGATTAGCACGGGCTCCCTATGTCTCTATAGGCATATACTGATAAAGGAAGGTATCTGAGAATTCCTTCCAAGTCGTGGGAGTAGCATCAGGCCGTCTAGATAGCTCCCATGTCTGATATCACCCTGCTGCTAGGTTATGCAATCTGAATTCAACCAACTCTACTAACTCTGTGTCTGACACGTGCATAACCCTCAACACTCTAGCTATCCTCAATAGAAAATCCTGAGGGTCTTCTCCTGTACGGGATCCAGTAAAGACTGGAGGCTCTAGTCGGATGAAATCCCTGATCCTAGATCCAGTATCTCCCTGGGCATCTGCACTATGCTGTCTAGTCTTAGCAACTACAACACTGGTCAATAATCTGATGGCATCCCTCACTTCCTACCCCTGACTATCAGGCTGAGGAGCTGGAGGTATGGCAGCTGAAGTACCTCTAATATTTCCCTGAACTGAAGGGATCTTTGAGGCCTCAGATGGAGCCTCAGGTCTGGACTCCTCACTCTCATCCACCTTAGGTGGCACTCTACTAATACCCTGGCCGGCAATAACCTTGCCCTTCTGGGCAGCTGTTAATTTCTTTGGCGGCATCGCTTTGCTGAAATTACTATTGTTAGAGGGCTGAATTCTATAATCATGGCTCTATCGCACGATCTAGAGAAGAAAGAAAGACAACTGTCCTGAAGTGCCTTGTAGCCTCCTGTTCAAAAGTATGGCGCGCAACATACTCCTGAACAAGACTCTACAAGACACGGCATGTAGACACCCTAGGACTTAACTGCTCTGATACCACTTTTGTCACGACCCAACTTAGGGCCACGACGGATGACCAACACTAAGTGTCGATCATTACTAATCCTACTGATAATCTGCTAACCATTATAACTGATAAATAGAATAAGCATAAACCTAGCTGATAAGGAGTATGCAATGCAAAAAGCTTACAAGGCTAACATAAACTGACATACATAACATACTGACTGCACCACACAGGGACATATCTACAGGCCTCTAAGAGTGATGAACTGAATATACAAAGGACGAGATAAGGCCCCGCCATACCCAAGCTGGCTGACTGTACACATACCAAAAGATAAGTAACTCCGGGAGTAAGCGGAGTGACTCCAGTAGCTGATAGATGGCCTACTAACGTGGTCCAAGCATTGATCTATCTGCACCTGCGCGGCATGAAACGCAGCGCCCCAGAAAAGGGCGTGAGTACGATATGTACCAAGTATGTAAGGCATGAGCATATAATATATCATTGCTGAATGAAACTGTAAGGCTGGAATATAAATATGTAAATATGAGCTGGAGCATAGCAATATAGCTGGAAATCTGAAGAACGTACTAAACATGATCTGAATATAAACTGAAGTCTAGCTGAATCTGGAACTGAAGACTGAGCTGAACTATACTGATAAATAACTGTAATATGACTGATAGCTGGTTACCAGAAACTGGAACTGATAATTGTCAACTGATACTGACGCTAAGATCTGGTGGCTGATAACTGAGAACTGATAACTGGTACTGAGATAAAACAGAACTGTTATCTGAACTGGTACCTGTCTGGTGTTATGGGCTGTATCCCCCCAAATCAGGTAACTGAAAATCTGAACTAGTACCTGTCTGGTGTTATGGGCTGTATCCCCCCAAATCAGGTAACTGAAAACCGGAACTAGTACCTGTCTGGTGTTATGGGCTGTATCCCCCCAAATCAGGTAACTGAAAATCGGAACTAGCCTCATGTATAATCATGCAGTGCATACTGTGGCTATATACGTGTATATAACAAACC
Source organism: Petunia x hybrida (assembly GCA_037355625.1). Lineage (NCBI taxonomy): Eukaryota > Viridiplantae > Streptophyta > Magnoliopsida > Solanales > Solanaceae > Petunia > Petunia x hybrida. The sequence goes on from JBBBVM010000002.1 coordinate 9,405,264, forward strand.
TGGTGGGTGTTATGGGCTATATCCCCCCCCCCCCCCAGCCAGTAATATCTAGTCTCTCTGGTTAGAGTGTGTGAATGACACCCGGTCACACTAGGTGTTTCAACTACCGCCTGAACCAGAGGGGCTGTATCCCCCAGACGGGTAGTATCACACGCGACCGGACTGTGTGTCCAATGTCCAGCCTCTATGGGGGACTCCAAATCACACATAACATGATCACAATATAAGCATAAGCATGTATGAGGCATAACACATGTGGCAACAATATATATGGACTCAAAGGAATGATAAGAAAACTCTGGATGGAATTTTAGACACAACCTGAAACTTAGAATTTGTCTAACTCTTTGATTTTTATAAAAATTTCGGCAGAGTTTCCACTGAAACTGGATGATACGAAAAAACAGAACCAGCACTATACTATACACGGGAATGGATACCCGGATAAACTGATAACATAAAAAAATTAACTGGATAACAAGATGAGAGTGGCGTAACAATTCCACGAATTCCACGGATGTACAGAATTTCTAGACAGTACCAGCGTCCTATATTGCATCATAGTTTTTTAGGGTGCAGATAAAAGTTATAGACCTCATGGTCTTCATGAAAGTTGTAGATATATGTATTAGGATTCCGGAGATTCTTAAATCATCTTAATATCAATTTTGTATAAGGAGTTATGATCAATATACTAACAACTGTCCAAAGTTCAAAACAATTTTTCAGATTTTGAAACGTTTTGTCTTTCTGATTTGGACGTCTTTCACCTTGGATTTTAGTACCAAATTAAGTATATGCAAGGTTTCCTTGGTACCATACAAGTTTCTCACAAGAAAAACTAAGTTTAAAACTAATAAAAGCTTCAAAATCTAAAAGATACATGCCTTGCCAAAAGAAAGGTTTAGCCTTACATACCTTTGATATTTCTAGCTTCTAAACTTCGTTTCCTTTGAATTCCACACCTTCTAAAGCTTAAACAAGCTATAAAATAGAATTTTAGATACTTTACTTAGCTATGAAGTAATTCTAAAACTCAAACTATAGACGAAATTGAAGGTAGCATAATGTTACCCTAATCGCGTAGAGCGTTTTGACGCAATCCATCTTCCGTTTCGTGTCAAAATTGATGTTCTATCTTCAAAATCATAAAAATATGGATTCAAACTGAAAAATCTCTGTTTATATCATGGTTTTACTGGAAATGTCGAGAGAGAGAGAGAGATTTCTCTTTTATAATAAAAACATTTCATTTCTAGCCCTCTTTTGCGCTTATGTCTCTTTTTCTGGTCTGATTTCTGACGCTCATATCTTTTTATCTATAAGTTATATGAGCAAACCGTTAAAACTGTTGGAAACTACACTCCAAGACCTTCAATTTGGTATATGATATGTCCCCAAAAGACTTCATATAACACATGAAATTAATTACTGAAAAAACTCCGTTACAAGGCAATTCTTTACTCGGTTTTTCCGCAACTTAAATCTGATTTTTCCCAATCTTTATATTCAACATGTAAACATCATATATGGTCATATTATTACTTTAAACTCACTTAAATCATTCTTAACATGATATAATAATGATATACGTCAATTTAGACGTACGGGGTGTAACAAAGTATATGCAATGATGACCCTTCACCGGCTCGGGACTCTCATCGATTACCGGGAAGTATATGCAATAATGACCCTTCACCGGTGCGGGACTCTCATCACCAACCGGAAAGTATATGCAATAATGACCCTTCACCAGTGCGGGACTCTCATCGCCAACCGGGAAGTATATGCAATAATGACCCTTCACCGGTGCGGGACTCTCATCGCCAACCGGGAAGTATATGCAATAATGACCCTTTACCGGCTCGGGGCTCTCATCGATTACCAGGAGGTATATGTAATAATGACCCTTCACTAATGCGGGACTCTCATCGCCAACCGGGAAGTATTTGCAATGCTCAAAACCAGAGTGCAATGCTCATATGCTCAATGCAATACCAACAACAGGGCATAACATATAATATACAATGTAAATTAAAAGCTAAGGCGTAATGAATACGCCTATCCGCAGCTGCACACGTAAGGAACACATGGTAGAATATCCACAAGGCCAAGGGCCTCCAAAGAAATGGATACAAACACTTACTCTTCCAAAAGTTAGCATTGCTAATCAACAACCACTTTATCCTTTGGTTCTATTGCCAAACGATCCCACTCTATTCAATAAGCATAAAAATATATCAAATAAGGCTAAAGGCTTCATTCCTCACATCTTTGAACAATCCAGGTAGGAACCTGATAACCTATTCGCATACGCAATACGTAGGCCAGGTCTATGTACAAGGTATAAGGTCACATAACCAAACTCTAAATAAATTACATTTATATGTTGCTCATAACTCACTGAGTACGAATATATAATCAGTTCCATTATCGGGGTCCAATTGACCCTTTAAACTATCAGTTGAGCTTATTAAAACGATGTCTAATATTCCAATTTTTACCGTCAGAATATATATTCAAACACACGTAATAAACTCAAATAATGTATTAAGATCATTACCTGAATGTTTCGGGGTGAAAATACTATTTTTCTCCGACTCTTTTCGCATTTTCTGGCATTTTTTTCTCACTACGTCATTTCATTTTCTCTGTTTCGTTTCTTGTTTTCTGTTCTAATGTTTCTGTTCTCGTTTTGATTAAGCTAAGGGATAACCCCTTAGATCCGCATATATCTTCTCCTTTTCTTTTTTTCTTTTGTCTTTTCCTTTTTTACATTTTTTCTTTTAAAATTCGCTACTACAGTAAAAATTAAAACAGTACCCTATGATATTCGAAATAATTCCAACTTTTGCATACCAGTTATACAAAATATATATAGCATATTCGCTAAGGCAGATCTCAAATCGAGTTACCGAAACTCAAGATGTGAAATTAAATGGATAAAAGTCAAATTATTTAACTTTCGTCATTTTAGCGGAAACTAGCCGATCAACCTCGAAATTCATTTTCGAAAGTTCACAAAAATCATAAATAATCATACGAATCTAACGGCACTTTTGGATTTTGAATCGGAGCTCATTCGCCAAAACCGAGCTCGAAAATCTCTTTTTAATATTTATCGACAATAAAAACTGAAATCTTCTTTCGATGCCAACCAAACGAGGTCCGATTCAACTCAAATTTTACAGACAGGTCCTAATAGACCTTACGAATATTTTAAAATTATCGGCACGCCAATCAGAGTCCTAACTTCCGAAACGACTGACCGAGGTCGTTTCATTCTCCTCCACTTATACTCTCGTTCGTCCTCGAACGAGCCTAAGTGTAAAGAAAAATTCGCATAGATAACAAGAGAAATTGCACGACCTTCATGAACTACTCCACGAGCATTATTTTTTTATTACATGATCAGAATTATAACGCGGATATTGTACTTTTGGAATAAAATATATCTAGATAATATGATAATACCATTCCACAGCTTATTCTGACTAAGATGATCCATCCTCGATTACGAGAAGAGAGTTCTATATTTTCGAAACAAAGATACACGAACTTTGAATGGGTTAACATGTTTTCGCCGACAAATCACCTCGTCGATATACTTTACGATATAGAACAAGTCGATGGAACTAAGAATTAGCTCACGCTTGAACTACGCCTTAGGGATTTAATATTAGGATTCGATACCAATTGGAGGAAGACTCCTCCACTTAGAGCATAAACTCATACGACTAATTTGAATAGAAATAGTCATCCTCGCACACCCTGATGGATTAAGAAAAACTTAGCTAAATAGAGAACGCGGCTCAGACCTGAGCTACCAAATTACTCTCTCGAGTGGCCAAACAGTTGCAACTCTCGAGTTCACAACTCCATACATTTTCTGTAAGCACCATCGCCTGGTGGATCAAATCAAACGTTAAATGACGCCTCTCATTACCCTTAGTAGCCTTCAAAAAAAAAATTTGCATACCCGGCTACCTTGACACGCACTCTAGCTCCACACAGGGAACATCATAGGAGGCTACTGACCGCCTAAGCTCACTAGTGCCGAACAAAGAAGAGATGGCAACGGACTGAGGATAGAAATAATTAGAGTTTTATGAAGCTCTTCTTCTTATTTATTTGTCTACCAGAGCTAGACTACTTACGATTCAAGCTAACTGAAGATTCACAATTGAAGAAATAGACATTAAATGAGCTTTATGGAACAACATCTATGTCAATTTAACCTCTTAATAAGAAGAAACTCTGACAATTTACCAGAAAACCCTTTTATAACTCCGATAAGCTCATGGGATAACATGACTGTGCTAGCGTCTAGAACCAAGAGGAGACACGTAGATCGAGTATTACTTACTAACCACTTTACACCGGAAGAAACAATGAGACTTTTTGATGGTGATGAATAAGAATCCCATCATCCTACCGACACTGAGTTCCAAAGAGTGGTAGACTGACTTGACATTATAACAGAATGAAGCACAACAAGATGTCAAGCAAACAATACCGATACTTACTCACAAATCTCTCACATTTAAACCAGATCAACTAGGAGGATCTCAGAAATGCCAGGAATAAATCATACAAGAAGCTCATCACTCTACCGCAACCGATTCTTAATAAAAACGACATCCAAGAAAACCATGGAAACATGATAAGAAAACCATTTCCAAATCGATCGAAAAATCAAAGGTGACACACATATAAGTGAGGAAGAAATACTTGGATCTACTATATCAGATACCTCAACATCATGCCAGACTGGTAGTTCTTAGAACTGCCTCTGCAGCTGAGTCGAGCCACTACCCTGATAATCACCTTCTGAAGAACCACTGCCAATACGCTCTCAACCTCTACTGGGTGGTGGCATGTCTCTGGCTGATTAAGATCTAAATGAAATCCCCTGCGACTGTCCAAGTGCCTGATGACGAGAGAAAGGACGACTGCCTACTTACCGGAGTAAGGAAAAACTACTCAAAGGATAACCAGATTCACAACAATGATAATACCTTTTCCCTGAAAATGGAAGCTGGACAGAATGTTGATAGATATAAAGAGAAAAATTGGGTCTGATCTTGACGAACTACTGGCGCATTTTAATAATCACGTGACACAACCTGAGATAACCTGGAAGGTGACTTTCATAATAACCAGAAGTCTTACCTCTAAATGAGGTACCATGGTTGCCCACTAGGGCCGTGGGATTTCTTGCTATCTCGCTCTAATTCGTCCTACTCTAACTTTAGGTATGCCTCATACCTTCGAGGAATATCAACAACGACATCAAATGAAGTCCCAACCTCAATTTTTCGAGTCATCTGGGATCTCAGGGAAGGAGAAATATCATCAATAAATCTTTGAATCTCTCGAAAGGCTCATGGACTAGTTCTAATGCATATTCAGCCATTCTATAGAATTCAATCTCATATTCTGAAACACCAACAGGCTAACAGACAGGCTACCCTGTCCAATCCACTCAAACTGGCAACACTTTTCATCTCGCTCACTACTCGAAAGGAACTTTTCCACGAATCCAGAAGAAAAACCGAACCAAGTTAGCAAATAAGAGAGCGGCCTACCAATTCAAGGCTGGACCCTTAAACTGGAAAGAAGAATAATCAGCACCATACCGCTCGATATAATCAAGAGCCTGAGTGATACGCTAACATCTTTTTATTTTAAAGAAAACACTTACACAGGGATTCTTTGATGCATGGCTTGAAAATATCGGAAGGTTCAACCAGATAAAATAATGTAGCATCTTCAGACACTCGGACCGAGCTATTACTCAGGCTAGCTAACGAGCCAGAATAACTAGAGGCACAACACATGCTGCCTCCAGAACTTAATTTACTGCGGTAATATTAAGAACTAGAATAGGAGCTCCCTGAGACCGAACATCTGCATCTGCGGCAACCTGGTAAACATCCGAACGAATAATAGGTTCTTACGGTATCTGCATCGCCAAAATTCTCGTAAAAGCATCGTAGAGAGCCAAGGGAACCACAAGGCCCTGCTCCCTTGCCCATCGCGAGCTCGTACACTGGGACCTCTTTAACTAGATACCCAGCATGATCAAAACTTTCGGGGCTTCGTCAGTGCTAGCCCAAGGCTAGACTACTTCGTCTTGAACTCATACCGTTTGCTAATTTGTTGTTCGAGGGTTCACAATTACCATGAAGGAATTAACAAAAATACTTTTGCATCCTAGACCGACGCATGATCAGAAAAGAAGGAAGTGAAACTTCCTAAATCCCATCATAGCCCCTCGTATATAAGTATGGACGTCTACGTACCCATCAGCGAGACTCTACTAGACACTGTCTTAGTCTGGATAGACTCTAAACTGGGCTCTGATACCAACTGACACGACCAGAAATCCGGCTAGGCCGTGCGGCTACCCGACATCCTCCCCTAGACCCGTTGGACGAACCCTTACCAATTAAAAATAGAAAAATAAATATAACAATTCATAAATAAGGACAAGACTTAAAAAATAAACAGACATACTGATACTTCCAAGTTGTACAAAAGAATTTACAGCAGACTACCCAACATACTAGGTTTAGGGCTATCCTCACTAGACATCTAAGAGTACAAAAGATGACGGATACCTCCTAAAGGGAGCAAAATGCAACTGAAGTAATAAACGATAAACTGGTGGCAATCCAGAAAAAAACTGGCTCACTTTGACAGCTGAAGTCGTCTTCGCTCCTTCACAACTTGGCGAACCAATCCTGGACCGAACCTGCCGAAACGAAATAGATAGACAAGAAAAAAACAACAAACAAGGGTGATTCAAAGGAACTCAATAAGTGGGGCAGATTAGACACCTCAAAGAATAGGATACCTAGCCAGGGAGAAGAAATAGATAAATCAAATTCCTCTTATTTAAATTATGAAAAGGCAGAGCCAGATAATAACTAGAAACACGTATGGAATCAATAACTCATTAACAACCAGGAAGGTAAGATAGCCAGAACATATAGGTATCCCGAACATATAAACAATCAGCAATGCATCCTGTTGCGGAGTGCAACCTGATCCATATATTCATCCTGTTGCGGCATGCAACCCGATCCATACATTCATATCGTGCTGTGCAACCCGATCCATATATTTATACCGTTGCGACGTGTAGATCGATCCCCGCAACCCAGAATACAAGCCAGAAATATATAGATAAACTGAGATATGTCCACGACATAGTATACATACCGCATACATAAAACACAACACAATACACACAATAGTCAGTATGCGGTGCAATGAAATGGGATTAATGATGTACGATGCAATGCAGTCACATATGAATGAGATGGGATGAATGCGGTATGATGCAATACAGTCACATATGCCTGATCCCTATCTCCGGCGTGGGACTCTCATCGATTACCAGGAAGTATGTGCAATGATGATCCTTCCCCGGCTCGGGACTCTTATCGACTACCGGGAAGTATATGCAATGATGACCCTTCACCTGCTCGGGACTCTCATTGATAACCGAGAAGTATATGCAATAATGACCCTTCACCGATGCGGGACTCTCATCGCCAACCGGGAAGTATATGCAATAATGACCCTTCACCGGTGCGGGACTCTCATCACCAAGCCGGAAGTATATGCAATAATGACGCTTCACCGGTGCGGGACTCTCATCGCCAAGCGGGAAGTATATGCAATAATGACCCTTCACCGGTGCGGGACTCTCATCGCCAACTGGGAAGTATATGCAATAGTGACCCTTCACCGGCTCGGGACTCTCATCAATTACCGGGAAGTCTATTTAATAATGACTCTTCACCGGTGCGGGACTCTCATCGCCAATCGGGAAGTATTTGCAATGCTCAAAACCAGAGTGCAATGCTCATATGCTCAATGCACTACCAACAACAGGGCATAACATATAATATACAATGTAAATTCAAAGCTAAGGCGTAATGTATACGCCTATCGGCAGCTACACACGTAAGAAACACGTGTTAGAATATCCACAAGGCCAAGGGCCTCCAAAGAAATGGATACAAATACTTACCTCTTCCAAAAGTTAGCATTGCTAATCAACAATTGCTTTATCCTTTGGTTCTATTGCCAAACGATCCCACTCTATTCAATAAGCAGAAAATATATCAAATAAGGCTAAAGGCTTCATTCCTCACATCTTAGAACAATCCAGGTAGGAACCTGATACCCTATTAGCATACGCAATACGCAGGCCAGGCCTATGTACAGGGTTTAAGGTCACATAACCAAACTCTAAATAAATTACATTTATATGTTGCCCATAACTCACTGACTACGAATATATAATCAGTTCCATTATCGGGGTCCAATTGACCCTTTAAACTACCAGTTGAACTTATTAAAACGATGTCTAATATTCCAATTTTTACCGTCAGAATATATTCAAACACACGTAATAAACTCAAATAATGCATTAAGATCATTACCCGAATATTTCGGGGTGAAAATTTTTCCGACTCTTTTCGCATTTTCTTGCATTTTTTTCTCACTGTGTTATTTCATTTTCTCTGTTTCGTTTCTTGTTTTCTGTTTTACTATTTCTGTTCTCGTTTTGATTAAGCTAAGGGATAACCCCTTAGCACCGCATATATCTTCTCCCTTTTCTTTTTTTCTTTTGTCTTTTCCTTTTTTTTTTCTTTTTTTTTTAAAAATTTGCTTCTACAGTAAAAATTAAAACGGTACACTATGATATTTGAAATAATTCCAACTTTTGTATACCAGTTATACAAAATATATATAGCCTACTCCCTAAGGCAGATCTCAAATCGGATTTCCGAAACTCAAGATGCGAAATTAAATAGAAAAAGTCAAATTATTTAACTTTCGGCATTTAAGCGGAAACTAGCCGAACAACCTCGAAATTCATTTTCGAAAGTTCACAAAAATCATAAATAATCATGCGAACCTAACGGCGCTTTCGGATTTCGAATCGGAGCTCATTCGCCAAAACCGAGCTCGAAAAACTCTTTTTAATATTTACCGACAATAAAAACTAAAACCTTCTTCCGATGCATACCAAACGAGGTCCGATTTAACTCAAATTTTACAGACAGGTCCTAATAGACCTTACGAATATTTTAAAATTATCGGCATGCCAATCAGAGTCCTAACTTCCGATACGACTGACCGAGGTCGTTTCATTCTCCTCCACTTATACTCTCGTTTGTCCTCGAACGAGCCTAAGTGAAAAGAAAAATTCGCATAGATAACAAGAGAAATTGCACGACCTTCATGAACTACTCCACGGGCATTATTTTTTTATTACAGGATCAGAATTATAACGCGGATATTGTACTTTTTGAATAAAATATATCTAGATAATATGATTATACCATTGCACAGCTTATTCTGACTAAGATGATCCATCCTCGATTATGAGAAGAGAGTTCTATATTTTCAAAACAAAGATACACGAACTTTGAATGGGTTAACATGTTTTCGCTGATAAATCACCTCGTCGATATACTTTACGATATAGAACAAGTCGATGGAACTAAGAATTAGCTCACGCTTGAACTACGCCTTAGGGATTTAATATTAGGATTTGATACCAATTGGAGGAAGACTCCTCCACTTAGAGCATAAACTCATACGACTAATTTGAATAGAAATAGTCATCCTCGCACAACCTGATGGATTAAGAAAAACTTAGCTAAATAGAGAACGCGGCTCAGACCTGAGCTACCAAATTACTCTCTCGAGTGGCCAAACAGCTGCAACTCTCGAGTTCACAACTCCATACATTTTCTGTAAGCACCATCGCCTGGTGGATCAAATCAAACGTCAAATGACGCCTCTCATTACCCTTAGTAGCCTTAAAAAAAAAACAATTTACATACCCGGCTACCTTGACACGCACTCTAGCTCCACACAGGAAACATCATAGAAGGCTACTGACCGCCTAAGCTCACCAGTGCCGAACAAAGAAGAGATGGCAACGGACTGAGGATAGAAATAATTAGAGTTTTAGGAAGCTCTTCTTCTTATTTATTGGTCTACCAGAGCTAGACTACTTACTAGTCAAGCTAACCGAAGAATCGCAATTGAAGAAATAGACATTAAATGAGCTTTGTGGAACAACATCTATGTCAATTTAACCTCTTAATAAGAAGAAACTCTGACAATTTACCTGAAAACCCTTTTATAACTCAGATAAGCTCATGGGATAACATGACTGTGCTAGCGTCTAGAACCAAGAGGAGACACATAGATCGAGTATTACTTACTAACCACTTTACAGCGGAAGAAACAATGAGACTTTCTGATGGTGATGAATAAGAATCACATCATCCTGCCGACACTTAGTTCCAAAGAGAGGTAGTCTGACTTGACATTATAACAGAATGAAGCACAACAAGATGTCAAGCAAATAATACCGATACTTACTCACAAATCTCTCATATTTAAACCAGATCAACTAGGAGGATCTCAGAAATACCAGGACTAAATCATACAAGAAGCTCATCACTCTACCGCAACCGATTCTTAATAAAAACGACATCCAAGAAAACCATGGAAACATGATAAGAAAACCATTTCCAAATCGATCGAAAAATCAAAGGTGACACACATATAAATGAGGAAGAAATACTTGGGTCTACTACATCAGATACCTCAACATCATGCTAGACTGGTAGTTCTTAGAACTGCCTCTGTAGATGAGCCGAGCCATTACCTTGATAATCACCTTCTGAAGAACCACTGCCAATACGCTCTCAACCTCTACTGGGTGGTGGCATTTCTCAGGCTGGTTAAGATCTAAACGAAATCCCCTACGACTGTCCAGGTGCCTGATGACGAAAGGAAGGACGACTGCCTACTTACCGGAGTAAGAAAAAACTACTCAAAGGATAACTAGACTCGCAACAATGATAACACCTTTTCGCTGAAAATGGAAGCTGGACAGAATGTTGATAGCTATAAAGAGAAAAACTTGGTCTGATCTTGACGAACTACTGGCGCATTTTAATAATCACGTGACACAATCTGAGATAACCTGGAAGGTGACTTCCCAAAATAACCAGAATTCTTACCTCTAAATGAGGTACCATGGTTGCCCACTAGGGCCGCGGGATTTCTTGCTATCTCGCTCTAACTCGTCCTACTCTAACTTTAGGTATGTCTCATACCTTCGAGCAATATCAACAACGACATCAAATGAAGTCCCAACCTCAATTTTTCGAGCCATCTGGGATCTCAGGGAAGGAGAAAGATCATCAATAAATCTTTGAATCTCTCGAAAGGCTCATGGACTAGTTCTAATGCATATTCAGCCATTCTATAGAATTCAATCCCATATTCTGAAACACCAACAGGCTAACCGACAGGCTACCCTGTCCAATCCTCTAAAACTGGCAACACTTTTCATCTCGCTCGCTACTCGAAAGGAACATTTCCACGAATCTAGAAGAAAAACCGAACCAAGTTAGCTAATAAGAGAGCGGCCTACTAATTCAAGGCTGGACCCTAAAACTGGAAAGAAGAATAATCAACACCATACCGCTCGATATAATCAAGAGCCTGAGTGATACGCTGACATCATTTTATTTAAAAGAAAAAACTTACACAGGGATTCTTTGATGCATGGCTTGAAAATATCGGAAGGTTCAACCAGATAAAATAATGTAGCATCTTCAGACACTCGGACCGAGCTATTACTAAGGCTAGCTAACGAGCCAGAATAACTAGAGGCACAACACAGCTGCCTCCGGAACTTAATTTACTGCGGTAATATTAAGAACTAGAATATGAGCTCCCTGAGACCGAACATCTGCATCAGCGGCAACCTGGTAAACATCCTAACGAATAACAGGTTCTTGCGGTATCTGCGTCGCCAAGATTCTCGTAAAAGCATCGTAGAGAGCCAAGGGAACCACAAGGCCCTGCTCCCTTGCCCATCGCGAGCTCGTACAGCTGGGACCTCTGTAACTAGATCGTCAGCACGATCAAAATTTTCGGGGCTTCGTCAGTGCTAGCCCAAGGCTAGACTGCTTCGTCTTGAACTCATACCGTTTGCTGATTTGTCGTACTTGGGTTCACAATTACCATGAAGGAATTAACAAAAATACTTTTGCATCCTAGACCGACGCATGATCAGAAAAGAAGGAAGTGAAACTTCCTAAATACCATCATAGCCCCTCCTAGATAAGTACGGACATCTACGTACCCATCAGCGAGACTCTACTAGACACTGTCTTAGTCTGGATAGACTCTAAACCGGGCTCTGATACCAACTGACACGACCAAAAATTCGGCTAGGCCGTGCGGGCACCCAACATCCTCTCCTAGACCCGTCGGGCGAACCCTTACCAATTAAAAATAGGAAAAAAAATATAACAATTCATAAATAAGGACAAGACTTAAGAAAAACAGACATACTGATACCTCCAAGCTGTACAAAAGAATTTACAGCTGACTAACCAACATATTAGGTTTAGGGCTATCCAGACTAGACATCTAAGAGTACAAAAGAAGACGGATACCTCCTGAAGGGAGCAAAATACAACTGCAGTAATAAACAATAAACTGGTGGCCATCCGAAATAAAAGCTGGCTTACCCTGACAACTGAAGTCATCTTCGCTCCTTCACAACGTGGCGAACTCAATCCTGGACCGAACCTGCCGAAACGAAATAGATAGACAAGAAAGAAACAACAAACAAGGGTGAGTCAAAAGGACTCAATAAGTGGTGCAGCTAGCCACCTCAAAGAATAGGATAGCTAGCCAGGGAGAAGAAACAGAAAAACCAAATTCTTCTTATTTAAATTATAAAAAGGCAGAGCCAGATAATAACTAGAAACACGTATGGAATCAATAACTCATTAACAACCAGGAACGTAAGATAGCCAGAACATATAGGTATCCCGAACATATAAACAATCAGCAATGCATCCTGTTGCGGCGTGCAACCCGATCCATATATTCATCCTATTGCGGCGTGCAACCCCATCCATATATTCATACTATCGTGGCGTGCAACCCGATCCATATATTTATACTGTTGCGACGTGTAACCCGATCCACGCAACCCAGAATACGAGCCAAAAATATATAGACAAACTGAGATATGTCCACGACATAGTATACATACCGCATACATAAAACACAACACAATACACATAATAGTCAGTATGCGGTGCAATGAAATGGGATGAATGGGGTACGATGCAATACAGTCACATATGAATGAGATGGTATGAATGCTGTATGATGCAATGCAGTCACATATGCCTGATCCCTATCTCCGGCACGGGACTCTCATCGATTACCAGGAGATATATGCAATAATGACCCTTCATCGGCTCAGGACTCTCATCGATTACCGGGAAGTATATGCAATGATGACCCTTCACCGGCTCCGGACTCTCATCGATTACCGAGAAGTATATGCAATAATGACCCTTCACCGGTGCGGGACTCTCATCGCCAACCGGGAAGTATATGCAATAATGACCCTTCACCGGTGCGGGACTCTCATCGCCAACCGGGAAGTATATGCAATAATGACCCTTCACCGGCTCGGGACTCTCATTGATTACCGGGAAGTATATGTAATAATGACCCTTCACCGGTACGGGACTATCATCGCCAACCGGGAAGTATTTGCAATGCTCAAAACCAGAGTTCAATTCTGATATACTCAATGCAATACCAAAAACAGGGCATAACATATAATACACAATGTAAATTCAAAGCTAAGGCGTAATGAATACGCCTATCAGCAGCTACACACGTAAGGAACACGTGGTAGAATATCCACAAGGCCAAGGGCCTCCAAAGAAATGGATACAAACACTTACCTCTTCCAAAAGTTAGCATTGCCAATCAACAACCGCTTACTTTGGTTCTATTGCCAAACGATCCCACTCTATTCAATAAGCAGAAAAATATATCAAATAAGGCTAAAGGCTTCATTCCTCACATCTTTGAACAATCCAGGTAGGAACCTGATAACCTATTCGCATACGCAATACGCAGGCCAGGCGTATGTACAAGGTTTAAGGTCACATAACCAAACTCTAAATAAATTACATTTATATGTTGCTCATAACTCACTGATTACGAATATATAATCAGTTCCATTATCGGGGTCCAATTGACCCTTTAAACTATCAGTTGAACTTATCAAAACGATGTCTAATATTCCAATTTTTACTGTCAGAATATATTCAAACACACGTAATAATCTCAAATAATGCATTAAGATCATTACCTGAATGTTTCGGGGTGAAAATACTATTTTTCTCCGACTCTTTTCGCATTTTCTAGCATTTTTTTTCTCACTGCGTCATTTCATTTTCTGTGTTTCGTTTCTTGTTTTCTGTTCTAATGTTTCTGTTCTCGTTTTGATTAAGCTAAGGCATAACCCCTTAGCACCGCATATTTCTTCTCCCTTTTCTTTTTTTCTTTTGTCTTTTCCTTTTTTTTCTTTTTTTCTTTTAAAATTCGCTGCTAATGTAAAAATTAAAACGGTACCCTATGATACTCGAAATAATTCCAACTTTTGCATACCAGTTATATAATATATATATATATATATATATATATATATATATATATATATATATATATATATATATATATAGCATACTCGTTAAGGCAGATCTCAAATCGAGTTCCCGAAACTCAAGATGCGAAATTAAATGAAAAAAAGTAAAATTATTTAACTTTCGGCATTTTAGCGGAAACTAGCCGAACAACCTCAAAATTCATTTTCGAAAGTTCATAAAAATCATAAATAATCATACGAACCTAACGCCGCTTTCAGTTTCAAATCGGAGCTCATTCGCCAAAACCAAGCTCGAAAATCTCTTTTTAATATTTATCGACAATAAAAACTGAAACTTTCTTCTGATGCCTACCAAACGAGGTCCGATTTAACTCAACTTTTACAGACAGGTCCTAATAGACCTTACGAATATTTTTAAAAATTATCGGCACGCCAATCAGAGTCCTAACTTCCAAAACGACTGACCGAGGTCGTTTCATCATTACCCCCATCTTTATATAAAGCCTTAACTTACCCATTTTTGAACTTTACACTTATTTCAAACCTTTTATCTTCTCTACTAAGTAGCGAACTCATCTCCATCATTGTCTGCGTGAAAACTGCCGTTTCCTTTTGCAAAAATCTTGAAAAACCATTACTGCTATTAAATGGCTTCCCAAGAAATCATTGCATTACATCATTCTGGCACTAGGGATATTGGTCCTGTTATGGTAAGAGATGACACCACCAGCGTGTCACCGTGCCAAGTCATCGCCGCGACATAGCCGCCACAGGCTGGTGGCAAGAGGAAGAAAATTAAAGTAAAAAAGCCTCCCCCGCCAGCACTGCCTCTTGATATGATCCCAAAATAATTAAAGACAGACAATGATTACAGCATCCAAGTACGGATGGTGCTTCAAATTTCCATCAAGTTCAATGTTTCGGTCATCGAGGTGACTTGCGGCGTTATGCCCGAAAACATAGACAGAATTTGGGATGATTGCGGATGGAGGGATATTGAAGTTATTTATTTGGATGTCGGAGCTAAGCTTCCCAATTACAAGGCTAGTTATTTAGTCCTACTAACGTACCTATTCATGATACAGTTTTCGCTCCCCATTCATCCGGTCATAGAATCTTTGTGTTGGTGGTACAATGTCTGTTTGGGACATCTTGCACCGTCCATTTGGAGGGTGGTGTCTATTATAGATTAGTTCTGTATGGAAACCAAACAAGGTTTCAATGTCGACAGTCTACACAACCATTACATCCCCATGATATACAAATGTGGGATCATGTATTTTGACAAAAGGGGCGCCCAAGGGCTGATTCCAAACAACGATGAAAATATTCGCCATTGGGACAGGAACTTTATTTACATCGGAACGCGTTTGTTGGTTGTAGCTCGTATTCCACAACTACTAGAGCAATGGAATCCTACACGTAAGTTTGCTTCCATTTTCAACTTGCAAACTTTGTTCCTTTTACTTCCTAAACTTTCATTGTTTTGTTTAACCATCTGAGAAGGTCAATATCGAAACGGTCACTGATCTCATCGGATGGGTGACAAGGATTGTTCAAAAGTTCAATGAAGACCAGAGAATGTGGAAGTATGTTGCTTCCCAGAAAAAATATGTTGCATCCAACGATCGTGAGTGCCCGAACATTTTCATAACATATTTCTTCTATTTTTTCCGCTTGAGTTTACCTTAGAATTGATCACATTTTTTGCAGTCATTAAAGTAGACGATGAAGAATCGATGGCTGTAGCGGAAATTGGAAACCCCACGGCCGTTTTGGGGGGGATAACGAGGCAAATAGGCTAGTCCCTTGCCCCTCGAAAAAGAGAAAGCCATCTGATTATACAAGACTGTCAGGAAAACTGCCCAGGCTTTGAGGGCTGAAAAGGAGCAGCAAAAATAAGCTCTTGAGGCCAAGGCCGGCGAGGATATGGTGGCCAAAATTGTTGTTGCCATGGATGCCGCTCAGGCTGCCGGTGAGGGGTTTATTGTGACTTACCATGCCCCCAATAAAGAAGCTTCTAAAAAATCAGTTTCTGAGCGCCTGTTGGCGCGAATCAAACGGCCAAGAAAGGAGAGGTTTCTTGAGGAGGATGAGAAATAAAGGTTGATCGACGGGGATCAATTGGCTCCAGTCATGGAATTTGTCCAAGCAGCTCTTTTCCAAGCCCCACTTCCTCATGCGATAGAGGTGACGTCGGGTTCCAATGGGGACAGTGAGAAGGAGGCAACAACTGCTGACTCTCCCTGTTCTTTGCTTGTGGATAGAAAAAACAGATTTCTTTTGGACTGGGAAAAAGAGCAGGCCAAGTCCAAGCACATGGAGAGTTCAAGCTCTTCTTTTTTTTTTTGCTCAAGAACACAATCAGCCCCTGGTTTCTATGTCAAGGGGAGAAAACACGACCGCATATGCTGCTTATAAAAGAGCCTCAGCGGCCTGTGAAGTGGTGGACCGATCGGTCACCATCAGTGTTCCTGGAAACATTGACTTGGTTTGATCTCCAAGGCACTTTTTCATAAGCTAATCAGGCCCATGGAGCATGCTCGGTTAAATCATAACAACGATGTGTAGCTAGCCTCTCATGTCACTTTTAACTCCATTCGGGTATGCACTCCCTTTAAAATGTCTGTGTTTTATCTTAAGGCTTCCTTAACCGCATTCGAGGTGATAAACCAAATTCATCAACTCAATGCCACTATCTAAATGTGCAGGTTTGATGTTGTGGTGGTGGTCGGGAGCGCCTTTTATACCAACTTTAGAAAACTCCAAGTCAAGTATACTCTGTTGTTGGAGCAGTTTAAAAAGCTTGTTGAATCAATGGGCTTGCGTGAGTGGGATTTAGAAGCTCAGATTGAAAATCTGGGGCAAGGGATTGGGATTCAGGAGCAGATCGAAGCTGATGACAAAAGGAAGCTTGGAGAAGATGATGTTGCGGTGGATGCAAAAGAGGCCAAAATTCGACCGTTGTAAACAGATCTTCAGATCACAAAGAGGAATCTCAAAGCTACGAGGAATAGATGAGATAATATCAGTGCTAATTACAATGAATAGGTGACAAAGAATCAGGCCCTTGCTTTGCAGGTTCGTGATTCGGACAAGAAACTGACTGACCAAAAGATTGAATTTAACAGTTGTAGGAATCTCATGGTCGCGGAGGCGAGGCAAAATGCTCTTGTGGAGCTGTCAGATAAAGGATATGATTTGGAATTGAAGCTGTTGGAAGCTGAGGACACGACGAAGACCTACCATCAGGACCTTGGTCTCTCCCCTGAATCGGTTGAATATGAAACCGAAGTAAAAGATGAAGAAGCTAGAGGGGAACATAAATAGGCTATTTTCACCTGTGTCGCTATCACCCGTTATCCTTTGTTTGTGTCTTTGTGAAATTTGCGGCTAAGGTTTAGTTGGATTGTAAATATTTAAGGTCATCGGCTGTTCCAATGAATTTCTTTCTGTTTAATATTCTAAGTGTTGGTTTCCAAAGATAAGTTCATATTTTTATCGTTTGATGTTTCAACGACTTCTTTGCTTCCGAAAAGGGAATAAATTAATTAATTAATTGGGCCCAATGTGATAGTGCGTAGTGAAGAACGACGTCTCGCTTTCATGTGAATGCACTTTTTTCGAACATTAAGTTCGGAATCAATTATTTATAGTAGACAAAGTATTGGACACTCAGTCGTTTTAACTAGCACAGAGAATTACACTGAGTGCTCTTAGGCATGATGTGCATCTTTATTGATAACTAAATCGGCCGTTATCAGGTGCTTAATACATGATGTTTTCGACCATTGATAACAGTTGGATTCTATCTTTAATTGTTTAGGGTATTTCTAACAATACAACTTATACTTGGTCGCTACCAAACCGTTTACATAGTGATTATTCCTACCCGAACAGTCCCCAGTTGTTGACACCCAATTTTGTCTCTCCCTTTTCTCAAATTGGCTATAATTCAACTTAAGGGTGCAATGTGACTATTTGTGCAAAATGTGCATTAAAAATCATGCATTTACGTGTATTATCCTCTATTTATATATTATATACTTAAGTGTGGCTATATTACATAAATTTGCATCATATAGGCTATTTATCAAACTATGAATATTTGCGAAATTTAGTACATTCATAATATATCACATAATCGCATCATTTAGGCTACATGTTAAATTCATATCAATTTATGATTATTTGTTCAAATTAATAATTATTTGTGATTATTTGTGCAAATTAATAATTATTTGTGATTATCTATATTTAAATAATTTTATTTGAGTTTATTTAATAATTATTTGTGTACTTTATAAAATATATATATATATATCTATATTTTTATTTACGACTTTAAGTTGAATATTGGCCAATTTAAAAGAGAATGTCCAGTTTTCTATCTCTTTTTGTTAAAATTTCCTACGAATCTAGACAAGAGTCCGTCTAGGTACACCCGTGCTATTAGGATTGACTGCTATTTTTTTCTAATTATTTTAAATAAAATCTAAAAACTATTCAATTTTCCTTTTTCCAAAATTCTACCAAATTCTTTATTTCTTTTGTTTTATTATTTTATTGAACTTAGATCAAATGGCTAACCAAGTACATTCCCTCATTTTAAATTTTGAAAGGAATACTCTTTTGGCAAAATCCCCCAAAATTTTATTCTAATCCCTAAAATTATTCCAAAAATCTCCAATTCCCCTCTCCTATTTTGGAAAATTCCCAACAACCAACGGTCCACGACAGACCCTACTTGGGTCCTCTTTGTCTTCTTCCTTACTTATCTCCTTCTCCAAAAAAACACCAACTTCAGCTTCCCCACTTCCATCATCTTCCTCTAACACACACACATCCAAACGCCCCTACACACTGTCACATACACTACTCCAAAGGATTTACACGCAGACCCAGTCTCCACCTCCCTCACCTCCTTCTTCTTAACACTTATACACATCCTCACTTACACACACAGACAAAGACACACAAAACCAGTACCCGATCAGCAAGACCCCTCTCTGTCATCTTCTTCCCTAATCCATTCTCCCTACATAGAATCAACACACACACACAGAGAGTCCTGTAGATCTATTCTCAAATAGAAACAGAGGAATACATTTTGACCCTCTAACACAATACACAGCAGACCCCACACACACATACACAGTGCTACACTTCTCCTTCACACACCCCATACCAACTAGTCTTCTTCCCCATCTCCTCACACCATTAACACCATCACACATCGTTCACACACAAACACATACTATAGGAATCAAGACACAATGACATACAACGACCCCTTTTTCTTTCCCATCACCCATCTCAGTGCACCACCATAACCAAATACGCCAATCAATAGATCCGAACGTACATGCGATTACACCTACACAAAATCTAAAAAAAATTAGAACAGATGCGGATCGGGATTGGGGTTTAGGAGACAGTAACAGTGGTGGAGTTACCACCAATAACGATAGGATTGATATCGGCCTTGGTTTTGATGCTAACACTGGTTTTTGCTATTGATTGTTTGATCGTCTGGTGAATTTGGAAGTTTCCTTTGATGTCCTTTTGTTGGTTCTGGGTTCTCGTATGTTTTTATTGGATTTGCGATTGAATGGAAAGGGAGTTGAGTTGCAGTGGCACCGCCGCAGCAGAGTTGGTAGTCGCTCTGCCCCCTCTGTTCGTTGGCGCTATTCCGTTTGCTATCATCGTTGTTTTGCTGGAGACTTCATCCGGTGCGATCCTTCCTTTGTTTTGTTGTTTTTCGCTATTTGCAATGATTTATGGTTGATGTTGTGATTTGTTATCTCTAATGACATTACTGACCCTATTTTTGTTCAATCCATTTGCTTCGAGGCCTTACAATTCTATCTGGAAGTGCGCTGTTGCTAAAACAACTTCTTGGACCCTACTGATATTGGACATATACTATTTGGACATTGCACTAGGCCAAAGAAAATAATTATTTATTTGAGGCCTACTGATTTGAACGGATAAACAATCCTATTCCCACGTCCCTAAAACAAAAAGTCTATGATGATGTGTATAAGCCGTGATTACAAACAAACCGGCACTTGGCATGGCAACACGGTCGGCCCGCGTGTTCCCAGCCGTATCAACGTCCCCAACCTCCACCCAATTCATACACACCTGAGCAGACACTTTACCCTTCCTCTTTATTTTAAAACTATTATTTTTATTATTATTATTATCATTATTTTTAATTATTATTATTATTATTATTATTATTATTATTATTATTATTATTATTATTATTATTATTATTATTATTATTATTATTATTATTATTATTGTCACTATTTTCACTAACTTATTTCCTTTATATTTTACGAGGGAAAATTGGACAAGAGACGACGTCCTGTTTTTGAAAGAGAACAACGAGAGAAGAAAAATCCTTTTATTATTATTATTATTTATTATTATTACCGACTAATATTATTATCATTGCATTTTTATTACTTTCATTATTATTAATATTATTATTCACTAAATTATTTTCTTTATAATTTGCAAGGTACATCACGGTGAAATTACTAAAGACAACCCTTTTTTCGAAAAGGGATAAAAAATATCCAAACTCATTTACTTTATTTAATTTTTTTTATTAATTTTGTCTAACAATTTTTACTAACTTATTTATTTGTTTTGCAAGGCACAAGACGAATATTTATTTACTTGTCTTTATATCTGTATATCATGGCTTAAATATTTTATTGCTTAGTTAGTTTAATTAATTAATAACTTAGAATCCCAATTATAAAGTCTAGTCGGTAACCACATTTGGTGGAGCTCGAGAGGTGCCTAACCCCTTCCTCTCGAGTTAACTTGAACCTTTTACCTAGATTTTCTGGTACGTAGACTAAGTTTCGGAGTTAATTGTAAAATTAGCTAGAAACAAAGTAGGTGCCCTAATACGCCTAGTTAAAAAATATGTTAGGTGGCGACTCCAACACTTAAACTCAAACGAGTTCACCCAGTCAAATTCGAAACCCGACTCGCTTCAAGTTGAGTCCAAAATCTGGAATGACAGAATGGCAACTCTGCTGGGGATATCATGGTTCAAACCATAACGAACTTTAAATTGGGATTCTTTACTTTCTTTTTTTTCTTGTCATTTATTCCGATACTAACTATTTTCTTCTTTTTCTTTTGCAGGATTAAGGTTTATTTTTTATTTATGTGTTTTATTGTGTGATTATATTTTATTATTTTTTCATGTCACTCACACTTCCCCCACTCCTGAAAAACGACACTTTGCACACACACGGGTGATTACATGGATCCCACGGTCGCTTCACCACAAAAAAAAAACCTTTTAAGAGGATCATTTTTTAATATAGTTGGTCCGTGGTACAACCAACGATTTCAAATGGTCCTATTCCTTGGCCGTCCGCTTTAGGGAACCTTGTCTAGATTACCCCCACTCTTAGTCTAAAAATCACGCATCATGTCATATTTAGGACCATTTGACTTCGGCTCAGGTCTAAGTCTGTTAGTTCACCATATTTGAATGAACCGAACGGGTGTTCGACCCTAAGGGACATTTAAATATGTTATATGTGCATTTACTTAAAGTCGAACGTGTCTAATGTTGATCATTTATTCACATAAAGTGGATTCTCATAACAAAATCAATTATTTATTCAAACGAACCCAATTATTTTATAAAATTATTTTTTGGGTTATGAATGAAATTAATTTTTCTACTTTTATGAAAATAAAATCATAAATTTTAAATTAATTTCTTCTACTTTTTATGTAGCAAGATCAACTATTATTTCTATTTACCTAAAGCAAAAATGTTATTTCTACATTTATACAATAAAATTAATTATTTTATAAAATTATTTCTGTTAATTTTTGGTTATGAGAACAATTGGGATGATACAAAGTGCACGTTCAATTTTAAATACCATAATCAAATTAGGAAGGCTTAACATCCTTGATATGTTAAAGTCCATTAGCCAACCTCGTACAAAAGCGTCATCATATGACGCCTATCATGCATATTATGTATATTGATCTGCTTTGCATATGAAATTATTATCTCAAACTTGTTGTTTCATGTGTTAGTTTTACTCCCACTCCCGAGGTTGACTTGTGCATTTATTTCAAAATTTGTGCATTTTTGAACTTGTGCATTCATGCATACCTTCCGCCACACCAGGAAACTTTCTAAATCGTGCGTTGAAAACACGGTGGTTACAACCACCTCTTCCCTCACATAAAAACTCCTTTAGGGGGGAACGACTGGGAATACTATTTGAGTTGAGTCGTTCCCGCTCCCGAGCCGTCCGGTTGGGAGGATAATGAAACCCAGTCTAGCTAACTCCATTCCTTAGTAGCGGCGTTAGGAATCAGGCATCATGACATGTCATTACTCGATTTGTTCTCAAGTCCGATAGGCCAACTTGTTCAAACAATCTGAACGGGTTTTTAACCCCCCAAAGAGCGTTGGACATGATTTATTTGCATTTACTTAAAGGATTAAACGTGCAAATGTAGACCGTTTACTAACATTGTTCTGCATTCAGTACCATTCAAAGGCACAAAGGTTACCTAAGAGGCTTTAAAAGCCCAAAGTAAATCAGAAATGATTGTTTATTCCTACACGGTCGGAATTACTCTATATTCAATGTCATTCAAAGGCACAAAGGTTACCCAAGAGGCGTCAAAAGCCCGAATTGAATTAGAAATGATTTCTTAGACAGTCAGAACAATTCTGTATTCAATACCGTTCAAAGGCATGAAGGTAACCCTAGAGGCGTCAAAAGCCCGAATTGAATAAGAAATGATTGCTTAAACAATAAAAGTTACTCTGTATTCAATGTCATCCAAAGGTAAAAAGGTTACCCAAGAGGTGTCAAAAGCTTGAATTGAATAAAAAATAATTTCTTAAACAATCAGAGTTATTCTGTATTCAATGTCATTCAAAGGCATGAAGGTAACCGATGAGGCGTCAAAAGCCCAAATGGAATCAGAAACGATCGTTTATTTCTTAAACAATTAGAATCACTCTATATTCAATGCTACTCAAAGGCATTAAATGGTAACCAAAGAGGCATTAAAGGCCCAATTTGAAGCAGAAATAACCACTTGATAGATAGGATGACACATAACACACATTTATCCTTTAAGCGTTATATAAAGACTTGACATCCTTGGCATGTCACAAGTTCATTAGCAATTTCCTTCTAAAGTGTCTAAAGGGTTCTTAACTCACAACGACATATCTCCTCATATCCTCTATCGCATTGTTTGCAAAAACTTGTGCCACACGTTGATCATTTTGCTCACAATAAAGCAAATCTTAAGCATTTTTCTTCTCCCTTTCCCTGTCGTCCTTCACCTCTTCAAAAAGATCATGGCCACTAGAACATTTGACATGGTTGTTGAACTCCCCCAATTGCTCAAAGATTGATGGGGAAACCTCAGCATAGATCAACAAGACCGAGTCAAAATGGTGATGGGTAATATCATTTTCCTAATGGAGCACACTGCAGTGGAAGGGATGATAGAAGCAGCAGTACATTATTGGAATGCAGACCAAGCAGTCTTCCATTTTGGGACTGTAGAGTTGACACCATTACTAAAGGAAATAGGTGGGTTAACTCAATTACCATTTGAAAGTGAAGAAGTCTTGATGCCTAAGAACATTACACCTGAGGAGTTCTTTGAAATGGTAGGGTTTAAGCCTGAGTTGTGCACAGACAGTATACTGCAATCGGGAATTTCTTTAGCTTCCCTCTACATCAAATTTGGGAATGGAGAGGCATTTCAAAAATCCGAAGACTATTTCAGCATTAACCAGGCAGATTGGAAAGAGCGGAGGGTACTTGCTTTTGTCACCAGCTTTCTAGGGACTGTCGTCTTTCCACAACATAAAGGACGAGTTGATGTTTGCATGGTCACAATTGCTGATGTCTTACTCAAAGATACTAACAAGAACTACAGTTCGGTACCGATGATTGTTGTAGAGATGTACCGAGCTTTAGAAAGATGCAAGAAGGGCGCTGGTTTCTTTGAAGGTTGCAATTTGCTTTTACAAATTTGGTTGATGGAGCATTTGCAAAGGATGGCTAGCACAGACCAAGCTTTCCATTCCAGACCAAGAGAAAACTACATCTTGACTCATACCGCCCGCATGGACAATGCTTTGGGAAATAGGACCAACAAACGACCGCCAACAGTTGGAACCACATGTTCTGCCAACTGACACCTGAGAACATTCAATGGATGTTTGATTACTTTCCCAGCACAACAGTAATCACACAGTCCAAAAAAGACTCATTTCTCATCTTAGTGGGCTTTAGAGGAGTTTATCCATATACTCCTTTAAGGACACTTAGACAAGCGGGGAGAAAGCAGACTGTACCCCACATTGCAGACATTAGAAGTTTCAAAGCGAATATTCTCAGAGGAGTGATCCCATTTAAAGACAAGATAATGGAACTTTGGAAAGAAAACAACAAACGGGAATCGAGACTATTAGATGAGACAGGTTTGATGCTGGTTATGATGAAGATTACCCAGACTGGCTTAGGAAAGACATAGCAAGGGCTATTCAACCAAGTGCAGCGACAAAAAGGAAAAGGAATGCTGATGAATTAGAATCTGAATACAAAAGATTACGCAAACAACTGAATAGAGCACAAGGAAAAAATAGCAAAGAAGCAAAGTTTTGTCGAAGCAAAGAATGAAGAAAAAGGCAAATGGCGCAGTAAGGCAGAACTCCTGACAAAACGCATAGAGTCTATCGGCATATAGGCTAGCGAGGGGATGAACTCTGTGGCAAACAAAGGAATGGAGGAGAAAGGAAGAAAGGCATGGGAAATGTTGAAGAATTTCACATTTGACATATCCCGACTCTTAACTGACGCAGACAATATCATCTTCCAAGTATACTCATCAATGGCAAGCTTGTCCGAGGGAGATTCGTCCGAGGAAGAAGAAGAAGAATCTTCTGGGGATGGATCAACATGAAATATGTTCACCTGGTCATGATCTAACCCTCCAGCAAAAGTTTTCTTTCTCTTACACTGTTTCAATATCAGCCAATGTAACAAAAGTTCAATAAATGCAATATTGTCTTTTATGCTTCACATTTTGTTAGCAAGTGAAATGATGCATGTGGCACGAACCGTTTTTCAGAATCATCGTCCGTAAAATGGTCCTTCATATTAGGATGCATTTCTTATTTGATATGTGTAAATTGCATGACTTCGTCTCGTTACTTTAGGTCTCTAGAGGAATTCTTTCTCCAAATTCAATCGCCTATCGAGACACCTCCTCTCCCTACGCCATGATCAAATCCTGGTATGTAAAATCTTTCGTATGTCCAAACTATCGCTAACTCACTACCAAACTCAAAAGTCTATTACCAAAACGTTGGCTCGAGTTGAATACCAAGGCAAAGGACATGGTTAAGCGAGTGCATTTGTCAGGCATTTTTTGAAATAAGGTAGTTTTCACAGCAGTTCCCACCAGCCCTCTCCTATCTCTATATTACCTCCACTGCGCTACAAACTACCAATAAGGCTAGTCAGCCTGAAAATATGAGACTTTTCAAAAGAGGAAAGATGAAGTCTCTTTTGTCGCAACCATTCAAGACCCTACCTTCAAACGACTACTATCAAACAACGGTACCATTTTATCCCTACCCTCACACACCACCATTTTATCCAGTTTAAAAAACACTCAGCCTACTTGGCCTATATTCCACGTCACAACACCAAATCATCCACCATACCAGCAAAACACTTAGCCCACTCGACATGTATTCCACATCCCAGAACCAAATCGTCCACCATACCGGAAAAGCACTGAATCCAACTACCAAAATACACTACCATACCCTCCTAGGCCTCTCCCTGATGCCAACCCAAAGACCAAAGAGAAACTACACTCCACTAGCTGAAGCCCACACTCAATTGTTCGAGAGATTGGAAACTGTCGGGCTTATTGTCCCAAGAACCTCAATTGTTCCATCGAGCAATATGAGAGATAAACTGAAAAAGCAAGGAAAATGTTGGTCAAGCTCAAAGGCGCATATGACTCACCTTAAGACCTTTCGACACCAACATCCAAGGATCATTTTTGTTACACCTGTCCACACAGTCACACCACTTACAAAACATGACTGTGACCCAGAGCACTTTCCAACTCGCTCCAGGCATTCAAAAGGCCAGTGAAAGATGATATTGGAAAGACAGAGGTGTAGCAAATACTTGAGCACAACAACCAAAACACGCAAGCAAATTCAACTTGCAAAGGAGAGACAAAAATGCAATGACAA
This sequence comes from Petunia x hybrida, assembly GCA_037355625.1. Lineage (NCBI taxonomy): Eukaryota > Viridiplantae > Streptophyta > Magnoliopsida > Solanales > Solanaceae > Petunia > Petunia x hybrida. The sequence continues at coordinate 9,432,119 of JBBBVM010000002.1, forward strand.
AGCAATCATTATATGACCAACCTGGAGACCTCTAGGGCATCGGGAAGCATATTTCTATCCATTAGCAAAGATAAAGCAAGAAGATAAGGTTATTCAAGACACTTGCCATAGCAAGGGTCGAGTTAATACAAAAGCACAGTCAGATAGACTTCTTGGAGAAATATTGGTCGAAGGCTTTATTGGGTGATATGAATTCTCATGAGAACAACCACAACAAGACACAATAATCTAAGAATACACATGATACATAGCAAACCTACATTGAGTTCGGCAGCTCAGCAGCTCAGCAATAAGATATTATCCAGCAAAGGAAGTTGGTGGAAGGACTATATTGCAGCAATTGCTTGACAAGTATGAAAGACACTAAGTATCTCTTCGAGGATACATAGCCATCATGACAGACAAGTTTGTGAGGAAGAATAACAAATGCACTCAAGGTCTTTATATTCGACAAAAGCCAACATCCCTTTCTGTTACACAACACAATCTATTCCTTACACAACATCCTTTACCACCTTTCATTGACATTCAACTCCTCATCTCCCGCTTAAACAAGCATCGGTCGTTTGGCTAAAATATTCGCCTTAATTGCTACATAAAGCATCTAGGCAATCCCTTGTGATATTTATGTACATTGTCATAATTCAAGCGCTAATCCGCCTACGGTCTAGGCATTCTCTCAAGCTTACGTGTCATTTTTGCTTCAAGTCTTTGCTAACATGCCCACACCATTTTGTGCATTTCACCACTGTGTTAAGGTTCCCTTGCCCTTGAACACTGAAATCGGTCAAGAATCTGCATCCAAAAAAGTCGAAATGGCAAGCCAAGCTGAAAACACTTTCTCCTACCACAAAGTCCTTTAAACCATCAACATATGATACCAAGAGTGTTCAGACAATCCCAATACCATACAACCTGCATTATACTCACACGAGAGTCACAACAAAGAAATCTGATCACTATACGACCGATCTCACAACCTTACACTGCACCCAACAATAAACAACCTTCTCTCCGTCAAGATTTCCAATCACAACCTTATCAGGCTCAACATAATAAAAGACATACAAAAAGAAAAAAACCTCACGGCTTTATTCCTTTAGCTCAACTAAAGGATATTTCCGCTGACAAATAAACTACTCCCTAGATATCCACTGCGAAATTCGATCCAACAAAGATCTAAACTCATGATTTAAATATTCCCTACCATGACACCACAAGACATCCAGCAGCGAAACACAACTTTCAGAGTCCGATTGACCAAAGCAAGACAATGGCACAACAAAAGACCAACAAAGGGAAACTCCAACTCCCAAACCACATCCATCGAAGTTAGCTCCATGACTGTCGAAAAGAAAAGCACGAAACATGAACATCCCATCACAACCCAAGACAAATACAATTTTGGACAATCTCCAAATCTGAAAAAATCCAAATATCAAACCTCAGCCTGAGTATGCAAATATCTACATACTCATAGTCATCAATACATCTGATCATCACACTAGAGGATGAATGCGGATTTTAGCCAATACATTGGTGTTAAGTGCAATGCAACCACCATCACTCGGTGATTTGTCATAAACAATAAGCTGGGGCAGAATTTTTGAGGATCCCCTCAAAAATTCCAAAAGACGCAAAACTTGACACTGGAGCAGAAATTTTTGAGGTCCCCTAAAATATTTCAAGAAAAGTCCTTACAACAGCAACATAATAGCCTCCTTAGCACATCGCATGACATACAATAGCATTCTACTTGTTGCACTTTACTTTACTCTTGGTGCATCGACTAAGGGTACACAGCCCGATGTCGAATTTGTCATTTACATTTGCTGAGGGTACACAGCTCGAATCGTCGGTTGAGGGTACACAGCCCGATACAGATTTGTCATTTAAATTTGCTGAGGGTACACAGCTTGAAGCGTTGGTTGAGGGTACACAGCCCGATACCGATTTTTCATTTACATTAGCTGAGGGTACACAGCCCGAAGCGTCAGTTGAGGGTACACAACCCGATATCGATTTGTCATTAACATTAGCTGAGGGTACACAACCCGAAGCGTCGATTGAGGGTACACAGCCCAATATCGATTTGTCATTTACATTAGCTGAGGGTACACAACTCGAGGCGTCGGTTGAGGGTACACAGCCCGATATCAATTTAAATTTTAAATTCGTTGAGGGTACACAGCTCGAGGCGTCGGTTGAGAGTACACAACCTGATATCGATTTGCATTTAAAATTAGCCGAGGGTACACAACCCAAGGCGTCGGTTGAGGGTACACAGCCCGATATCGATTTGCATTTTAAACTAGCTAAGGGTACACAGCCCGAGGCGTCAGTTGAGGGTATACAGCCCGATATCGTTTTGTCTTTTAAATTAGCTAAGGGTACACAGCCCGAAGCATCGGTTGAGGGTACACAGCCCGATTTCGATTTGCATTTTAAATTAGCGGAGGGTACACAGCCCGAAGTGTCGGTTGTGGGTACACAGCTCGATATCGATCGAAGTTAGCTCCATGACTGTCGAAAAGAAAAGCACGAAACATGAACATCCCATCACAACCCAAGACAAATACAATTTTGGACAATCTCCAAATCTGAAAAAATCCAAATATCAAACTTCAGCCTGAGTATGGAAATATCTACATACTCATAGTCATCAATACATCCGATCATCACACTAGAGGATGAATGCGGATTTTAGCCAATACATTGGTGTTAAGTGCAATGCAACCACCTTCACTCGGTGATTTGTCATAAACAATAAGCTGGGGCAGAATTTTTGAGGATCCCCTCAAAAATTCCAAAAGACGCAAAACTTGACACTGGAGCAGAAATTTTTGAGGTCCCCTAAAATATTTCAAGAAAAGTCCTTACAACAGCAACATGATAGCCTCCTTAGCACATCGCATGACATACAATAGCATTCTACTTGTTGCACTTTACTTTACTCTTGGTGCATCGACTAAGGGTACACAGCCCGATGTCGAATTTGTCATTTACATTTGCTGAGGGTACACAGCTCGAATCGTCGGTTGAGGGTACACAGCCCGATACAGATTTGTCATTTAAATTTGCTGAGGGTACACAGCTTGAAGCGTTGGTTGAGGGTACACAGCCCGATACTGATTTGTCATTTACATTAGCTGAGGGTACACAGCCCGAAGCGTCGGTTGAGGGTACACAACCCGATATCGATTTGTCATTAACATTAGCTGAGGGTACACAACCCGAAGCGTCGATTGAGGGTACACAGCCCAATATCGATTTGTCATTTACATTAGCTGAGGGTACACAACTCGAGGCGTCGGTTGAGGGTACACAGCCCGATATCAATTTAAATTTTAAATTCGTTGAGGGTACACAGCTCGAGGCGTCGGTTGAGAGTACACAGCCTGATATCGATTTGCATTTAAATTTAGCCGAGGGTACACAACCCAAGGCGTCGGTTGAGGGTACACAGCCCGATATCGATTTGCATTTTAAATTAGCTAAGGGTACACAGCCCGAGGCGTCAGTTGAGGGTATACAGCCCGATATCGATTTGTATTTTCAATTAGCTGAGGGTACACAGCCCGAAGCATCGGTTGAGGGTACACAGCCCGATTTCAATTTGCATTTTAAATTAGCAGAGGGTACACAGCCTGAAGCGTCGGTTGTGGGTACACAGCTCGATATCGATTCGCATTTAAATTTTGCGGAGGGTACACAGCCCGATGCATCGACGGAGGGTACACAGCCCGATGTCGAAACTGACATCGCAGAGGGTACGCAGCCCGATGCAAATTTTGACATTGTAACAGGAAGACAGCCTGGGAGATAGACAGCCCGTTGAAAGGACAGCATGACAAAGGGTGTGCAAACCAAAATGAAAGAAGGATAGGCAACCTTGCATGGAAAGATACACAACTCAATGCAAAAAAGAGGTATACAAGCCCGACATGACAAACACGCATATAAAGGAGGAAGAGCAATTGCAAGACAATCCCAACAACAGCCCTGCAAGACAAAGCAATTACCTCATGACGAGAAGCACTTAGCAAATGGACATCCCCCAGAGGAGAGGCACACATTCCTTAGCACCGAGCACCTACAAGTGGACTAGACAAAGGAGAGCTCAACTCAACAAGGAAGTTTACTTTATCTTTGTTTCTATCTCAATTTGTATTTGTCTTGATTTTGCTATAGGGACTCTCCGATCTCTCGACGAACCCCTGTGTCCCACTCTCACACCTGATCCTGAAATTACTACCAATTCTGCAACTACAAAGCCTCAAACACATACAAAGCTTCATCCCAAAACCCAATTTAAAAGGCCTAATCTTACAGACAATACTTTTACTGCACCCGCAAGCTGCATATTCTGTTAAGTTTTAAAGCATTCAAAGCTACAGTTATGTACCTACACCGGTAATCTACCCGACCTTTCCTTGCCAATTGGGTACCAGCTCTGTATTCCTTCCTATTCGTGCCTATATGTTGAATCGTGCATCTTTATCGTGCTTCGCTCTTCAATGCTCCTCGGTTCATTCAAGACAAAGCTGAGGCCAAGATGACTCCTCTATCGAGTTATAGTGGAAAATGTGCCCATATAAACCCCTTTTTATGGGTGTGTCGTGCACTACATCTTCATAACTAGGACGTCTACAAGCTTATTTCACCACACTCGGTCTATCGATGTTATCTCGACTTTGACAACGCCTTTATCCTACCTGCAAAATACTTATTCTATCAAATTCTGACATGCCCAAAACCCGATCATTCCATGCCCTCACAAGTAATCTGCCTAATCCTTCATTGCGTATTAGGTTGTCATTTTGCATTTTCTTCCAACTAATGTCTACCTTGTCCTTCCAAACCTATCTGCGTCAATCGTGCGTGTCTTCGCGCTTAATCGTGCCCATCTGCTTGAGTCGTGCACATTTTAAAACTCGCTCCTCAAATTCTTACCAGCTCAGTCAAGGCAATATTGAAGGCGAGATTAATCATGTATCGAGATGAAGTGGAAACTATGTGCATATAAACTCCTCCTTATGGGTGTGTAGCGCGCCACATTTTCATAACTAGGATGATTCTAAGCCTCTTTTCCCATGCTTGGTTTATCGATTTTGTCTCATCTTCGATAGTGCCCATACTTCATTCATCATTCATCCCGCCGAAAAGGCAAAGCACACACGAATCTAAACTTTACATACTTGGATAAGTTTAGTCTTTACATCCGAAATCGTGCGTCATAGACAACTCACACAGGCAACATGCCATTCTAGAACTACACACAGTCTGATTCTCGTGAAACCCGAGATATGTAAGCAACTCAGAGACCGGGGTTCGGCCAAAATCATCCCCAAAACTCCCATTCTCCCCCTTTCAATCATTTTGCCTACCATTCGTGACAAAATTGGCTACTCCGTCAACTATATTTGCCCGAAGACTCTTTCATCATACCCGGGCAAAGAGGGGCAGCTGTTGATACCCAGTTTTGTCCCTCCCTTTTCTAAATTGGCTATAATTCAACTTAAGGTTGCAATGTGACTATTTGTGCAAAATGTGCATTAGAAATCATGCATTTACATGCGTTATCCTCTATTTATATATTATATACTTAAGTGTGGCTATATTACATAAATTTACATCATATAGGCTATTTGTCCAACTATGAATATTTACGCAATTTAGTACATTCATAATATATCACATAATTGCATTATTTAGACTACACGTTAAATTCATATCAATTTGTAGTTATTTGTGCAAATCAATAATTATTTGTGATTATCTATATTTAAATAAAATTATTTGAGTTTATTTAATAATTATTTGTGTATTTTATAAAATATATATACCTATATTTTTATTTACGCTTTTTAGTTGAATATTGGCCAATTTAAAAGAGAATGTCAAGTTTTCTATCTCTTTTTATTAAAATTTCCTACGAATCTAGACGAGAGTCCGGCTAGGTACGCCTATGCTATTAGGATTAATTGTTATTTTCTTTCAATTATTTTAAATAAAATCCAAAAACTATTCAATTTTCCTTTTTCCAAAACTCTACCAAATTCTTTATTTATTTATTTTTATTATTTTATTGAACCTAGGCCAAATGGCTAACCAAGCTCATTTCCTCATTTTAAATTCTGAAAGGGAATACTATTTTGGAAAAATCCCCCCAAATCTTATCCTAATCCCTAAAATCATTCCCAAAATCCCTAATTACCCTCTCCTATTTTGGAAAATCCCCAATAACCATTTTCATCCCTAATCCTATAATATCATCAACATCAGACAATCTCCACCCGTGAACAGTACACGGCAGACCCCACTTGGGTCCTCTTTGCCTTCTTCCCTACTTATCTCCTTCTCCACAAAAACACCAATTTCATCTTCCCCAAATCCATCATCTTCCTCTAACACACACATCAAAACCCACCTACACACTGTCACATACACTACTCTAAAGGATTCACATGCAGACCCCAGTCTCCACCTCTTTTACCTTCTTCTTCCTAACACTTACATACATCCTCACTTAGACACACAAACAAAGACACACACAACCAGTACTCAATCAGCAAGATCCCTATCTGTCATCTTCTTCTCTAATCTATTCTCCCTACACAGAATCAACACACACACACAGAGTCTTGCAGATCTATTCTAAAAAAGAAACAGAGGAATACACTTTGACCCTCTAACACAGTACACAGCAGACCCCAAATGCACATACACAGTGCTACTCTTCCCCTTCACACACCCCACACCAACTATTCTTCTTCCCCATCTCCTCACACAATTAACACCATCACACATCGTTCACACGCAAACACACACTATACGAATCAGGACACAGTGACATACATCGACCCTTTTTTCTTTCCCATCACCCATTTCAGTGCACCACCATAAAAAAATACGCCAATCAATAGATCCAAACGCACATGTGATTACACCTACACAAAATCTAAAAAAATCAGAACAGAGGCGGATCGGGATTGGGGTTTGGGAGACAGTAACAGTGGTGGAGTTACAACCAATAACGATAGGATTGATATCGGCCTTGGTTTTGATGCTAACACTGGTTTTTGCTGTTGATTGTTTGATTGTCTGGTAAATTTGGAAGTTTTCTTTGATGTCCTTTTGTTGGTTCTGGGTTCTCCTCTATTTTTATTGGATTTGAGATTGAATAGAAAGGGAGTTGAGTTGCAGTGGCACCGCCACAGCTTAGTTGATGGTCGCTCCTCCCCCTCTGTTCGTTGGCGCTATTCCGTTTGCTATCATCGTTGTTTCGCCGGAGACTTCATCCGGTGCGATCCTTCCTTTGTTTTGTTATTTTTCGCTATTTGCAATGCTTTATGGTTGATGTTGTGATTTGTTATCTCTAATGACATTACTGACCCTATTTTTGTTCAATTCTTTTGCTGCGAGGCCTTACGATTCTATCTGGAATTGCGCTGTTGCTAAAAAACTGCTTGGACCCTACTGATATTGGACATGTACTATTTGGACATTGCACTAGGCCAAGGAAAATAATTATTTATTGGAGGCCTATTGATTTGAACGGATAAACACTCCTATTCCCACGTCCCTAAAACAAAAAGGCTATGATGACGTGCATAAGCCGTGATTATAAACGAGCCGCTGATGGAGTGATGAGGCCGGCACTTGGCATGGCAATACGACTGGCCGGCGTGTTCGCAGCCGTATCGACGTCCCTAACCTCCACCCAGTTCATACACACCTGAGCCGATACTTTTAAAAATCCCCTTCCCCTTTCTTTTAAAACTATTATTGTTGTTGTTATTATTATTATTATTATTATTATTATTATTATTATTATTATTATTATCATTATTTTTAATTGTTGTTGTTGTTGTTGTTGTTGTTGTTGTTGTTGTTATTATTATTATTATTATTATTATTATTATTATTATCATTGCATTTTTATTACTTTCATTATTATTAATATTATTATTAACTAACTTATTTTCTTTATAATTTGCGAGGTACATCGCGGTGAAATTACTAAAGACAACCCTTTTTTTCGAAAAGAAATAGAAAATATCTAAATTCATTTACTTTATTTAATTTAATTTTATTAATTTTGTCTAACAAGTTTTACTAACTTATTTATTTGTTTTGCAAGGCACGAGACGAATATTTATTTACTTGTCTTTAAATCTGTATATCATGGCTTAAATGTTTTATTGCTTAGTTAGTTTAATTAATTAATTACTTAGAATCCCAATTATAAAGTCCGGCTGGTAACCACATTTGGTAGAGCTCGAGAGGTGCCTAACTCCTTCCTCTCGAGTTAACTTGAACCTCTTACCTAGATTTTCTGTTACGTAGACTAAGTTTCGGAGTTAATTGTAAAATTAGCTAGAAAAAAAGTAGGTGCCCAAATACGCTTAGTTAAAAAATATGTTAGGTGGCGACTCCAATACTTATACTCAAACGAGTTCACCCAGTCAAATCCGAAACCCGACTCACCTAGAGTTTAGTCCAAAATCGGGTATGACACCAGTGTGAGGATGTTCGATGAATTTTGAATGGTCAATCCTCGATACTTGACTTCGATCGTAGTTTGTCGCCGCTAACGTCGAGCAAAATTGTTTACTACTTGACTGCGACTGTCCCCAGCCTTTGAGCAACCGATCAATCTTCTCTCTTCCATCCCCTAGTGTTTAGGTGCAAAGTAAGAGGGGCCGCACACTAGAGAAGAGATTCCATTGCGTGTCTCTCCGAATTTCTTTCCTTAAATGAGAAAACAAATAGGAGAAACAGGGTTGACTTGAAGATGAAGACCACGTTAGAATGTTCATCATACTTATCAACCTATAGTTCGGAGCGTCTAAAGCTCATATGTTCGCGGGTGATGTGTGTCATCATTCAATTCCAACTATGTCTATTATCTAAAAGTGTTTGTATGAAAAAGAAATAACAGAGCTGCCCAAATGGGAATAGAAAGTAAAATGAAAGCGAGTTATATGATACCGAGTGACACATCCCGATTTAAATACCCTAGTCAAGTAGGGATCGAACACATGGACTTGCACGAGACTCAATGTAGTTGGACTTCCTTGAGTTCAATTGTTTTAGCAGGTTAATCCTAAAATTAAGTGTCATTGTAGCTATACCTAAGTAAAGGTAAATTAACGCTAAGTTTGAAAATTAAATAAGAACTAGGATACTAACCCCCTAGCTGTTTAACTAAATGGATGTAGTTCTAAGCTTATTCACACCAAGGTCACCAAATAGACCTTGATCGCATATACCCAACTCACCCCTCTCGGTGATGAGTCCTCTCGGTGCTAAGAGTTGATGCCTTAAGCGCTAGCAACTAGTCTCAAGCACGGTATCCCCCTCTCGACTTTTAACCCATTAACCTGGAGTATATGCAACACACCTACCCCAGTACCCCGTCACTACACTTCACTTTACTATATTCACCCTCTGGTGTAAATCTAGTACTATTGGGCTCAACTTGATAACTTGAGTTTTACACCTCAAGTTGTAATAAAAGTAGTGATATAGGGTATTCCTAGGTGCTTAGAAGCTTATTATGACATACCCATTTGATTATTGGACTAGGGTTTAGTTAGCACACTAGTGGATGATTTAGCTACTCACACTAAGTAATGATTCAAGACTTGGACGTAATGAAATGTGCATTAAAATAGTAAGGTAGAAATGATTCTTACAAATAATGATGTTGTTCTTCCCAATTGAAGAAGGAAAGAGGTGTTGCTCCCAAACGCACATGCAAGTATACGTGGTCGATAAGTAATAAAGTAGTGAGCCAAGTATCGTTCCTTCGAGGACTATTTTTAACGACTGAATCCTAGCAAATAATTTTCGAAAAACTATTCAGGGCTCTTTTTCGATAGTGATTGATTTTTTACTAACTACAGAAGCAATAATTAAACGAAGCAAGTAATGAAATCAAATATTCGAGAGCAAGTTTTAAGTTGTTATCCATATAAGAGATAAACGGTCCAGAGTAAGAGCGGCAAACAATTGAGTCGAGTTTTTCAGTTGATTCTACTTCTTGATTTCCTAGATTGCTAACTAAAAGGTTAAATATATTCATGAAAACCTGTCGATTCTTCACGACTCTATTCAAGCTACTCTAATGCCTATATGTCTATGGAATTAAATAACATGCATGCATTAAAAAACTCTGTATTTACCTAAGCAAGGCAAATAGGTATATGTCTATCCTATCCGCAAAACGATTCCCTGATGCCCAAGTTCACAATGAAGCCCTATTCTTTCTTATGTGTGTTCATAAATTGTCTCTGTGGAGTTCAACTTATGAACCGTAGATAGTGTTCAATTATCAGGCCCTAATAACCAAACAATTAGGCACAAGAAAGAATAAACAATCCATAATGGTAAATCAATAGGAAGAAAAACTTTCAAACATCAACCTTCATGTAATTTTCCTAACTCTAGAACGAACAAAATATAAAATTAAAGAGCAGAATAAGAGAAAGAGAGAAAAACTCGTTTACAAGACATCTAGGGCTCTTCTGCTCTCCTCCACATCCAACCCCCCTAAAAACCTAAGTTATAATGTATTTATAATGTTTACAAAGTGGTAGGATAAGTTAAAAAAAATCCTAAACTAGTTGGGAAAACTTGTTCTCGCCAGACCCGAAGCTTCTTGGAAGCCCCTCTTCCAGTATAGTATTCAATTTCGAGGCTATCTCTGAAGCTTTTCTCTCAAAACAGCTTCCAATCTTCAGAGCATTCTTGGAAGCTTTGCGTTCAAAATAGCTTCCAACGCATCAGTTTGGTCCAAGCCCTACGTTTCAAAGTATTTTACTCCACTTTGTTTGTTCTTGTCTCGATTTCATCCAAACCAATCCTTAAAAAAAAAGAAAAAAAATCACAAACATGATAAATGAGCGCAAGAATCGTAATTATTCCATATAATGAATGAATAAAGTATCAAAATACGAGGAAATATTAAGGTAAAATAGGCGAATATCGCCAAACATCACCACCCCACTCTTAGACCTTTGCTCGCCCTCGATTAATCACTAAAACCAATTTCCCAACTAGATTCCAACACTCGATAGAACAGGTCTACCTATGATTATGGTTGATACTAACCATTAGACAAGAGCATAAGTACATACCATGTGATGCACAACATGCCAAAAATCCTTCATATTTAAAACGACAGAACAACCAACTCAAGACATCTCAATTTCAAAAACCGACTCAACGAAACCAGGTTTTCGCAAAATCACACCCATTCGCTCAACCTAGAAGTCAATAAGTTCACCTATCTCTCGCAAACCATGTACCCTCGCCCAAAATAATGAATCAAGAGAGCGTCCCAAAAATCATACAAAGAATAAATTTCAAGAATAAATCAGGGACATATATAAAAAGAATTCACTCGCTCTCACAAAGAAGTTCACGTGCCACACACAGCTTACCATAGGCTTGCGCGTAGCGTAGGACTCCACTAATGTAGGCTCACTCCAATTCGGGATTAACTAGGACTTTGAGGGTTGTAATGTAGGCTAAAGGATGGGTTGGATAAATATGGATAAAGTAGTGACTACCTCCCTAAGCACTTTAATACATCACTTTCAAGTGACAAAATAAATAAAGTCAATTGACAAAAATACATCACTTTAATACATCATTTTTTATATAATAAAGCAAGAAAAAAATAAAAATAAAGTCAAGTGACAAAATTAAAAATTGCTAAAAAGAAATTTCAAACAGTACGGTCATCCATAACCTCAAAAATTTGAGAATTCCATCACCCCACACTTAAACAGAGCAATGTCCTCAATGCGATAAAAATAAAGTGCAAGAGTTAAAGGAACTTCCCTGAAGACCAATAGGCCTAGCCTTTCGCGCTAGCAGTGGTTCCATCTCCATCACCAACCCAACCAAGCGTCCGTAGAGCACTGGGTACTCAGACTTTCCCCAACATGTTGTCACAATCATGCATTGAGGGTGCGGGCACCCCACACTTGAGCTCGTCATAACCTAAACCTGCAAAATATGTAGCTACACACACAAGAATCAACGGGGCATTGTAACGACCCCACACCTAGTCCGAATGATACTATAGGGGAAGTAAAACTAACTAATTAATCTAAACTAATCAAGCAAACAATAACTGGCAGTCGGACATATGAAAGAGCAAGACTTGGCTCTATGTCATGCAACAATGGCTCATGGCTTAGTTTACGTAGTGATCAATTCAAATTTCACACAAGCGCTATCAATTCTAATCATTTAGCTCATCAAATAATTCATGTTATGCTTACTAATCTTTTTGCTATTCAGATTCACAGAAACTTGAACATTTATTCATTGTGGCATTACGTCGAACATATGGCAGGTACAACTGTCAAGCTGTAGTGATAGTTATATACTTTATATAAATTTAGATATAAAAATTATTATATATATTTATGTTTTTATATAAAATATATGGTATTATCTTCAAACTGTGCAAATACACAAAACAGTCTTCCGGGAAAGAAAAGAACGCAAAAGCAAGAAAAGAGAAAAAAAGGTCACTGATGCCATCAGTGGGAAAAGAATAAAGAAATGCCACCAATGGCATTAGTGAGTTTGCATTACTGGGAAAGAGGAAGAAAAGGTCACCGATGCCATCGGTGGTTCGCATTAGTGGGAAAAGAATGAAGAAATGCCACCAATGGCATTAGTGAGTTCGCATTACTGGAAAAGAGGAAGAAAAGATCACCGATGCCATCGGTGGTTCGCATTAGTGGGAAAATAACAAGGAAATACCACCAATGGCATTAGTAACCTCGCATCAGTGGAGCTTTTTTGCTGTCAAATTTCTCTATAAATAGTCCAACGTTTGTTGAGAAGGATATCCCATCTTCTGTGTAAAAAATAAACACCTCTCTATTAGCTTTATTTTAGTTTTATAAGTTATTTCTTCTTTGTACAAATATTATTTTCTTTTCTCCATAATGGAGTAATTTTCTTTGGTTGGGATATTAGTTGAAGCTTGATAAAGTTTTTATAATGGAAGTCTTGATTTTATTATATTCTTATGTTGGGGTTTTCTCTTTATCATCTTTATACAACAGGATTAACCATAATCTTTATCTTATTTCTTTCAATTCTAATTCTCACGGAGGAGTTGACTCAAATAAGATTATTGATTTAGTAAAAGCTAATCGAAAGAGGTTTTTACTCACTTGGTGTACTCAACTAAGATACATCTTGTTTAAATCATTACTTTAGTCGGTTAACTACACTAATCGAAAGAGGTGTTATTAATCAATTATTGTTTAATGTCACTGACTATCAATAAATTAATAGTATAAGCACGAGTGGCGCTATTAATATATTGTAGTTAAGTGAAGTGGTTGTATTAGAAATAAATGATCATTCTTGAACAAGGTCTCTGTTTCACTGTCAATCGATTAACTACATTAACCGAAAGAGATGTTATTCATTGGTTACTTTTATGTGATTTGGTTGTATTAGAAATAAGCGACCATGTCATTAAACAGAGAAGAAATAATGAAATTTTGATTTTATTATAATAGTTTTATTTTGCTGATACAAAGTATCCCAACCTTTATCTTTATTATCTTTTATTTACTTTAAAAATTCATAAAATATTTACTTTATTGTTATTTAAATTTTTAGGACTATTAAACAATTCTCATCTCACCAATCTATTTCTCTCAAATAGTGACAAAAACAATATAAATTTGTAGCCTAGGTGGTTCCAATCTCTGTGGGACGATATCTTAAACTATACTATAATTTGACAGAGTACGAGCATAAAGTCATATACGCCCAGAGCTCGTCAAATTTTTGGCGCCGTTGCCGGGGATTGGTAAGCATCTACTTCAGATTAGTTGTCTTATTACTACTTTGAGAATTTTTTTTCTTTTTCTTCAAGTAATTTGATTCCTAGTATCTGACATGTGCTAGGAAAAAAAACTTGACAAAAAAAAAATTTTAAAAAAATCTGTATATGAACTTTCGTCACACGTTCTGAAAATGAATTTCAACCATCCAAGTGAAAGTCTTGTTGAGTTGGTAGAAAAATATTATCATAAAAATATTACTTGTGACTACTGTGGAGACAACCACCAAAGCTTTGAATGTCAGACAAGTAACACATTCACCTATACAAATTCTAGGAGAATCAAAGACCTTGAACAACTAATTAATAAAGTTAGCGAAAGGTCTATTACTTGTGAATATTGCGGTGGAAATCACTTCATTCATGAATGCGACGCAGGTAACTCTTATTTCTTTGGGCCATCTTATGAAGAATCTTACATTGTTTCTAGTCCTCACAGGTATAATGATTCTAAGGAATATGATTACAATCTGGAGCACAACCAATATGCACATGAAAATTGGGACACGTATCAACCACCACAAAAAGAGAATGAGAGCTTAAAAGAATCTGTGTATAATTTCATAAAAAATACTAATGAGAAATATGCACAGAATCATAAAATCATGACTGGCCTAACAATGCAATTAAGTGAATTGGTAAGTATGGCAATCTCTTTTAATTGTGGTGAGCACTTAACTGAAAGAACATGTGAAGATGTACCAATTTAAAAATATGACACTCATAAGAAAGAATCTATCACTCACGATGAAAAGCCTGATCAAGTGGAGATGGTTGAAAATAAAGATTTGGTTGAATTTAATTCAACATGTGATGAGTGCATACCCCATTTTTCTTATCCACAAAAAATAGCTAATTTGAAAGAAAATAATGATGGCGAGGTCAATTACACATATACAATTGAATATCCTTTTGACCTACATCTTTTATTTTCTTTTGATCACTATGACTCTGTGGATTTTGTTGTTGGGGATTTTCAGGAAACTGCATGGACCGATCCCTGTGAAAAATACAAAATGGAGTTAAGGATCAGCATGAACGGTTACATGCGTGCTCGAGGCAAGGCCAAGAAAGAATGGGACGTACAAAACAAAAAATTATTTTGTGATGTTCTTGGCCAAGTGAACTCTGAGAATAATTCCAAGGAGCAAAAAAGAAAAAAAAAATTGGGGACCCCCTTTACCTCTTTTTTCATTTAAATTATTTGTCATGAGGACTTGACAATATTTAAGTGTGGGGGTAAAAGAATTTTTTTTTTGTATGTAAATATGTGTGTGTTTACAAATTTTGGTGTATTTTTCTTTTATACCTTTTATTGATTTAATATTTATATATAACTTTGTATATATAATATTTTTTTAATGTATTTTTCTTTTATAAAAAAAAAATTAGCATAACTTCTTTCGCATACTTTCATGGATTTCTTTGTTCAGTTCTTTGTCATGGTCGTAATATTTTGAACTGAACATCTTTTAGGATTTTCAATAAATTAATTAGCTAAAAATATGATTTTTCATAGAATGAGATTTTGGAAAATCAGATTTGATTGGGTACCATTCTTGAGTTATAAGAATATCATTCCAAATTCATGTTTGTTTATTGGTGATTAAAATTATAATTTTTGCTAATCCCAAGTGTATTGTGTTGTCTTATTATCAGTTCTCTTTCTTATTTGAAAATTCAGAACTTGCCTTGAATGTGGTTTGAGACGAAATTCTAGGTAAATTTTTGAGTTATGAGATGAAAGTAGGCCTTCCTTGCTAAACCATGACCAAAATTAACCTACCATAATATTTTTTATCCCTAGTCAGCCCCGTTGAGCCTAATGAATTATCCCTTATTTTTCTTGATTACCAAACTTTAACCCTTAGCCTAATTTTTGTTGTCACATCTATTTATTCACCATGTTCCCTTTTTGGCACTTACAAAAAGAAAAATATCAGGGATATATTCTTTAATCCAAAAATAAACTATGAGGGGATAGTTGTGAAAGAATACAGCAAAATGGTTATTGAGAATGTTGTCATTTCAAAACAAAAAAAAAAGAATGAAAAGAAAAATAAAACCGCAACAAAGAGAATTTTTGATAGCTACATCATGAAAAGAAAATCAGTGGAAAAGATAGAGAGATATGGTGTCTGACAAAGAAAAATATGAAAAAAAAAGAATGTTGATTGTTCTAGAAAAATGAAGACAAAGTGATACTTGAATGTCAATGTATTGTGGTGTCTATAAGGACTCGAGTCATTCATATTAATATATAACATACCTGTTCCTAAGCCTACATTACAACCAAAAGAAAAGTCCTACATGATCTCAACTCAAAGATTCCTATATTAGTGGAGAGCCACATGATATGCAAGCCTATGGTAATTTTCGATAGCTAGAGATACTTCTTTGTTGAGAGTGAGTATTTTTCTATCTATGCCCTTATTCTTTTATATTATATAATGTGTGATTTATGGGCATCTCTCTTCATTTGGTGAGACACATTGGGATTAGAAAATATTGTGATTTTAATTCTCAATCGGTGAACATGAGTACGGATAAAGATCATTTGAACTTGAAGTTTGATCTTAGTTGATTCTTATTTGCCGAAAATTCTCATTCTTCTTAATGTTTTTAGCTGCTACTTTATGTTGTGTCCTTTACTCGAGGACGAGCAAATATTTAAGTGTGGGGGTTTTAGATAGCTATATATTTTATATAATTTTAGATATAAAAATTATTATATATATTTATGTTTTTATATAAAATATATAGTATTATCTTTAAACTGTGCAAATACACAAAACAGTCTTCCGGGAAAGAAAAGAACGCAAAAGCAAGAAAAGAGAAAAATGTCACTGATGCCATCACTGGGAAAAGAATGAAGAAATTCCACCAATGGCATTAGTGAGTTTGCATTACTGGGAAAGAGGAAGAAAAGGTCACTGATGCCATTGGTGGTTCGCATTAGTGGGAAAAGAATGAAGAAATGCCACCAATGGCATTAGTAACCTCGCATCAGTGGAGCTTTTTTGCTGTCAAATTTCTCTATAAAGAGTCCAACGTTTGTTGAGAAGGATATCCCATCTTCCGTGTAAAAAATAAACACCTCTCTATTAGCTTTATTTTAGTTTTATAAGTTGTTTCTTCTTTGTACAAATATTATTTTCTTTTCTCCATAATGGAGTGATTTTCTTTGGTTGGGATATTAGTTGAAGCTTGATAAAGTTTTTATAATAGAAGTCTTGATTTTATTATATTCTTATGTTGGGGTTTTTTCTTTATCATCTTTATACACCAAGATTAACCATAATCTTTATCTTATTTCTTTCAATTCTAATTCTCACGGAGGAGTTGACTCAAATAAGATTATTGATTTAGTAAAAGCTAATCGAAAGAGGTTTTTACTCACTTGGTGTACTCAACTAAGATACTTCTTGTTTAAATCATTACTTTAGTCGGTTAACTACACTAATCGAAAGAGGTGTTATTAATCAATTATTATTTAATGTCACTGACTATCAATAAATTAATAGTATAAGCGCGAGTGGCGCTATTAATATATTGTAGTTAAGTGAAGTGGTTGTATTAGAAATAAATGATCATTCTTTGAACAAGGTCTCTGTTTCACTGTCAATCGATTAACTACATTAACCGAAAGAGTAATTGGTTACTTTTATGTGATTTGGTTGTATTAGAAATAAGCGACCATGTCATTAAACGGAGAAGAAATAATAAAATTTTGATTTTATTGTAATAGTTTTATTTTGCTGATACAAAGTATCCCAACCTTTATCTTTATTATCTTTTATTTACTTTAAAAATCCATAAAATATTTACTTTATTGTTATTTAAATTTTTAGGACTATTAAACAATTCTCATCTCACCAATCTATTTCTCTCAAATAGTGACAAAGACAATATAAATTTGTAGCCTAGGTGGTTCCAATCTCTGTGGGACGATATCTTAAACTATACTATAATTTGACAGAGTACGAGCATAAAATCATATACGCCCAGAGCTCTTCATGTAGTTTCACATATATTTGGAGAGGATGACCCTCCTATTTCTATGGGACTTTCAAGCTTAACAGATACCAAATCACCCGACAAGGGCTCAGAATTTTCATCTATACCCGACAAGGATTCAAACATAACACAAACACCACTAAAAACAATGTCTAAGGAGCAGGGATATGGGACTGTAACTGTATAGCACTAGTAGTGAGGGAACAAGAGGAGAGAGACGTATAAGAGTAGGATTTAAGAATGAGTGACATGGAGTGAACTGATTGCAAGAAGATGGATTGTTTGTTAAACCCCGCGAGAGAGGGAATTTGTGCTTTATGTTAAAACTATTGCGGCTCAAAGGGTCAAAACTGGGTTGACCCATAAAAACTAAACTTTCTTGGAAGCTGTCATGGAAGCGACGCATGCTCCAAGCTTCATCAAATTTAGAGGCTTCTGTTTAGCCCCTGTGGTATTGGGAGCAATGCCTCCTACTGTTTCTTGGCAGATGTTTGACTTCTTGAAAATCCTAAGTGTTGTAGCATTTGAAAGCCATTCTTGGCGCGATGCACCAATGGCCGCTTCTAGCAAGTTTAGAGTGTCTGTTTAGCGAAAGCTGTGATGGAAGCACTCTGCTGCTACACTAAATTTTCCAGTATCATTTTGCTAAGTTTTATAGGCTTCAAAGGACATGGAGAGTGCGATGCCTTGGCAAAACTTTCAACTGGTCTAAAGCTTTTGTTTTGAGCAAGCACTTGTAAAAGTTTAGCACCTCTCACAGCCTCCTCCTGTATTTTTCTAACCACATTATTCTAAGTCCTTAGCTTTCTCCATTCCGTGTTCCCTATTGCATATACATGATTCGCCTTCCGACCCTCCCGAGCTCTACAAAAACGACAAGAAAAATTACGTAATACTATATAAATGAAAACTACTAAAACTATAAAAATTGAGTTGCCTCCCAGCTAGCGCTTGATTTAATGTAGCGGCACGACGAAGACAACTTCGCCACTTTTTCCTCCATCTCGAACTTATGAATTGACTCCCCAGCTTTGCCTCATGCTTACGGCTATGGTACTGGGGTGGTTGAAAAAAATACTAAAGAACCAATTAAACAATGTCGCATTTTACACTTTTTTGGCTCTTAAGTGAGGAATGTCATTTTGTCTTCTCGGTATAGCAAATTTCAAAATATAGGCACCTTGTTCCTCATTCCTACGCTTCTTAACAAGCTCAGATGACTTGATTCTCATGTCACCATTCAAATACAATGTTGAAAAATGATTGGAATGAGGTCCAATGCACTTCAATTCTAAAATTGCATTACTTTTGATACCATCACTTGCATAAACACTAGAGTCCCCAACTATGATATTTTCTTTTTCCTCGCTTGACTCCAATGTAATTTTCTTAACCTCGGCATCATGAACTAATATTGGGTCGAATGCTAGGAATTTTACTTTTTGCTCCTCAAATTGTCTCCTAAGCTCTTCTATCTAAAATTTACTGTTCACGACAATTGATAATTGGGCATTAGACGCCTCAACCATATCACAAAAATTCGCTTCCAAGTCGTGAATAGCTAAGCTGAATTGATCAACCTCTTGTCTGAGCTCTACTCTTTCGTCGATAAACTGTCTCGTCATATTTGTAAGTTCACTCCTGAAATCTCCATATGTTTCTAAGAGGATGGCTTGCTCCGTTAGCAAATTTTGGCTCACAACCTGCACTTCATCATTCTTGTCAGACTCATAAGCATTGTTAGAATCTTCACACACATTGATGGAGGAAGGAGTATGACACTTAGAACAAGAATTCCACCGACCACCACACAATTTGCAAAAATTCCAAACAAAGGTCGTAGAAAATTTACATAACCAATTTCGTAAGTCTGCAAGACTTGAACAATTTTTCCTCAAGTGGGTTCCTCCATAAAGTAGACAAAAATCGGTAAAATATGAGCAAACATCATTCAACCTATTTTCATTCAAAGATGCCATGATAATAAGTAACACAATAATAAACTAAACGAAAAAATTAAACCTGAATAGAAAATAATAAATCGTTCAAAAAGAACATTGTCAATTGTTTAGTCCCCGGCAACGACGCCAAAAACTTGTTGCTCCCAAGCACACACGCAAGTATACATGGTCGAAAAGTAAAAAAATAGTGAGTCGAGTATCATTTCCACGAGGACTATTTTTAACGACTGAATCCTAGAAAATAATTTCCTAAAAACTATTCAAGGATCTTTTTCGATAGTGATTGATTTTTTACTAACTACAGAAGCAATAATTAAACGAAGCAAGTAATGAAATCAAATATTCGAGTGAAAGTTTTAAGTTGTTATCAATATAAGAGAGAAACGGTCTAGAGTAAGAGCGACAAACAATCAAGTCGAATTTTCCAGTTGATTCTACTTCTTCATTGTTGACACCCAATTTTGTCTCGAAATTTTTGAATTAATATCTTATTGTTTTTAAATAAGGCATAATTTTAACATCAAAGGCTAATCGATTAATTTTGAAGAAGAAAGGCCAAAATTGCAAAAACATACCCTAATTTCAGCTTACCATGCAACTCTCTTTATTGAATCAATGATCCAAAAGGGGTTAATTTTGTTCCTACATACTATAATCCGGCCTACCCATGCAATACCCCAATTTTTTAATTCATTCAAAATACGCTAAATGTGCAAGCCTAAACCTACACCTAGCCTATCTACGCAAACACTACTTGTATGTTTACACTGCATATACGTTATACTCCCCCCCAAAAATCAGAAATCAAAATCCCAAACCGTTTCCATATTCCCCCTGACCCGGAATCCCTAAAACTCGTCGACCCTAAACCCATTTTCCCTCCCAAATTTTGAATGAAAAATGCCAAATTATCTGGTCCCCCACCTCTTTTCCTCTCTCTAGTACAAGGTATTGATCTTTATTGAAGGGGATATTACTTAGCAGTGTAGCATTTTGTACTCAGTTTAATTATTGCACTAATCAGTTAGTTAGTTTATCAGTTAGTTAGTTAGTTAATGGAGTGATAGGTAGTTAGTTTGTTAGATAGTTAGTTGAAGATAGTGGAATGTGTATAAATACATGTACAACTCATTGTGAGCTTTAATGCATTGAAGGGAACAGTTTCCTTTCTCTCTCTAAGCTGCTCTCATCTCTCTCTAAGCTCCTCCTCCACCAAAATATCTTCTCCCCCTTGTTCGAGCTAAGAAGCTTCTGGAATGAGCTTCATGAATTGCTTCATGGTATCAGAGCAATAGTGACCAAACCTGAGCTCACTGCATTCGATCCTTTCACTGCAGATCTTCCCTAGCTTGTAACAACAATTCCATGGCAACAATCAGTGGCGGAGTTGCAGCAGTCTTCGATCATAACCACCCTCTTTACCTTCACTCAACAGATACCTCAGGCACAGTGTTGATCTCGTTACAACTCACTGGATCAGAGAATTACTCAGTCTGGAGCCGGGCAATGAAGATAGCTATATTAGGAAGAAATAAACTAGGGCTAATCGACGAAACCTGCAGAAAAGAGAATTACTCTGAGGATCTGGGAAACCAGTGGGAACGATGCAATGCAATTGTGCTCTCATGGATCATGAACACAGTTTCAAAGGAGTTGATGACTGGGATAGTGTATTCATCTAATGCAAGCAGTGTGTTGAATGATTTGAAGGAGAGATTCGACACAATTAATGGATCCAGAATTTATCAACTGCATAAGGAGATTGCAACAATCAACCAAGGTACTAGCAATGTGTCTACTTATTACTCAAAACTGAAGCTTCTTTGGGATGTATTTGATTGTCTTGTGCCTGCACCTGGATGTGACTGTGAAAAATCTAGGGATTTTGTTATTTTTATGCAAAGACAGAAGTTGTTGCAATTCCTAATGGGGCTCAATGAGACTTATGAGCAAGCTCGAAGCCAGATCCTTATGATGACTGTATTACCCAATGTGAATCAGGCATACTCTATGATAATGGAGAGGGAAAGTCAGCGTATGATTGCTAACACTCATAACACAAATGAACTAGGAGATATAACTGCTCTATTCACTAAAGGGAGAAATATGCAGAATTCATATAACAACAGTGGAAACAAAACAGGCATGAACAATAAAGGTAAAAACATTTAGGGTTACCAGAGAAAGAAAAAGGATTACAACATCAAGTGTGAGTACTGCAAGATCAGGGGACACAGCATGGATGATTGCTATAAGCTGAATGGATATCCAGAGAATTTTGAGCCAAGAAGAAACAATGGACAGCATGTAGCAAATAATGTACTGGCAGAAATGACAAACAAACAGGAATCAGGTCATGCAGAGAAGGAAAATGATATGATGAATAGGGGACAACAGCATAATGATGGACAGAAACCCACAGCACCTTACTTCACTCAGGAGCAGTTCAGTCAGATACTGAGGCTGATTCATAAGGAGAATGAAGCTGAGAATTCATCTAACATGGCAAATATGGCAGGTACTACTCATGCCCTTCTTGTTGAGAGTAATAGTAGAGACTGGATAGTTGATACAGGAGCAACAAACCATATGATCTCTGATTTGGCTTGCTTAAGGAAGAAAAGATGTGTAGATGCAGCAGATTCACAAAGTGTACACCTACAAAATGGTCAGGTAGCTCAAGTTACACATGTTGGATCATGTGACCTAGCAGGTGGTCACCAGCTTGACAATGTCCTGCACATACCAGCCTTTAGATATAACTTGTTGTCAGTGTCTAAGCTGACTCAGGACTTGAACTGCTCAGTGTCTTTTTTCCCTAAGTTTTGTCTGTTTCAGGACCTTTGCAGTGGGAAGGTGATGAAGATTGGTAGAGAGTGCAATGGCCTCTATCTACTTCCTCAGACTTCTGCTGTAGGATCCAAACAAGCTGCTAAAGGCCTAATGGCTACAGGAGGAAATGTGGAGCCTGAAGTGTGGCACAGGAGATTAGGACATCCATCAAGTGAGACAATAAAACATCTGTTCAGCTTTCCTAAAAATAAAAGTGAGAAGCTAGTAGAGCATTGTACAGTCTGCCCATTAGCTAAACTCACACGACTACCTTTCCATAAAAGCACTAGTAGAGCAGTAGCACCATTTGATTTGATCCACATTGATGTATGGGGCCCATACCATGTACCTACATTTGATGGAAATAAAATGTTCTTGACTATTGTGGATGATTACACAAGGAAGACATGGATATTTCTGCTTAAATTAAAGTCAGCTGTCATAATAATGCTAAGAAGATATATTCAGATGGCTAAAACTCAGTTTGACAAGCAGATCAAGGTAATCAGAACAGACAATGGGAGTGAGTTTGTCAACCATGAGTGTGCTTCTCTCTTCCACTCTGTTGGCATTGTCCATCAGACGACTTGTGTGTATACACCTCAGCAAAATGGCATAGCTGAGAGGAAGCACAGACACATCCTAGATGTTGCAAGAGGAATCAGATTTCAGGCAGGTATACCCATGAGGTTCTGGGGACATTGTGTGCTGGGTGCAGCATACCTCATCAACAGGCTACCCTCTAGGGTTCTGAATGGTAAGAGCCCATATGAGATGTTCCACAACAGGTCTCCAAGCCTAGGGCATCTGAGAGTACTGGGATGTTTATGCTATGCAAAGAAGATGCACATACAAGACAAGTTTGAAGAAAGAGCTACAGAAGCTGTGTTTATGGGTTATTCAGAAGTTACTAAGGGGTATATACTCTATGATCTAAATAAACATAGCTTCTTTGTCAACAGGGATGTCTCCTTTAGGGAATCCATTTTCCCTTTCAAGAGCATGCAACAGAACCAAGATTTCGTGTTTCTGGATGGGGATGAGCTGCATCAGCAGGCCTCATTGCCTGAGCACTTACATGTGCCACCAGCTATAATACAACCTCCTGATACTCCATCACATACACAACAAGCTCAGACACCTGCCAGTACCCCTAATCCCACTGATCATGTCCCTGCTTCACCCCTCACATCATTAGACCACTCATCTACACCTGTACCAGCACCTCGACAGTCAATCAGAACTACTAAAACTCCAGCATGGTTGACAGATTATGTCACCAACTTAGCACCAGCTAAGCAGACTCAACCATATTCTCTTTGCCACTCAGTCAGCTATGACTCTCTTAAGCCTACTTACCACAAATATCTCACTGCATTCTCAGCTGAACTTGAACCAAAAACATTTCAGGAGGCATCCAAGCATAAGAAGTGGGTGGAGGCCATGAAAGGAGAGATCCAGGCATTAGAAGATAATCATACCTGGGAATTGGTCAAGCTGCCACTTGGTAAGAGACCTATTGGCTGCAAATGGGTCTACAAGATCAAGTATAAAGCCAATGGAGAAGTAGAAAGGTATAAGGCTAGGCTAGTGGCCAAGGGGTTCACACAGAGAGAAGGCCTTGACTACCATGAAACCTTCTCTCCTGTAGTCAAAATTGTCACTGTCAGAGCAGTGATTTCCGTAGCAGCTTCTGCCCACTGGCACATTCATCAAATGGATGTGCATAATGCCTTCTTGCAGGGTGATTTATATGATGAGGTTTACATGTCCCTGGCACAGGGTTTTGCAAGCCAGGGGAAGAATGTAGTATGCAGGCTTGTCAAATCCTTGTATGGACTAAAACAAGCTAGTAGGCAATGGAACAAAAAGCTAACAGAAGCATTGATCAACCAGGGTTTCAGACAGAGTTCCCTAGACTATTCCTTGTTCACAAAAAGAAGAGCAGGAAACATAATAGTCATTCTTGTTTATGTGGATGACATGTTGATTACAGGAAATGATTTGAAACTGATAGAGGAAACCAAAAGAGACCTGCAGAATACCTTCAAAATGAAGGATTTGGGAGAGTTAAAGTATTTCCTTGGAATAGAATTCAGCAGATCCTCAAAGGGAATACTCATGAACCAGAGAAAGTATGCATTAGAGTTGATCTCAGAGGTAGGGATGTCTGGTGCTAAACCTGTTGTGACCCCCTTGGACTGCAATCAGAAGTTCACTACTTGTGAACTAGACAAGCTGACAGGTCTCCAAGGGGATGAGTTACTTGAAGATGTAGGAAAATATCAAAGACTAATAGGAAAATTGTTATACCTAACACTGACCAGGCTTGACATAGCATTTGCTGTCCAGACTCTCAGTCAGTTCCTGCAGGAGCCTAAGAGATCTCACTGGGAAGCAGCTCTCAGGATAGTGAGATACATCAAGAGGGAACCAGGACTTGGAATTATTATGAGCAGCAGGAGAAATAACAAACTGATAGCATTCTGTGATGCTGACTGGGCCTCATGTCCAAATACCAGAAGATCAGTCACTAGATTCATTGTCAAACATGGTGAGTCACTTGTGTCTTGGAAATCAAAGAAGCAAAGCACTGTGTCAAGAAGCTCAGCAGAAGCTGAGTATAGAAGTATGGCAATGACAGTATCAGAGATAGTGTGGCTGACTGGACTATTCAGGGAGATTGGTGCAAGGATAGAACCGCTTGTTGACCTCTACTGTGATAGTAAGGCAGCACTTCAAATTGCAGCAAATCCAGTCTACCATGAAAGGACAAAGCATATAGATATAGATTGTCACTTCATAAGAGAGAGAGGATTCAGCAAGGGATGATCAACACTTCACATATTAGAACAGGAGAACAACAAGCAGACATCCTGACTAAAGCATTAGGAAGATCTCAACATGAACATCTGGTGTCCAAGCTGGGAGTGCTTAATATCTTTGCACCTGCCAGCTTGAGGGGGAGTATTGAAGGGGATATTACTTAGCAGTGTAGCATTTTGTACTCAGTTTAATTATTGCACTAATCAGTTAGTTAGTTTATCAGTTAGTTAGTTAGTTAATGGAGTGATAGGTAGTTAGTTTGTTAGATAGTTAGTTGAAGATAGTGGAATGTGTATAAATACATGTACAGCTCATTGTGAGCTTTAATGCATTGAATGGAACAGATTCCTTTCTCTCTCTAAGCTGCTCTCATCTCTCTCTAAGCTCCTCCTCCACCAAAATATCTTCTCCCCTTGTTCGAGCTAAGAAGCTTCTGGAATGAGCTTCATGAATTGCTTCAATCTTAGTTGTTCATTTTTTTTTAACAAGAATCAATCTGAGCTGTGAATGTCATAACGTCCATTTTTCTCTTTGAATCAGAGTGAAAGTAGTACAATCCAAGAGGAATATACTATTTTGACCCTGGTTTCAAAGGGGAAAAGAAAAGGAAGTGAGGTCAAATGGGAATCCGAAAAACCAAAATTCAGGTATTAAAATGATTTTTTCCGATTATTTTTGCATAGAGGAGATAGGCATAGCAGTAGCAGCAACTAAAAGAACATTAGCACAATTTTCAAAAAGGAAATTTCTCAATTAATACGAAGTAGTGGTCTGATTCTGGTAAAAAAAGCATTGTGTCATCGCTTTAGCTCGAGTCGTCTTCTTCAGACTCATCGCCCTCATTCGCTGCGCTGCAAAAGGTAAAATCGTACCTTTTTACTATTTAACATTTTTTATAAATGTATGTTTTGCTCAGGTTTTGCTCATGGCTTGTTATTCTGAATATGTTCTGAAATTGTTTCTTAGTGTAAAGTTTGTTGGTGAAATCTGGGATTAATTCTATTTGTGTATTTAGAGACTGAAGTGCTTTTGATAAAATGTATATTGGCATCTCTGTCGTTCCTTTTTCTTTTATTGGATTATTTTTCTCGTTGTTTTGGAAGTGAAAGGAGGTGTAGGTTGGTTGTAGTGAGAAGTGTTTTAGGATTAGAAAAGTGTCTTCTTTTAATTTTTGTAAGTTTGGTAAGGAGGTTTACGATCAGGAGTGTGATGTGAGCAATCTGCAAGTGCTGGGAGGTGTTTGTAGATGCAGTGAGAATGGTCAGTATGTGTAAGTGTTTGAGATTAATTCAGGAGAGAGTAGGAGTGGCAGGGAGTTGTTTCTTAGTTTTAGGAGGCTTGTTTTTGTATATAGGCAGATCTGGATTGGTAGAAAGGAGTTCAGGTTCCTAGCTTTGTTTCAGGTTGTCCAAGAAGTAGTATTAGGTGATTTCAGTGGTTTGCAGGTAGTTAATAAGGGTGTAGCAGTTTCAGAGTTGTCTCTGGTCTTGTTTTTGGTTGTTGCAGGTTAATTTGGAGAGGTTCAGGGTGTGGGAATGAGAGGATGTGGCAAGGCTGTTTTTTTGGAGTTCTGTTTTGGTGGCTTTAGGATAGAAAGAGGTGCAGCTGATGGAGTAAGGGTTCAAGTGTAGTTCAGTGTGTGTGAGTATGCAGTTTTTTTGGTGTGTGAAGTTCAGGGCATAGATGAGTTGCTAAGTCAGTGCTTGTGTGTGTTTTTGTGCAGAGTCAGTAAGGAGTTCAGGGTAGTCTGAAGTGTGGTGTGGAGTTGTTTTTGGTGGCTGATCAAGTTCAGAGGTTCAGGGGAGTACTGAGTATAGTTATGAAGTTTAGGAGTAGGGTATGAGTTGAGGCCTGTGTAATGAATGTGCAGGGGTTCTAATTAGTGCTTCAGGATGTTTGTGAATGCAGCAGGATGGTTCAAGTTGTGTAATGGTTTCCTGAGTGTGAAAGGAGTTCGTTTCATGGTTTGTAGTTATTTGAATGAAGCTGGTTCTCTATTTTATCAGAAGAAGGGGTGTTCTTAGTTCCCTGTTTGTGTGTGGAGGATTTGTAGGTGATGTATGCAATTCAGCAGGTTTCAAAGGGGCTGAGTTTCATCTCAGATCTTGTTTAAAGTGCAACAAGAGTTCAGGAGTTTTGTTGTTGGTAGTTTCAGTCTTGTAATTGTCTAAGCCCTGTGTTGGTTAGCTAGGATCTGCATTTTCTTTAAGTTATCAAGTCATCTTTATATTATCAAGTCATATGTTATGTTCTTGCCCTCATAAGCTATTAGTATTTGCATCTGTATGGTTAAATTTGGAGGTATGCTTTAGAGTTGATCGAAAGTTAAATGAGAAGCCATAATATCTCTTATGATCCATGTTTAATTGGTTATAAAATTGGACCTTTATGTCTCTGATTACTGATGTGTATCAAGTTCACACTGCTCCACTTGGATAGATAAATACTTTGGTTTTTTTCTGTGTGGTATTCATGACCATTTGGTTTTCTTTTATCCTATTTGGTTTTTGTTGATTGTAACGATTATATTCCTAAGGCATTTGGTTGTGAATCTGGATAATCACTTGGGATTGATAAGAATGTGATATCTTTATTTTTTCTTTGGCGTGTTTGGGAGCTGTTTATGTGTTTGCTAACCAGCCAAGTTTTGGGTAGAAACATAAAATTAAATGAGCATTTCTCTTTAGGAGACATTAGTTATGTCATTTCTTTTATTGTTTAGTTAGTCTAATATAATGTGAACCTTATCTTTGAATCGAGAGAGCAAAAAAAAATCCTTTACATCATTTTTGTGTTTAGTGTATTTATATGCTAGTAATTTTTATCTTCCACATTTTCTCTCAATGAACACATGGAAATAATCACGTGGAAGCGAGTTGGTAAAACTCGCACATTGGGATTGAATCATTGGCATTAGAGTCTTTTGGGGTCGAGTTCGAGTCTCAAATTAACAAGTTGCTATTCAAGGCTTGTTTTTGCGAGTTTGCTATTTTCGCGTTCTACTTTCTTTCCCCACTCTTTTAGAATCCATATTATAGGACTTCCTTATAGACCGGATTAGGAGCCCTGTAGGATAGAAATTGTATCGAATAGTGGTTGATTATTATGAATTATTTAAATTGCTTTTGAATGCCTTGTCTGTTTTCTTTGCGAATCGCTAATTAGTTTATGAATGTTAAGAATCGTTTGTCAATTAATGAGTGCAAAATAAAAATTCATTTAAAATCGTACCCCTTTTTTCATTATTTGCATTTGAATTATTTATTTACTATATTAAATATTTAATTACTTATTTATTTTATTTATTTATTTAATCTAATTTATTTATTTAGCTAATTAATTAATTATAATTATTATTTATTTATTTATTTAATTTTAATTCTTTTTTATTTACTTAATCTAATTTATTTAATTAAATATATTATTAGTTATAATTATTCATTTATTAATTTAATCAATTTTTAATTAATTAATCATTCATGTATTTAATTCATCAATTATTATTTATTTATTTATTTAATTAACCTCTAATCATTCATTGCCTATTATTTATCTATCATCGGTTATTATTATCTTTATTCAATTTTATTATCCTTTATTTATTTTACTATCCCTTTATTTATTCATCATTCCTTATTTATTTTATACCTTTTCCTTAAAATTCTTTAACTCTTTAAGTTAATAAAATTCGTGAAAACCGCTGGATTAACCGCTTTTAGCGAATTTTTGAAAGTGCTCCCATTAGGAATCTTCTTTCGAATTTAATAGAACCACTTACCTTAGAATCTCTGATTTAATTTCCATTTAATAAGGAATAAAATTGCACTCGTTTATTGACATTTGGTTCCTAATAAACCTAAATTAGGTGGCGACTCCAAAGAAGTCCTTAGGAGTCCCATTATGTTGAAATTACACCTGATGCATATTTATATGTATTTTTGGAAGGTTCAATATTGATTTCCTAGATTTCTAACTAAAAGGTTAAATATATTCGTGAAAACCTATCGATTCTTGACGATTTTATGCAAGCTACTCTAACGCCTATATGTATATGGAATTAAATCATATGCATGCATTAAAGAACTCTGTATTTAGCTAAGCAAGGCGAATAGGTATATGTCTATCCTATCCGCAAATCGATTCCCTGATGCCTAAGTTCAAAATCAAGCCCTATTGTTTCTTATGTGCGTTCATAAATTCTCTCTGTTGAGTTCAACTTATGAACCGTAGATAGTGTTCAATTATCAGGCCCTAATAACCAAACAATTAGACGCAAGAAAAAATAAACAATCCATAATGGTAAATCAGTAGGTAGAAATTAACTTTCAAACATCAACCTTCATGTAATTGCCCTAACTCTAGAACGAACAAAATATAAAATTAAAGAGAAGGATAACAGAAAGAGAGAAAAACTCGTTTAGAAGACATCTAGGGCTCTTCTTCTCTCCTCGACATCCAACCCCTATAAAAACCTAAGTTATAATGTATTTATAATATTTACAAAGTGCTAGGATAAGTTCAAACAAATTTTAAACTAGTTGGGAAAAGTTGTTCTCGTCAGACGTGAAGCTTTCTTAGAAGCCCCGTTTCCAGTATAGCTTCCAATTTCGAGGCTATCTCTGAAGCTTTCTTCTCAAAACAACTTCCAATCTTCAGAGCTTTCTTGAAAGCTTTGCCTTCAAAATAGCTTACAATGCATCAGTTTGGTCCAAGCCTTGCTTTTCAAAGTATTTTGCTCCACTTTGTTTGTTTTTGCCTTGATTTCATCCAAACCAATCCTAAAATCACAAACACGATAAGCGAGCAAAAAAATCACAATTATTCCATATAATGAACGAATAAAGTATCAAAATTCGAGGAAATACTAAGGTAAAATAGGCGAGTATCGCCAAACATCAAGAGGTAATGATATTTTGTCTCTATCTTGCCTCTCAAGTTATGTGAAGTGTAAGATGCGCCCAAAAACGTACTTCTAGCTATATATAGTGTGTGCTAAAATTAATTATAAAATTGCCATTTGCAGGTTCGGTTGGAGCTCTTTTGCTAAAAGGGCTGAATTCTGGTGTTGATTCAAACGAAAGGGCTGGCGCCTCTTGGACATGGGCTAGCACCCTTTTTTGGGTTCGTATGAGAGGGCGACCGCCCTTAATTTGGAGACCGCATTTTCTTATTTTCCAAGAGAGGGCGGCACAGCCTTGCATCATGTGATCGCCTCTTCTACACAACAGTTTTTCCTTGCAAAGTGTAATGGGCACCCGCCTCTTACATGGGCGGTCGCATCTTCAAAAGTCTTCCAGTTCTTCAGCTTCCTTGCAAAGGGCTAGGGTCTCTTAACATGTCCAGTTTGATACTCAACATGAATTCACATCCAAGGAAGGGGCGGTCGCCCCTAGCATGGGCGACCGCCACTTCACTGTTTCTACAGCTTTCTTGAACTTGATCACTTTTCTTAGGTATTCTTGCTCTTTTTGTCTCTTCTTTTTCTTGCAAGATCTAACACCTGAAACCAGGCAGAATTCATCAATCTTTCCTATGGATTGGTCACTTTTCGATCTAAAGACAAAAGTTTAATCGAGTTAGAGTAGGCAAAATGCTCACGCATCAACTCCCGCAAACTTGAGTCTTTGCTTGTCCTCAAGCAAACAAATCTCTACCCAAGAGTAGTGAAGTACTTTCAAGACGAGCATACAATGAAGTCAAGTTCTATTTTTCAATCTGTTCAAAAGGTTTTGACCTCATTTGGTACCAACACACATTCACACTTTTATATACTAGAGAAGTCACTTTGTGAATCACTTCACAAGTTTTATAATGGTCTAAGGATGACATAGAGCTTCAAGCGTGGATTTGGTTCATCAACCAACTTCACTTAGTTTTAAACTTCATCACAAGCTAAGCTCTCACCTCTCATATCACCACTTTCAATCCTCACCTCAAAAGAATAGTCTTTATCTCACAATTAAATTCAAACTAAGTACTTCAAACAGTTAAGCACTCACTCTCCAAGGAATGTTCCTGAGTTGAGTCAAAACACTATTGGCTTGCACATATTGTGGCTCTCTACTAATGGAGAAGTACCAAATATTTGATCAACTAGTACTTGATTAGGCTTGTAATGAAGGCTCGGGGCTAGGTGTGATAATTTGGAACATAGTGACTACCAACCACCTTACCAACACTTAAACATTTTATTTCATCATTCTTTCACCTCCTTTCACCTTCTTTCTCTATTCCCTTTTCTTTATTTTCTTACTCATTTTTGTAATTTTCTAAGTCTAGGAAGCCTAATGCTTTTTATTCCCCTAGTCCACTCTTAATATTTACAAAATCTAGGTGGACTAATTCTATCCTTCCATTTTGTTTCTCCTTTTGGATTTTTCACAAGCTTTTTTTTCCTTAGCAGCTCACTAGGCTTCCTAGTATATGATATATCCAATTGATTCCCCCAAACTTAGGCTTTTGCCTCACTTTAGAATATTCACTTGAAAAGGAAATTTGCAATCACTCAACCACCAATGGATTACTCACATACCGGGTTACCAAATGATAGGCTAGCTAATAGGCTCAAAAGAGACAACTAGTGATATTTTTTTAGAGTAAGGGTATATGAAGAGGCTTAAAAAGGGTTTGAAAGAAAGCGTAGGATCATTTTCAAGTTCGACACAACTCCAATTTTGCCTTGAGCACAAGCCGGCAAGTTCTAGACCTCAACTCATATATGTGAACCCACCATCTATCCTCACACATACGCAAGTGGATCCATCAAGATAAAAAATCAACTCTCAACAAGGCTCACAAGTTGTAAAGTCTTAATGGTTCATTAGGAAACATGTCAATAACTCCAAAGCAATACATGAACCTAGAGTCATCGACCAAGGCCATAGACTTGCAAAGTGGACACTCCACAACTTGTCTCATACCATAAGATTCAAATGACATGTTGATACTTCATGAGACTTCCAAACCATAACAACCAAGCAATTTCATAACATCTACCATGTACACTACTTGGTTCAAACAACCACTTTCAGAAAGAACCAAGCAAAGAAAATTGAAAGCTTATTTAAAATAAAAACTATTTGGAACTTAACTAAATGTGTTGAAAAAGAAAGTAACATGCACTATATACAATCAAAAAGAGAGGTGCAAATTCAATCATGCAACCAAGTCAAGAAGGTACCAAAGTCACAATAGTATCAAGGTACATCACAAATGATAAAGTAACAACATTTATCAATTGATAGTTACTCCCACTGGGACCAACAATATTAAATGGACTATTTTAGTCATCGTAGTGCTAATCAGTACAGATCAATTATCACCAAAGTGATTCTTACTCAAATCTATTTGACTATCACTAGCAGAAACAATTTGATTCACAGTTTCATAAAAAGATAAGTCTTGACCTATCTCACCTTACTTAGGAAAAATATTAGCTAAGATGTGTAACATCGTGATTCAAATTCAGTTACTATGCCACTGCAGTCTTATTCACCTATGAACATATAAACCATAGACTTTATTGAGTATCATAGAATACGCATCCTTAATTCCCCTTGGAACTAGTATTTTATGTGGGGAAAAATGATTTATGAATAGTGCAGCACAATCGAAGAATTCAAAAAACTCAAATAAGATTTTTCTCTATCCATAACTTATATAGAGTAGAACTAATTAATTGACTTCGAAAGATTACATTATTTGAATCACAGATGTCAAACTGACTTACTTGCAATGAAGTATAATGCCACTTTAAGGAGGCGTCATAGACACGCCTAGGGCTCTTCTAAGATATACTAGATATTCTTGTCACTATTAACACTTTTGTTAAGTTCGAGAAAATATTCACGTAGCAGTTGACATATTGAAATAAAACTAGTATAAATATACTGAGACAACTTACGTACTTTCTTATAGCCTAAAATTCATATACATACTAATCCTTAAATGAATTAACTTTATTAATATTTGTTTCAGATTAGATTTGGAATCGAAAGTTCAATATATTTTCAATCATCATCCAAATTCTAATGTGTAACAAATTTAACATAATCAATTGTTTAAGGATCAATTGTCTTAAATTACTAATATTCAAGACTAAATAAGCATTAATTCTATAACAAATTTAAATAAACTTAACAAACTAGCATAAAGCATTTAAAAAAAAATTCGCACAAGTACACATACTTATACGAAAATTGTGTTACACAAACAACACAAATAGATGCACCTTCACCCGCTAAACATTATTCGTAATCGCCAATCGGGATGGCAACTACCTTTTCTGCTTATTTGGCTAATTCAACACCCAGTGATGGCGTCGACCTTTTAATTGGCCTCAACTAGGGGAAGAACATGAGATAAAAGATGGGTGAAGCCAACTTGGGCTTCCAAAAACCACTAAAAACTTCTTGACCAATCTAAACTTCTAATGTTTTACACTAGAAAGCAAATGTAAGAGTCCTTTGCATTTGAACCACTGGGACAACAAATGCCCCCTATCTTTTCACGTTTATCTAAACATAACAGTCTTGGAATAGCAAGAACATATCTCACTTCCTGTTCATGCCCCTTACTTTGTCCGCATCTTCCGACGTGGTAATTCTATTTTTTGGTAACACATACACAATAGATTCACCACAATATACACACCAAATATGTATACTATATATATACACACACATATATATAATTAACATGAAAATAAATTACTTTATATGTCAGTGATAAACTTTCTTTTAAATATATTCTCATGTAACATATACAAAAGAATACATCCAATGAGATTTAATACTATGCTTTAGAAGTTAGGAACCACTTCCTAAAATCTTTGGATGCCACCAAAAAAAAAAAAAAAAAATCTCTGCAACAAAGTTATTTTTCTAGGACCTATTTCCTGGTTACGGATTATTGAGACAAAATATAAAGATTTGTCAAATTCATTGCTGGATTTGCTTTCCCAACATCCACATAATCTCAAAGCTGGTGGTTGCCTCAAATTTCATGTTCTTGTTATCATGCATACCGGTAATAATCACAGAGACTATTAAGCCAATATTTGAGAGTACAATTCGAATTGTTTTTTTTAAAGAAAAGTTTCTGAAGTAAACCCCAAAAAAAAAAAAAAAAAAATCAACTTGGAAGCATCTCCCAAGTATCAACTGTATGGGAAAAAACCAATCTTCCTCGAAACCATTTTAATTTTTTTGAAATTATTGTTATTATCGATTTGGATATTTCTAGAAAACTAGTTATCTGACACGTGCGTTGCACGTGAATATCATGTTGTTTGTTGCAATATAGCATCCGGAAAAGATGTGTTTTAACAAAAGACATATATGAAAAGCCTAGTGTGTGTGTGTGTTTTTTTTTTTTTTTTTTTTAATTTATGAAAAGCCTAGTCTTTTCTTGTTTTCTGCCAATTATTTTAGGACTTCATTTAGAAACCATATGCTATTTGCTTTCCTTCTTTCAATTTCCATGCGATGCTATCTTGAGGCAACTTCGCATACAACTAGTGCAATTAACAAATGTGTATCTGTTGATATGGTTCGTTCTCTACCATACACGGTAATGCATTAGCAGCTCCCTCCAACCATGCTGTAAGATCATCCAATTGGAGTAATTGGTTTGAAGAGACCCAGTTCTTGACTTATACTCAGTAATGTTATCTTCTAGATCAGCTTAATTGAAGTTTCAAGCCTCTCTACTCGCAATTGTGTTTGCCTCAATAACATATCTCGTGACTCTTTGCTTCACTTTGGAGGATACACAAAGCGTTGATATATGATATGATAATTGGAATGATGAAATTAAAAAACAAATTTTCATGCCCCTCGTTCATACACTTTCAGTGCTTAAACAACTTTGAAGGAATCTATCCATTAAAAAGTTTTGCACCACCACAAATCATACAATAATAAAAAGAATGATTAGAGTATCATTGCAAAGAATTATACAAAAAAACCCTCAACGTCATATGTGAAATGCCGCCAACAAAAATGGAAGCTACAGTGACTATTTCATTAGCAAAGCTTTGCCGCCGCTAAAATACTTTCATACGACTTTGGACTTCTCCAACAATTTAAAGTTGCTATCAGAATAAGAAATTTTCTTTTCGCTTACGAGACCACAAGTCTATAGTTATTCAATTTTGATACAGAAGGAAGCAAGAAGAAGAATTCATACGTACAAGAAACTACCAAAAGATGTGGTTGTTCTTTCTTCTGTTTTACTTTGTTTTCAAACAATTTGACAATCATATAATATTGGTTCTAGAATAGTATTAGCGCCCCAAAACCAATGTCTCTTTGGCCTAAACTTTGTTGGAGACATGTCCACGTAGTCCAAAGACATGTAAATAATTTTCCACAATACAAACAGAAGCAAAATTGAAGAGCAACGAACTGTTCGCTCCGAGTGGGCATTAACACGAAAACACCAAATCAGGTAAAATTACAAATACTACATGGAATTCATACATATGTCATGGAAGAACAATCAAGACTAGGAAAAAAATAACACGAACTTTAATACCAATGAAGGATTACACATAATCCATGAATCCATAGTTCGCCCAAAATTTAACGGTATTTGTTTCACTAGTTAATGGCGTAATTATATATTATATAAATATGAACTACACAATTTAGTTCACAGTCTAAATTGTACATGAGTTACAGACGAAGATTGTTCCGTATTTCATAGAAGACCTCATTTTTCTAATTAGGAATCTCCCACCAAAGTTCTTCATCACAGAAGAAGAGATTTTAACGCATATAAAGGGGAGTGGGAGAGTTTTGAGTTCTGCTTCTCTCAAAGGAAAAGGACGTATATTAGCAGAAAGATTAGACGTTTCAGACACTTTAAACTTCTTTTATCTTTCCTACAAAATACAACTTGTGAGGATTTTCCCAGAGTTGTGTCTGTTCCCTCTTTTTCCTATTTTCACCCTTATATATATATATATATATATATATATATATATATATAACTAATTATATATAATTACATATTGAATATCGATCTGAATAGACCCATATGGGTGGACCGAGTCAAATTTCCAACAAAACCCTATATTAACATTGAACACCATTGTAACAAATGATTCACTATTTTAGCCATACCCAAAATAAAATGTTCTGATTTATCAAAATGCATCAATACTTCGCCACCGGGCAAGCCAACCCACAAGACAATTGCATTGCACAACCAAGTGTTTGGATATGTAACGTGTGTTGGCATACATGCTTCTCACTTACATATAGCTAATTAATATATATATTTTATCTCATTAAATCACTCACTCATGGTTAGTTGATGTGGCTTGGTCGACGTGGGTAAGTTTTTACCCTTTACCCTACCTCTCAGAAGGCAGGTAAGATCTGCGTACACCTTATCATCCTCAAACCCCACTTGTGGAACTTCAGTGAAGTTGTTGTTGTTGTTATCGTAAAGTCACTAAACTATGGTTAGTTGAATAGAAAATACAAAATCAACAAAAAGTCAAACTTCCTATGCTAGAAATGATACATCATCAACATATCATCATTTTTTCATCAAGTACATGACACATAATTTTATTCGTAATATATCATAAGATTTTAAAATTATTTAAAATTAAATTTAAAATGATAAATATTTTTCTCTTAAAATTTATATTTAAATATTTAATAAAAATGTCTATTATCAATATTTTTTGTGCAAGAATTTATATTCAAAGTATACATTTTTAAAGTTCATGTATGTAAGGGTAGAGAAAAGTTGAAAGTGATTATACAACGTCAAAAATCGAGCCAAACTAATAAGGTAATAATTCAGATAGCCACCCAAGTATACTACGTACTTATTTTACTCTTATATCAACTTACTTGCCTTTTCTAATTTTTTTATATACTCAATAGGAATGAAAGAATGCGATCGTAAGGAAAGGGAAGAACTCACTGGTCAGACATAAATATCTGTATTGAGTCACCTTATTAAAATAGAAGTAGTTTTTTTTTAAAAAAAAAGATGATTTTCAAGTCTAAGTACATTCTTTTTTGATAGAAACATGACTTAATATTAAAAAAACTTACGGAACATTACAGCAAGCGTTTATACGGCTGTTACGAGAAGTCGTACCGCTATTATTACAACCAACATTACTAAGGGAAGAAATGGCATTGAGCGCATTTAAATTCCCTAACGTAGACAACATAATACAAATATTATCCGATGACCTAATGATAAAAGAAGTGCCCTCTCTATCTTCCAACAAACATTGCTGGACAAAATTCGGAGGCACTGCATAGTGGATAGAAAAGATGGTAGACTGGTAGGGAGCTCCTTTAGCCAAGAGATGAGCTACTCTATTGCCTTGCCGAAAGTTATGCCTGATGGTTGGCACGTTCAGCTGGATCATCATTGACCTGCAATTTAAAATAATAGAAGCATAAGTAGGGGTTGGTTTATCTATTAATCACAATAAGTCAGTTGAGTCAGTTTCGACTTCTAATGAAGTAAAATTCTGGTGGATTGCTAGGGTTAACCCATGAAATAAGGCTAACAGTTCAACATGCAAGTGGTTTTGCCCCTGGACTTTTTTATGGAAGCCTAGGATCCAATCAATATTCATATTCCGGAAAACACCACCAACACTAGCTCTATCTTGAATTTGAGAGTAGGCTCCATCTATGTTAAGCTTGATTGACCCAGGAGGAGGAGGAAACCATGATACACTAATGTTAAGATGGCATTTATTTCTGATATCCTTTTTAGTGAGGAATATAAATTCAAGAATTTCGGAGTGGACACTACTAAAAATAAGGCATTTTCAGACCGAAATTACGGACCGAAATTCGGTTGGAGAACATTGTCCGACCGACGCGGTGGGATGATTCATCGAATTATAATTAAATTTTTTTTTACTTTAGCCGACCGCCGCGGTCGGACAAGAATTAAAAATTTTTGACCGACCGCAGCGGTCCGAGTGCGGTCGGCAGGCAGTGAATATAGCAGCACGGGAACACAGCCCGTTTTTCATTTCACCCAAATTATTTTTCTCTCTCTTTCGCCCCTTTCTTTCTTTCACCATTCTACCCAATTCCAAAGCCAAAATTCAACCCAAATCTATTAAAAAAACACTCTTAATCTCTTAATTCCATTCCTCTACAACTTGGTAAGTTTAATTTTCATAGTTTTCTTCAATTTTTCCCCAAATCCGAAACCCTAACTTTTTTATCTATTTTTTTTGTAGTTCTTCCATCTATCAAAGTTGGGGATTGTACATTAGTGGTGGTGGAGTACAAAACCATCCCTTGAGGTGAGTTTTATGGTGAAACACCAATATTTTTTTTAAATTTAATTTTAGCTCGTTTTTGTCATTTTTTCCTATGTTTGAATTTTAGCTCATGAAATTAATCCATGACATAGTAGTTGCTATTTGGTTGTGAACTAGGTTACATTGTGTTGTTGTTTGGTTTGGGAATTGTTGAAGCTAGTTTGATATTTTTGTTGGTATTGTTAAAATTAGGTTGATTGAAAAAGTGGGTGTTGTTAAAAAAATGATTGGGTTATGGAATACACATTTAGAAGATGATAAATTGGAAAGTAACACTTTGAATGGGTTGTTTTAGTGAAAAAGTTGGTGTTCCATTGAGAAGAGTACACTTTGAATGGGTTGTTGTTGATGGGTTCCTTTAGTAGTGTTGTTGTTGTTGAATGTTGTTAATGGTGTGTACTAGTGTTGTTGTTGTATTGCTTTGAGATAGAATTGTTGGTGTATAGTGTAGTTTGGTAGTTAGATTCTTTGAGGCATTTCATCAAATAAGTGGTGAGCAACAACTAAGTTGAATAGTTTGCAAATAGTTTTAGATTACTCCAACTAAGTATAGATAAGTAAATAGTTTTATCATTTTGAATAAATAGATATAAGTTTCAAATGAGAAGTGTTATTAACTACTAAATGATAATCTTAGAGAACAAACTAGTTAGTAATATAAAAATAATTGACTTAGAAAATTATACAATTACTTAATCTTATGAAAATTGGTAGTGTATCAAAGAAATGTTTGTTTAAATATTTGCAATTTAATATGCATCTCAAACGTGTAATTTTGTGTAGATATGGTTAATGAAAGTCGTAGTTGGATGTATAATAGAAATAATCCCGGCCGGCGGGCGATGAGGGCAGAATTTGCAGTAGGTGTTGAAGATTTTATTGAAAAGGCGAAAACACTTGATGATTTTATACGGTGGGGCCAGATTAAGTGTCCTTGTCTGGACTACCAGTGCATAAAAGGGAAAAAATTGGAAGATGTTGAAATGCATCTTTATAGGAAGGGTTTTATGCCAGATTATTTTGACAGCGATGAGACGAGCGAGGAAGAGGAAATAGCCGATGACCTTAACGCGAATGATGATGACTGACATGTTCGTAGTTTGTTATTTTTACTTTACTACAATATAATTATTTGCACTACTTTAGAAATGTATTCCATAAAAACTTATAATTTGATTATATCGTGCTAATTTATTGTGCTTATTTTACAGATATGTCATCTTCGGAGAAGGCTAGGGGAAAAAGAAAGGTTCAGAGTACCTCGCCTGCTTCAGTTGATTATACTACTCCTCCTGGACATGTACCTCATATGCTTCCTACACATCCTCCGTCTGCATATGCTCCAGGTTTTTTCACTCCTCCTCCTGCCTTTCCCCCTGGCATGCCCTTTCCTGCATCGCCTGGTTATGCCGTTCGTCCTTATGGCATCGGTTCATCATCATCCATGCCTCATCCATCTTCCAGTCCGTCACCATCCCCTTCAGCATCTACTCCTTCTGGATCTACACCTTCTGATGATCCGAGCTCGGTACCGGTGGACACTTTGGTACCACCTACTATACGATTTTATTCGCCGAGCTCGCCTTATTACATTGGTCCTGCAGGATCATATGATGATGACGGGAGGGTGAGGATTTATCCTGAGGGTAGCCGTGGGTAAGTATTTTTTTTTGTTATTTTTTAAGTATTTAATTCTACTATGAAGTTTAATTTTTTAGTATATTTATTTTAACTATAAATTTTAATCTAGTTTTACTCCCTCGATGGTGGCTACTCCCATAATCACAAGATGCATGAAATCTAGATGGACTGAGTCATGGCCATCCTGGGGTCAGGTACCATTCCCGGTAAAGATGAGCATGTTTGACGATTTTCAGGTAATAACTATATTTTATTTTTTAATAATTTAGTTAACTGTCACTTTTTTAGAAATCTAATATTCAATAATTATTTCAGACAAAGTGTATATGGCATCCTGCATTTAATAGCATTGCCAAAAGCAATTTCCTTGGAAAATGCCAAGATAGAGTGAAAGGTAGCATGTATGATTGTCGAAACAAAGGAAAGAAGCCCGAGTGGATATACGATCACGTTTGGGCACAACTTCTACAATATTGGGATACTGAAGAATTTAAGAAGAAGAGCGCCCAAGGAAAAGCCGCACGAGCCTCCGAAAGGGGTGGATCGCTTCACACCGGGGGTTCGGTTAGCGCAGCGACTCAGCGGATGATATTGGTAATTTATTATTTAATTGTATGTATTATTTTATGTAACTCACATTAATTTTCCATCTAACTTGTCATCTTTTTAATTTTGTAGGAAAGGCAAGAAGGGCGGCCAGTTCGTGTGCCTGAAATCTTTAAGAAGAGGCATATATACAGAAACAAAAAAGGAGAGGAAGTGTGGGTCAAAGTTTATGGATTTGTTCAAATTATTGACATTGTTATTATTACGGTTGAGCCATAGGTTCCAAAGGGCAAAAGATAAAAATTCATGTCATCCATAGTAGTTCGAGTTTAGTTTAGGGGAGAGGTTTTTAAGCCTAGACATCCAATCTCTACAGCTAGTAAGGTTCAAATTGATAGAGCAACTATCCCAAAAGTGTCTAGCAAGAGGACAGTCCACAAAAATGTGAAAGAGGTCCTCAACATTTAGTTTACAAGCAGGACAGGTAGGATCTATATATATACCAATTTTGTGCAGGTAAGAGCGGGTAGGAAGCCTATTATGAAGGCATTGCCAGAGGAAGAATTTGATTTTATTGAGAGTATTTATAGACCAAATCCATTTAAAATCTTGACTAATGGGAGTATGGGATTCAATAGTACCATAAGTGGATTTGATAGAGAAAAGCCCATTGCTATTAAGATTACATATAGGATAGTCTATATCAGAGTATTTGGAGTTGGGGAGAAGATGATTAAGGTAGGTTGTAATACTGTCAGGTAGGTCAAAAGATAACTGACCTAGATTAAGGATAACATCAGCTACTTTAAGGTTGGTATCAGCCACAGTTAGGGGACCACTAATGAATTTTCTAATAGGGGTTCTATTAGGAAGCCAACTTTGATTCCAAAAAGATATAGATTTACCATTGCCCAAAATCCAATGAGAATGGTCATTACAAATTGGTCAGACTGTGGAAATATTATTCCAGATAAAAGATTTGGACTGGGTAATTCGATTAAAAATATATTTATTAATAATTACACGAGCCCAGAGGGAGGAGGATGAAGAAAAATATCGCCAAGCTAGACTAGTTAGCAAGGCTAGGTTTTTCGTTTTTGCTTTGGTTATAGCCAGGCCTCCCAGGTGTTTAGGTTTAGTAACTGTATCCCAAGAAATAAGATGGAGCTTTTTCTTTGAAGAAGTAGTACCCCATAGAAAATTTCTCTGGATTTTATCTATTGTCTTGAGGGTCCTGGCTGGAAGGAAATGGTATTGCATTATGTGATTGGGAATTGTATTCAGAGTTGACTTGATAAGAGTAGCTCTTCCTGCCATTTTTAGAAAATTTGTTTTCCAATTTGAGAGTTTTGATTGAAGATTGTCAATAAGGAATTGGTAATCTTTATGTTTTGGTTTAGAACTGAGCATAGGAAAGCCAAGATATTTACCAAAAGACTTACTAATGCTCATTTCTAGGATGGAACCCAGATGTCTGGCAATCTGAGGAGTGACATTTCGAGAGAAAACTATTTTAGATTTGGAGGTATTAAATTTTTCCCCAGAAACATCACAAAAAAGGTCTAGAGTTTCTTTTATAGAAATGGCCGACCTATCATTAGCTTTAGACATAAAAGTAAGATCATCCGCAAATAGGAGATGTGAAATTTCAGGACCTTGGGGTGATAATTTAATTGGATTCCACGTGTTTAGATCGACCTTATGATTAATATAAACTGAAAGGAGTTCCAGACAAAGAATAAAGATATAAGGGGACATGGGGTCTCCTTGATGAATACCCCTAGTAGGGTAGAAAGAAGGAGTCTTAGATCCATTAACGAGGATTGATATAGATGAGGATGAGACGCAGGATAAAATGAGCTTTGAGATCCTAGGAGGGAATTTAAAGAATGCTAGCATGGTACGAATAAAGGACCATTCAAGGCGATCAACAGCTTTTTCAAGATCAAATTTGACCAGCATCTCACCTTTTGCACCTTTCATATGGGAGAATTCGTTTAAAATTTCCTGAATTATAATAGCATTATCGGAAGCTCTTCTATTTTTCAGGAAGCTAGATTGACAGGGGCTGATCAAATTATCCAAATGAGGTTTTATACGATTTGAGATAATCTTAGTAATGATCTTGTAAATTGTGTTACATAAACCTATAGGCCTGAAGTTTTTAAGATTGACAGCATTTTTGAATTTCGGGATTAAGCAGAGATAAGTAGAGTTTGCATATTGGGGGATAGTATTGGAAGAGAAAACTTGATAGCAAAAACATTTGACTGAGGGGCCAATGATGTCCCAATATTTCTGAAAGAAAAACGGATGTAGCCCATCTGGACCAGGAGCTTTATAGGGTTGAAAGGAGAAAACTGCCTGAGTGATCTCACTATTAGTTAAAAGACGATTGAGATTTGAAAGATCCGTTTTATTATACCAAGCAGATTCAACCTTGAGAGGATCAAGATTACTAGAAAGCTGACTTGTGTGAAAGAGTTGAGCAAAGTAGGAGGTAACATGGTTTGCTATCACAGTATGGTAAAAAATAATATTACCATTATCGTCCTGAAAGTGAGTAATTTTATTCTTCCTTCGACGATTTAAGGTGGTAACCTGAAAAAATTTTGTATTGGCATCCCCTTGGTTTAACCAATTTATTCTAGATTTGAGGCGCCAAAATTCCTCTTCATTTTTCAAAAGGTTATTAAAATCAGTTACTAATTTCTTTTCTAAATTTTAGAGGAAGTGACTAGTAGAAAATTTAGGAGAAGATTGAATACCATTAATCCTAGCCAAGAGAATAGATTTCTCCTTGAAGATATTTCCAAAGACAGTTTTATTCCAAATAGTAATCTCTTCCTCGAAGGTTTAAGAGGCTTCATAGAAGGTATTATTCAGCCAGGCAGAGTTGAGAATGTTGCGAAAGTCTGGATAAGAAGCCCACATAGTTTCTAATCTAAACGGTTTTCTACCATTAATAGGTTTTTTATTGAGACTAATAAGAATAGGATGATGATCAGAATAGGTTTTAGGCAAGTGAATTACTGACGCATCCTTAAACAAGGTGATCCAATCATTGTTAGCTAAGCATCTATCTAATCGTTCCATAATAAGATTTGCTTTTAGTTTACTATGATTGGACCAAGTATATCTAGGACCTTTAAAACCTAAATCAACTAGGTTACAATAGTTGATACAGTTCCAAAAACTATTTGCATTTCTAGCTATAATAGGGCGCCCTCCAAGTTTGTCATTTTGGGATAAAATCTGGTTAAAATCTCCACCAATAAGCCAAGGACCCTTATAATTATCATATATACTAGCTAGATCATGCCATAACATATTACGATTTGTACAAGAGTTGCTAGCATAAATAGTAGAAAAAAGACAAGGAATTTGAAGAGTAGAGTTATTTACCTTGATCATAGCATGTACCTCGTTACCATTGATGTTAACATTAGTTACAGTTACTAGGTCAGTTTTCCAGAGCAGCACAATTCCCCCAGAACGACCAACAGCTGGTACTTCAGCATAATCCGTGAA
The DNA here is from genome assembly GCA_037355625.1 of Petunia x hybrida. Classification (NCBI taxonomy): domain Eukaryota; kingdom Viridiplantae; phylum Streptophyta; class Magnoliopsida; order Solanales; family Solanaceae; genus Petunia; species Petunia x hybrida. The sequence continues at coordinate 9,476,685 of JBBBVM010000002.1, forward strand.
ATCAAATCTAACACGCAGGTCATGGTGGTCGTCCATTTTTGTTTCAAGCAAGGCTACCACAACTGGCTTATGAATATCTAGAAGAACCTCAAAGTTTCTGTTAAACTCTGCATTATTTGATCCTCTAACATTCCAAATTATAATATTAAGTTGTCTATTCATGTTAACCATATTATTAGGGTTAGAGTTTACATCATATATCATATCCATTTCTGGGTCAGTTTTAAGAGTTGGGTTCAATACTACTGCGTATTTCCCCACTATTCGATTGGCAGGTGCTCTCACATCTAGTGAGCACTTGTAAAGGGAGGGATGACCAGTGAAAATTACCTTTTTGTCTACCTTTTCCTTGAATAACATGATAGCTATTTCCTTTAGGTTTACGAACTCCACTTGACTCTCCCTCCCCCTTGCTGCGAATTGTTCTAACACTCTCCCCACGTTTCTTTCTTGTTCTTGTGCATTGGGATGGCGTTCCGGAGAAGGAGATGGCGCCGGAGGTGGTGGTATATCCATCTGCATGGGTGGCTGTGGAGGAGGGTTCACCATTTCCATTTGCATAGGGGGACCATTTACTCCCAGGCTGTTCATCTGTGGTGCCATCATATTCTCCATTCTTTGACCCTGTAGTGGTTGATTCTGTGCTAGGTCCCAAGGGATGAAGATCGGATTCTCTGGAGGAAAAACACGTGGAGGAAAAAATGGGAGGTCGTGTAGAGGAGGTTCCTGGTGGTGCATCCCCTGCATGAATTGTGGCCACATGTTGTTCATGTAATTTTGCATCGTAAGATGCATTCCTTCGCTTACAATTGCTGCAAGAAAAGCAGGGTTTTGCATCACAACAAGAGCTGGTTGTCCCATGATCTCTAATGGGATCGAGATCGCTTGACCCCAAAGGGTCGACTCCAACCAAGACCGTGGAACTAGATTTTGAGGAGTAAGAAGAGTAAAAATCATAGGTTGAAGTAGTGGTGGAATTTGATTCAGTGGAGGGATCATGTTTTGATTCATATTAGAAAGTTTCTTCTTTCTTACTTGATGCAGTTTGTAAAGCTCCTTTATTTGGAGTCGAAGCTGTTTCCTTAGAGAGGGTTTCGTCATTTGAGCTTGGGGCTATAGGGTGAGAGGGAGATGAATTTGTGTAATCATCATGAATGGTCAGTGACTTGTGTAGGTTACTAAAGGTGGTCATAGGTAAAGAGTGGCCGGCTTTAGGAATTAAGTTGTCAGGTGAGTTCATGCATGAAGTGGCTTGGGTGGGCGGTGTAGTAAGTATAGGAGGGTTTCTTACGTAAACAAAAGGAGTAGAAGAATATTTTTTGGGTGTGTTAAATTCTTTTGCAAAATTTGGTGAAAACAACATAGTATTCGTTTTGTTTTTAGTGTTTGTATCGTAGGGAGACTCTTTATTGGGCAGCTCCACGTGAGCAAGTGGGCCAGCAATGATGTCATCATGCAAAGTCAAAGAATGCATATGAATTGACGAAAATTGCATGGTTTCGTGTATAGGGCTAGTGGGAGCATTATCAGTAGTTGTAGACAATGTTTGTGCTTGGGAATTATCAATTTGCATCTCATTACTAATCACGTTAGAAGTAAGTTCTGAATTAATGGAAGTTAAGGTAGAGAATTTATTATTTTTAAAATTTATAGGAGTAGAACTTGACTTAGGGTGTTTAGAATAATTTAGGTATTTCCTTAAAATAAGACAAGTTAGGAGACATACCTGGCCTCTTACCATTCGTGGCTGCAATAGGTATTTTAGAGGATCCGTGTTTGGAGGAGATGTCAATAATTAGGGAATTTGAAAAAGAAGTGTGATTGTTATGATTTTTCTTCTTTTTTGGGAAAGAGACAGTTTGCCATTCAAAAACCCCTTCTTTCGTTTTTAATTTTTGTTGATGAGTGATTTGAGAGTTTAAAGACGTAGAGGGAAGATCATTAGGGAGGGAGTATGGACAGGAGTTTTGAAGATGACTTAAGCGACCACAATTTTTACACAGGAGATTTTCGCCTTCATAAACAACACATTGTTTATGGTGTTCAAGAAAAATTGAGCTTTTAACTGAAATGTCTAATGGGACTTCAATGCACAACCTGGCATACCTGGCTCGAAGAGCTGTAGAAGTTTTGAAATCAATTTTTAATAATTTGCCAAGGTTGTTTCCTATTTTTCTCAGTATACCTTCATCGAAAAATTCCGTAGGCAAATTGGGAAGACAGATCCAAATGGCAGTGGACAAGAGTTTCACCTCAGATGCAACAAAGTTTGGTTCCTAGCATCGAATAGTTAGGAAGAAGCCATTTACAAACCATGGTCCCTCAGTGAGAACTTTATGCATGCTTTCATGTTTATGAAATTTTGCAATATAGTAGTCTTCTCCTAAATCGATTAGTGGAAAATCTTCTGAAAGTTTCCACATGTACTTGAGTTTTTCATTTAAATATTGGTGATGTAACCGCTTCCCAAGCAATTTGATTGTGACCGAGTTTAACCAAGGAGCATAAATTCTTTGCTTTTCCTCCTGAGTAAAAGAAATGCTATCACTCAAGCCATCTTCATCTATTGGACAGATTTGTGTGCTAGGAGGTAGGCTTGGATCTTGGATAATAATAGTAGTTGTAGTAGGATTAGGAGCTGCAGTGGGTTTTACTAGTTTGTCGTAATAGGTTGGTTTTGTGTCATTTAATAGAGCTGAAGGCAGTAGACTAGGGTCTGGGAGCTTTGGGGGAATAGAATTGAAGTTTGCATTTTGTTCAATGTTATCAGGATCCATTAATTGAAGTAGGAAGATTTAGTAGAGATAGAAGGGGAAACGGTAGAGAGAAGGGGGAGCACTATCTCCGTAAGTCAAGTGCATTCAACAAAACACAACAAAAAAACCTCTGATATGTAACATCGAATATGTTTTAAAATGTATGCCGTAGTAGAATTAGTCATATTCCATCAAAAGTTCCATTCCCACTTGGCCACTGGTCAAGAGAAACCTGGCATTGATCCTCATAAATTCTCATAAAATCCATGCTTAAACAAGAAAGCTCAATATTATCAAATGATATCAGAAATCAGATACCAAGTCAGTAATATCACACTTAAAGGATAAAATTCAAATATTAACTCAAAGTTGCAACGATTATACATGTGAACTGTAGTGTAAACAGAGTTTGATCTACTAATTACTATCTTTATTTAAGTAGAAGTAGGAGAGAGATACCTCAAAAAGTTTTAGGAAGAGTCATTATATTATTTTATTTGATGCCCCCATTTTATGTAAATTACAATGACGATTGGTACATATGACTTTCTTACGTGAATAATGAAATAGTGCAAAATAGTGCATCTTTTTAAAAAAATTAAATAACAATTATGCTCTATTATAGCCCGTCAACAATGTTTTAATCATTTATGACATTCGTTTGATCCCGTCAAATATGAATTTTTTCTTTAACAAATATGTCGTATTATCTACTCCATTTGACTGTATTTACTTTTCACCCTTCCATTATTCAAGTCCATTATAAATTTGTACAGAGGAAATAGGATACAATTTGTTAGTAAGTAAATGACCCTATCAAATTTAATTATTTCTTTTTCTTTCTTTTTTATAGATTTTCCTATGTGGCATCTTACATGACAAAATTAAGTCTATCTTTGCAAAATAAGAATATAAGGATGTGTTTGCAAAAAGAAATTTTAAATTAATTTTGGACCCTAACATCGTTGTTGCTCACTGAAATCCTCACGAAACACCTGATTGCTTTCACCACCATAAACACCTCGGCAAACTTAGAAAATACAACGCAAAGCTCCCGTAATTTGAACCTTATTGATGTGAGAAGGTACATCTAATGAAACTACTTTTGGCTGGGAGTCCCATGATATGATATTGATTTCTAAGAAATTGTTACTACAAAAAATAAAAACAAAAGAGTGATAACAATGAAGAACAACCTAATAGGAAATCTAATAAGTGTATTGGGTGAAAATTGATTCGAAGACATAGCGCCTCGTAGCATGGTCCGGAGTTGACCGAACAGATGTTGGCAAGCTATGAGCCGAGATGAGAACAAGGTCGCCGAAGTCAGCGACCGAAGAAATGAAGCAGGGTGTTTGCCTCAGTGAAATGTCACCTCGGTTGATCGCAAGGCCATGCACCCGAAGCTAATAGACTGAGCTTTGGTAAATGAGGTCATCTGCAGCAGATGTTCTTCATTCTATTTCGGTCCACTAACTCAATTATCTAAGAAGTGGAAGCATGCAGATCTTAGTTGAACTATGGGATCGTGGCCTTGTATTCTTGCTAGTCTATAAATAACTTCTCATTTTACAATGTATCATTTAGAAATACATACCAAAATTCTGCCAAATTTTGTACTCAAAATCATATGTTGAAATACCAGTTACTTACACATATTATCATCTTTGTTGTCATAATTTCGACTTTGATACATTGATTTGCTTGTATTCGCAATCTAAATTCTATTTGTGCCCCAAAAAAAAAAAAATATAACCCTGAAGGACTAAAATTTAGGAATATCAACTGAATGGACTAACTCTTTTGGAGTTTTTTGGAGTCGCCACCCAATTTAAGGAAAAACAGGGAACCAAATAAGCAAATGCGTACAAAAACTTCGTTTTTATAAAAAGGCAGTCTTTAAGAGATTCTAAGTAAGAGGTTTGGTTAATTTCGAAAGAAGGTTTTTAAGGCACTTTCGAAATTCCGTTAACAACGGTTAATCCGACAGGTTTCCAAAATATTTACAAGTGCTATTTATGCGCTTTTCTAAAAATAACTAATTGAACCATTAATTAATTCAACTAATTAAATTTAGCAAGTTTTCAAAAAGTTTACAATTTATTTAAAAGCTTTAATTAGTTTTCAAAATAAAATGAAATAATGTAAAGTTAAAAAAATGCATTTTCTTTTGAAAAGGAGCGATTTGATCGTCCTAATTTCTTTGTCAACTCATATGTGTTAAACGCATAAATGGAACTTGCTTAATTTCAAATTTAAAACCCGAGTGTCTCACCATAAGATGGAACTTAGGTTTCAAGTCGCTTTTCGCAAAGTTGTTTCGAGACATTCAGAAGTTGCTTAAAACTTCTTTATAAATTTTGACATTTTAAAGAAACTACTTCGTATCAATAAGATAGAAGTCTTTTCTTATAGTCACTTATTGAGCGGGGTTTTTTGATAATTTATGAAATTTTACACGCATTTGCTTAAATGGCCTGATTTCCAATAAATTAAATAACGACTTCAAAATAAAAGATAATGAACATAAAGTGAATCAAATAACTCAAACAAATCATATATATATATATATATATATATATATATATTAATAAATAAAATATTTCTACAAAATGTTTGCATAAATATTCTAAAGGGAAATGAAGGATAAGAGTTGAAAGATAAAACCCGAGAATTTGACAAACTCGCTGGAGCCTTGAATTTTCTAAAGTTTCTAAAGTCTTGAAACTTTAGCCCGAGCTTGACTCCAATGCAACTCCCAGCCAATGAGCCACTCCCAATTTATAGTTTTAGCCGAACTCGTCCCAAGGATTGATCATGCAAAGAAACGAGATAAAGATTATCAAGATGACATCAATCAATAGCAGTAGCTAAATGCAAGAATGAAAGGGGGGTATCGACCGTTGCTTCACTCAACACATAAGGCAAAACAAAATGCAAAACAAACAACATTAGATAGTAACACCGATTTTGACGAGCACAAGTAAGAAACCAGCATAAATGAACACATGATTACACCTTGATATCATAGCATAAACATAACAGAAGGAGGGTACAATACCATTAGCAGACTAACACTAAGCCTAATTGAAGTATTCAAATTATTAATCATTAAAGTATCTTAATCACATAAACAAACTTACCAACTTCAGGGGGCAACTAAACCACTCTATCTCATTGGCTTTAATACTTATGCACTCTCAGATAACATAAACCCCAATCAAATAATAATAAAAATGATCACTCACATTTCTAGATCGAACCTACATACATGCCTCAAGATCTGCATACACCTGTTGAAAGCATAAACAAGCAATGACACTAAAAAATGTGCAATTACTGAGAGATGGGAAATGGATCTTTGTTAAGCCTAATCCTGAAGCGCTTATTATCAACATAGGAGATTTGTTCCGGGTACCGTAATTGTTTACTAAATTCTTCTATTTCAGTTTAACCTTGTAGCAATATATAACTCTTGAGCTTTACAAATTAATTAACAATATTTTTTCATGACGCAGGCATGGAGCAATGGTGCTTATAGAAGTGTTGAACACAGAGTTGTAATAAATAAAGTAAAAGAAAGGTTCTCAACTGCATTTTTCTTATGTCCATCTTATGACACAAAAATACTAAGTTGTATTGAGCCTTCTGTTTATAGAAAATTTACTTTTAGAGAATTCAGACAACAAGTCCAGGATGATGTTAAGAACGTTGGTTATAAAGTAGGACTTTCTAGGTTTCTTGTATCAAGCCACTAAACCCAGTTTTTTAGTTAAATGCATATATGATACTATCTGAGCTTTAAATAGTTAACAAAGCCATACATTTCTTTCCTTCATAATGCTCCTTGTTTCCGATGCATACTATGTAAGTAATATATCATCATTCAAGTTCTATTAACTTTTCTTCCTAGTAACAGATATAATAGGATTTTAAACATAGCCAAAAACTTAAGCGCAACTGAAATATTAGACAAGATTTGTCTTTTGATAACCCCAGACATCAAACTTCACAAGCCAAGATATTTAAATAGCTAAAATGTGAAAGCTTTATTTGGACTAATATTTATATTATTTATAATAGCTCATCCCGGGATCATCAAATGCTTGCTAAATGAATTTAAGCCAAAAGAAAGCATAAAGATATTTCCAATTCCAATTCTTACAGATTATAACATTATAATTCATCAAGGATATTAAGAGGTGGCAAGAGATTTCTTTGATTAAAAAAAAAAGATAGCAGAACATAAATTAAGCTAAAGCCAGAACACTATAGAAACTACCTCCTGCCTTTTCAGAAATAAGAACTTAAAATAACCCCTTAACAGAACCTTTACCCCTGCTGCTCAAAAGTTCTAAACAAAAAGCCTACACTGAAACTTAATTCCGACCTGAAAGACCTCTGCATTTCATTAATTCCTTGGAACAAGATGAACCAGGATAGCCCTATAAACTGTCTACATACCATGCTTATAAAACCTGCAGCCCCTCATCAATACCTGCAACTCACCTAGCATCCTTCTACAACCTGCATCCCAACCAGGACCCCTGCTACCTCACGAACATCCCATACTGAAATAGCACCTCACAAACACCTGAAACAAGCAGCGCACACACAGACTAACCCCTTACTGCCATTCCTCAACTGCAGCACCACACACACCTTCATCATCTACTCTCACACACAAGCCACCTGCATCATCAACCAAACGTGCTACATGCATCTGCCATACCCTAACTGAACCTCACAAACACTTGAAGAAAACAAGACCCTGCACCTTCCTACACCCTGAACAAACTCCAGAAACTTCTCCCTCTACACTCCTTTCTATTTCAGAATCGGTGGAGCAAACAAGCAAACTCAAAACATCCCTCTCAGAGCAACAAACAACAGATCAGCCCCTGCACACTCTCAAATACCCCTTCTAATTCTCACAACCTCCAGGACGTGCAGCCCCTTTACAAGCCTATGCCAACTCACAGTAACATTCTTAAGCACTGCAGCTACTCCATTCTAAACTTACTCAACCCCTCTATATTAACCCAAACAGAACCAGACTACTACACCTGAACAACCAGGAACCAACTCCCTGAAACTTCTTGACTATTCAAGCTTATTCAAACCAATGACTCATGATGAATGGAACAACTATTTACTAGAAAGAATTTAAAGAGAGGACACGAATAGACATACTATTGGCAAATATAGAGAAGGCTGGGAAATAGCACAAACAAGGAATATAAGAGGTCCTAGGCAGATTCATTAAACTCGGGATAGAATTAGAGAACCGGAAAGGGAACATAATACTTAAAACTCTTGAAGAGACAAGGCAGCTTCGACTAGCTAGGCAGACTAGGAAAGCAAGCTGCTGATTCTTAAGAATTGACCTTGAACCTCTTTAAACAGGAGATGAATTATCTCAAACTTAAAAGGAAACAAACTACCTTCAGCATAATAACAGAGAACTGATTCTTAACATAACAATAAATATGAAGTTCTTCTAATTAACCACTGCACACACTCTTAAACTTGCACAACATCAACCCTGAACCTCATCTATACTAACTGGACCATAACATATACATATTGAAAACAAAAATGCAAATCTTAGAAGAATCATTTCCCTAAAGAGACATGTTAATCAGTCTACATTTTGACTAATGAATCAACCTAAAATCATGCTTAATGGCAAAGGTCTCAGTTTTAAAAAAAAAAAAAAACTATGAACAAAGTAACACAAACCACATGTATGAAATGATAAAGTAAAATACAAGAGGTCGATTAGTTTACCTGCTGCGGCGCAGTGAGCTAAGGCGATGGATCCGAAGTAAAGCGACTCGAACAAAGTTGACGACTCGATCAACGATGAAGCGACACAAAAATCAAAGCGATACACAAAACCAGACAACAGTAACAGTGTGTGTATATATATATGGACTTCTACTTAAAACTGAGATGAAGAAAAACTTATGTATGTATTGCTGGTTCTTTTATATTTCCTCTTTACCTCTTCCTCCCGGCTGCTGCCCTAGCTTTCTCTCTAGAACTCTTACCCCTCCCTCTATGTTTTTTCCGCTGTGAACTCTCCTCCGCTCTATATCCACATTCACCGCTGCCTCTAATGGGATTCTTAGAGGGGTCTTTATATGAGCTCCACTAAGGTTCTAAATTGAGGACCAATTTACATAAACACCCTCTAACGGTACCAAAAATGAGTAAAGCTGATCCGAATAGCTGCTATTAGGATCATAGTACAGTGTTGGGATGATTCTATTTGTCCACGGAGGCATTGTACGGAGATGAAGAAGAGAGTCCAGCGGGTTAGGGATTTGAGAGAAGGAAATAGGTATGGGTTTTTCTGAAAATGGGAAGGAAACGGGTGTGGGAGTGTAACGTATATGAGTAAACCACAGGTGAGCTGAAATTGGGCTGTGCGTTGCAAATTTATCCCTTTTCTTTAAAATTAGCAATTTAATTATTTAAATTCTAAAATTAGTCCTTTAACTTAAATACACTATATAATTTACCATTAACTTAAAATTCGGGAAAAAATTGGGTGTCAACAACAAACACCGTCCAAGGAGGTTACACTACACACTTTGCTCCCAAGTTTGTCAACATACCACCTGGGGTTGAAGAAAGAAAGAGGAACTTTTACAGCGCGTACTGGGATAGCCGAGGCAAAGGCTATGAAGGGAGGAACTTGGTTTGGGAGCCATTAATGTTTGATTGGGGACTGCCCTCACGCGAATTTTGTGAGACCGTACCAGCTAAGACCGTGAAGCGACCGATGTACTCACCCAATGCTCGCCCTAATTGAAAACGCATCTCTGAAGAAACAAAGGGAAAGCAAGTGTGGATAGCCAAAGCACCTGAACCTATGGAGGTGGTGATCGAAGAGCCATATGTACTCCCACAGCCTACAAAATGGACTGGGGACTGGGTCATAGGCATCATGATCAAGCAAGGCTATGAACCAGGCAAAAGCTTGGGCAAGAACTTGGATGGTATGGTCAAGCCAATCAGAATTGTTATGAGGCCCGACAACGAGAAGGCTGGTGTAGGATACATTGTGACCCACGAAAAGAACATGGAAGAAGCGTCACTGGATTTCAAGTTCTATAAGAAAAGCACCAAGACTCTCTTGCATATCTTCGTCTCGTCTGGTTACTTGGATGGCCGAAAAGGGGAGGTATCCGCAGCATAAGGAGTGGAGCCGAAGATAGCTGGCGCTGAAGAGGATCTGCTGGCAGTAATTCAAAATCTATTCATAGATGATGAAGACTGCTGTGTGATCCTGGAAGAACATATTGAACCTCCTGGACTGACAAAAGCTGGATTTGGAGCAACACTGAACAACTGGATCAGCAACCGGGCCCGAGCTTACCATGTACCTTGGTAGAGCTGAGGGGATGAAGTTTACTTTTACGTTTCCTAAAAAATAAAACCCGACTCTGAGTCGTGGAGTTTGAATTTGTTTTCCCTTTGTTTGCACATATTTCCCTACAAACTTTGTTTTGCAAGGATTCATAAATAAAATGTTGTATTATTTCCCGTTTAACTCTTTGCTTTAATATTTTAATTTTGCAATATTCTACTTTTTCAGCATTCATACTAATTATCCCATTGAGTCCACAATCGCAACGTGTAATGAAACAATGGAGCTTGGGGAAGCTAGAGCTGATTTTGATGAAACTACACGGGAAGAATTTGAAAGATTTGAAAACAAACCTAAGCCAAACATTGAGGAGACTGAGGTGATAAACTTAGGAGATGAGGAAATTGTGAAAGAGACAGGATCAATGTGCATCTCAATGCCGGGGATAAAAAGCGATATACTGAGTTTCTTAAAGAGTATGAGGACGTATTCGCCTGGTCGTACGATGACATGACTGGCATAAGCACAGATGTGGTAGCTCACAAATTACCTATCAATCCGGGCTTTCCTCCGGTCAAGCAAAAGGACTGAACTTTCAAGTCATCAGTTGTGTTTAAAATTGGTGAAGAAGTAACCAAGCAACTCAATGCAGGGATTCTGAAAACAGTCAAATATCCAACTTGGTTGGCTAACATTGTCCCAGTGCCGAATAAAGATGGGAAACTCCGAGTTTGCGTGGATTATAGAGATCTGAATAGAGCAAGCCCGAAGGATGATTTTCCTCTGCCAAACATACATATCCTGATTGATAATTGCGTGAAACATGAACTGAAATCCTTCGTGGACTGTTTTGCCGGTTACCATCAAGTTCTCATGGATGAAGAGGATGCCGAGAAGACAACTTTCACTACATCTTCGGGGACTTATTGCTACAAGGTTATGCCATTTGGTTTAAAGAATGCTGGGGCGACATACATGAGAGCAATGACGACTATGTTTCATGACCTGATGCACAAAGAGATTGAAGTCTATGTAGACGACGTGATCATCAAATCAAAGAAGAGTTCGGAGTATCTTGACAACTTACGGAAGTTTTTCAACCGCTTGCAAAAGTACAACCTGAAGCCCGGCAAAGTGCGCTTTTGGTGTTCCGGCAAGAAAGCTCCTGGGTTTCATCGTCAGTAGAAGAGGTATCGAGCTGGATCCATCCCAGATCAAAGCCATCAAAGAATTGCCACCGCCAAAAAGCAAGAAGGAGGTTATGAGCTTCCTAGGAAGGCTCAATTACATCAGCCGTTTCATAGCACAGTCTACCATCATCTGTGAGCGAATCATCAAGTTACTGAAGAAAGATACAGCGATCGAGTGAACAGAGGACTGCCAAAAAGCATTTGATCGGATAAAGAAGTACTTGTCTTGCTCGCCTGTGCTGGTTCCACCCGAGCTTGGGCGGCCTTTGATCCTGTACCTGTCCGTAGTAGATTCGGCCTTTGGTTGTGTATTAGGACAACATGATTCAACTGGGAGGAAGGAGCAAGCAATATACTATCTAAGCAAGAAGTTCACTCCTTATGAAGCCAAGTACACCTTGCTGGAACGTACGTGCTGCGCATTGACATGGATAGCACAGAAGTTGAGACACTACTTGACATCCCACTCAACGTTGCAGATATCAAGGATGGACCCTCTCAAGTACATTTTCCAAAACCCAATGCCTACTAGAAACCTGGCTAAATGGACAATGCTGCTCAGCGAATTCGACATCACTTTTGTTACTCAAAAGGTGGTGAAAGCTCAAGCCTTGGCTGATCATATGGCCAAGAATCCATGGGAGATGACTATGAACCTTTGCACACCTATTTCCCTGACGAGGAAGTTATGTTCGTAGGGGAAGATATCACCGAAGAGTATGATGGCTGGAGGCTGTTCTTCGATGGAGTGGTCAATTTCAAAGGAGTCGGCATTGGAGCAGTATTAGTTTCTGAGACTGGACAACACTATCCTGTCACGGCTAAACTAAGGTTTCCTTGCACCAACAACATGGCGGAGTATGAAGCTTGCATTTTGGGTCTTAGATTGGCAGTGGACATGATCATACAAGAGTTGTTAGCAATCGGGGATTCTGATTTATTGATTCACCAAGTTCGAGGAGAATGAACAGCAAAGAATCTGAAGATATTGCCATACCTGGAGTGCACAAAGGGGTTGAAGTGAAGATTCACCAAGATAGAGTTCCGGCATGTACCCAGACTACAAAATGAGTTCGTGGACGCTTTGGCTACCATATCTGCCATGATCAAGCATCCCGACAAGAACTACATTGACCCAATACCGTGACAGTGAGGAAGCAATCTGCCTACTGGAATCACGTGGAAAAAGAATCAGACGGACAGCCTTGGTTCTACGACATCAAAGGGTTTCTCAAAGACGGCAATTATCCAAAGAATGCAACAAGCCTAAAAAAGAAGACACTAAAGAGGTTAGCAAATAGTTTCTTTCTGAACGGAGAAGTTTTGTACAAAAGGACACCCGATCTAGGTTTTCTAAGGTTTGTGGACGCAAAAGAAGCTGCTAAATTGTTAGAAGAGGTACATTCTGGGGCGTGTGGTCCACATGTGAATAGTTTTGTGCTTGAAAAGAAGATTTTGAGAGCTGGCTTTTTCTGGATGACTATGGAATATGACTGCATAAAGCACATAAAGAAATGCCATCAATGCCAAGTCCATGGAGATATGATTCGAGTTTCTCCTAATGAACTGAACATTATGGATCGCCTTGGCCTTTTGCCGCCTGGGGAATGGATGTCATAGGACCTATCGAGCCAGCCGCTTCCAATGGGCATCGCTTCATACATGTAGACATTGATTATTTTACCAAATGGGTAGAAGCTGTATCATACAAATCAGTAACAAAGAAGGTGGTGTCGAACTTTGTTCGTGATAAGATGATCTGCCGATTTGGCATCCCTAAATCCATCATTACTTACAATGGGTCCAATCTCAACAGTGACCTAATGAAAGAAACCTGTGAGGTCTTCAAGATCAAGTATCGTAACGCCACTACATGCAGACCTCAAATGAATGGTGTGGTCGAGGCATCCAATAAAAACATCTAGAGGATATTGCGCAAGATGACAAGCACTTCAAAACAATGGCATGAGAATCTGTCGTATGCTCTGTTAGGATACCGCACCATAATGAGAACATCAACAGGGGCTACTCCTTATTTGTTGGTATATGGCACCAAAGCAGTGATACCCGCAGAGGTTGAGATACCATCTTTGAGAATCAATTCAAGAGATACAATTGAAAGATGCTGAATGGATCAAAGGGAGAATAGAGCAATTGGCCCTCATCAATGGCAAGAGATTAAATGCAATATGTCATGGGCAATTATATCAGAGGAGGATGGCTAAGGCATTTAGCAAGAAAGTTTGAGAGAGATTCTCTAAACCTTGCCAGTTAGTACCGAAGAAGATATTTCCAAATCAAGGAGAAGCAAAAGGCAAGTTTGCACCAAATTGGCAAGGACCGTACATGGTCCACCGAGTTTTGAATGGAGGAGCATTGATATCGGCAGAGATGGATGGAGAAATCTGGCCAAAACCTATCGAGTCCGATGCTGTAAAAAGATACTATGTATAGGGATTTGTACCGATTTGTGGTTTCCTTATCCTGCAATACATTATATAATCTGAACTACTTCACGACCTGATTCCCCAAGTGGAATACGTAGGCAACCTATTCAAGGTTTGGTCGTATACATACGAAAAATTCATTTCCTACAAAGCGAACACTGGGCAGATTTTTTGAGGAACTCTCAAAAATTCCCAAGGTACAAACATAGTTGACACTGGGGCAGAAATTTTTGAGAGGTGAGGACCTCTCAAAAATTTCAAATGCAAACTGGGGCAGAATTTTGAGGGCGCCCTCAAAATTCGTTTGGAACAGCATGAAGGACGACCACTTTGGCTTTACACAATGCGACGTGACTCAATGGGAAAAAAACATTTCACTGCATCTCTTTCTTACAAAAGTTTTTCGAAAATTTGCATCATTTATTACTTTATGCATATCCCTATCAGCACGTCCAAGATCCCAGCACTCGAGGACAGCGAACGCGAAACAACCCAAGAATGCACAAACCAAACCACCTCGTACAACTCACCAATCTTTCTTTGGATGCAGGCACTAAAGATACCTAAATCAATAATACACGACAAAAATCTCTTCAACGAAAGATTTTTTATTTATATTAGCTGAGGGCACACAACCCGAGGCGTCGGTTGAGGGTTCACAGCCCGATATTAATTTGCATTTTAAATTAGCTGAGGGCACACAACCTGAAGCATCGATTTAGGGTACACAATTTGCATTTTAAATTATCTGAGGGCGCACAACCCGAGGCATCGGTTGAGGGTAAACAGCCCGATATAAATTTGCATTTTAAATTAGCCGAGGGCACACAACCTGAAGCGTCGATTGAGGGTACACGGCCCGATATCGATTTGCATTTTAAATTAGCTGAGAGCACACAATCGATTTGCATTTTAAATTAGCTGAGGGCACACAACCCGAAGCGTCGATTGAGGGTACACCATCCGATATCGATTTACATTTTAAATTAGCTGAGGGCACACAACCCGAAGCGTCGATTGAGGGTACACAGCCCGATTTCGATTTGCATTTTAAATTAGCTGAAGGCACACAACCAGAGGCGTTGGTTGAGGGTACACAGCCCGATATCGATTTGCATTTTAAATTAGCTAAGGGCACACAACCCGAAGCGCCGATTGAGGGTACACAACCCGATATCGATTTGCATTTTAAATTAGCTGAGGGCACACAACCAGAGGCGTCGGTAGAGGGTACACAGCCCGATATCGATTTGCATTTTAAATTAGTTGAGGGAATACAACCTGAAGCATCGGTTGAGGGTACACAGCCCGATATCGATTTGCATTTTAAATTAGCTGAGGGCACACAACCCGAGGCATCGATGGAGGGTACACAATCCGATATTGATTTGCATTTTAAATTAGCTGAGGGCACACAACCCGAAGTGTCGGTTGATGGTACACAGTCAGATATCGATTTGCATTTTAAATTAGATCAGGGCACCCAACCCGAGGAGTCGGTGGAGGGTACACAGCCCGATATTGATCTATCATTTTAAATTAGCTGAGGGCTTACAACCAGTAGCGTCGGTTGAGGGTAATGATGTTTGGAAATATTTTCCTATTTTACCTTAATATTTCCGCACATTTTGATGCGTTATTCGCCCATTGCACGAAATAATTGTGATTGTTGCGCTCACATATTGTGTTTGTGATTTGAGGAATGATTTGGATAAATACGAGTGCAAACGGAGCGAAGATGGATTAAATCGAGCAAGAATTGATGAACTTAGCTAATTGTGGGATATGACATTAGACGGAAAGCTATGGAGCAAGCTACGGATTTGTCATAGCTTCAGGCTTCTAAAAGCCACAAGCCATACGACGCATAGGCTGTGGCGCACGACTCTCAAAAGCCATGAGACACGCGAGGCTTTCCCCATGGCTTTTAGTTCTGCGACCCTAACTTTTCCAACTTAGTTTAGGCTTTGGATTAACTTATGGGAAGAGTTTGTAAACACTATAAATAGTCATTAATGTAGTTTTAAGTGGAAAGGTCAAATTTTTGGGGCAAGTTTTGGAGTTGTTACATATTGAACCAAGGGTTTAATTCCTTTACTTCATCTATTACAATATTTAATCTTTCTTCCATGAATTCTTGTGTTGTTATTATGAATATGAGTAGCTAAACCTATTGTTCTATGGTTAGAGCAAATACATAAAGGTTGATGTTTGAAAGTTTATTTCTTCCTATTGATTTACAATTACGGATTGTTTATTCTTTCTTGAGCCTAATTGTTTGTGTTATCAGGGCCCAATAATTGAACATTATCTACGGTTTACGAGTTGAACTCGACAGAGGGAACTTATAAATGAAAATAACAAAGAATAGGGCTTGATTGTGAACCTGGGCATCATGGAATCGATTGCTGGGTAGGATCGACATATACCTATTCGCTTTGCTTAGCTAAATAGAGAGTTTTTTAATGCATGCATGCGATTTAAGTCCATAGAAATATAGGCATTAGAGTAGCTTGCATAGACTCGTGAAGAATCGACAGGTTTTCATGAATATAATTAACCTGTTAGTTAGCAATCTAGGAAATCAAGAAGTAGAATCAACTGAAAAACTCAACTGGATTGTTGGTAGCTCGGACCCTGGACCGTTTCTCTTTTATTGGTAACAACTTAGAATTTGCTCTATTACTTGACTTCAATTACTTGTTTTTAATTAGATTTTTTAGTTAGTAAAAAGCTCAACCATCATTGAAAAAGATCCTCGGATAGTTTTTAGGAAATTGTTTGGTAGAACTCAGTCTGAATAATAGTCTTCGTGGGAATGATACTCGATTTATCACTTTATTACTTGTCGACCACGTATACTTGCGTGTGCGTTTGGGAGCAATAAGTTTTTTGCGCCATTGGCGGGGACTAAATAATTGATTGTTTTCTTTTAAACGATTTGTTATTTTCTATTCAGGTTTAATTTGTGTTTTAAGTTTCTTGTGCTGTTTCAGGTATTAGGTTTCTCTTAATCCTTACCTGTAGGAATAGCAGAAGATCGAGCTTTAGCTGTGCGAGATGTTGCTCTTCCCAGTCTGGAGGGAGTAGCCTCGAGCATAGTTAAACCTGAAATTATTGGACACTTTGAGATTAAGACTGGCATGATACAACTGTTACATGCGACTAGACAATATGCTGGATTATTGCACGAGGATCCACAACAACATATCTAGAATTTCTTGGAGATTAGTGACACATACACACCAACAGGGGTCTCAACTGATTATATTCGATTGATACTCTTTCCCTTTTCATTGATCAGGGCAGCAAAGAAGTGGTTAAAGGCTGAAAAGCCTGGGTCTATCACTACTTGGGATGCTTTAGCTAAGAAATTTTTGGCTAAATTCTATCCATCTGCCAAAACAGCTAGAATAAGGAATGAGATTATGTCTTTTAGACAAAGGGATGGAGAATCTTTGTATTCAACTTGGGAGAGATTCAAGTCATTGTTAAGATATTGCCCGCACCACAACCAGTCTAATGAGGTGTTGACCCACACTTTTGTTGAAGGTTTGAACGCTCATACCAAGATCGTGGTGGATGCTGCAGCTGGAGGCCAAGTATTGGCCTTGAATTTTAATGAGATTTATGAATTACTGGATAAATTCTCTCAGAGCAATCCTGACTGGCAGGGTGATCGTAGAGCTCCAACTAAAAAAGCTGCTGGAGTACTTCAATTAGATGCGGTTTCAGCGTTGAATGCAAAGATGGATGCGATAGCTAACCAAATTAGCAAGCTAGTATTGCTACCAACTCAGCAAAAAGTGCAATCAGTTAAACAAGTGCAGCAGTTTCAAAGTTTTTGTGAGGTATGTGGACAAGATCATGCTACTGATGTTTGCCCCTCCAATCCAGAGTCCGTTTATTACGTGGGGAAGAAAAATAGGTCTCAGGGAAAAAATCAGAACCAGTTTGCTAATAGCTACAATCCTAATTCATGAATTCTTCCTGGTTTCTCTTGGAGTGATAATCAAGCTGCTCAAGGTAATACGAAATCTCAAAATAACTACCAGAATTCACATCCTCAAGCTCAACCACAGCAGTCAAACAGTTCATTTGAAGATTTGATAAAGCAAATGTTGGTAGGCCAGCAGAGAATTATAGCCTGATAATGCAGCTCAGGCACAGGCCATAAAAGATCTTACTATTGCTCAAAAAGACCTTGAACACCAAATGGGGCAGTTAGCTGGAGCACAAAATTCTAGACCACATGGAGCACTTCCTGGTAATGTTGAATCGAATCCAAATCAAAAGAGAGTTGAGCACTGTCTTACTATAACTCTAGTTAAAGGTGAAGAGTTGATGGCCAAAACCGAGGAGAAGGAGCAACTTAAAGCAGCAGAAGTAGAAAAAGTGGAGAAAGTGAAGAAGAAAGAAGAGAAATAGGAGGCACCTCCACTGCCCCCACCATTCCCACAGAGACTTCAACCATCAAAAGATATGGCTCAATTTCCAAAATTTGTGAGTATGATGAAGGAGCTTCAGGTTAACATTCCTTTGACTGATATGTTTGAACTGATGCGTCATTTGTGAAGTCTTAAAAGAGATTCTAGTTAAGAAGAGAAATCCACAAGAGATTGGTACAATCGAGTTGACGGAGGGGTGTAGTACAATCCTGCCCGGACGGTAAGGTGAATGATGTGTTGATTAGAGTCGGGAAGTTTACCTTCTGTGCTAATTTTATTATTTTAGACTATGAAGAGGATCAAAAAGCTCCAATAATTTTGTGAAGACCATTCCTGATCACCTCGAAGGCAATTATTGACATGGAACTTGGGGAGATGATTGTGAGAGCGCATGGAGAAAAGGTTACTTTCAAGGTTGATAATGAAAAGGATCATATGGCTAAGTTTGAAGAGTGTTCTTTGATAGAATGTATCAGACAAGAACATGAAAGTAAACCGAAAGAGGTGTTTGAGCGGAATGTAGAACAAAGTGACCACGTCACAATAATTGAAAAGTTGAAGGAAAATTCTCTTAAGGGAAGGAAGAAGACAAAAGTTCGTCGTAAGAAGAGGAGACGTAAATTTTGGAAGTGAGCTTAAAAGTGTTGTCGTGCCACGATGTTAACTAAGGCGCTTCCCTGGAGGCAACCCGAACTTTGTATATAAATAAAAAATAAAAAGAAAAAAAACTGAAAAAGAATAAAAATACGAAAAGAGTCATGCCGCGACGTTAAATCAAGCGCTTGCGCTTGTTGGGAGGCAGCCCAATTTTTAATATTTTTAGTCGTTTTACTTCTTTAGTATTACGTAGTTTGTCGTTGTTTTTGCAGGGCTCGGGACCTTCGGAAGGTGCGCTAATTTCAAGTGTTTGGCTTGTTGAGGTGTTGAACATGAAAGCAATAGCCATGCGTCGCGTACGCCATAGCATGAAGCAAAAATTCAGAAAAAAATTTTGGTACGCCATGACAGAGGTGTCGCTCATCCAGAGGCGTGGAAGAAACAGTGCATGCAACATTCTGATACGCTATAAGCTAGCGTCGCGGGCTCCATCGCGCGACATCAAACAGTGAGCACTAATTCTTGACACGCCATAACCTTGCGTCGCAACTTCTACAGCGTGGCTCAATCAGTGAGTCTAAAAACTGGGCACGCGATAGCCAGGCCTCGCCTCCCTCCCAGCTTTTCAGGTAAGTTCAAATATTTTAACGGGTCGACCCAGTTTCGACCTGTTACCTACGAATTAAAACATAAAACATCATCCGTTCCCTCTCCCACTTGGTTTAAAACACTAAAACAAAAACAAAAGCTCAGGCAAAAGCACCCATTGCCCGTCGATTCCCTCTCAATTTTCAGTTGATCAGCTCTTTTCTCTCAACAACGCTGGTAAGTCTCTCTCTTCTCTCTCTCTCTCTCTCTCTCTCTCTCTCGCCGCTGCTACTATAAGCATGGAAATCCCCAAACCCTTAGTTTATATTTTTTTGGTGGTAATGGTGAATTAGTTGTACCCTTGTCTGGTCTTTGTGAAACTGTGAACCCTTGATGGGTTATGATTTGTAGTTGTTAAAGTGATCTCCCACAAAATTTGGGAGGGGTGTTTCCCTCTAAATCTTTGTGAAACTAAAGTTTAAAAACAATGAACACAAGGTGTTCGGCATAATGCCACAATGAAGAAAAGCTAGTAACTTTGCGAATTCTTGAGTAGCATAGTTCCACAGAGGCATGAATTGAATAAAGTGAGGTCCGAATGATTGAATTGCCTACTTTTGATGCTAATTTCGACTTGACCATGAGCTACTTACGCTAAAGGGCAAGGTTGTGCGACATATGCACCGAGGCTTCAATGTATACCTTGCCTATTGCCTCAACTACTTTCTTTGATTCGTTCATGTTAAGTTAGTTGCTTTCATATCGTGTGAGTCGTTGTAATAGTTAGAAGCAAGTGTGGGGTCGTTCCTATACCCCGGGAGATTATTGCCTATTTGGGATTCTAATATCCAAATTTGTGGTGCAGATACTGTGGTGAAAACAACGCAAAAGGCCTCTTCTTCTTCTAATGCACCGGCTGCCCAAAGCCAAAATTGGGGGTAGCCTCGACTAGTAAATCGAAAAAGGGAAAAGCAAAGGCTAAGGCACCAAGTAAAGAAAACCCAAGGGTTCCGAAAGAGGCAATCCTAATTCCAAGGCCCGAGGGAAAGACAAGGTTTGGTCTACCTTTTGTGAAGAAAGGGGAGAGCCAAACTTGGTACAAAAATGTGAAACTTTCGGGCTATATCACGGAACAAGCTATAGATGAAAGGATATTGATCCAAAAGTGTCGAGCAGTAAGAGAAGCAGTTCATGGGATGAAGTGGGATTCGGTATTTGCGAGTCCGGGGCATCCGAATCTTGATCTTGTGTCGGAATTCTATGCTAATTGGGATCCGAAGGAAGCTTGGTGGGATGATGATATGGTACAGGTTCGGGGATGTAAAGTGAAGCTGGATGCCACCGCCTTGAACAATTTTTTAGGGTGGATGATCATGATACTGAGGAGCTCCACGACTTCATTAAGAGGCCTGACTACACATCTGTGGACACGCTCAGAGGATACTGGAAGGCACAAGTGTATGTTGTTTTCGCTATTTCTGAAGAGGGCTCGTGTCTGGATGAAGTTTATTAATGCTCGCATTCTACCATCTATCCATTTTTCTAGTGTGACCAAGAGTCGAGCGTGCATGATCTACTTCTTCATGGTGGGGAAATCGGTGAACATTGGGTATTATATGCTTAAACTGATAAGGAAGATACGCCTAAAAAAGACGAGACACCGGTTGTTTTTCTGTAACATTCTCACCCAGTATCTATAGAAGGCGGGGGTTCCTATTGATGCGATTGGTGATCGTATTGTCCCCGATATAGAGAAGAAGATTGATATTTCCGCGGTTAAGGGTGTAGTGGCTAGCATCCCTGCCAAATTCACCGCGAATGAGTGGTGTGAGACAGATGCCAACCTATCGGCTCGTAAGTATTTGATGATAGAGTATTTAGCAAAGGCCGCAGGGATGGATATTCAGGAACTTGATCGGGCTGTTCCTTTGTTGGATTCGTCCAAGTGATTGTTGGGCATGACTCAGAAGGTCGTGATACCCCCTGAGGAGGATGAGAACACAGATTCTGAGATCGTGGCTAAAGACAAGGGCATTGATGATGATGAGAGTAGTGAAGAAGAAGAAGAAGAAGAGAGGCGCGCACTCCACCACAGAGGTCTGGAGGTTCTTCGAGAGCTCAGGCAGTTGTCCCCACCACTGCACATCCGGTGGCTGCTGATGTTGACGCTCCCGGGCATACTGAGCGGGAGGATTCTGATGAGGATGCGGAGGATTAGCCCGCTTGGCCTTCAGGGAAGTTTCCTTTACTCTTGTACTTTATTATTTACCGCATTGAGGATATTGCTTAGATCTAAGTATGGGGTGGGGGACTTCCCAAGTTTTGAGGTTATGGATGATTGTACCCTTAGGAATTTAATTTTAGCAATTTTTATTTTTGTCACTTGACGTTATTTTCATTTATTTCTTGCTTTATTATACAAAAATGAAAAAAAAAAATTTAGAAAAACTAATGAAAAATTCCAAAAAGATTTTCTAATTAGTTTTAGTTAGTGGTACAGTCATCCGCCCCATGGTTTTTCTTATGGCCTCGGTTCTTTTCCATGGGTAGACCTTTGAAATAGGTAATTTTTATGTTTAGGAGTAGTATAGTCTTAGTTAGTAGAGTATTTTTAAGAAAAATGGTAGAATGCCAGGTGCCTTTGATTTGTTTGATACCGGTGAATTTGGACTTGAGCATATGTTATTTGTGAATCCCTTTTGGTCTTAAAATTGTGATGCTAGAAAAATTTGAATAACCTTCTTGAGACGCTTAGGTTCAACTACTTGACTCTTTTGTGAACTATTGTGCCTTAGTGCTTAAGTTTATAAATTTGCACCTTGTTTGCTTGAACCGAGAGTTGGAATGAAACTATCTTTAGTGAACTGTGTGCCATGTGTGATGTGAGGTATCTTTGCTTATGTCCTGTGCCATATATTTATGTCTAGAACTTGCCCTGTATGTGTTCAAAGCGAAATCCTAGGTTTGCTCTAGTCGGGAGATGATACAGGCGTTTCTTTGATAAGCCCTTCTAGCCTTGATTAGCCTACCCTTTAATATTATCCTTCTTAAGCCCTTTTGCGCCTATTGATCTTTTTGTTGGCATCCACATTTCAATCCTTACCCCTTTTGTTCATAATTATCTTCTTTTTGAACCCTTCCTCTTGAAAAATATTTGATTGTTTGTGGAGTTGTGGTTGGATGATTGGGTGGCTTTTGAGTGGAACCGATAAAAAAAACAATATGGTGCATTTTCAAAAAAAAAAAGAGAATCATTGGCAAGGTTGAGAAAACTATAGAAAAAAAAATGAAATGAAAAAGAGACAAATAAAGAAAACAAAAAAAAAAAGTCTCAGTCCTTGCTAGTGTTGTGCAAAAGTAAAGTTGCAAAGTGCCTAAATTGAGAGGGAAGTTCGTGTGGATTATTGGGGTGGTTTTTTTGTTGGTTTTGAGAAGAATGGTGAAAATAAAAATTTGAAGTGATGTATTGAAGTGCTTAGGGAGGTAGTCACTATTTATCCATATTTATCCTACCCGTCCTTTAGCCTACATTACAACCCGTAAAGTCCTAGTTAATCCCGATTGGAGTGGGCTTATATTAGTGGAGCCCTACACTACGGGCAAGCCTATGGTACGTTGTGTGTTGCACGTGAACTTCTTTTGGAGAGCGAGTGAATTCTTTCTCTATTATATCCCTCATTTATTCTTAAAAGTTATTCTTTGTGTGATACTTGGGACGCACTCTTTATTATTGGTAAGGGCACATGGTTTGCGCGAGATAGGTGAAGTTATTGACTTCTTGGTTGAGTGAATGGGTGTGCTTTTGTGAAAGCTTGGTTTTATTGAGTCGTTTTGTGAAATTGAGATGTCTTGGATTGGTTGTTCTAGTGTTTTAAAACTTAGTGAATTTTTGGTCAGTTGTGGATCACATGGTAGGTATTTATGCTCTTCTTTAATGGTCGGTATCAACCATAACCATAGGTAGACCTGTTTTATCAAGTGTTTGTAATTAGTTGGGGAGTTGTTTTTTTGTGATTGCTTGAGGGCGAGCAAAGGTCTAAGTGTGGGGTGGTGATGTTTGGCAATATTTGCCTATTTTACCTTAATATTTCCGCACATTTTGATACGTTTTTCGCCCATTTCACGAAATAATTGTGATTGTTGCGCTCACTTATTGTGTTTGTGATGTTAGGAATGATTTGGATGAATACGAGTGAAAACGGAGTGAACATGGATTAAATCGAGCAAGAATTGATGAACTTAGCTAATTGTGGGATATGACATTAGACGGAAAGCTCTGGAGCAAGCTACAGATTTGTCATAGCTTCAGGCTTCTAAAAGCCACAAGCCATGCGACGCATGGGCTGTGGGGCACGACTCTCAAAAGCCATGAGACACGGGAGGCTTTCCCCATGGCTTTTAGTTCTGCGACCCCAACTTTTCCAACTTAGTTTAGGCTTTGGATTAACTTATGGGAATACTTTGTAAACACTATAAATAGTCACTAATGTCGTTTTTAGTGGAAAGGTCGAATTTCTGGGGCAAGTTTTGGAGTTGTTACACATTGAACCAAGGGTTTAATTCATTTACTTCATCTATTATAATATTTAATCTTTCTTTCATGAATTCTTGTGTTGTTATTATGAATATGAGTAGCTAAACTTATCGTTCTAGCGTTAGAGCAAATACATGAAGGTGGATGTTTGAAAGTTGATTTCTTCCTATTCATTTACCATTACAGATTGTTTATTCTTTCTTGAGCTTAACTGTTTGGTTATCAGGGCCCGATAATTGAACATTATCTACGGTTTACGAGTTGAACTCGACAGAGGGAACTTGTAAATGCAAATAAGAAAGAATAGGGCTTGATTGTGAACCTGGGCAACAGGGAATCGATTTGTGGGTAGGATCGACATATACCTATTCGCCTTGCTTAGTTAAATACAGAGTTCTTTAATGCATGCATGCGATTTAATTCCATATAAATATAGGCGTTAGAGTAGCTTGCATAGACTCGTGAAGAATCGACAGGTTTTCACGAATATAATTAACCTATTAGTTAGCAATCTAGGAAATCAAGAAGTAGAATCAACTGAAAAACTCAACTGGATTGTTCGTAGCTCTGGCCCTGGACCGTTTCTCTTTTATTAATAACAACTTAGAATTTGCTCTATTACTTGACTTCAATTACTTGTTTTTCATTAGATTTTTTAGTTAGTAAAAATCTAAACAATCATTGAAAAAGATCCCGGGATAGTTTTTAGGAAATTGTTTGCTAGGACTCAGTCTGAATAATAGTCCTCGTGGGAATGATACTCGATTTATCACTTTATTACTTGTCGACCACGTATACTTGCGTGTGAGTTTGGGAGCAACAGGTAAACAACCCGATATCGATTCGCATTTTAAACCAGCTGAGGGCACACAACTCGATGCGTCGATTGAGGGTACACAGCTTGATGTCGATTTACATTTCTATTTCTTTGCGGAGGGTACACACCCCAATGCACCGACGAAGGGCATACAACCCAATGTCGAATCTAACGTTTAACAGCAAAGACACACCATCATGGCATAGCAAGCACAGCTATATGCGGCAAGGATCCTGGAAAGACAATCCAGCCTAGCGGGAAGGTACGTTTTATATATGCATTATGTTGTAAACACATTTTCACTGCAGAAAATACACCCCGAGCAAAGAAAGCATCTCAGCCTGACACTCTACACTCTTCTAAGCCATAGGCACCTCTAGAGTCATGAGAAAATTGGCCGCACTGTCAATGTCTTTGCACAAAGACTCTTTCATCATCCCCGGGCAAAGAGGGGCAACTGTTGACACCCAATTTTGTCCCCCCTTTTTTCAACATCAACAGTTCTCAAGTTTTACACACGATCGTGTATCCACTCTTGCCCTGTTCATTTCTTTCAAATTATCTTTTCATAATAGTCTGACAATCGAGGCCATTTTCAAAAGCATCGTCTCAAACAATAGCTATTTTAATAATTTTGCAATTACTTCTATTTTTTACAAAATTATCTAAAATTATTTTAAATCTCAAAATTATAATTTTACACATTTCTTAGCCATCCCAACATTTTAAATTAATTTCTTAATTTTTCTATATTTTTTATGCCCATTTATACAACTTTATACCTATTTTGTGCCTAATATACACTAGATATACCATATATATACTTTACACGTCATAATTTACACATCACCTATATTTTTACACTTTAGCACTGACATGGCCTTATCATGGCCCTTCATTTTCGTAATTCAACGGCCAAGATCTAATTTCCCCTTACCCCACCTACACAGCCCCTAAACCTTTCCCCTCCCTTCATTTCCACTCCACCAACTTGGATACTCACTCCTCTATCTCTCTCTTTCGCGATTTGATGAGCCACCACTGTCAATGGCTTTTCCGGCCGATTTGGCCAGCCAAAATTAGGGAAAATAGTATCATCTTGTTCCCCTTGAAGTCCACTACAAAACCCATACAGTTTTGATGACGTTTGGGCAAGGGCGAGATTTGACCTTTGACAACTGCAACACCACTGCCTGGAGACGCCTCCGGCGGGGTTCAAGCCACCAATTTAAAGGTGTTATCACCTAAACGGGGTAAGAAACCCCATGCGAAGATTAATCTATGCGGGTTGGATTGACCCCATTCTGGTAAATGGGCAATACTATCTCCTTTCGATTTTGTGAAATCTGTGCGACGCTACACCTAAAATCCCCTATGTCTCTCTGAATTAGCACGATTATTGTTTCAATTGTTAATTAATTGATTCGCATGACTTACGACCTCTATGAACTGTTGAATTGTTTGGACATCGTAGTGAGCCTATTTACGCTTTGGTTTGGACATGTTTAAAGACTAAATTCTATGTTATCTCCTTTCAATCTTAAGCTTAGAAACTGCTATAGTTTTCTTAAATTGTTTGAATCATCTTATTGTGCATTACTTGTGTAGATTCATGATTTGTTTAATCAAAATTTGAACTGATAAGGTTGGTTTACACGATTAAAGGGATTTTGTTTGACTTAATTTGAATTTGTGAGTAGAACTTAGAAGGAAACTAGCGTGGTCATTGATATGCTGACTTTTGAAAATCTGTCAAGGTTCAAACGTATTTAGGATTGGATTTGTGAACTTATACTTTGTTAAGCTTGAGGGGAGGGGCTTCAAATCAATTTAGGATTGATTTGGTTTATAATTGGGGACTGATTGTTCTATTTTTGGAAGGGTACTCAAATTTGTCCCATGTTATTCTTGGAAGAATATATTTCTTTGCCTTATGAGAACTTTTACCCATTGCTTTTCAAATCCCCACCCCTCACCTATATAAACTATTCCATTTTCAACTAAAGGGACAAGTTTCTGAACACTAAAAATTCACAAACACACACTGGTATACTTAACAAAATTCTGCATAGCTTTTGGCATTCAGTTCTTCTTGTTCACTTGCTTCCCTAAAAGGATCACTACTGCTTGTGTTGAGTGCTGGTCCTGCTTTTCTTTTATGCTGTCTGCATTCATATTAACTTCACAGTACTCAAAGGTATTCTTTCACCCACTATCACCTATTACATCTATGTGTTTGCCTTGCATATGCTTATCCTGTTCCTGCTTCACTTGAACTGCTTGTATGATTGTGTTTTGTCTTGGTTCTGGGCAATCTGTTAAGCCTAAGTAATCCCTGCACATTTAAAATCATGCCTATGTTTACTAAGGAGATGTAGTTAAGATAGTAAGACTGCTACTCACTCTCTGATCACCTGTGACATCTGTGTGTGTGCCTTCAACTTGACCTTGCCTCATCTCTGTTCTACTTAGTCATTGGTGTGTTTTGTTCTGGGAATCCTGCACAGTTGTTAAGCCATAAGAGGTGCTCTGACTGCACCTGTTAAATAGAGTTCCTGGCAGATCTTCCTTCTGATTCAGGCCTTTCCCTTTCCCTGTTTCCCCCGGCTAGCTCTGTTTGTTTGCAGCCTATGCTTAGTTTCATGTTAACCATGTTATGCTCTAGAACCTACAGGAGAACCCTGAGGGTTCAATAAAGTCAGTAATTGAGTTCTCTAAACTGGCCTCTAGAATCAGGAATTCTTGGCTATTGATAGAGTACTTCTGACTTTGAAACAAGGACTTCTCTTGATCAGTACCCTTTCCCTCTTGTTTTCCTCTTAGGAACTGTCCCCAACCTGTATATTTATTAAGTGCCCTGCCTATATCACGTAAAGCAGGAGTACAACCATGATGTTGTACAAATTGGCTATCCAGGAGCCACTCTCTTGTCTCTTTTTCCCTGTGTGCAATGCATCATGCTTACTCTGAGTGCATTTGCAGCAAATGTATTGGCTGGCTGAACCGGAGGAAATTTTTGCACGATGGCGTCCTCTGTTAAACCAAGCAAGGGAATGAGGCTCAAAATATCCCTTCGGGTGCTTGCCAGAAGGTTTGAAGAAGTCAGTACGTCGAGCTTTCTCAAGGACCCCGCCGTGGTCGAAAACCTTGCAGGTTCAGATTCCGTCCTATCAGCGCTAACATCTGCCACTATCTCAATAGCAGAAGCCCCGACTTCTCCAACTTTAGCTTTGCCTTTGGCCTTGGCAGTAACTGCTTCGAAATCATACTCCAAATCATCGAGGTCCACCACTTCGACCTCCATATGAGACTCCAAGCCCTCGGCGTTCTCATTGCTAGGCTCGTCGATCAACCTTTTGTGTGTTTCAGTAACTACTTCAGGTTGAGGGGAGGTCGTCATCTCGATGCGAGGATTTACCGAGCAGGAGGGTTTCTTTGGAACCTCTCATTTTCTCTTCACACCTACGAAGAATAATGTGAAAGAGTCATGAACACTATAACGAGGAGGAATGTATGCAAAGATATTGACCAAAGAGAATGTTTGGCACTACCTTTTGAGGTCCCTTGACCTGAGGACCCCTTCGAAGACTTTGAAGGCTTTGAAGCTTTGAGTTCCTTCAATCACCAACAAGACCTGCCACCCAAGCCAACTCATCGTCAGACTCCGTATCTTCTTCATCGTTCTTCTTCCCTTTTCCTTTCCCCTTTTTGCCCTTTTTTTTGTTCACGGCTCGGTTGGGAAGACCTCACACCGAGGAGAAAAAAATAATGGCAAAATAAAAGCTTCGGGCAACATCCTTGATGAAATATTGTAAATAACTTACCGTGCCTCTTACATTGCCAATCGAAGCTATTGGCCATGTCCATCCAGGATCGAATGGGACGCTTGCGGGCTCCGGTCATAGCCTCGACCCACTCGGTCAAGCCCTCGGGGGAAGGGGGGGGGGGGGACGACATCAACTTTGTTGGCTAAGGTACAAAAGGTTAGCTGGGGCTAGAAACAAGGATAATAGAAAACAAGGACATTTGCCAGAAATAATTATGAATAAGGGGACACTTACGTGTTCTATTTCACTTCTCTGGAAAGTTGGGGTCGGCCGATAAAGCACTGGTCTCCAAGAGAATGTAGCGATCACACCATCCTCGGTCCCCATAATCCTTACTCTTGTGGAGAAGCGCGAGTTTACCACGGTGGTTCAAAGCCACGACCCCAGCCTTGTGAAAATATGGATAGTTAAGAGGGATGGGGTGTTGCAGAGTGAAATCTACCTCAGCTTCTTGACTCAGCCAGTCCAAACATTGCACGACGCTCCAAACACTGGGGCCTAGTTGAGCCAAACATAAATTGTATGCTCGGCAGAATTCATCAATCACTTTGTGAACGGGGAGAGAAAACCCGATGGTAAATGGATAGGTGTACGCAAAGGACAACCCTTCTACATGATCACAGCATATGCTGGCTGGATCGGGGATAACAACTTTCATTTCGTGTCCGAAATTACAATCCTTTCGGATCTGTTCCATATGAGCTTGGGTGAGGCATGTAGGCATCGTTTGCACCGGTACATTCCTATTACACTCTTGTTGGTCGACTGATTGCTTTTGCAACTTAAGGTCCTTACCGATGTCGAAGTGTGAGGGGATAATCTGGTGAGGCTCGAGCTCTTGCTCGAGGGGGATCTTCGGGAGTTTCTTCTCAAGACCCGAGGGTCCATCTTCGGCAGTATGGCCACTCTCGGTAGTAGGCAGTTCGCCTCCGGTCTCTGTAATGGTTTCAATATAATCATCCACATCTTCGGCGTCATCGCCCTCGACACCATCATCTTTATTACTGACCTCTTCAGCATCAGCGGTAGCTACAACCATGGCGTCATCCCCGATGACGTAATCTTCGCCTTCCACGCCGACATCCTAACTCACCTCAGCTCTATCGCGCCTAGCTCTAGCCTTGCGCTGCCTAGAACCGCCCACCAAAGATGTTACCTCTCCATCGCCACCCTCCGCTTCAATAACTTACGGCGGTGGCGATGATATCACCACTAGCAATCATGGCGGCTGTGCTCGAAATCTTGTCGCCTGAATCACTAGAGTCTTGTGTAGAGTGTTTCGCAGACATGATTACAACTATGGGTGCAAAGATTTCTTGGAAACAGGAAGCTACTCAAGACGAAAATGTATTTTTCTCTTTTTCTTGCTACTGTTGCTCATAGATCATAAAAGTGATGTGAGAATTTTTTGAGGAGGTATTTATAGGAGGAAGAAGACAAGTGGGAAAAATCATGATGAATTGTAACGTTGGGAAGCCAAATGAAGCAACACCGACCGTTCGAAAGCCAGTGAACGGTCGCCACGTATTGCTCAATTGTAGAACGAAGTGATAGGCGACGCTTTGAAATTCACAGATAAGATTAAGCCACGTCACTCTCCCGCGCAATTTCATTCCACTCCTCGATCGCTTCGGCATTTGCCCGAGGAGTGGGGGGACTATCTGTATTGGGTGAAAATTGATTTGAAGACGTAGCGCCTCGGTAGCATGGTTCAGAGCTAACCGAATAGATGTTGGCAAGCTATGAGCCGAGATGAGCAGCAGGTCGCCGAAGTCAGCAACCGAAGAAAACAAGTAGGGTGTTTGCCTCAGTGAAATGTCACCTCGGTCGATCGCAAGGCCATGCACCCGAAGCTAATAGCCTGAGCTTCGGTAAATAAGGCCATCTGCAGCAGATGGTCTTCCTCCTATTTCGGCCCACTAACTCCATTATCTAAGAAATGGAAGCATGCAGATCTTTGTAGAAACATGGGATCATGGCCTTGTATTCCTGCTAGTCTATAAATAGCTTCTCATTTTACAATATAATCATTCAAAAATACATACCAAAACTCTGCCAAATTTTGTACTCAAGTTCATATATTGAAATACCAGTTACTTATGAATAATTACGTCTTTGTTTTCATAATTTCGACTTTGATACATTGATTTTCTTGTATTCGCAATCTAAATTTGATTTGTATACTAAGATCAGTTTAGCCAATACGAATTGTCTCTGTCTATGGGGATACGAGCATAAAAACTTTGTTGTAAAGTTGAACGTCCTTTTCGTTTGAATTCCAGTTTTTATTCGATAAGATGGCTGACAATAGTGGAAATCCTGCTGAACCTTAGCCAACTCACGATGGACATGCTAGCGTTCAATCAAACCCAAACTCCAACGCACCCCTAATATCACCAGCAACAAATCCTTCTTCTTCGGCTTCCACCGAAGCCTTTCAGGCCTATGTTGTCTCCACCCTGAAAGCTCTTCAAGAGCAGCAAGCCGAGCAGGCTATCATTAATGCTGAATTTTGTGCCTCGTTAGAGGTGAGGAATAGCTCAACTCCGAATGGAGTCCCACCTGTGGTTCCAAGTGGAGGCATCCCGCCCTTCGTTCCTACGAGCGCGATAACAAGGGGACCTCAAAATGGAGCCACATCTGGAGGTTCGGGAACAATACCGAGCACTATGCCCTACTTCGGGACGATTCCCACTAAGGCAGAAACTAGCTCTTTGGTAGATATTGAAAAATTAAGTAAGAAAATCGAAGCCCGAGTTGTGGGTCGTGTCGAGGCGCATGTGGAGAAACATCTTGAAAGCGTCCCCGGGGTGACTAAGACTCAAATTGCTCTTGATATTGACCAATACAGGAAATTTGCCTATAAGCCCGAGGCCGCTCCAGCACCAACTCCAAAAACTTTCAAGATTTTGTTTTTGAAAAAATATGATGGGACTACTAACCCTGTTGAACATGTTACCGAATATATGTCAATGGTGTTCAGTAACAATTTAACGAAAATAGAAAAGGAGTCGATATTTTTGAAAAAAATTTGGCGAGTCTTTGGAGAAGGGAGCATTACGTTGGTAAATTCGTGTACTGGCGGGGTCAGTTTTCAGTTTTAAGGAATTTGTTAACGCATTTATTAAAGCTCATACCGGGGCACAGAAAATCTTCCAAAGGAAGGAGAATATATTCGAAGTCAAATAGCGGCCCGGCGAGCCACTCAAAGACTTCCTCGAGCGTTTCTATGCCGAACGTATGGAGTTGCTCCCATGGATGATACTTTGGCCATCATGGCGTCGAAAAATGCATTAACGTTTGAAACTTTGAAGCCGGTGCTGAGTTGCCAAAAGAACTCCAGCAATATCAAACCTTGAAATGGGATGATTTGCACAACATGCAATACACCAAAATAAGGCTGGAGGAAGCTGAGTAGAAGAATAATGGTCGAAGCTACAATTACAAGAATTGATTTGAGGCCTCATATCGCGCCGAGGCGCCACGAGGAAACTCCAAGTGAAGGCACGAACCGTACACTTCATCGAGGAAACCTGTTAGTCAAAGGCTTGGAAGCTCGCATGTAATCCAACGGCTCGGTGGAAAGGTTTATCCCAGTACGAACCAAGAAACCCCTCGAGCTCAGCTCAGGTTTCAAAGAATAAGGAGTTACCCCGTATCCCCCATTACAACTTCAATATATCGGCGTCGGAATTGGTCAATGTAGTGAAGGGGACAGCCAGAGTGAGAGCACCGAAGGACATGAGGACTCCTGCTGACAAAAGAGATCAAAATTTACGCTGCGAGTTTCACGCAGATTACGGTCACCGAACCGAGGACTACAAAGCCTTGCGCCTCGAGGTGGCGCACTTGTTTATGAAGGGCGTGCTGGCTGAGTTCCTCAGTGATAAAGGAAATAAAAACCATACGAAGAACTGAGGTGATGGCAAACCACCTCGGGCGCCACCCCTGAAAGAGTTGTAAATGTGATCATCGGGGGGTCAGAGGCGAATGGAGTGAATTTTGCAGCCGCCACGAAGTTTGCAAAGCTGTCGATTTCTATGGAGAAAAAAACTCGGATTGGAGGCTCGGGAAAGGAAATTGTGTTCGACGACGATGATTGTGATGGGATAATGTTTCCCTATCACGATGCTTTGGTCATCATGCGAAGGATAAACGACTCGAATATCAAACGAGTCTTGATCGATCCCGGTAGTAGAATCAGTCATATTCCATCAAAAGTTCCATTCCCACTTAGCCACAGGTCAAGAGAAACCAGGCATTGATCCTCATAAATTCTCATAAAATCCATGCTTAAACAACAAAGCTCAATATTACCAAATGATATCAGAAATCAGATACCAAGTCTGTAATATCACACTTAAAGGATAAAATTCAAATACTAACTCAAAGTTGCAACGATTATACATGTGAACTGTCGTAGTGTAAACAAGTTTGATCTACTAATTACTCTCTTTATTTAAGTAGAAGTAGGAGAGAGATACCTCAAAATTTTTTACGAAGAGTCATTATATTATTTTATTTGATGCCCCCATTTTATGTAAATTACAATGACGATTGGTACATATGACTTTCTAACGTGAATAATGAAATAGTGCATCTTTTTTAAAAAATTAAATAACAATTATGCTCTATTATAGCCCGTCAACAATGTTTTAATCATTTATGACATTCATTTGATCCCGTCAAATATGAATTTTTTATTTAATAAATATGTCTTATCTACTCTATTTGACGGTTATTTAGTTTTTACCATTACATTGTTCAAGTCCGTTATAAATTTCCACAGAGGAAATAGGATGAAATACCCCATTACAATTTGTTATTAAGTAAATGACCCTATCAAATTTAATTCTTTCTTTTTCTTACTTTTTTATAGATTTTCCTATGTGGCATCTTACATGCCAAAACTAAGTCTATCTTTGCAAAATTAGAATTTATAAGGATGTGTTTGCAAAAAGAGACTTTAAATTAATTTTGGACCCTAACATCGTTGTTGCTCACTGAAATCCTCACGAAACACCTCATTGCTTACACCACCATAAACACCTCGGCAAACTTTGAAAATACAAGGCAAAGCTCCCGTAATTTGAACCTTATTGATGAGATAAGGTACATCTAATGAAACTACTTTTGGGTTGGAGTCCCATGATATGAGATTGATTTCTAAGAAATTGTTACCACGAAAAATAAAAACAAAAGAGTGATAACGATGAAGAACAACCTAATAGGCAACTAATAAATGTACTGGGTGAAAATTGATTCGAAGACGTATCGTCTCGGTAGCATGGTTCAGAGCTAACCGAACAGATGTTGGCAAGCTATGAGCCGAGATGAGAAACAGGTCGCCGAAGTCAGCGACCAAAGAAAGGAAGCATGGTGTTTGTGATAAAACAAGAGGGGGGTGAATTGTTCAGACTTGTAACTTTAGATGACTTATTGATTTATTAGTCGACTTAGGCGATAATAAATAACACTTTACAGAAACAAAAGGCAGTAATATGAAAGTAATGAACACAGTGATTTTATACAGGTTCAGAACCAAATGATTCCTAATCCAGTCCCCTTGGGTCACAAGGGAGTTTTCTCTCTTTAAGCTCTTTTAAGAACACGAATAGACTTATGGTTTGTCGTTAACCAAAAACGTCATTTCACTGATGGTTTTAATTCCTCTCTCACCACCAACGATCTCGTCTGATTTATAGATGATCAGACCAACTTCTGTGACACGACTATTACCTCTCTACACATCTCCCTTTCTTTTCTTTCGATAACTCGTAGACTCCCAAGAATACAGTGAATGTAATAAGTAAAAGACTTAGAGAGAAAGTAGATTGTAAGTAGAAGCGTAAATAATTCTTCAGTAGACCCCAAGTATAAATAGCGATCAGCCAGAGTTATCTGTTGCTTGATTGATATACGGCAGATTTGATATGCACGATCAAAGGAGAATGGCCGAAGAGACTTTCCTTGATAAAAGATTTTGATTGACCGAAGATTGAGGAATAGAGAGATTGACCCAAGAGATTTGATTCTTAACAAGATATAAATATCTTCTTGAAGAATAAGGCAAGAGCTGATTGGGACAAGTCCCACAAAATTAGCGCGGTTGAGTTTCGATATACCATAGTGGACTCTCCTCAATAAAGATCGAATATCCTTCTTTATATTTCAGATCTTCCATAGGAATCTTCCTTGATAGCGCTGCAATATACGTCATTTATTAGTGATGTATCATTTTGTCATTATCAAAACTTAGTAAAAACTTAAACTCAACAATCTCCCCCTTTTTTATGATGACAAAAATTAAAGGAGGATATCATTGAGTACTTCCCTTTTCCAGCATAGTCGACTATTGAATTTGATAGTCGGCTCCTCTAGAGTGTATGCCACCTGCAGTAACAATAAATAATAGGAGACTCTAGGGACTTTAAAGGGTTAGTTGACTCCCCCTGAGTATGAGCAACCATAATTACATAATAATAATTACATAGATGCTTAGGTCTTTTCTCCCCCTTTCGCATCAGCAAAAAGGAATAGGGGAGCAAGGCAAAAATAAGTTGTTTCTAGTCATCCAGAATATTACAGACCCAAAAAAATAGTTAGCGAGGGGCGAGAAAATATGTTAGGGTTTTCACAATATTGTCAGTCATTCTGTCCAGCTTAGTTTGCACATCACTAGACATGGCATCAATCAGAGCCTGAAAATCTGTAGAGACTGCATCAATCCTGGCATGTACCTGTCTAATAGTAGCAGCAGAGTCAGTCACAACAGTGTCTAACCTAAGAGTGAATCTACCGACATCCAGTTTGAGTTCATTGAGATCCTCAGAGGCTTTTCACTCTTGAAGTGCAGACTAAGCAACATGTCATTAAGATCACTCATGGCATTTTTAAATTTCTCAGAAGGTTCATTCACAGCACAAGGAATAGCAGATTTAGAGGGACCAGCATGGTTACTGATAGGTTTAGGAGTCCTATTCTCCTTGCGAACCCAAACACCATCAATGCGAACATAACTCATAGATGCAAAAGTGCGAGAATTGTAGCAAGCAGTCATAGAGCAAGTTTTCCAGGCAGATATGTCAACACGGTAAAAGTGCAGAATTCGAATAATGATTAACCCATAAGGAAGAGAAGCACATTCAGCAATACTTTCGAGCATGTACTCAATAATCCAGGCAGCCAAGTCTAATTTCTTCTTAATAATCAGACAACAGACAATTAAAGTATCACATTGAGATAAAGAACTAAGTGAACCTGTTCTGTGTAACAAAGTGGTGCCAACAATGTGAGCAAAAACATGAATTTCAAAGGACAAATCTAGGGCCCCAAGTAGGCCTTCAGGGACATCACCAGACATTTCACGTAGACATGTTTTGGCTTGTTCAAAGGACACTTCAAAATCAGATGGCCAGGAATTATTAAAGAATTCAGAGTAGCCAGAAAACTTACAGCCCAAGATGCGATACATAATGGCTTTGGTAATAACAATTCTAGTGTTGAGAACCATGGTCTCAAAACCCTCAGAAGAACAAGGTCAAAGATTAGCATAGAAAATTCTTACCAGATCCTCAGGGATGTCAACAGAGTCAGTAGAAAAGAAGTTTGACCAGTCCTAAGCACGAAACAATGGTTTGAGGTCAAAATTTAGGGATTCTATAGCGTCCAAGTCCATAAGTGTCCCATGCGCTAATGGTTTGTCTTTGATAGCATCATGTTTCGCATGAGCAGAGGCATCCCAGAAGTCTAAGGTCTCATCTAAATTAGCAAGAGAAAATTCCTTTTTAGGTCTTTTCACATAATCGGCATCATCACTGTGCATGGGTCGTTTGCCGGATTTTTTGGAGGGGCTAGGGTTTTCAACAGGGGTTCCATAGTTTGATATTGTGTTTTCTGAGTGGTCAGAATCCACTTGAACAGGAGCGGTGGAGTTTGTGGGTGGTTGGATTTTGTGCGCTGACTGCGACAAGCGGTGAAGGAGGTTTTTCTGGCCATTTTAATAGGGTTGATAAAAGGGAAAAGGTTGGAATATGAAGGGTGCAAGGTTGGAGAGTGATTTAAAGGGGGAGGACGAAGAGGGATGGTTTCATATGAAATGAAGAGGTGAAGAGATAATAAGACACGATGTGAAAAGTCGATCCAGAGCCTGGAAAACTAATGCCACGCCGCCTGACACCTTTTCAAACTCAAAGCAACTTGTGAGAGTAATAATGATATGATGACGTAGGATTGATACACAACAGGCATAAAATTAGGATTTAATAATTAAGATAGATATAATTACCATAAAACAAGTAAGGTAATACAAGTAATTATAGGCAGGCCATATTTGGGTAAAGATATCCACATACTAATAAGGGTCAGGAAGAATTCTTAGTAAATCACGTAAGGCAAAAAATCTTTCTTCTAGAAGAGGTTTTGTAAAAATATCAGCTAATTGAAAGTCGGTACTGACGAAAGCTATGTCAACATCACCATCTTGAACATGATCTCTAATCAAGTGATAACGAACATCTATATGTTTTGTCCTAGGGTGATCGACGGGATTGTAAGACAATTCAATAGTACTAGTATTATCACATAACATGGGAATAGGCTTAAAGAATAAATCATAATCAGATAATTGTTTGCTCATCCAAAGAAGTTGTGGACAACAATGTCCCAAAGCAACATATTATGATTCAGCGGTGGATAGAGCTGTACAATCTTATTTCTTCCTATACCATGAAACAAGAGATTTTCCAAGAAAGAAACTTGAACCACTGGTGCTTTTATGATCTACTCTATCACCTGCATAATCAGTATCTGAAAATCCAATGAGATCAAAATGATTAGTACATGGATACCATAAGCCATAATTTACGGTTCCAACAAGATATCGAAGAATTCTCTTGCAGCAGTTAGGTGAGATACTTTAGGAGCTAACTGAAAACGAGCACACTTACATACTGAGAGCTTGATGTCTGGTCGACTAGCAGTTAAGTAGAGTAATGATCAAATCATACCTCGATAAAGAGATGCATTGATGCTCGTACCTTTGTTGTCACTTACCAGATGAGTGGCAGGGCTAATGGGAGTTTTATCAGGGTTTGCTTCATTCATACCATACTTAAGGATAAGCTCCTTACTGTACTTAGATTGACAAACGAAGATGCCATCATTACACTGTTTGATTTGCAATCCTAGGAAGAATGTGAGTTCGCCCATCATGCTCATATCGAATTCTCCCTGCTTTAATGCTTCGAAATTCTTGCACAAAAAAGGGTTAGTGCTGCCGAAGATAATATCATTCACATATATTTGTATGATGAGGATATCAACCGAGGATTTTTGAATAAAAAGAGTTTTGACACTTTTTCCTCTTGAAAATCCATGCAATAGTAAAAATGAGCTTAGTCTTTCATACCAAGCTCTGGGAGATTACTTGAGACCATAAAGAGCTTTTGACAATTTGAAAACATAATGAGGAGTTTCAGTATTTTAAAGCCTGGAGGATTTTTTAACGTAAACTTCCTCTTTTATGAAACCATTTAAAAAAGCACTTTTTACATCCATTTGAAACAGTTTAAACCTTTTGTCAGATGCATAGTCTAGAAGCATGCGAATAGATTCAAGCTTGGCAACAGGAGCAAATGTCTCGTCATAGTCGACTCCTTCTATCTAAGAGAGTATCCTTGAGCAACTAGATGAGCCTTGTTTCTTACCACTTTACCTTCTTCATTTAGTCTGTTTCGAAAAACCCATTTGGTACCAATAATGGATTTTCCCTTAGGCTTGGGAACCAGCTTCCAAACTTGATTTTTGTCAAACTGATCAAGCTCTTCTTTCATGGCTTGAACCCATGATTCATCTTGAAATGCTTCATTGATTTTCTTGGGCTCAATCTGTGAGATGAAAGAAAGGTTAGATTTATGGGAATTTCTTGACTTCATACCTTCCCGTGGATCTCTAATAATGTATTTTTGAGGATAGTCAGGATCACTTCTCCATTCATTTGGTACTACTACTTCCAATTCTTTGAGATCTGCAAGTGTAGTTCACTAAGAATGGTTTGAAACTTGAGCTGACTCTTCAGTTTCTTGAGACTTCGTCTTTGGAGGGTCAGTGGTAGTCGCTGAGTTTTCTGGATCCTTCAGCTGAGTCCGGGTGATTTCTTCTTCATCTGCATCACTACCTTTCTCGACACTGGCCAAAGAATCATCAAACACCACATGCATTGACTCTTCAACAGATAATGTCCTTTTGTTAGAGACTCTATAAGACCTACTAGTAGTAGAATATCCTAGAAATATGCCTTCATTACTACGTGGGTCAAACTTGCCAAGATTATCTTTTCTGTTATTATCCATAAAACATTTACACCCAAATGGATGAAAATAACTTATATTAGGGTGTTTACCTTTCTAGAGTTCATAAGGAGTCTTTTGAAGTATGGGATGGATAAGGCATCTGTTTAGGATATGACATGCAGTACGTACAGCTTCAGCCCAAAATTGATTTGGAATGAAGTGTTCGACTAACATGGTTCTTGCCATGTCTTGGAGGGTTCGATTCTTTCTCTCTACAACTCCTCTTTGTTGAGGAGTTCGGGGTGAGGAGAAGTTGTGGGTAAACCCTTGTGAATTGCTGTATTCTTCGAACATCTTACTTTCAAATTCTCCTTCATGATCACTTCTGATAGTAGATATGAAGTATCCTTTTTCTCTTCGAACCTTCTTGCAAAACACTTCAAAACTTTTAAGTGCATCATCTTTATGTGACAAAAAGATAACCCAAGTAAAACCATGAACAGAATCGCCTTTGTTCTGAAGGCCTAGCGAGTTCCTTTTTTTTTTCACAGGCGGTCCTTTTCTTTCCTCTGACCGATGACTCGCTTGTTCAGTACTGCTAACTATTATAGGAGGATGCCGCCCCCTCGGGACTACCAGTAGCTTCGGTTGTTGAATCGAGCAATCATCAACTATCACAAAAGCATATCTTTTACCTCCTATTCTAGTGGTTCTGGTTGGACCAAAAAGATCCATATGCAGTAGTTCAAGCGGCTTTGAAGTTGAAACAATACATTTTCCTTTGAAAGTGGTTCTAGTTTGTTTTCCTAACTTACATACATCGCAAATATAATCTTTTGAAAATTTCAGTTTTGGTAGACCAATAACTAGATCATGCTTTGAAAGTTTCTTAATTAAAAGCATGCTAGCATGCCATAACGTTCTATGCCACGTCTAAGGATCATTTGTAATGGATGCAAGACACAAATTCTTACCTAAAGATGTTTTTCCGTTGTTCAGAAAATAAATATTATTCTCTCTAGAGCCGGAGAGAACAACTTTACCTTTGTTATCATGAATAATACATCTGCTAGATTCAAACTTTACCTTGTACTCACCATCGCATAGTGGAATAATACTCAGAAGATTATGTTTAAGTATATCAACCAGAAAGGCATCTTTAATATCACAAGAAGGACTTAAGGAGATGATACCTATACCAACGATCATTCCTTTAGCATCTCCTCTGAATTTTACAGATCCTCCATCAATCCCTGTTATCGATTTGAACAGTTGTCTATCACCAGTCATATGTCGGGAGCATCCACTATCTAGAAACTATTTTCCCATTTTCATCGCCTTTTTGCGGTGTCCCTGCAAAACAAAGAATGTAAGTGTTTTTAAGTACCCAAGCTTGCTTGGGTCCTTGCAGGTGAGCTTTAAAGGTGCTAGCCACACTTTTGACCTTTGGTCTCCAAATCCATTTTCCAGGATTTCTCTTTTGACATCTTCTAAACACATGTTCAGGTTCTCCACAATTATAACAAACAAGCATATTTTGAGTTTTGATGATAGATGAAGTAGATGTGGAAGATTTAGCGGGTCTATAGAAGCTGTTAGATCTGACAGAGCTATGACTAGTGGATTTTCAAGAACTATTCAGTTTAAACCTTAGTTGATTCATTTCTTCCTTTAAAAATTCATTTTCATTTTCAACCACTTCTAACTTCATTTCCCATTCCTCTTTCTCTTTACTTAACCTTTTAATTTTCATAAGTGCCTTTTCAAGTTCATCTAGAACTTCGTCTAGATTTCTAGAGTTTTCAATGTAGAATTCACAACATACCTCACTTGAATCATTTGAATGAATTCCACTGCTGGTAGAGTTGTCTGAGGCCATGAAGCAAATGTTTGCTGCTTCTTCCTGCTCAGTGTCAGCTATGTCCTCATCACTCCATGCAGCGTATGATCTGTTCCTTCCTTTTTTTTTTTTTTTTTTTGCATCGGGGCAGTTGTTAG
The DNA here is from genome assembly GCA_037355625.1 of Petunia x hybrida. Classification (NCBI taxonomy): domain Eukaryota; kingdom Viridiplantae; phylum Streptophyta; class Magnoliopsida; order Solanales; family Solanaceae; genus Petunia; species Petunia x hybrida. The sequence continues at coordinate 9,517,557 of JBBBVM010000002.1, forward strand.
CAATGTGACCCTTCTTACCACATTCATAGCAACGTCCTTCACTTTTGTAATTTGATTGGTCTTTCTTGAACGGGACATTTCCCTTTCTGAACTGTCTTCTTCTGTTGACTAGACCATTCAAGTTTCTTGACATCATCGCAAGTTGTTCTTGAATATCATCTTCTTCCACTTCCTGATCATAGTCGACTTCCTCTACTGTAGTTCTAAAAGCCACAGTTTTCTTTTTCTCTTCTTGAGTGTTGCATTTCAGATGAGTTTTCTCAAAGGCAATAAGATCACCTCTGAGTTCGTCATATGAAATCTTGTTCAGATCTCCACTTTCTATGTTTATGACCTTTGGTTGCCAAGTGGTAGGGAGACTTCTCAGAATTTTTATTACTTTCTCAACACTGGTATAAATCTTTACAAGGGCTTTGAGTTCTCCAATAATTTAGCTGAATCTGGCAAACATATCTTCCACAGACTCACCATTCTTCATTTGAAATAATTCATACTCATATACCAGGAGATTGATTCTAGTTTCTTTAACTTTGTTGGTTCCTTCATACGTGACTTCCAAATTATCCCATATTTCTTTAGCAGTTTCACAGCTGGATATTTTTTCATATTCTTCACCACTAATGGCATTGTAGAGAATATTCACAGCTTTGTAGTTCAGTTGGATAACCTCTCTCTATTCGTCAGTATAGTCGTTCATATCAATATCAGCCGGAACATTTTGAGGATCTCATTCGTTCTTTATTGGTTTGGTGCTGGGAATATCATAGGGTCCCTTCTTAATAACACGCCAGACCTTATAGTCAACTGATTTGACTCGACCCGAATTCTCGGTTAGGCCGTTCGGGCACCCAACCACCTCTGCTAAACCTGTCGGGCGAACTCTATTGACTGAATCGATATAAATTGTGAAGAATTACCTTAAAATGAAAATGAACCAAACTTTAACAACATAAGATAACTCTCAAGGATAGACAAACATACAAGTTGTCTGAATTATACAACTAACTACCAAGAATACACAGTTTTAAAGGTTTCTAGATCAAACATCTAAGAAGGCCAAAAGATATACACACCTCCCGAAGGGAGCAAAAGTAAGGAAAACTGTAATATCTGAAGTTGGTGGCCGCAATGAACAAGATGGCTCACCGTAGACAGCTGAAAACGTACTACTCTTCAATCACGACGCGGCTGGCTGGGTCCTGGAGCAGAATCTGCCGAAAAGAAAATAAAAGAACAAATAGGGATGAGTCATATGGACTCAATAAGTGCGAACAAACTAGCAACCTCGAAAAATAGATACGCTAGTTAGGGAAACGGAACCAGACAACAATCAACAAATAAGCAATGCACATATAAGCAGAACAGTAGTCATGTACAGAAAGTCTACACAATGGTATGAAGTGAAATGGAATGAGATGAAATGAAATGAAATGAGATGAAATGAAATATGATGCAAAGGGTCACATGTGCCCATCATCCCATCCCAAAGCGGAATACTCCTGCTTCGAGGGGAATCCAATCTAATAACTAACTTGAGCAGCATACTCCTGCTCCTGGGGCGGAATACTCCTGCTCCCGATATGATATAAACCAGAGGCAGAATACTCCTGCACTCTCCTTGGGCGGAATACTCCTGCACCTGATATAATATAAAGCTGAGGTGGAATACTCCTGCACTCAGTATCTGTCATAAGAGCGAAATACTCCTGCTCCTGGGGCGGAATACTCCTGCACCCAATATGATATGAATCAGAGGCGGAATATTCCTGCACCCGATATGATAGGCAACGTAATGCATATCAATGACATATGATGCATATGAATGCAATATGATTCAATAATAACCCTTCACCGGTGCGGGACTCTCATCGACAACCGGGAAGTAAATGCCAACTAACAGCGAGAGACCAATGCTTAGATCTTCAATGCAATGCTAACAACAGGACATAACATATAATAAACAACGTAAATCCAAAGCTAAGGCATAATGAGTACGCCTATCGGTAGCTACACACGTAAAGAACACGTGGTAGAAAATCCACGAGGCCAAGTGCCTCCAAAGAAATGGATATAAACACTTACAATAATCCAAAGCTAGCCCTGCTACTCAACAACTGCCTTTTTCCTTTGGATTAACTGCCAAACGATCCCACTGTATTCAATAAGCAGAAAAATTATATCAAATAAAGCTAAAGGCTTCATCCTTATGTCTTAGGGCAATCCAGTTAAGAAGCTGATTCACTATTCGCATACGCAATACGCAGACCATGCCTATGTACAAGGTTCAAAGTCACATAACCAAACCCTAAATAAATTACATTTATATGTTGCCCATAATTCACTGAGTACGAATATATAATCATTTCCATCATCGGTGGACAATTGACCCTTTAAACTATCAATTTAATTCATTAGGGCGATGTCTAATTGATGCCGCGCAAACTAGCACGAGACCCTTTACTAGAAGGCAAGCCAAAGCTATCCATGACGCTCACCTTCACTTGGTTTGAAAAGGCTTGGACGTGGAACATGGGAACTCTGAAACCACCTTGAAGATCATGCATTGGAGCACCATGGAAGGAGGACCATCTAGGACACTTGGAGAGGCTCAAGAGACACAAATTGAGACACCCCAAGAGGCTTCAGGAAGAGGCGGACCGCCTATCCAAAGTGGCAGACCGCCTGGAAAATGTTCACTCTCTGGATCTTGGTGAGGCGGACCGCCTCCTTGCTAGGGCGGACCGCCTCCTTGCTGGTTGATCTCAGGAAGTTGATGAGGCGGAGCGCTACTAGGGGTGTGCGGACTGCCTACCCTTGCTATGAGCCAATCCGAGTTATTGTTATTTTTTGCGTGTAATGCAAACTTTTGCCCTAAGTGGCTTCTATTGTTTAAACCCACTTAGGGGTATTTTAGACACTTCATTACAAGTTTGTAGAAGGCTATAAAAGCCGTCATCAGGTCTTGAACTCATCTTACCTATCTTTGAATACAAACACAAGAGAATACTCTCTATTGAAACCGTTGATTCTTGGCTTGGATTTCAATTGGACGATTCCAAGTTGAACCTCAAACCTTTTCGATCACTCTATTTGCAAGGACCTCATGATTCTTGAGGATAGTTGCATAGTGTAGGTGTATCTTGCCATCGTTCAGGGTGTAACGAAACATCGTTCTTCGTTGCTACTTGAACAATCGTGTGAGTATCGTCTCATTTTTATCTCTTAATCGCTTTCGTAGATTTTCCCTACATCAGTTGGTATTAGAGCAAGGCTAGGGTTACGTTCTTACGATCCCTCATCCTTCTCTTCGTGCTTGTCATCTTTTTTTCTTATTTATTTTCATGTTCTTGTTCTTGTTTGTTTGAAAAAGAAAGAAAGAATTAAAAACTAGAAAATTCCAACAATTTGCTAGAAATCATTGGTTGTTGTGATTTTTTTGGTGTTACCTATCGGGGATTGTTTATCTACGTATTCTCTTCGATTGGGTACCAACAAAACACATTTTGGAGTTGTGAATCAAAATCTCGAAAATCAAATCTCAAAAGTTGAAATTTCCCAAAAATTGCTAGAACTTGTTTGATGTTATGATTTCTTGGTTGTTTAGTATCGGGGATTGATCTATATAGTTACCCCATCATTTTGATACCCCCACAACATCATTTGGAGTAGCGGAATGAAAATCGAAATTTTGAATCTTGAAATTTTTGAAAATTTTTGAAGAACTTGCTCCAAATTCTTGAAACAAGTTGATTGTTGGTTGTTTGTTGGATTAAACCATTGGGGTTTGCTTGTTATAGCATAAAACAACTTTGCGTATCATCAAATAACAAAACCCCTTGAAAACATTGGAAAATCGGGTGCCAAAAACCAAGAACCGAAGCTGAAAAATTGTTGTGAAACCCAGTAGGCGGACCGCCCAAAAACTTTCAGCTCTCTGGACTTTTGGGAGGCGCTCTGCCCCTGTGCCTAGGTGGACCGCCCCCTCCTGGGAAGGTGTCCGCGTAGTTTGTTTCTTAAGTTTTCGTGTTTTCTTTGCTTCTGTTACTTCCGGTTAGTACTTTGCGAGTAATTCTCCTACTCAACTAGTACTAATTCATTGAGCGCTTAGGATATTCGTGCGTTTTGGTGGTTGATAAATTCCAAGAAGACTCGTAGAATTTCTTTGGCTCAAGTGCTCACTTAAAAGCCGAACGTCCATAGTGTTCCATTAACTCCACTCTTCCCGAAGAGCATTGGGAACTTGTTGAATTGTTTGGTTGTTGAGGTGGTTGTTCAACTCCGAGGATAACTTTTGAAATCAAGCTTGAGTGAACCTACCCCAAAACTAGAGTGACCCTGAGAGACAATCAAAGGTGGGGAAGCGAGTGAGCACTTTTACTCTAATCTCTTTACTTGTTTTTCATTGTTGTAGGTACAATGGCGGACGAGAAAGCCAAGAATACTATTGAGGTTCCAACCGACGTCTTGGCTAGTCTATTAGCCGAGGTGAAGACTTTGAATCTTAGAATGGAAGTTTTTGAAAAGGAAAGGACCCCGAGTGTCCAAAAGGATGCCAGTGAAGGCACTAGTGATGATTCAATCATGAAACCGGATCAATATGCGGAGCTAGTTCGTCGACAACGGTTGAGGGATGAGGCTCTTGCTAGAGAAAGATTGTTGGGCAATCCCCAACCCTTGGGCAATCCCCAAGGAGATGTTCCACTCCTAAGGCCTCGAAGAAACATAGCACCCCTTGAGCAAGTTGTTGAAGCTCAAGAAAGGGAGGGACCCGGACTTTATGATGATTATGATGCTCCCTATCCAAATAGGAGCACGATGAATAGAGGTCGTGGGCGAGGTCGAGGGCCTCAAAGGGCTTTTGTGGGGAGGGACTTGAGACGTGAGTATGATGAGGTTGAAGACTACTACGGGGGTCAACCGGGACCACATCGTGGGGGTCGTGACAATAACCTCAATATTGTAAAGATCACTATCCTACCTTTCAAGGGGACTAGTGATCCGGAAGCATTCTTAGAATGGAAGGTCCAATTGGAGCGGGTCTTTGACACGAATGATACGTCCGAAGAGAAGAAAGCTACTTATGCGATAGCTTCATTTGAGTCATATGCTTCCACATGGTGGGAATCCATCAAGTAGTCGAGGAGACGAGTTGGGTTGCGAATGTACATTTCTTGGGAAAAATTGAAAGAGGTAATGAGCACCAAATATGTGACTCCCAAGTATAGACAAGAACAACTCAAGAGGCTCTACGAATTGAAACAAGGCTACAAGTCCGTTGATGAGTATTTCAACGACTTTGAGAAGAATCGAATGGCCCTTGATATGGAAACGGAGGATGAAGAGCAAGTTATCATCCGCTTCAAGAATGGCTTGAGACGAGAGATTGCTTCTCAATTGAGGCTACACATCTTCTACTCTTTACAAGATGTTTGTGATGTCGCGGTTGAAGCCGAGAAATAGCTCAAGGAAGAGAAAGCTCCTCGCTTTAGGAGTACTACTTCCACTCCAACAAACCAAACCAGAGAATGGAAGAACCCAAATACAAGTAGTGCAAGTGGGAGTCGAGATGTGAAGAAGCCCTTTGAAAAGGCCACCCCGAGAAGCGACTTCAAAGAAGTTTGAGGTAATTCTAAAACTCAATTAAATACTCCTTCTTCTTCTTCTTCTTTCCAATGCCACAAGTGCAAGGGATATGGCCTCTTTGCCAAAGAATGCCCTACCCGTAAAACAATGATTGTGATGGATGATGGGTTAGTGTATGAGGAGGAAAGTGAGCCCGAGAGTGATGTTGATGAGGAGAGTGAGGTAGTTGAGGGTGAAGAGAGAGCGGCGGAGGGGGATGATCCTAATATATTTCTAGTGGTACGACGTAGCTTGAGTGCCATGATCAGTAAAGAGAGGGAGGATGGGAAAAGCGAGAACTTTTCCACGCTAGGTGTAGAGTGAGGGGACAAGTGTGCTCCATGATTATTGACTCGGTTAGTTGTGCGAATGTGGTGAGCCAATCTTTGGTCTCACAGTTGAAATTTCCTACCCTTAAACATCCTAGCCCCTACCGTTTGTAATGGTTGAGCGAATGTGGGGAATTGAAGGTAGTGAAGCAAGTCTTGATTAAGTTCAAGATTGGGAACTACCAAGATGAACACATGTTTGACGTAGTGCCAATGCAAGCTTGCCACCTCTTGTTTGGTAGGCCGTGGCAATATGATAAGCAAGTGGTTCATGATGGCCGAGCCAACACTTACACGGTTAAACATGAAGGGAAGAAGTATGTGCTTACACCCTTGACACCAAAGCAAGTGAGTGATGACTATCGGCGCATGAGGGAGTTGAGGGAAGCGGCTAAGGCCAAGTCCCGGTTGTGGCCAAACCTTTGGCCGAGACTTCACCATCTTCTACCGGTCGCATTTGTGCCATGATGTAACCGGGCGAGTACTTGAAAGGTAATTATGGCACTAAGATGCTCATTTGCCTAGTGCACAAAGGTATGGTTTTAAATTCCGAAAATGATTATTTGCCTAACCCTAACCCTTTGTGATGCAGCCCAAAGTGCTGATCAACCGAGGACACCTCAACCGAAGGCAGTGACTGATGAACCGAGGAGGCCAATTACTCGAAGCCAAGCTAAGCTGCTCCATGACATGCACATTCAGCTGGCTATGTCGGGAAGAAGCATGTGTTCGGAAGAGGAATTGCAAAGTGATGAAACCAAGGGCTACATCTTCAAGTTTGAGCCCGAGGATAAAGTTCCCGAACAGCAGCTCTTGGCCCCGGGCAGCGCAGAACCGAACACATAGTCAGCGCCCGATGACAAATGTGCTCGAGCAGGCAATAGAGAACCGAAGCCAGGCTTACCGAAGTCAAGAACCGAAGCCAGGCTTACCGAAGTCAAGGTAGCCGAGCACATTTTTAACTCAGCCCTGCGTGGCTTATTTTCATTGGTCGACTGTGACCTATTTACTAGTTTACCCTTAGTATTTCCTATATAAACCTTAGTCCTTACATTGTAAAAGGAAGTTGTTTTTGGATATTGAAATTGAATGAAAGTGCCGAGCACATTTCTTCTTTTCTCCGTCGTGAGCAAAACCCCGGTGAGGGCTTTTAAGGACTTGTGGCTTTCGGTTAGTCCGATTGAACATTCCTCTTGATCATTCAGTTTGCAAGGGGCAATGTTCTCTTGAGGATTGTTGCATAGTTAGGGTGATTCTTGTCTCCCTTTTGATTGAGCTTTGGGACAGGTTCCCCTCTGTTCTTTCGAAAGAAGCAAGTTTTGTCTTGCTTTTATCTTCTTCTTTAATTGTTCTTGTTCCGCGTTTGTGCTAAGCTTCCCTTCGGGAATTGCATTGCACCATCTTGGTATCAGAGCACGGTTTGGGCTTGTTTCTACAACCCCAATCCTGTTCAAGTTATCTTTATTTTCGTGCGTTGAGTCTTTGTTTTCCATTTCGTGTTCCTGTTTGTTTTGTTACTGTGGTGTTATCTTACAAAAAAAAAAAAAAAAAAAAGGTGTTTAAAAGAAAATTCAAAATTGTGTTTGATTGTTGGATGTTTGGGAAAAACAATCTTGGATTCTTGTTCACCATTGTTGCCTGATTCCATCGAGTACCCGACGTACTGATTTCGTGACTAGGGTTTCTTGGTGAATTTTTGGACTGTTTTGAGCTTTAATGGTGACTGAACTCGAACCCCACTGTGTTTGGAAGAAACCGATGAAGGTTGGTGGTTCTTGAGCGATTTGGGTTTGTTTATTGCTTAAAATCGAAGTTCTTAAGTTGGAAACGTTGTCCGTACACCGGAAAATTGTTACAAGTTCGTAACAGTGTGCGACGCGTCGAGCTGGATCTTAGCTCAAGGAGCTTCGTTTGATTTCCTCCGTTGTTGTTTGGAACCGGAGTTGAAAGAAGCAACTCAGATCTGTTGAATTTCGTGGTCAGTGAACCGAAGTCGTTGTGTCCGTACGCCGGAGCAAGGTCACTGTTCCATTGAAGAAGAAAGGGGTTAAAATTCCAACATCAAAACCCCCAGGTGAAAGTTGTCGGCTGAAAAAGGAAAGTGGATAAGGTAAAACCCTATCCGTACCAAGGAGGGACCACTTTTGTACGGACAGGAGTGGGTGTGATCGAAAAAGATTCCAAAGGGAATCAAAGGGTAGATTCTCCTAGGTTCTCACTTTCTTTCGTGTCAAAATTCTAGTTGGTGGATCTTTTGAGTAATTGTCCTACTCGAGGTCGTACTAACTCTTTTAAGCTGGTAGGAATTCGTGCGAAGGGGTGACCGAAGTCCAAACTTTCGTAGAAATTCTTTTGACTCCCCGAGCTCAGTTAAAAGCGTCCGTTCCATCGAGTCGAACATCACTTCACTCTTCCCGAAGAGGCAGTGACTATTGTCGAACTTGAAGGATCTTAGAGGACCGATCAATTGGACGAGCCATTGTTAACAAGTCCTTGAGTGATCAAAAAAAAAAACCGAACCCATAAATTGAGTGGACCCGAGTGCCACCCATCAAAGGTGAGGGAGTGTGTGAGGTGATTTCTAACCTTAATCTTTGTTTGATCTTTGACTTGTGCAGGTACAATGGCTGGAAACGATGGCAAAGGCATTGAAAAGCCTGAATTGTCGTTAGCCGATCTCATGGCTGCGATACAAGGCATCAGTGCCGAAGTAAGAGGAGTGAGTGCTCGAGTAGCTAACCTCGAGCAGGGAAACGCGTCCGTGGCCATGCATGGGTCCGGCGCTGGAACAAGCCAATCCACTCCGATGAAACCTGAGCTGTATGCTGAGCTTGTACGACAACATCAGTTGACGAGTGAAGCAATCCGAAAAGAACTAAACTTGGGCAATCCCCAAGCTGGAAATCAAAACTTGGGCATTCCCCGAGGAGAGAGGTTACCACTTCCAAGGACCCGAAGAGATCTTGGAGCTGTAACCGAAGAGGTTGATGAAGAGGAATTTCCCGAGGACGAATATGAGCGTGAGCCGCCATTCGCTCAACGAAGGCAAGCTCCCCGAGGACGTGGAAATTTCCGAGGTCGAGGCCGAGGCGCAAATGTTGAAAGAAATATTGAGCGTGAGGCTTATGATCGAGAAGATGAGTTTCCCGAGCAGGCTAGAGCTGTTCGAGACTCAAACCTGAACAGTGTCAAGATCACTATTCCACCCTTTAAAGGAACTAGTGATCCCGACGAGTACCTTGAATGGAAGCTTAAAATGGAGCGCATCTTTGAAACAAATGAGATGACCGATGAGAGAAAAGCTGCCCATGCCATTGCTTCGTTCGAAGCTTATGCATCAACATGGTGGGAATCTGACAAGAGGCATAGAAGAAGAAATGACTATCCAGTAGTCAATACATGGCCACAGCTGATGAGAGCGATGGATGGTAAGTACTTAAGTGCCAAATACAGGCAGACTCAAATGCAAAAACTTTATGAGTTAAAGCAAGGGTCTAAGTCCGTCCAAGAGTACCACGATGAGTTTGAAAAGGTTCGATTGAATCTTGATCTGGTCGAAGACGAAGAGCAAGCCATTATCAGATTTAAAAATGGCTTGGCTAGGGATGTGTCATCTCAGTTGAGACTCCACGTGTACCACACGTTGGAAGATCTGTTCGATGCTGCCACCGAAGCTGAAAAATTGGTGAAGGACGATAAGGCAAACCGGTATCGAGGAGTCACTACTTCTACTCCTTTGAACCGAGGTAAAGAATGGAAAAGTCCAAACCAAACAAGTGCTAACGCTGTTCGAGATTCGAAGAGACCCTTCGAAAGAGGTGTGACCGTTAACCAACCAAGAGAAGTGGGAGGTAAAGTTCAACTCAACTCTCCTAGTGCTTCAAATATTCAGTGTCACAAATGCAAAGGTTATGGTCACATGGCAAAAGAGTGTCCAACTCGCAAGGTTATGCTTCTGCTCGAAGATGGAACCGTCCATGAGCAAGCGAGTGACACCGAGGAGGAAATTATCGAGGAGACTGATCGAGCTGAAGATGATGGTGATCATGAGGCTGCCGAAGCTGATCATCCGGAAATGTTTCTTGTGGTTCGAAGGAATTTGAGCTGCATGACTCTTGAAGAAGAGGACAACCAAAGAGAAAACCTCTTTCATGCCCGATGTCGAGTGAGGGGAAAGGTGTGTTCGATGATCATTGACTCTGGTAGCTGTGCAAATGTGGTGAGCCAAACTTTGGTTTCACAAATGGGACTACCTACGATGAAGCATCCCCACCCTTACAAATTACAATGGCTGAATGAGTGTGGAGAATTGAGGGTTGTCAAACAAGTGTGGATCAAGTTTAGAATCGGCGAGTATCAAGATGAAATGGTATTCGATGTGGTGCCGATGCAAGCTTGTCATTTGCTCTTGGGTCGACCATGGCAATATGACCGAACAGCTGTTCACAATGGCAGATCCAACACTTACACCGTAAAGCTTGATGGGAAGAGTTTCATCCTCAAACCATTGTCTCCGAAACAAGTCTCCGAGGACTATAAACGAATGAAAGAATTGAAAGAAGCGGCCAAAGCTAAGCTTCCGATAGGAGCAAAATTGGGACCCGAAGAAATAAACTCACCGACCGAAGTGAAAGGAATTTGTGCAATCATGCAACCCGGTGAGATCTTACGAGGCAACGACCCCGGTCAGATGATGATTTGCCTCGTGCACAAGGGTATCCTTCTAAACTCTAATGATGATTTTTCTAATGATAACCCTTTGCCTTTGTTTGTTCAAAAAGTTTTGCAGGACTTCGAGGATATGTTTCCCGAGGAAATGCCAGGTGGATTACCTCCGTTGAGGGGAATCGAGCACCAAATTGACTTCGTACCAGGGTCTCAAATCCCTAACAAACCTGCATACCGGTGTAATCCCGAAGACACCAAAGAGCTCCAAAGGCAGGTTGATGAATTACTGAACAAGGGCCTCGTTCGAGAGAGTTTGAGTCCTTGCGCCGTTCCAGTTATCCTTGTTCCGAAGAAGGATGGAACATGGCGAATGTGCGTTGACTGTCGATCAGTCAACAAAATAACGGTAAAGTATCGTCATCCTATCCCTCGATTAGATGACATGCTAGATGAGTTAAGTGGTTCTTCATGCTTTTCGAAGATAGACCTCAGGTCCGGTTACCACCAGATCCGAATGAAACCCGGTGACGAGTGGAAAACCGCATTCAAGACCAAATTCGGTCTCTATGAATGGTTGGTAATGCCATTTGGCTTATCCAACGCCCCGAGCACATTCATGCGATTAATGAACCACGTGCTCAAACCGTTCATAAACAAGTTCGTTGTCGTTTATTTCGATGACATACTTGTTTACAGTCGAACCATGGATGAACATGTAGAACACCTAAGGCTTGTACTTGAGAAGCTTCGCGAAGAGAAGTTGTATGCTAATTTCAAAAAGTGTGCCTTTGGTGTCGATCGTGTAGTCTTTCTTGGATTTGTAGTCAGTGCTAATGGTGTCGAAGTCGACGAATCAAAAGTCGAAGCCATCAAAGATTGGCCAACTCCGACCTCGGTATCTCAAGTTCGTAGCTTCCATGGGTTAGCTAGCTTTTACCGAAGGTTTGTTCGTGACTTTAGCACCGTGGCTGCTCCTTTGACCGAGCTGGTTAAGAAAGACAATCCATTTGTGTGGGGAGAGTCCCAAGAAAGGGCTTTCCAAGAGTTGAAGCGGAGGCTTTGTTCTGCCCCGTTGTTGCAACTCCCTGACTTCGGCAAAGCATTCGAAGTCGAGTGTGATGCGTCTGGAGTTGGGATCGGAGGAGTGCTGATGCAAGAATCGAAGCCGATCGCTTACTTTAGCGAAAAGCTTAAGGGTGCAACCCTGAATTATTCAACATATGACAAAGAGTTGTATGCCCTCGTTCGAGCACTCGCCCATTGGCAGCATTACTTGTGGCCTCGAGAGTTTGTGATCCGAAGTGATCATGAGTCCTTGAAGCATCTCCGAGGTCAGGAGAAGCTGAACCGAAGGCATGCCAAATGGGTTGAATTCATTGAGAGCTTTCCCTATGTAATTCATTACAAAAAAGGAAAAGACAATGTTGTGGCCGATGCGCTATCAAGGAAATTTGCTTTAGCGACCACTCTCGCCTCTAGGCTCATGGGATTTGAAAGCATCAAGTCGATGTACGAAGACGATCCCAAGCTAAAATGCGTTCGAGACGCGATCTTGAGTGGCCGAAGGGTGGAGAAATACCAGTGGCACGATGGCTACCTCTTCAAGAATGGGAGGGTTTGTGTGCCAGCGTCATCGTGGAGAGAGCTCTTGGTTCGAGAAGCTCACTCCGGTGGACTGATGGGACACTTCGGTGTCGACAAAACTCTTGGTATCTTGACCGAGCAGTTCCATTGGCCCAAAATGCGACGAGATCTGGAAAAGCTTTGCAACGCTTGTCTCGTTTGCAAGAAAGCCAAATCGAAGTCCAACCCTCATGGTTTGTATACCCCGTTGCCTGTGCCTGATCGCCCTTGGGTTGATATATCCATGGACTTTGTCTTGGGGTTACCGAGGTCGGGGGGAGGACATGATAGCATCTTTGTTGTGGTTGACCGATTTTCGAAAATGGCTCATTTTATTCCTTGCAAGAAGTGTGACGATGCCCAGCATGTAGCTACATTATTTGTTTCCAGTGTGTTGAAATTGCATGGTGTCCCTCGTACTATTGTGAGTGATCGGGACACAAAATTCTTGAGTCATTTTTGGAAGTGTCTATGGGGTGCCCTCGGCACCAAACTACTTTTCTCGACGTCTCACCATCCTCAGACTGATGGACAGACCGAAGTAGTTAACCGAACCTTGGGATCTTTGCTTCGGGCAATGACCAAAGGAAAGGTTGGAAACTGGGCTGATCGTTTGCCCATGATGGAGTTTGCATACAATCGAACGGTGCATCGAATGATTAACATGACCCCGTTCGAGTGTGTGTATGGATTTAACCCTTTAATTCCACTTGATCTGACCCCGTTGCCTCGAGATGTTGTTATCGATTTTGCAGGTACTCACCGAGCCAAAGCTCTGCTCGAGTTACATGCGAAAGTGAAGAAGAACCTCGAGGACGCCTATGCAAAGGTTGCCTTGAAGAAAAACAAGGGGCGAAAAAAGTTGGAGTTAAAGAAGGGTGATTGGGTTTGGGTCCACTTCCGAAAGGAACGTTTCCCGAACCTAAGGAAAGGAAAATTGGCTCCTCGAGGGGATGGTCCATTTCAAGTGCTGAGCAAAATAAACAACAATGCTTATGTCATCGACCTCCCAGGTGAGTATAATGTGTCCAACACCTTCAATGTTACTGATTTGACTCCTTGTGTTGTAGGCCAAATATCCGACACAGAGGATGCATCGATTTCGAGGACGAAATCCTCTCAAGAAGGGGAGGATGATGCAGCCCAAAGTGCTGATCAACCGAGGACACCTCAACCGAAGGCAGTGACTGATGAACCGAGGAGGCCAATTACTCGAAGCCAAGCTAAGCTGCTCCATGACATGCACATTCAGCTGGCTATGTCGGGAAGAAGCATGTGTTCGGAAGAGGAATTGCAAAGTGATGAAACCAAGGGCTACATCTTCAAGTTTGAGCCCGAGGATAAAGTTCCCGAACAGCAGCTCTTGGCCCCGGGCAGCGCAGAACCGAACACATAGTCAGCGCCCGATGACAAATGTGCTCGAGCAGGCAATAGAGAACCGAAGCCAGGCTTACCGAAGTCAAGAACCGAAGCCAGGCTTACCGAAGTCAAGGTAGCCGAGCACATTTTTAACTCAGCCCTGCGTGGCCTATTTTCATTGGTCGACTATGACCTATTTACTAGTTTACCCTTAGTATTTCCTATATAAACCTTAGTCCTTACATTGTAAAAGGAAGTTGTTTTTGGATATTGAAATTGAATGAAAGTGCCGAGCACATTTCTTCTTGTCTCCGTCGTGAGCAAAACCCCGGTGAGGGCTTTTAAGGACTTGTGGCTTTCGGTTAGTCCGATTGAACATTCCTCTTGATCATTCAGTTTGCAAGGGGCAATGTTCTCTTGAGGATTGTTGCATAGTTAGGGTGATTCTTGTCTCCCTTTTGATTGAGCTTTGGGACAGGTTCCCCTCTGTTCTTTCGAAAGAAGCAAGTTTTGTCTTGCTTTTATCTTCTTCTTTAATTGTTCTTGTTCCGCGTTTGTGCTAAGCTTCCCTTCGGGAATTGCATTGCACCACTTTGCCTAGTGCCATTGAGAATGTTTTGAAGGTATTTGAGGACATGTTCCTGGAAGAGATGTCGAGTGGTCTTCCTCCATTGAGGGGGATTGAGCACCAAATTGATTTTGTCCCGGGGTCCCAAATCCCAAACAAGCCGGCCTACAGGAGCAACCCGGAAGATACAAAGGAATTGAAAAGATAAGTTGATGAGTTTCTCAACAAAGGCTTGGTTCGTGAAAGCTTGAGTCCGTGTGCCGTTCCGGTCATTCTTGTACCAAAGAAGAACGTGACATGGAGAATGTGCGTTGATTGCCGTGCGGTCAACAAGATAACGCTAAAGTATCGTCATCCCATTCCTAGACTTGATGACATGCTTGATGAGTTAAGTAGTTCTAGTATCTTTTCTAAGATTGATCTTAGGTCCGGCTACCACCAAATCCGGATGAAACCGGGTGATGAGTGGAAAACCACATTCAAGACCAAATTTGGTCTTTATGAATGGTTGATGATGCCTTTTGGCCTCTTTAAAGCACCTAACACTTTTATGAGATTAATGAACCATGTCTTGAAACCGTTTATCAACAAATTCGTGGTTGTCTATTTTGATGATATCTTGATATATAGCAAATCAATAGACGACCATGTTGGTCACTTGAGTCAAGTCCTTGAAGTGCTAAGAGCCGAAAAGCTCTATGCCCATTTTAAGAAGTGTGCCTTTTGTGTTGAAAAGGTTGTCTTTTTGGGATTTGTTGTTAGAAATAGTGTAGAGGTTGATGAGTCCAAAATTGAAGCCATTAGAGATTGGCCTACTCCTACCACCGTCTCTCATGTGAGGAGTTTCCATGGCCTTGCTAGTTTCTATAGGCACTTTGTTAGGGACTCTAGCACCATTGTCGCACCACTCACCGAGTTGGTGAAGAAAGACAAACCCTTTGTGTGGGGAGAGCCTCAAGAGAAGGCTTTCCGAGAATTAAAAAGTAGGTTGACTACCGCCCCATTGTTGCAATTGCCCGACTTCGGGAAGGCTTTTGAGGTTAAATGTGATGCCTCGGTGGTGGGTATTGGGGGTGTTCTCATGCAAGAAGGAAAACCCGTTTCCTACTTTAGTGAGAAGTTGAAGGGTGCAACCTTGAATTACTCCACAAGGAGTTGTATGCCCTTGTGAGAGCTCTTGCTCATTGGCAACACTATCTATGGCCTAGGGAGTTCGTGATCAAGAGTGACCATGAGTCACTCAAGCATCGTAGAGGCCATGAAAATTTGAACAAACGGCATGCCAAATGGGTAGAGTTCATTGAGTCTTTTCCCTATGTAATTCATTACAAGAAGGGAAAGGACAATGTTGTAGCCGATGCGCTTTCTAGGAAGTTCGCTCTTGCTACCACTCTTGCTTCTAGACTTATGGGTTTTGACAGTATAAAATCATTGTATGAACATGACCCAAAGTTCAAGAGCATTTATCATGCTCTAGTGAGTAGGAAGAGGGTGGATAAATACCAATGGGTAGATGGCTACATTTTCAAGAATGGGAGAGTATGTGTCCCCGAGTCTTCTTAGCGAGAATTGCTAGTGCGTGAAGCACATTGTGGAGGCTTGATGGGTCACTTTGGGAGGGATAAGACTTTGGTCATTCTTATGGAGCAATTCCATTGGCCTAAGATGGGGTTGCATGTTGAGCGGCTATGCAATGCCTGTTTAGATTGCAAGCACGCCAAGTCTAAGTCGAATCCCCATGGCTTGTATACTCCTTTGCCTATTCCTACTAGCCCGTGGATGGATATTTCGATGGATTTTGTTATGGGATTGGCACGGTCTAGAGAGGGACATGATAGCATTTATGTTGTCGTGGATAGGTTCTCCAAAATTGCTCACTTTATTCATTGTAAAAAGAGTAGTGATGCACACCATGTAGCTTCTTTGTTCATTGATAATGTGTTAAAATTGCATGGCGTGCCTCAAACCATTGTGAGTGATAGGGACACTAAGTTCCTAAGCCATTTTTGGAGATGTTTGTGGGGTGCCCTTGGCACCAAATTGTTGTTCTCCACGTCCCACCACCCTCAAAAGGATGGCCAAACCGAGGTGGTGAACCGAACCTTGGGGTCTCTTCTTACAGCTATGACCCGAGGTAAGGCCGGGACTTGGGTGGAGAAGTTACCACTCATGGAGTTTTCATATAACCGTACTTTGCATAGAATGATTGGCATGACTCCATTTGAGTGCGTTTATGGTTTTAATCCTTTGATTCCACTTGATCTTACCCCTTTGACAGGTGAAATAGTTGTTAATTTTGAAGGTACAAGCCGAGCTAAGGCCTTGATTGAACTCCATGCAAAAGCAAAGAAGAACTTGGAGGAAGCTTATGAAAAGTCAGCCACCAAGAAGAACAAGGGGAGGAAGAAGGTGGAACTCAATAAAGGGGATTGGGTGTGGGTGCACTTCCAGAAAGAATCCAAACATTAGAAAAGGGACGTTAGCACCCCGAGGAGATGGCCCGTTCCAAGTGATATCCAAGATCAACAACAATGCCTTTGTGATTGATCTACCCGGTGAGTACAATGTTTCAAATACTTTCAATGTTAGTGACTTGGCTCCTTGTGATGTAGGTGATGCCGTGGAGGATGAAACCTTAATTTCGAGGATGAAATCTTCTCAAGTAGGGGAGGATGATGCCGGGCAAACTAGCACGAGACCCTTTACTAGAAGCCAAGCCAAAGCTATCCATGACGCTCACTTTCACTTGGTTTGGAAAGGCTTGGACGTGGAAGAAGGGAGCTCCGAAACCACCTTGAAGATCATGAATTGTTACACCATGGAAGGAGGACCATCTAGGACACTTGGAGAGGCTCAAGAGACACAAATTGAGACACCCCAAGAGGCTTCAGGAAGAGGCGGACCGCCTACCCAAAGGGGCGGACCACCTGGAAAATGTTCACTCTCTGGATCTTGGTGAGGCGGACCGCCTCCTTGCTAGGGCGGACCGCCTCCTTGCTGGTTGGTCTCAGGAAGTTGATGAGGCGGAGCGCCTACTAGGGGTGGGCGGACCGCCTGCCCCTGTTATGAGGCAATCCGAGTTTTTGTTATTTTTCGCGTGTAATTCCAACATTGGCCCTAAGTGGCTTCTATTGTTTAAACCCACTTAGGGGTATTTTAGACACTTCATTACAAGTTTTAGAAGGCTATAAAAGCCTTCATTAGGTCTTGAACTCATTTTACCTATCTTTGAATACAAACACAAGAGAATACTCTCTATTGAAACAGTTGATTCTTGGCTTCAATTTCAATTGGACTATTCTAAGTTGAACCTCAAACCTTTTCGATCATTCTATTTGCAAGGACCTCATGATTTTTTAGGATAGTTGCATAGCATAGGTGTATCTTGCCATCATACGGGGTGTAACGAAACATCGTTTTTTGTTGCTACTTGAACAATCGTGTGAGTATCGTCTCGTTTTTATCTCTTTATCGTTTCGTAGGTTTTCCCTACATCACTAATATCCCTATTTTTACCGTAAAAATATATTCAAACTCACGTAATAAGCTAAGATAATAAGTTAACATCATTATCTGGAGATTTGGGGTAGAAATTCCACTATTTTCCACCTCTTTTTCCCTTTTTTTCTCTTTCTTTTCTAGCTTTTCTTTTCTTGTCTCTGTTCGTATGTTTCTGCCTCTATATTGTCACTTGCTGCTGCTAAGGGATTAAATCCCTTAGCTAACCAACTTTGTAAAATTATTATTTTTTTAATAATAAATTCGCTACGACGATTAAAATTAAAATGGAACCCTAGAGAAGTCGAAATGATCCCAAATTTTTTAAGTAAGTTATACAAAATATATGTAACATACTTGCCAAGACAAATCTCAAATCGGACTCCCAAAACTCCAGATACGAATTAAAAGAAAAAAGGACAAAATTATTAATTCTTTCAAAACTTTAGCCGAAATCAACCGAACAACTCACTTCAAAAATTCACATATATCATGAATGACCATACGAACCTAGCGACGATTTCAGATTTCGATTCGGAGCTCATTCGCCAATATTGTGCTCGAAAACCTCTTTTTTACGATTTGTCGCTAACGAAAACTGAAACCTTCTTCTGATGCCTACCAAACGAGGTCTAATTTAGCTCAAATTTTACAGAAAAGTCGGGATGGTCCTTACAAAGCTTTTAAAATTGATGGCACGTCAATTGGGGTCCTAATTCCCGAAACGACTACTTAAGGTCTACTAGTGTCTAATAGTGTCTCACAATCCATGCCAATAATAACATCAAAATCAACCATATCTAGAATTAGAAGATCTACTAGTGTCTCACGACCCCCAAAAGATATGGTATAAGCTGGATAAACTCGATTCACAATAATAATGTCTCCAATAGGAGTAGAAACACAGAATGGATCACGAAGACACATATAATCAACGGGAAAGTCCGAAGCAAAATAAGGAGATACATATGAATATGTAGATCCCAGATCCACCAAAGAATATGCATCTCGGCCACAAAAAAATAAAATACCTATAACAATAGCTGGGGATGCCTCGGCATCCTGCCTGGCCGGCAGTGCATATAGCTGTCTCTGCGGCTGAGTGAGCCGCTACCCTGACAACCACCTCTAGAGGAACCACTAGGAACATGCCCACGACCTCTACCGGGTGGTGGTGCACCACTAACTGGCTGAGACCCTGGAGGGGCACCCTGAGGCTGCTGCTGCATAGGCGCTGGAAGGCGAGGAAAAGGGCGGCTACTACCCTGCTGATGGAGATAAGGGCAATCCTTCTTATGATGCCCTGGATCCTGACAGATAAAACACCCTGGAGCAAATCCACGCTGATCAAACTGAGACTGATCTCGCGGGCGAAACCCAAACTGATACTGAGAAGAAGTAGGCGCATTCTGAGAACTACGCGCTGGAAACTGAGCTGGCCTGACAGGAGGCCTACTCTGCTGCTGATAACTCCTACCTCCGTAGGAGGTACTAGAATGCCCTGGACCACGAGATCTCTTACTCTCCTGCTCTAACTCCTCTATTTCCAATCCATGATAGGCCTCATACCTCCTGCCAGTATCAACAGCAATATCAAATAGAGTGCCAGCCTCAATCTCACGAGCCATCTGGGACCGCAAATGAGGAGAAAGCCCATCAATAAAACGTCTGAACCTCTTAAAGGGCTCCTACACGAGATCTGGAGCATAGCTGGACATCTCTGAAAATAAACGCTCGTACTCCGTGACTGACAGGTTACCCTGTCCAATCCTCTCAAACTGTCTCCTCTTCTCATCCTGCTGACTGCGAGGGAAAAACTTCTCTATGAATCGATGGGAGAACTCACTCTAGGTCGGCTTAGGTAAGCCCTGCCTAGCTGATCGGAGTGCAGTCCACCAAGCTAAAGTCGGACCCTCAAACTGGAAGGCAGTATAATCAACTCCATACTGCTCAAGATATCCAAGGGCCTCTAAGATACGTTGACATTGATCAAGAAACTTACGAGGCTTAAGCTTATCTGATTTCTGACCAGAGAACTTCGGAGGACTAAGTCGGATAAAATAATGCAGCCTTGCATCAACTTGACCTGCTACCTGGACTGGCTGACCAGCCTGAACAACCGGAGGTATAACACCCGCTACCTCTGGAACATGGCCACCTAGAACATGAACTGTTGGGGCTACATATGGAGTTGGAATGGGGGTTCCTGAACCTAAGAATCAATTTCTACTGCAGCCTGAGGAGCTGCCTATGGGATAGGAGCATCTACGACAGCTTGAGGAATAGGAGCATCTACAGCAGCCTGAGGAATATGAGCATCTACGGCAGCCTGAGGAATAGGAGGTCCCTGGGGCATCTGCGTCGCTAAGAATCTCATAAAAGCGTCATGAAGTGCGGGGGGAACAAATAAGCCCTGCTCCCCCTGCCAGCAAAAGATCGCACTACCGGAACCTCTGCAATAGGATGAACATGATCCACCATCCTCACGGCCTGGGCAACTCTACCTCTACCTCGACCACGACCTCTACCGCGGCAAACACCGCCAACCCGCGGAGCAGCAGGCACATGAGCGACTGCTGGCTCCTCAGCCTCTCGCTGGACATTCGCGCGCGTTCTCACCATTTAATACAGAAAATAAAAAAAATATTTAACTTCAGATAATAAGACTCACGCACGACGGGGAATAAAAGAAAGGAAACTGCCTAAATGCCACCATATCCTCTCGTAGATAGGTACGGACGTCTCCGCCCGATCAGCGAGACTCTATTAGACACTGTCATGATCTGGAAAGACTCTAAACTGGGCTCTGATACCAACTGACACGACTCGAATTCTCGGTTAGGCCATGCGGGCACCCAACCACCTCCCCTAAACATGTCGGGCGAACCCTATTGACTGAGTCGATATAAATTGTGAAGAATTACCTTGAAATGAAAATAAACCAAACTTTAACAACATAAGATAACTCTAAAGGATCGACAAACATACAAGTTGTCTGAATAATACAACTAACTACCCAGAATACATAGTTTTAAAGGTTTCCAGATTAGATATCTAAGAAGGCCACAAAATACACACACCTCCCGAAGGGAGCAAAAGTAAGGAAAACGGTAATATCTGAAGTTGGTGGCTGCAATAAACAAGATGGCTCACCGTAGACAGCTGAAAACGTGCTACTCCTCAATCACGACGCGGTTGGCAGGGTCCTGGAGCAGAATCTGCCGAACGAAAAGAAAACACAAGAACAAATAGGGGGTGAGTCATAAGGACTCAATAAGTGCGAACAAACTAGCAACCTCGAAAAATAGATACGCTAGTCAGGGAAACGGAACCAGACAGCAATCAACAAACAAGCAATGCACATATAAGCAGAACAGTAGTTATGTATAGAAAGTCTACACAATGGTATGAAATGAAATGGAATGAGATGAAATTTCTTTAAGTCACTTGCCAGGAGGGAAAGCAGGGAAATATGATGCAAAGGGTCACATGTGCCCATCATCCCATCCTGAAGCGGAATACTCCCGCATTCGAGAGGAATCCAATCTGATAACCAACTGGAGCGAAATACTCCTGCTCCTGGGGAGGAATACTCCTGCACCCGATATGATATAAACCAGTGCCGGAATACTCCTGCACTCTCCTTGGGGTGGAATACTCCTGCACCGGATAATATATAAATCTGAGGCGGAATACTCCTGCACTCAGTATCTAACATAAGAGCGGAATACTCCTGCTCCTGGGGCAGAATACTCCTGCACCCAATATAATATGAATCAGAGGCGGAATACTCCTGCACTCTCCTGGGGCGGAATACTCCTGCACCCGATATGATATGACATATGAAGCATATGAATACAATATGATGCAATAATAACCCTTCACCGGCGTGGGACACTCATCGACAGCCGGGAAGTAGATGCCAACTCACAGCCAGAGTACAATGCTCAGACCCTCAATGCAATACTAACAACAGGACATAACATATAATATACAATGTAAATCCAAAGCTAAGGCGTAATGAGTACGCCTATCAACAGCTACACACGTAACGAACACGTGGTAGAAAATCCAAGAGGCCAAGTGCCTCCAAAGAAATGGATATAAATACTTCTCGTATTCCAAAGCTAGCCCTGCTACTCAACAACTGCCTTTTTCCTTTGGATTAACTGCCAAACGATCTCGCTCTATTCAATAAGTAGAAAAAAATTATATGAAATAAAGCTAAAGGCTCATTCCTTATGACTTAAGACAATTCAGTTAAGAACCTGATACCCTATTCGCATACGCAATACGCAGGCCATGCATATGTATAGGGTTCAAAGTCGCATAACCAAACCCTAGATAAATTACATATATATGTTGCCCATAATTCACTGAGTACGTATATATAATCATTTCCATCATCGGGGGCCAATTGACCCTTTAAACTATCAATTTAAATCATTAGGGCGATGTCTAATATCCCTATTTTCACCGTACAAATATATTCAAACACACGTAATAAGCTAAGATAATGAGTTAACATCATTACCTGGAGATTTGGGGTAGAAATTTCACTATTTTTCCCTTTTTTTCTCTTTTTTTTTCTAGCTTTTCTTTTCCCGTCTCTGCTCGTATGTTTCTGCCTCTATATTGTCACTTGCTGCTCCGACCTTGTAAAATTAATTTTTTTTAATAATAAATTCGCTACGATGATTAAAATTAAAATTGAACCCTAGAGAAATTGAAATGATCCAAAAATTTTCAAGTAAGTTATACAAAATATATGTAACATACTCGCCAAGGTAAATCTCAAATCGGACTACCGAAACTCCAAATACGAATTAAAAGGAAAAAGGACCAAATTATTAATTCTTTCAGAATTTAGCCAAAATCAACCGAACAGCCTCGAAACTCACTTCAAAAATTCACATATATCATAAATAACCATACGAACCTAGCGACGCTTTCAGATTTTGAATCGGAGCTCATTCGCCAAAATTGTTCTCGAAAACCACTTTTTTACGATTTATCGCTAATGAAAACTGAAACCTTCTTCCGGTGCCTACCAACCGAGGTCTAATTTAGCTCAAATTTTACAGACAATTCGGGACGGTTCTTACGAAGCTTTTAAAATTGACAGCACGTCAATCGGGGTCCTAATTTTCGAAATGACTACTTAAGGTCGTTTCACGATTTTATGTATGTTTCCATGCGAATCTTCCAATGACTATACCATTAAAGTAAGGAGGTCGGGTTGCAGAAGTTCCCTCTTGCAGAAGAGCTCCATTAACCACGTGTGAAGACATGATCTTTTCTCACTTGCTGTAACGCAAAACAAAATATTGTGAGTCAAAGCTCTGATACCAATTGATAAACACAAGAGGGGGTGAATTGTTCAGACTTGTAACTTTAGTTGACTTATCGATTTATTAGTCGACTAATTAGCCGATAATAAAAATACTTTGCAGAAAGAAAAGGCAGTAATATAAAAGCAATGAGCACAGTAATTTTATACTAGTTCAGAACCAAATGGTTCCTAATCCAGTCCTGTTGGGTCACGAAGGAGTTTTCTCTCTTTAAGCTTTTTTAAGAACACAAACACACTTATGGTTTGTCGTTAACTAATAACGTCCTTTCACTGATGGTTTTCACTCCTTGCTCGCCACCAACAATCTCGTCTGATTTATAGATGATCAGACCAACTTCTGTGACATGACTATTACCTCTCTACAAGAACTCTCTTTCTTTTCTTTCGATCACTCGTAGACTCTCAAGCATACAGTGAATGCAATAAGTAAAAGACTTAGAGAGAAAGTAGATTGTAAGTAGAAGCATAAATCATTCTTCAGTAGATCCCAAGTATAAATAGCGATCAGCCAGAGTTGTCCGTTGCTTGATTGATATACGACAGATTTGATATGCACGACCAAAGGAGAATGGCTGAAGAGACTTTCCTTAATAGAAGATTTTGATTGACCGAAGATTGAGGAATAGAGAGATGAACCCAAGAGATTTGATTCTCAACAGGATATAAATATCTTCTTAAAGAATAAGGCAGCTGATTGGGACAAGTCCCACAAAATTAGCGCGCTTGAGTTTTGATATTCCATAGATGGCTCTCCTCGATAAAGATCGAATATCCTTCCTTACATTTCATATCTTCCATAAGAATCTACCTTGATAGCCCTGCAATATACGTCATTTATTAGTGATGTATCCTTTTGTCATTATCAAAACTTAGTAAAAACTTAAACTCAACAGTTTGCGTCGGTGAAATGTCACCTCGGTCGATTGCAAGGCCATGCACCCGAAGCTAATAGCCTGAGCTTCAGTAAATAAGGCCATATGCAATAGATGGTCTTCCTCCTATTTTGGCCCACTAACTCCATTATCTAAGAAGTGGAAGCATGTAGATGTTAGTGGAAACATGGGATCGTGGCCTTGTATTCCTGCTAGTCTATAAATAGCTTCTCATTTTACAATGTAATTATTCAGAAATACATACCAAAACTCTATCAAATTTTGTACTCAAGATCATATATTGAAATGCCAGTTACTTACGCATAATTATCGTCTTTGTTGCCATAGTTTCAATTTTGATACATTGATTTGCTTGTATTCGCAATCTAAATTCAATTTGTACCCTAAGATCGATTTAGGCCAATACAATAAGCTTTCCGGCGTGGTCGAGGAAAGGCTGCTAGCAAAGCTATAACAGGCAGAAAGGACGACAAATTAGACAATGGCCATAGAAAGGGTCGACGTTTGGTTGGCGAAAAGCTCCAATGCCGAGGAGAAAGTATCAACAGGTGAAAGAGAAGCCCGAGGAAATATTGAGATCAAGTGAAAATTTCTTGGTTAAATCTAACATTCCGTTATGATGAAATTTATCTTACTCTCCAAGCCGAAGCCATAATTTTTCCCTATATATTGCTCTTGGTCTTTTTTATAAGCCTGGACATAGTGTTACTATCAATTACTAATATATGATAATTGAGTTTTGTGGTTCAATCATGCCTGAAACTTGAAAGTAGCAGAATAATTGTGCACCAATATCAATGGCTTAAATTACCATAGATCTCTCTTGTTTTATACAACATCTCTTGTGGTTTAAATTAACAATCTCTTACAATTTATAAATATCTTAAGTTACTAATGATCATTTTACTTTATGTAAATGATATTTTCTGCTTTGTTCTAAGATCTCATGTGCTTAAGGTTAACGATCTTTTGGAATTTGTGAATCTATTAAGCTATTAATCGTCTCTTGTGTTTTTGTCCATAAATAATCTCTTCTATATTGTTCTAAGATGTCTTTTATTTTGTTCTAAGCTATTAACTTAAAAGTGATGGCATACCAAAAAGGAAACATACAGTTATTGAGATGCTAAGACAAATGTGCAAGTGGTAGACAATTTGTGAGAGGTGTAGTAAGAGTGGTATCTTCTACTATTGTATATGATTATTGTTTGAAAAGAAAAAGGATTGCGTTGAAGATGATCAGATAAACTCAAATGAAGAAGAGCAAAAAAAAAAATGATGATGGTTACTTGTGTTTCTTATTTTCTTTCAAGACTCTTAAGAAATTTATTTTCATAATTTGTAACAGAAATCTCTTTTAAGTTACTGATCTCATGTCTTCTATGTTCTAAAACTTCTTCTGTTTAAAGTTTTGTTAAGAGATTATATTTTTGTTTTTAGTAAGAGATTATGATCAATGATCTATGGCCTGTTTTATATAAAAAGTAATCATGATTATGTAAGGTTCTAAGATTTCCTATAATTAAAGATATTCTTTATCTCTTGTAATTTATAAATCACTTAAGGAAAATGATTATTCATAACGTGAGAGATTAAATTCATAGTCGTAAATCATATTCTCGTTAGAATAAAACTCATATGGTCTTATTAGTCGATCGTTTTCAATGTAATTTATAGTTTTTATCAATTTTTACCATAAAAAGTATGCTTGTACTTGTTATTTAACAGCTTTGGAAACATTATAAAATATGTTGTTATTTAATCTTAAAAAATAATGAAAATAATGAATGGAGATCATTAACTATAATGCAAGAGGTCTAACCATGGTTGTAAGATATCATATTCTTGTTCGGAGAATTAAGATATAACATATACATTATCTTTTTTTTTTTCCTAGAAATGTATGTTAATAATAGCCATGCGATCTTAACCAGGGGTACATTGTCATCATAATTTATAGCTATTATGAATTTTGATCCTAACAAATATGATCTTATTACTTGTTATTTAATAAAAAATATAAGTATTGAAGAATATATTACAAGTTAATTCTTTTTAAAAATAAAAATGATAAAGGGAGGTCATTATTTGTCATATGAGATCATATTCTTGTTCATGAAATATTTAGATGCCAGCGTATACATTAGCTCTTTCTTCCTATAAAGTGTGTATCAATGTACACATTAAGTCTCTTGAGCTATAGTGATCTCTTGATCGGCTTTGTTCTCAAATCTCTTATTTTTAAAGTTAATGATCTCGCATGTTTTATATACATAATCTCTTATATTATATTCTAATATCTCTTAGGTTGCTGAGTGATTTCTTATGCTTTTTTCTTAGATCTCTCGTGTTTGAATTTTTTTTAGAAGCTCTAATTCAGTGTAAGAGATTGTATTCTTGTCCGATATATTCGCAAAAGATTAAGGCGATAACATACAAATTAAGAAGTAGTAGTCATATGAGCTTAAGCAACTATTTTCGTCATAATTTAACATTCATAAGAGATTAAGACAATAATATACAAAGGGAGATTTTGATCACTACCCATTTTTGGACGTGCTTATTGGGGACTATCCACAGTTTCAAAATTCATTGAAGAATAGCCAAAAATTCGCACGCACACTTAAGCTCCATTAGCGTTGGAAAAACACCCCAGACTAGTCCCATAACAAAATACTGGGGCTTTAAACAAAACTTGTTCAAAGTCCAAGTATTTTGTTATGGGACTTTATATATAAAGCTTCAGTCTCATAACAAAATGTTGGGGCTTTGAACAAGTTTTGTTCACAGCCCCAGCATTTTATTATGGGTTATGGGACTTTATATATAAAGCTTCAGTCCCATAACAAAATGCTGGGGCTTGTTCAAAGACCCAGTATTTATACTGGAATTTGTTCGGAGATGGCTATTTCTCTGCGAATTTATTTTTGACGGCTACAAATCAATTAACGCGCGCCAAACAGGCCCCTGCACGAAATTTTTACATATACAAATTATCTCTCTTTCTATAAAATGTATATTAGTAGTATCCATATGACATTAGGCAATCATTTTCATCGTATAATTTATCGTCATTATGGATTTTTATCCTAACAATTATGGTCCTACTTGTTTTTTAATAAATTTTGAAGTATGTAAGAATAACCAATAAAGAGATCATTATCTAAAATGTGATAGATCTAACCAAAGGTTATAGGAGATTCTATTCTTGTTAGTAAGAGATTATGACAATAACATGTATATTATATCTTTCTTCATGTAAAATGTTTGTTTGTAATAGCCATATGATCTTAGGCGGTACTTTTCATCACAATTTGTAGTTATTATAATTTTTATCTGAATAAATATGATCATACTTGTTAATTTAAAAAATAATGTGTAATAAAAGTAGATAATTATTCAATAGTATGACATATTTAACCCAGGATCATAAGAGATCATGTTCATATTTGTAAGGAATACTTAAAATTGAAGTTCATAGATTTTCACTGTTTTACTTCACTAATCTCATACATTTTCTATTAAGGTCTCCGGTAAAATCTCATGTGTTTTGTACTAAGATCTCGTACGTATTAATACAAAAATCTCTTATTTGACCAATAAAATCTTTTCCATTCATGTTTTTCTTTAATGACTCATTCTCCACAATACTAATGAGAAAATAAAATATGAAGTAATGTTCTACTTACCTAAAAACCTATGAAATCAATCAACAACAATCATTTGATATTTTTTGAAACAATGTCTACTCAATGTATCCTCTTTTCATTTTTCAAGAATTGCCAATCGTAGAGTGACTATAAGAACAAATTTCAACATATGCTATGGTAATGAAGAAGAAGCTTGCATCTGTAAATGTTTTTTTTTTCTTATTTCTTTTTCTTTTTCAAATTTTTCATTTTTCCAACATTCCATGTTTTACAACATGTAACGTTCTCTTTTTTTCTTTTTGTTATGTTTTCTTTTTCTATTTTTTTCGTTTTCCCAACAATCCCAGCCAAGCATGTTTTTGTAACTATTCCATAATCACAAATAAAGCCTTTAGCTACGATTTATAATCAAGTCGAATGGCAGTCGCTTCTGGAGAAACTTTCAGATGGCCGCCTGTGGGTTTAGTATACTCCTCGCCCAAACAAATGGCTTTGAAAGAAACAACCTGAAAGAAATAAAAAGGTGCTTGACGCATTCACGTAGAACTGCCAATGATCTACTGCAGAAAGGTGGGGATGTGGAAATAGAGGAAGAAAGGAGGGAAAAGATCTATTGTGGAAGGTGAACATTTCGTGGGGGGGGGGGGGGGGGGTGGGGGGGGGAATTATTTTGTCAAAAGGAAGTTTTCTAAGAAGAAGAACTTGTGAAGAAAATCTATCGCGGAAGGCTCTTTATATAGGCAAAAAGAATTAAGGAAGGAGCACGAAATGGTCAAAATAATTATAGCATAGGATATGAAACGACTCGGCCCAACATAAGGTAGTTATGGGAAAGGTATCTGAAATCGAAAGAAGCCAATCGGTCGAAGACGCGTAGAACTCTAGAAGGAATCAACCTTCTACTTCTTTCAAGGAGGGTAATAGCTTCAAAGAGTCAGTGAGATATCCTTTCACACATCTTTTTCGTATGCCTCTTTCGCTTTCTGACTGCTTGCGACAATACTCAGCAAGTGGGGGGCCTGGCTGTATGGGTAAAAATATGCCATCTATGATTACGGGCGTACGAGTCCAACTGGCGAAGGCTAGACTTAACCTACAAGTCACCGGAACTTCAGTCTTCGGTTCGGTCTTCAGTTTCGGACAACCCGAAACTTCGGGACCCGAAATAACCGACGTTTAGTTTTTTATTTTTTTTGTGCATATGTGCCATATATTTCCTAAATCGCTAAGTTACCCCTTCTCTTACCCCAATATGAAATAACCCTATTTCACTCCTATTCCCTCCAGTAACAGTCTACCGCAACCAACGTTGTGAATTTAGGCTACTCCTCTCATGTTTTTCTGGTTTATCTCCTTCACATACTACTTTTCTGCTTTACTTTATATTTTATAAAGATTATTAATTATTAATCTCATTTTTTGTTGATCTAGATTTTTTTCTAATTGATAAAAAGGTATCAGTTGTATCCAATGAAACATATGATAGGACTACTCATCCTGATCATACTTTGGAGCAATCCATTTCTAAGGATATCTTTTAAATTCTCTTCATTTCTTGACTATTTTGCTAACTTTTACTCATAATTGAACTTCATCAATTAATTGAGTACTCTGCATTCTCTATAATGACATCATTTGTCCAGAAAAATTCTTAGTTGGTCATAGGCCATAAATATTTTTATTCGGACTTTTTTTTTTTGCCATAAACTTTGGTTTAAACCGAAACACCGATGTACCGAACTGAAGTACCGAACTAAAAAATCGAACCGAAGTACCGAACTAAAAATCGAACCGAACCGAGACAGATTTTTCTACACTTCAAACCGAACCGAAGACCAAAATACCAAACCGAAGTTTCAAAAAAGCGAACCGAGGTACCGAATGCCCACTCCTATTTCTGGGTGTATATGTTAAATAAAGTGAAGTTCGTTTATTGTAAGTAAAATTTGACTTCTTGAAGAGTACTCGGATTCTTGGTTGATAGGTCCAATAGTAATTTCATTTCATATATCATTCTCCATATTAAACTGAGACAAACCAATTCTGATAATATATACATTGAAAATGGTGTATTGTGGATACTGATTTGGTTGTGTGGCAATGTTGCAGATCAATATGATGAATGTTGTTAGCTTTATGTATGTTTGATTCTCTGACTATAATCTAGAATGTGCAAAATCTGCCGACGCCACCACTTATTTTTATTTATTTATTTATTATTATTATTATTATTTTTGATAGAGGGCCTTCAACTACTTGATCTGTGTAAATAAATTATTACTGTATAAGGGAAGAATGATCTACTAGTAACTAATGCGCCAAAAAGTGAACAAAGTCCAAGCTAAAAAGATGAACCTGACTTATTACTTTCATTTCTTTCCCTACTTCTTTGCTATGACTTCATCAATGTACATTATATCTTTGCCTTTGTAAACTTCAGGAGGCTTACAACTCCAGCATCAACAAATTGATGTACCCTCTCTTTGTCAATCCTACCGCAGAAGATGACATTGGGTATGATAACGAACACACGAACAGCAGGAGGATCAATCAGTGCTATATCCCAAACTTGAGGTATAAGAGATGTCGCTCCAAACGCACATCTAAGTATACGCGGTCGATCAAGTAATAAAGTGATAACAAAGTATCGTTCCCACAAGGATTATCGATTAATTATTAACTAGACAAACTTTAATTCAAATACTGTTCAAAAGAGTTTAACCAATTTTCGATTGTTTTTATTATGACTAGTAAACAAAAGTAAAGGAACTAAAAATTGAACGCAATACGGTTTCAAGAGTTTTAAATATCAATGAGAGGAAATATTTCAGGATCATGGGACGTTCACCAATCCAGTAGCACTCCGCTGATTAAACTAACTCTATTTATCTGGGTCGCTAATCACATGGTTGATTATATTCACAGGGCTCTTTCGATACCCTGCTCGCCTGTTCAGGCTAACTTAATGTTTATATGTGTATGGAACTAGAGTTAACAAGAATGCATGTGCTTATCCTGTACAGTGACTGAACATGACTGTTAGGTGTATTTCTATCCCAACCGCGAAGCCATTCTCTGATGCCCAGGTTCAGGAACACGCTCTATTTAGTTCTATTGCAACCTACGGTTCCCACTTTCAAGTTCAACCTTAGGTTCATGGATAGTACTTAACAACTGGCCAGGAAATCAAGTAATTCAGAGCAGAATTAAATAAACAACCCAACACGATAAATTTAATAAAGTTTTAATCAACTTCAGAGTACAAGTTGCATGGTTAACCCATAACCGTAGAATTATAGTGTTTAGCTACTCATGGTTATGGTAGTTTTCTCACAAAATAATCTAAAAGTCATGAAACAATAAAGAGGAAAGAAGAATTACAACTCAATTGATGAATCTTGATTGCTCTAGCCTCTACTATGTTTCTTGCCTCCAAAAATACGTAAAGAATGTCTAATGATATGTTTACAAGGGTTTAAATATGGAATAATGAGAGTAACAAACGTCCTAGGCTAGTCCAAACTCTGGTAGCAGAGATCCCAATCATACATCAGCTCATATAATGTAAGAATCCTTGTATGCTCAATTCTCAGGTCTTACAGCTTCGCGTACAATGTACACTTGTTGTAAAGTTTATACAATGAGCTTACGAAGCTCCTTAGTCCACTGAGTTTTACACTAGCATTCTTCATTTTTCTACCATTTTTGGCTTCGGACTTCTCCAAAAAATGTAGATATCTCGCTCCAAATTCTACCAATTCATACCTAAGTCATTCAAACACACCAAGTTAAAATCATGTCATAAATTATCATTGTTGGGCATGTACTACTATGAAAACCATCTAAAAGTGTTAAATACCTTTGCTAAAAATATAGAAAATATGCCTAACATCAACACCCCACATTTAGCTTTTGTTCGTCCTCGAACAAACTAATCCACATTTTTTTTTCACAATCAAACTCATCCTACCAAATCAAGAATTCCAAGGCAGCGCATCTATGACTTTGGTTGATACCAACAATTAATCACCAAACATACAAGCACACAACTTCCCCCATGTTTAAGTTTCACACATATAAAAAACAAGAATTATCAAAACAATCTAGTAACATCCAAGTCTCAAGAATCGACTCCACTCACCAACTTACTCAAGACATGCTCGCTTGCTCAAAATTAGGTAGCCTAATAAAAGCTCATATCTCTTATAATTCAAGTGCCCTCACCAATCAACGCCTAGTCCTAATCACACAAAAATAGATCAAATTAATTATAAGGGACGTCTAAGATAGAAAGAATTTGCTCACACTCACAAAAAAATTCAAGCGCTACATAATGGTACCATAGGCTTGCCCGTCTTATAATTCTCCACTAATGTAGGTACACTCAGATTAGAATCAAATAAGACTTTATCAAGGTTGTAATGTTGGCTAGGGGACGGGTAAGATAAATATATGGATAATAGTGACTACACCTCCCTAAGCACTTACAGAACTTATTTAAACCTCAATTACCACTTTCTTTCCAACCATGATTTTCCTTTCAATTCAACTCCCAATTGCTCCTCATTTTATTCACTTCATTCTTTTCTTCGCTTTTATCATTTTTTTCAATTTTTTTTTCTTTTCTTCCTTTTTTTTCCTTTTTCTCGTCACAATTTTTCTCATCTCTTCTTCTTTCAATAACCAATTTGCTCCTCATGGTCACCAACTTAAACCGCACCACCCTTACTCCAACTTAAGCTTTCAGCTCATAATACATATAAGTGCTCAGGGAGATAAGAAAAAATTGAATAGACAAAAATAGGTTACGGCTTGTAATATGGCTTCCAATAAAAAGGCTATAGGCTCAAAAGGGCTCACTAGGGTCATATCATCAAGGAAAGACTAGAAAAAATTTCAAACGGGCCAAAGAAGGCTTACTATCATTTCCTAAGCCAAGTACATCCTAGGATTTCGACTCGAAAAATAATCAAGACAAGTTCTAGACCAATAATGCAAGCACGTAAATAAATATTAAAACTTTACCACTCATGGCACCTGAACTACTCAAGAAGGAACAATTCCAACTCCTAACAAGAACAAGCGAGAAAAAGTCATGTTATACAGTCAGCCAGCAGAGTCAGAAACCTGAGTCGAAGAGTCACTAACAAGAGAGTCTATCAATGTCACGACCCAAAATCCTGGATAGTCGTGAGGGAACCCGAACTAACCCCATCGAGCGAACCCACTTGCTATATTAACAATTGATCTCAATAATATTAAAAAAACAATATAATAAAATTCAAGTTGCGATTTTTATTACTGAAATACGCAGAATATCCCACAATGCAAATAAAAGGTCTAGTCCTCTACCATAAGCCATGAACATATATAAGATAAATACTGAATAAAATATCCCGAATGTCTGAAACAATAAATGATAGGAATGAAATAATGGAAAGGTGCGCCACCATGGAATGGGGATGGCTGGCTTACCGCTGAACAATAGAAAAATCTTCAACTGTAGCCACGAGGCTCTCTGGTGCTCGAAACCATATCTGCCCGAACAAATAATAAGAAAACAATAAAGAAAACAACGTAAGTCGAAAGGACTCAGTAGGTGGGTAGACTAATTCCTATGAAGGATAGGAAACTAGTCTAAGCAATAAATTAACCGAACAGAGGAGGGAGAAAAAGAAACATGTTATAATTCCTTATTCAAATAGTTCATCCAATCACACTATTCAACATCAATAAATCTCATTCAAGAACCAACAATTAAACTCAATTCATAAACCAGCAGAATATGAGGGCTAACTCCAAAAAGATGTGATATTGGACCAACTCCGAGGCTATCCAATGTACCAACTCTAAAATACATAGTGGACCAACTCCGAGGCTATCTAATGGACCAACTCCGAAAAAAATTGTCAATTGGACCAACTCTGACAAACAAATCAATAATAAATTTCCAGGTCAAACTTGCATATAACTTGCAATACTTTAAGCAACAACAACCAATATTAAACACAATCACGGAAAACAACATATATTCCAAGTAAAGATTTAAACACCACGAAAAGGTATAAACGGTTACACCTAGAGCAGCGCACATACAAGAAACATATGTACAATATCCTATGTGGACAAATTCTACCAAATAAAGGGATAGAACCACCTACCTTTGTTCGAAGAACCAGATCACTAACTAACAATTGCTTTTCCCTGCCGAATCTCCTCCAAATAGTCTCGCTCTATAAAAGAATTGCATACATAATTAATTTAATATACTAACTTAAATCTCCCAATAAAAAATTGTTCTCAAACTCCAAATGAATTGCATTCACTAAATATATAACTTTGGAATATATATTCACTTTCCACATCTGAAATATCATACTTTTAAGATGAAGTATATTAGAATTTTAGTTTAAAATAAGTAGTAAGCATAAACTGTATAAGAAATATAATAAAGCGCCATCACAGTAGGAAAAAATAAAAACGGAAAACGATAACTCGAGAGGTCCTCGTTGACGTTCTGGTAAATTCCAATCAGCCAAGTTTAATTCTATTTTGCTAACTTTACTCAAAACCATAATCATTACTTCAACATTGGCATCATCACCTTGTCCCCTCATAGTTATCTATTATTAATTACAATGAAGGAGAACAACAACATTAATTGTAATCTACAGTGTAATTCAGTACTCCATTGGTTTGCTTAGGCACGCAGAAGCTAAAACACAAATCATTACTAGCTAACACTAATTAGTAATTACTAATTACCCCATCATTGATAGCATTATTTTATTCTCCAAATTATAGAAAAATCATGAAGCCAACATCATGACATCATTGTTGCCTCCATAGCTAATTAAACTATTATATAAATAAAGTGAATAACTCCCAACTCCCTCATTTAGTAAAGTCTAGCTGTAGATCATGGTAAACACAAAGAATTCATCCTAAGCCCATCACTGCATCACATAGGGTTTCATAATTACCTCTTGTCATCATCTATCATTAATACTAACAATTTGCATCAGTAGTATCGACCCAAGGACTGCAGATAAAAATTACTAGGGTGCGAGAACTAATACCTTGTGAAGTTCCAAGATTCCAGCAATTGAGGTGTCAAATGCTACAGCCGAACTGCCTCTCCCAATAACTGCTATTTTAAAACCTAATATACGTACTTTGTAGTCTTAAAGCAGCTAAGAGTACGACTCACCCAATTCTCCACTATTATATACGTACTTATAAGGGTAATATCTAATTGATCCTATAATTACTTCTAATTATATTTCTAAACCTTCTTCCAACTCATAATTTATACAAATATTTTCTAATAATAATAAGTAAAATAAATATATCAAAACTAAAGGAATAAATAAAAATCATAATACTTATAAATTAACGGGTCATTACATTCTCCCCCACTTATACTCGTTCGTCCCCAAACAATACTTGAAGTTGGTCTTGATGTCTATAACCGACTGACTCTCAAAAACCCACTTAAAGAATCTAGACCTCACATGATTGCACAAGAGGCAATAGACAAAAGACATAAACAAATCTCAACTAGTCAAGTATCATGATACATACCTAAAGTTTCAAACAAGTGAGGATATTTCTCACGAATACTCGCCTCAATCTCCCAAGTAGCCTCATCACGTGGATGGTTTCACCACTGCACCTTTACTAAGGGAATTTCTTTCGATCTCAACTTGAGTATCCCTTTCCCCTATAGCAATCGGAACCTGCTCGTAAGCTAGGTTCTCATCCAACTGAATTGTATTCACCTCAATAACATGAATAGGGTCATGAACATACTTCCGCAACATAGAAACATGAAAAACTGGATGGACTGGCATCGAATTAGGTAAGGCAAGCTTATAAACACCATTACCAATACGCTGAATAATCTCAAACGGGAAAATGAAACGAGGGCTCAATTTTCCTCTATTCACAAATCTCTTCACACCTCGCATCGGTGACACCTTTAAGTAAACCAAATCACCCTCTATAAACACCAAGTCCCGGGTCCTCTGGTTTACATATGATATTTGCCTACTCTGAGCAGTCCGTAAGTGATCCTGAATAATCTGGGCCCTATCTAAAGTCTGCTGCACATAATCTGGACCCAAAGCAATCACCTCACCAGAATCAAACCATCCCACTGGAGAGGCACACATACGCCTGTACAAAGCCTCAAACGGTGCAATTTGAGTCGAAGACTAGTAGCTATTTTTATAAACAAATTCTGCTAGGGGTAAATGGTCATCCCAATGACCACCAAAGTCCAGCACACAAGCTCTCAATATATCTTCTAATATCTGAATAGTCCGCTCAGCTGGCCATCTATCTGTGGGTTAAATATAGTACTAAGCTGAACCTTAGTGCCCAACTCTTGCTGAAATGATTGCTAAAACTGTGTTGTGAACTGAGAGCCTCTATCAGAAATAATAGAAAGTGGAGTACCATGCAACCGAATAATCTGCTCAATGAAAATCAATGCCAACTTCTTTGTTATATAGGTAGTCTTTAGTGCTATAAAGTGAGCTGACTTGGTAAGTCTATAAACCACCACCCAAATCGAGTCATGATGTCTCAAAGTCCTAGGCAAACCAACAACGAAGTCCATAGTGATCATCTCCCACTTTCATTCAGGAATAGGTAATGCCTGGGATAAACCTGCGGGTCTTCTATGCTCGTATTTGACCTGCTAACAATTTGAGCGTCAAGCCACGCGCTCAACTACATCCTTCTTCATTCCCTGGAATACCACGAACTGTGTTCCTTATCCATTACCGACTGCCTCAAGTCATCAATATTAGGAACACACAAATGACCCTTAGGACGAAGGACACCATCATCACCAACTGTAAATTCTGACGCTCCCCCACTTAGGAACTAATCCCATAACTCAATCAAATAAGAATCCTCATACAGCCTCCCCTTGATCTAATTGGCAAGAGAAGACTGGGTCATCATATAAGCAAACACTCTGCCAGGTGCTGGGCTGAATACTCTAACCCTTTGGTTAGTCAAGGACTGCAACTCAATCGCCAACAGCCTCATACTAGCTTCTAACTAGGCAAGACTACCCATAGACTTGCGGCTCAACGCATTAGCTACCACATTAGTCTTTCCCGCGTGATATCCAATAGTAAGATCATAATCCTTGATCAACTCGAGCCATCTATGTTGTCTACCATTTAAATCCTTCTGATTAAATAGGTGTTGTAAACTCTTGTGATCAGTGAAAATCTCACAAGGCTCACCATAAAGATAGTGTCTCTAGAGTTTCAATGTAAACATAATCGCTGCCAACTCTAAGTCATGAGTAGGGTAGTTCTTCTCACTCACCTTCAGTAGCCTCGATGCATATGCAATCACCCTGCCATTTTGCATTAAGACATACCCCAAACCGATATGAGAGGCATCACAATATACTATAAACCCACCTGAACCAGTAGGAAGAGTCAACACTAGATTAGTAGTCAACATGGATTTGAGCTTATGAAAGCTCGCCTCACACTCCTCTGACCATCGAAACTACACCGCCTTTTAAGGTAAATGGATCAGCGGGGCTGCAATAGAAGGAAAACCCATGAACAAATCGACGATAATACCCAGCCAAGCCAAGGAAACTACGTATCTCTGTCGGAGTAGTAGATTATGGCCAATTTTGAACTGCCTCAATTTTCTTCGTATGAACTTTAATTCCTTTACTAGACACAATGTGACTTAAGAATGCCATAGATTGTAACTAGAATTCACACTTGGATAACTTGGCGTACAACTTTTGATGCCGAACTATCTGTAGAACCACTCTCGGTGCTCCTTATGCTCCTCTCGGCTACGAGAATAAATCAAAATATTGTCAATAAAGACGATGACAAATAAGTCCAAGTAAGGCCTGAACACTCGGTTCATCAAATCCATAAAAGTTGCCCAGGCATTTGTAAGCCCAAACAACATAACCAGAAACTCATAATTACTATAATGGGTACTGAAGGTCGTCTTTGGGATGGTGCTCACCCGAATCATCAACTGATGATAACCAGATCTCAAGTCAATCTTGGAAAAAAACTTAGCTTCCCAAAACTGGTCAAGTAAGTCATTATTACGAGGCAACAAATGCTTATCTTAATCGACACCTTGTTCAGCTGCCTATAGTCAATACAAATCCACATCTAGCCATCTTTCTTAACAAACAATACTGGAGCTCGCTAAGGTGAAACACTGGGTCTGATAGATCCGTTACTAAGTAAATCCTACAACTGCTCCTTTAATTCTCTCAGCTTGGTAGGAGCCATACGATAAGGAGGAATAGAGATCAGTTGCATACTCGGAACAACATCTATGCCAAATTTAATATCTCTATCATGAGGAATACCTGGAAAATCCTTTGGAAACATATCAGCAAACTCACAGACAATAGGAATAGAATTAATAGACGAGGACTTCATGCTGGTGTCCCGAATTAAGAAAATATCAGTCTTCAGCTTCAACCTAATATTATCCAAATTTTGAGTGGATCTTAAAGAAAAATATACTCAAGTTGTAACAGATGCAACAAATCATTCCGACATGGAAACGATACCAAAAATTATTATATTTACCAGTAGAATACTCACCAAGTCCTCGAAAAAACACAACCAAAATTGGATCAACAAATGAAACTCAATAAGAGAATTCCAAAGCAACACAAGATATGCCAAACATTTAATACCTATTTTCCAACTAATTATTATATCATTTGATAGAATACCACCATTAAATACTGACATGACCCCGAATCCGGCTAGGAGGTGCGGGCACCCAACATCCTCCCCTATGTGCGGGCACCCGACATCCTCTCCTAGACCCGTCGGGCGAACCCTTACCAATTAAATTAGGAAAATAAAAATATAACTCAATTCATAAATAAGAACAAGACTTAAAAAAAGAACATACACATACTGATACCTCTAAGTTGTACAAAAGAAATTATAGCTAACTACCCAACATACTAGGTTTAGGGCTATCCAGACTAGACATCTAAGAGTAGGAAAGAAGACAGATACCTCCTGAAGGGAAAAAATGCAACTAAAATAATAAACACAAAACTGGTGGCCATCCTGAATGAAAGCTAGCTCACCCTGACAGCTGAAGTCGTCTTCGCTCCTTCACAACGTGGCGAACTCAATCCTGGAGCGAACCTGCCGAAACGAAATAGATAGACAAGAAACAAACAACAAACAAGGGTGAGTCAAAAGGACTCAATAAGTGGGGCAGACTAGCCATCTCAAAGAATAGGATAGCTAGCCAGAGAGAAGAAACAGATAAACCCAATTCCTCTTATTTAAATTATAAAAAGGCAGAGCCAGATAATAACAGGAAACACGTATGGAACCATAAACTCAAATAGGAATACGAGCCAGAAACATATCAACAAATAAGCAATGCACGTGTAAGCAGAACAGTAGTTATGTACCACAAGTCTACACGATGGTATTTAATGAAATGAGATGAAATGAAATAAAATATGATGCGAAGGGTCACATGTGCCAAATGAATGGAGCGGAATCCTCCTGCTCCTAGGGCGGAATCCTCCTGCCCTCAGTATGATGCAATGGAACGGAATCCTCCTGCTCCTACGGCGGAATCCTCCTACCCTCAATATAATGCAATGGAGCGGAATCCTCCTACCCTCAATATAATGCAATGGAGCGGAATCCTCCTGCTCCTAGGGCGGAATCCTCCTACTTAATATGATGCAATAGAGTGGAATCCTCCTGCTCCTAGGGCAGATCCTCCTACCCTCAATATAATGCAATAGAGCGGAATCCTCCTGCTCCTAGGGCGGAATCCTCTTACCCTCAATTTGATGCAATGATAACCCTTCACCGACGCGGGACTCTCATTGACATCCGGGAAGTAGATACCAACCCGCAGCCAGAGTACAATGCTCAGATCCTCAATGTAATACCAACAACAGGATATAACATATAATATACAATATAAATCTAAAGCTAAGGCGGAAGCAATACGCCTATCGGCAGCTACACACGTAAGGAACACGTGGTAGAAAATCCACGAGGCCAGGTGCCTCCAAAAAAATGGATATAAACACTTACTTTGTTACAAAGTTAGCACTGCTAATCGAAAACCACTTTGTCTTTTGGATTGCCAAACGATCCGACTCTATTCAATAAGCAGAAAAATATATCAAATTAGGCTAAAAACTTCATTCCTTACGTCTTAGGGCAATCTGGTTAGGAACTTGATACCATGTTCGCATACGCAATACGCAGGCCAGGCCTATGGACAGGGTTCAAAGTCACATAACCAAACCCTAAATAAATTATATTTATATATTGCCCATAACTCACTGAGTGGTCCAATTGACCCTCTAAACTATAAAATTTAATTCGTTAGGACGATGTCTAATATCCCAATTTTTACCATCATAATATATTCAAATACACATAATTAACTAAAATAATGCATTAAGATCATTACCTGAATGTTTCGGGGTAAAAATTATATCTCTCTCCAGCTCTTTTCTCATTTTCTGGCATTTTTCATGTTACGTTTCTCTGTTTCATTTCTCAATTTCCTTTCTCTACTTCTGATGCGGGGCATACTACCTCAAGGCCTTTCACTAGAAGTAAAGCTAAGTTGATTCAAGACATTCATCTCCACTTGACTTGGAAGGACATGGAAGAAGACTCCGGGAGCGACTTGAAGATCATGCCTTTGAGTGCCATGGATGGAGGACCACCTACGCTTCTTGGAGAGGCATCCGGGCCACATTTGGAAGCATTTCAAGAGCTCCCAGGAAGGGGCGGACCACCTACTCCACTAGGCGGACCGCCCACTTTAAATTCAGCTCTCTGGACTTTGGTCCGCCTACCAAAGGGGCGGACCGCCCACTCTGGCCGCCTACTTCATTTTTCAGCCGTCCAGGCAACTAGGCGGGGCTCCTAGTGTAGTAGGCGGGGCGCCTATTTTCCTGAAGCACTTCGGGACTTCTAATTTTAATGCTATGGTTTGACTATTATAGCCCCTATGTGGCCTTTGTTATTTAAACCCACTTTGGGGGGGGGGGGGTACTTTAGGGCTTTCATTATGTCTAGATGAAGCCTATAAGTACTGCATTAGTCCTCACTTGAACCTTAGCTTGTTATTGATGATTGATGAATATTCTTGAAAGAGTGGATTCTCTTGTTTAATGAAAATCCCTTTTGTTGGCTTGAATTCTCCCAGCGGATCCTAGTTGATTGTCGAACCAACACTCTATCACTCTACTTGAGGGTCCCGAGTGCGACTCGAGGGTAGTTGCTTAGTGTAGGCGAATCTTGACACGATACGGGGGTTTCACGGAATGATTTCTTCGTGGATACCCCTTAGGGAGTTCGAGACAAGTCTCGCTCCTTCATCGTCTTCTTTTATTTCTATTTAGATCCTTAGCATCTTGGTATCAGAGCATGGCTCGGGTTTTATTTCTACGAACCCCCGACCCTTGATTCTTCGTGTCTAGGTTGGTTTCTATCTTAGTTTCTTGTTTTTTGTTGAGAAAAAGAAGAAAAAACACAAAAAAAAAAAAAAAAAAAAAAAATAGAAAAAGTTGGAAAACACAAAAAACTTGATCACGTGTTCTTGGATTCAATGACCCGTTGTTAGATTGATATTGGGGTTTGTTCCTTGTTGGAAATCCATCATTTTGGTACCTAGAACTCTTGATTTGAAGTTGTATTCCAAGATTTGAAAATTTGAAACCCTTTGAAAATTTGAAACCCTAGCTATGAACTTGATGAACATGGTGATTTTATTGTTTTTGATTGGGGTTAGTTAAAAATTATTGGGATTTGATCCTTGTAGTTGAAAACATATTTGGGTACGTTCGAATTGCCAAAACATCTTGAAAATTGTTGGATTTTTGGGTGCTTGAACCAAGAAACACAAGTTTGAACTATACTGAAACTTGCAGTACGCCCCGCTAAGTATAGGAGGAGGACCACCCACTAGGAGTGAGCTCTCTGGATTTAGGGCAGCCTGTTTTTCAGGCGGACTGCCCACTCCCCTTGCTGAGAACCAGGCAGACCGCCCACTCTAAGGAGGTGGGGCGCCTGTTTCCTGAGTTGGTGCTTTGGGTAGTTTTTCGTAGGATCACTTGTTTCTTTGATTGCATACCATCTAGCTAGTACTTATTTGAGTAACTTTCCTACTTGATTGGTGCTAGTCCTTTGAAGCTTTTAGGAAACTCAAGCCTGGCAGGGAGAGTAGAATTAAAAGAAGACTCATAGTATCATTTGACTCAAGTCCTCACTTTGAAGAGCTTATCATCCAATAGTCACATCAACTCCACTCACCCCGGAGTGCATTTGGCTTGCGAATTGAGTGATTGAGTTGAGGTTTGTTGATCAACTTAGTGAAGCTTCTAGTCTTCAAGCTTGAGTGAAATATCCACCACCACTAAATGAGCGAACTGAGTAAAATACTAGTGAAAGAGTGAGTGAGGTTATTTCACTAACGTTTGCTCATTTTGTAGGTACCATGGCCAATGAAGGTGATGATTTCACAAGATGCCTTTGCTACTATCCTTGCCAACTTGCATGGTATGAACATAAGGATTGAATGTCTTGAGAGGGTGACATCAAGTACCCTACTTGAGCAAGGGACCTCAAGTGCCCAAGTTGAGAAAGGGACCCCGAGTGTCCAAGTTGAGAAAGGGACCCCGAGTGTCCAAGTTGAAGCCGTTGAAGGCATAAGTAGTTCAACCTTTACCCCGGAACAAGTTATTGATTTTCTTAGAAACAACAATGGGTGAAGGAGGATCGTGATCGAAATGAACAAGTATTGGGCAATACCCAACGAGTGAGCATTCCTCACCTAATAGGGAATCTCTAAAGAAACATTCCACTTCCCGGACCCATTCAAAATATTCAACATCTTGAGCAAGTTGATGAAGCTCAAGAAGGGGAGGAGGAAGAGTATGGTGGTAGTGACTATGGAGCTCCTAATCCAAATGGGAGAGCCATGAATTGGGGACGAAATGTGGATAGGGGTAGAGGCCGAGGTCGAGGGCCACCCATGGGGTATGTTGGAGGGAATGCTAGGAGGGATTATGGTGGTTATGGAGACAACTTTGGAGGCCAACCGGAGCCTTACCAAGGGGATCGTGATAACAACAATCTTAATAGTGTGAAGCTCACTGTTCCTTTCTTCAAGGAGAGTAGTGACCCGGTTGAGTACATTGATTGGAAGTTGTCCATGGAGCGAATATTTGACACCAATGATATGACCGAGGAGAAGAGGGCCAAGTATGCAATATCTTCCTTTGAGTCCTTTGCTTCTACTTGGTGGGAGTCGATCAAGAGGAATAGAAGGAGGAATGGTATGACTATCAGTGTTACTTGGGGTGAATTGATTCGTGTGATGGATGAGAAGTATTTGACTCACCAATACCGTGTAGAATAGTACAAACGTCTCTATGAGTTGAAGCAAGGTTACAAAACGGTTAGGGATTACTTCAATGAATTTGAGCAAATCCGGATGACCCTAGACTTGGATGAGGAAGACAATGAACTGGCCATGATTCGATTTCGAAGTGGTTTGAACCGAGACATAGCTTCACAATTGAAGTTTCACAAGTATGTAGACCACTATGAGCTATGCAAAGATGCGGTTGAAGCCGAGAAATGGCTCAAAGATGAGAAATCCACACGCTACAAGAGTAGCACTACTACTCCCATGAGTAAGACAAAGGAGTGGAAGACTCCTACTGCAAATGCAAGGTTCCCAAACACAAGTGGTGCAAGTGCTAGCAATGATGTGAAGAAACCTTATGAGAAGTCTACACAACATGTAGGAGGTAACTCTAAAATTCACTTGAACAATCCTACTTCTACTTCTACTTCTACTCAATGCTATAAATGTAAAGGGTATGGACATATTGCCAAAGATTGCCCTACCCAGAAAACTATGGTTATAGTGGGTGAATTGGTGCATGAACAAGATAGTGAACCAGAGGATGCGGGAGTAGAGGGTGATGAGGAGGTTGATATGGAGGAGGATGCAATTGAGGATGATGATCCTCATGCCTTCCTTGTTGGGAGGAGCAGTTTAGGTGCCATGTTTGTGGAGGATAGTGAGACTTTGCAAAGAGAAAACCTCTTCCATGCAAGATGGCGAGTCATGGGTATCATTTGTTCCATGATTATTGACTCGGGAAGTTGTGCCAATGTTATTATCCTAACACTAGTTTCCCAATTGAAGATACCTACCTTGAAATACCCCAATCCTTATCGTTTGC
The DNA here is from genome assembly GCA_037355625.1 of Petunia x hybrida. Classification (NCBI taxonomy): domain Eukaryota; kingdom Viridiplantae; phylum Streptophyta; class Magnoliopsida; order Solanales; family Solanaceae; genus Petunia; species Petunia x hybrida. The sequence goes on from JBBBVM010000002.1 coordinate 9,561,405, forward strand.
AATGGTTTAGCGAGTGTGGTGAATCGAAGGTGGTAAAGCAAGTCATGATTAAGTTCAAGATAGGGAACTATGTGGATGAACACATGTTTGACATTGTACCAATGCAAGCTTGCCATATCTTGTTTGGTAGGCCTTGGAAATTCGATAGACATGTGGTTCATGATGGCCGTGCCAACACCTACACGGTCAAGAATGAAAGAAAGAAGTTTGTGCTCAAACCTTTGTCGCCCAAGCAAGTAAGTGATAATTATAGGCGCATGAGGGAATTGAGGGAAGCGGCAAAGGCTAAGTCGGTTGTTGAGACTAGTCCTTTGACCGAGAGCTTGGTGGTGACTCCACCATCTTCTACCGTTAGCATTTGTTCCATGATGCAACCGGGTGAACTGTTGAGAGGAAGTGATAACAACAAACTACTCATTTTCCTAGTGCACAAAGGTATGATTCTTGCTTCCGACTTTGATTATTCTTCTAACCCTTTGCCTAGTGCTTTTGAAAATATTTTGAAGGATTTTGGAGACATGTTCCCGGATGAGATGCCGGATGGGTTACCTCTTTTGAGGGTTATTGAGCACCAAATCGACTTTATCCCGGGATCCCAAATTCCAAACAAACTGGCTTATAGCAGCAATCCCGAAGATACCAAGGAGCTACAAAAGCAAGTGGATGAATTGCTTACTAAAGGCTTGTTGAGGAAGAGCTTGAGTCCTTGTGCCATGCCCGCGATCCTTGTTCCAAAGAAGGATGACACTTGGAGGATGTGTGTGGATTGTCGTGCGGTAAACAAGATCACGTTAAAGTATCGACATCCCATACCTTGCTTAGATGACATGCTCGATGAACTAAGTGGTTCTAGTATCTTTTCGAAGATAGACCTTAGGTCCGGTTACCATCAAATCCGGATGAAACTCAGGGATGAATGGAAAACCGCATTCAAGGCCAAGTTTGGTCTATATGAATGGTTGGTGATGCCCTTTGGCCTATCCAATGCACCTTGTACTTTTATGAGACTAATGAACCATGTGTTGAAGCCATTCATCAACAAATTTGTGGTCGTCTACTTTGATGGTATCTTGATATATAGCAAGTCATTAGACGAACATGTTGATCATTTAAGGCAAGTGCTTGAAGTGTTGAGAACCGAAAAGCTCTATGCTAATTTTAAGAAATGTGCCTTTGGTATTGAGAAGGTAGTCTTTCTTGGGTTTGTTGTGAGTGCCCAAGGAGTAGAGGTAGATGAGTCCAAGGTAGAGGCCATTCGTGATTGGCCTACTCCCACTACCGTGACTCAAGTCACGAGCTTTCATGGTCTTGCTAGTTTTTATAGACGATTTGTGAAAGACTTTAGCTCCATTGCCGCTTCACTCACCGAATTGGTGAAAAAAGACAAACCTTTTGTGTGGGGGAAACCTCAAGAGAAGGCCTTCCAAGAATTAAAAAGTAGTTTGAGTACCGCCCCTCTATTGCAATTGTCCGTCTTTGAAAAGGTGTTTGAGATTGAATGTGATGCCTCCGGGGTGCGGATTGGTGGTGTTTTAATGCAAGATGGAAAACCCATAGTGTACTTTAGCGAGAAATTGAAGGGTGCCTCCTTGAACTACTCTATATATGACAAGAAGATGTATGCCCTAGTGAGAGCTCTTGCTCATTGGCAACATTATCTTTGGCCTAGGGAATTTGATATTAAGTGTGATCATGAGTCACTCAAAGATCTTAGGGGCCAAGAGAAATTGAACAAGCGTCATGCCAAGTGGGTAGAGTTCATTGAGTATTTTACCTATGTCATTCAATAAAAGAAAGGGAAAGACAATGTTGTGGCAGATGCACTTTCTAGGAAGTTTGCTCTAGCCACCACTCTTGCCTCCAAGATCATGGGTTTTGAGAGCATTAATTTGATGTATGCTCAAGACCCTAAGCTAAAGAGCATTCATGAAGGTCTTGAGAAGGGAGAAAAGTTGAGAAGTACCAATGGGTTGATGGCTATATCTTTAAAAGTGGCAGAGCTTGTGTTCCCGAGTCCTCTTGGAGAGAATTGCTTATTCGTGAAGCTCATTGTGGGGGCTTGATGGGACACTTTGGGAGAAATAAGACCTTGGCAATTCTCATGGAACAATTCTATTGGCCAAAGATGGGGGTGTAAGTTGGGAAGCTTTGCAAAAATTTCCTTGAGTGCAAACATGCTAAATCTAAAGCTAACACCCATGGTTTGTATACTCCTCTCCCCGTACCTTCTAGCTAGCTCACTTCGTTCCATATAAAAAGTGTGATGATGCACAGCATGTTGCTTCTTTGTTCATTGATAATGTGTTAAAGTTGCATGGTGTGCCTCAAACCATTGTGAGTGATATGGACACCAAGTTCCTTAGCCATTTTTGGAGGAGCTTATGGGGTGCTCTTGGCACCAAGCTATTGTTCTCTATGTTCCACCACCCTCAAACGGATGGGCAAACCGAGGTGGTAAACCGAACTTTGGATGCTCTTCTTAGAGCTATGACCCGAGGTAAGGCCGGGACGTGGGTTGATAAGTTACCTCTTATGGAGTATGCATATAACCGTACCTTGCGTAGTTTGATTGGCATGACTCCATTTGAGTGTGTGTATGGTTTTAACCCGTTGATTCCCCTTGATCTAACCCCTTTGCCAAGGGAAATTGCTGCTAATTTTGAAGGTAAAAGCCGAGCAAAGGCTATGCTTGAGCTCCATGCTAAAGCCAAGAAAAATTTTGAGGAAGCTTATGCAAAGGTGGCCTTCAAGAAGAACAAGGGAAGGAAGAAGCTAGAGCTCAAGAAAGGGGATTGGGTGTGGGTGCACTTCCGCAAAGAAAGGTTTCCAAACCTTAGGAAAGGGAAGTTGGCACCCCGAGGAAATGGGCTTTCCAAGATAAAAACAACACTTATGTGATTGATCTACCCGGTAAGTATAATGTCTCAAACACTTTTAATGTGACTGACTTAACCCCTTTTGATGTAGGGGATGGTGATGCCGGAGAGGAGGAGGCTATGGTTTCGAGGACGAAACCTTCCCAAGAAGGGGAGAATGATGCGGGGAATACTACCTAAAGGCCTTTCACTAGAAGTCAAGCTAAGTTGATTCAAGACATTAATCTCCACTTGACTTGGAAGGACATGGAAGAAGACTCCGGGAGCGACTTGAAGATCATGCGTTGGAGTGCCATGGATGGAGGACCACCTAGGCTACTTGGAGAGGCATCCGGGCCACATTTGGAAGCATTTCAAAAGCTCCCAGAAAGGGGCGGACCGCCTACTCCACTAGGCGGACCGCCCACTTAAATTCAGCTCTCTGGACTTTGGTTCGCCTACTAAAGGGACAGACCGCCCACTCTGGCCGCCTACTTCAATTTTCTGCCATCCAGGCAACTAGGCGGGGCACGTAGTGTAGTAGGCCCCCCTACTTTGCTGAAGCACATCAGGACTTCTAATTTTAATGCTATGTTTTGATATTATAGTCCTATGTGGCCTTTGCTATTTAACCCTACTTTGGGGGTACTTTAGGGCTTTCATTATGTCTAGATAAAGCCTATAAATACTTCATTAGTCTTCACTTGAACCTTAGCTTGTTATTGATGATTGATGAATATTCTTGAAAGAGTGGATTCTCTTGTTTAATGAAAAACCCTTTTTTTGGCTTGAATTCTCCTAGCGGATCCTAGTTGATTGTCGAACCAACACCCGATCACTCTACTTGCGGGTCCCAAGTGCTACTCGAGGGTATTTGCTTAGTGTAGGCGAATCTTGACACGATACGGGGGTTTCACGGAATGAGTTCTTCGTGGATGCCCCATAGGGAGTTCGAGACAAGTCTCGGTCCTTTATCGTCTTTTCTTGTTTCTATTTCGATCCTTATTAGTTTCTATTCATCTTGAGCTTTGTAAGCTCAGCCACCGCCTCATTACTTTTGCACTCTTTCTCTTTTGTCTTTTCCTTTTTGTCTTTTCTCTATTTTCTTTTCTTTTCTTTTCTCGACGAAAATTAAAACGGAACTCTCTGAAATTCGAAATGATCCCGAATTTCTCAAGTAAGTTATACAAATATATGTAACACGCTTGCTTAGGCGGATCTCAAATCGGACTCCCGAAACTCAATATGAAAATTAAATGAAAAAGGTCAAATTATTTAATTTCGGCATTTTAGCGGAAACTAGCCGAACAACCTCGAAATTCACTTTTGAAAAATCACAAAAGTCACAAATAATCATACGAACCTAACGGCGCTTTCGAATTTTGAATCGGAGCTCATTCGCTAAAACCGAGCTCAAAAATCTCTTTTTAATATTTATCGACAATAAAAACTGAAACTTTTTTCCGATGCCTACCAAACGAGGTCTGATTTATCTTAAATATTATAGATAAGTCTCAATGGACCTTTCGAATATTTTAAAATTATCGGCACGCCAATCAGAGTCCTAACTTCCGAAACGACTAACCGAGGTCGTTTCATTCTCCTCCACTTAAACTCTCGTTCGTCCATGAACGAGCCTAAGTCTAAAGAAAAATTCGCACAGATAACAAAAGAACTTGCACAACCTTCATAAGCTACTCCACGGATATTATCTCATGATTGCAGAATTAGAATTATAATACGAACACCGAAATCTTGGAATAAAATATATATGGATAATTTGATAACACTGTTGCCCGGATTATTCTGACTAAGATGATCCTTCCTCGATCACGAGAGGAAAGTTCTACATTTTTGAAAAAAAGATACACGGAACTTTGGATGGATTAACATGATTCAGCCGATAATCACCTCTTCGATATACCTTTGGATATAGAACAGGTCGATGGAACTAAGAATTAGCTCACGCTTGATGCAATAGGGGGAGCTTTTGAAGTACCTTGTCACTACACACTATACAAGATTTGATGCAAGCTATATTATTTTTACGAACGCACTATGCAACATCTCAGTTGATGTTAGTGTTGTTCCGCAAGCTCCTTGTGGGAATGTAGTTAGTCATATCTTAATGTATGTCAAAGGTTCATCTGAACAGGGTCTATCATATAAGGATAAGGATCATGCAAATACTACTTGATAGTATGATGCAGACTAGGAGTGATCTTCAAACTGAACATCTACTTCAGGGTATTATCATTGAATTGGAAATATTATGACTTGAAAAAGTGAAAATAAAAGGGACATGTAGTGGGACCATGAGCTGAGGCAGAATACTAGCAAATCCATTTATGAGCATGCTAATCATTTGAAACAAGTGCTTGATGTTTTTAGAAAGGAACAATTGTTTGCTAATTTGAAAAAGGTGCTCTTTTTGTGTTGAGAAAGTTATTTTCCTTGGTTTTGTTGTGAGTGCAAATGGTATGAAAGTAGATGAGGCTAAGGTGGAGGCCATTAGGGATTTGCCCACTCCTAAAAGCATTGGTGATGTGAGGAGTTTTCAAGGGTTGGCTAGCTTTTATAGGAGGTTTGTGAGGGGATTTAGCACTCTAGCCGCACCATTGACCGAATTGATAAGGAAGGATAAGGCGTTTGTATGGGGAAAGGAGCAAGAAGAGGCTTTTGCAAAATTGAAGGAAGTGCTTAGTTCTACACCTCTTATTCAATTGCCAAACTTTGATAAAACCTTTGAATTTGAGTCTGATGTTAGTGGGGTAGGAATTGCAGCTGTGTTGATACAAGATCAAAAACCTATTGGCTTATTAGAAACATTACCTTTGGTCCAAAGAATTTGTCATTAGAACCAACCACCAATCCTTAGAACACCTCAAATCCCAAGAGAAATTGAATGTGGACATGCCAAATGGGTGGAGTTCCTTGAAACATTTCCTTATGTCATCCATTACAAAAAGGGGAAAGAGAATGTGGTGGCGGATGCCTTGTCAAGAAAGTTTGTGCTTCAATCAAGAAGGCAATTGTTGTTGAATACCTTGGGGTCCAAACTCATGGGTTTTGAAAGTATGAAGGAGATGTATGCTAATGATCCGGAGTTTGGAGAACTTTATGCTAATTGTGAATTGGACGAAAGAGGTAGGAGAATCAATTGAATGTGTGGTGAGGAGGAACTTAGTGGTGATGTGGAGAAAAAGAGGTTTCCCAAGTTTGAAGGCATCTTGTTTAGGAATGGGAAGTTGTGTGTGCCTAATTCATCTTGGAGGGAGTTGCTAGTGAGAGAGGCACATAGTGGGCGACTAATGGGGCATTTTGGAGTGGGCAAGACAATGGAGATTCTTAAGGAGCAATTTTATTGGCCTAAGATGAGGGTGGATGTTGTGAGAGTGTGTGGCCAATGCTTGTAGTGTAGGCATGCTAAGTCAAAGTTACTTCCACATGGTTTGTACTCACCCTTCGCCATTCCCTTAGGTCCTTGGCTTGATATTTCTATGCATTTTGTGCTTGGATTGCCTAGGACCAAAAGGGGAAAAGATAGCATCTTTGTGGTAGTTGATAGATTTTTCAAAATGGCTCATTTCATTCCATGTCACAAGGTTGATGATGCCTCTCATGTAGTCAATTTGTTTGTTGAACATGTGCTTAAATTGCATGGGGTCCCAAAAACTATTGTTAGTGATAGAGATCCCAAGTTCCTTAGTCATATTTGGAAAGAACTATGGGGGAGGCTTGGCACTAAGTTGTTATTCTCCACTTCTTACCACCCCCAAAACGATGGCCAAACTGAGGTTGTCAATAGAATCTTTGGTGCCATGCTTAGAGCAATGGTTAAGGGGGAAACTAGCTTCTTGGAAAGAAAATCTACCTTTTATTGAATTTGCATATAATAGGACCATGCATACTTCTACTTGCATGGCGCCTTTTGAGGTTGTGTATGGCTTTAATCCCCTTACCCCCCTTGGATCTTACGCCTTTGTCTAGTGATGTTGTCTTAAGCTTAGATGCCAAGGTGAGAGCTCAAGAGATGAAGCAGCTTCATGAGCAAGTAAGGAAACAACTCGAGAAGAAAAACCAAGAAGTTGCCAACAGAGCGAACAAAGGAAGGAAGAAGGTTATCTTCGAGCCCGGTGATTGGGTGTGGGTTCATTTCCGGAAGGATAGATTTCCAAACAAGCGGATGAGAAAATTGATGCCTTGAGACGATGGCCCATTCCAAATCCTTGAACGCCTCAATGACAACACGTACTAGGTGGACATGCCAAGAAATTACCAAGTGCACAACACTTTCAACGTGTGTGACTTGTCTGCCTTCAAACACTTTCAACACGATGCCCGGGCAAACCATTTACAAGGAGCCAAGCACGAGAGTTGCAGCAGTTGCAGTCCATGTTTGCACAGTTGCAGTTGTTAGGGAAAGTGTTGGAAGCTTCAGGGCAGTTCTGCCTACTTTCTGCCTCAGAAGCTGAGATTTTTCATCGCGATCGCAAGTGCATAGACGCGATCGCAAAAGACAACAAAGAAGACCACCGTGATCGTGAGACCATAGCCGCGATCGCGCGGCTCTGATTTAATGCTCATCGCGATTGCGCCGGTTCTTGCGCGAACGCTCTGAGACGAGGACTAGAAGCCCATTTCAGCTAATGACTTTGAAGGCCCAATGTTAAGGTGTAATTAAGGAAAAATGTGCCATACTATATAAGTTCTTATTGTCATTAGCTTTACTTAGATTTTGATGACATTAAACCTAGTGAGGATTTTAGCTAAGCTTGTTTGCTTAAGCACACTTATTTTTCTTGATTTGCAATTAGGCTTGACTAATTGAGGAACAATTAGAGTTGGTTCAATTTAATAGACAATTAAGGGGTTGTGTAGGCTAATTTCCCTAATCTACTTCCTTAATTTTTTCTAATCAAATTTGGGTCTTTCTTCAATTCTTCTTCTTTTAATTTCGTGTCTTTAATTTTCGTATCATATACTATTCGAACAGTCCTCAAGACGCACCCGGGTCTTGAAAATAGTCTGGTCGGATTTGGAATAAGACTAAACTAGATCAACTAATTGGTTCAAGCCAAAAAAAGGTTCATACATTCAAAGAGAAATCATCCCTCAAGTTTTTGTCTTCAATATTCAAAGTTAGCTAAATAAAATAAAGAGGGCTTTGAGGTATTTATAGAGTTCTCCTCAAGCCTAAATAGTGACTAAAACACCCCCCATAAGTTGGGTCATATTAGCTAAGCCACGCAGGGCTATTTTAGGAAAAGACTACACAAAATCCCGAAATTCAGCATGTTGGGCGGAGCTCCTAGGTGGAGCACCCACCTCCGCCTCCAAAATTGACTAGTGAGCTATTTGGGCGGAGAGCCTGCGGGTGTAGGCGGAGCGGCTAAGTACTCACCATAGTAGCCGGCCCTGGGCGGAGTGCGTAGCTTTGTGGGGCGGACCTCCTCCTCCTTGGGAGGAGCACCTAGACCTGTAAGCACCCGAATCATCTTTAAATTGCCTCCAAGGCTCTCATCTTCAAAGCCCCTCCTCACCAAGTATAGGCGAGCTTCTTGGACCTCCTTGGCTTGACTTCTAGTGAATGGTCTTGTGGTGGTTTGCCTCGTATCATCCTCACCTTCTTGAGAGGATTTCATCCTCGAAATCACGACATCATTATCCACAGCCCCTTCATCACCTACATCAAAAGGAGTCAAGTCAGAAATGTTGAATGTAGTAGAGACATTGCACTCACCGGGCAAGTCAATCACGTAGGAATTGTTGTTGATCTTGGATATCGCTTTGAATGGGCCATCTCCTCGGGATTCCAACTTCCCTTTTCTATGGTTTGGAAACCTCTCTTTGCGGAAGTGCATCCATACCCAATCTCCTTTCTTGAGCTCCAACTTCTTCCTTCCTTTATTCTTCTTGGAGGCTACCTTGGAATAGGCTTCCTCCAAGTTCTTCCTTGCTTTGGCACGGATCTCAAGCATAGCCTTAGCTCGGCTCTTACCTTCAAAACTAATAATCACATCCTAGGGCAAAGGGGTTAGATCAAGTGGAATCAAAGAATTAAAGCCATAAACACACTCAAATGGAGTCATACCAATCATGCTATGCAAAGTATGGTTATATGCAAACTCCATAAGAGGCAACTTTTCAACCCAAGTCCCGGCCTTACCTCGAGTCATAGCTCTAAGAAGAGCACCCAAAGTTCGGTTCACCACCTCGGTTTTCCCATCCGTTTGAGGGTGGTGGGACGTTGAAAACAATCACTTGGTCCCAAGAGCACCCCACAAACTTCCCCAAAAATGGCTAAGGAAATTAGAGTCTCTATCACTCACAATGGTTTGAGGCACACTATGCAACTTTAACACATGATCAATGAATAAAGAAGCAACATATTGTGCATCATCACACTTTTTGCATGGAATGAAGTGAGCTATCTTGGAAAACCTATCCAGGACAACATAAATGCTATCATGTGCCCTCCTAGACCGTGGTAATCCCATAACAAAGTCCATAGAAATATCCATCCACGGGCTAGTAGGTACGGGGAGGGGAGTATACAAACCATGGGGGTTCGATTTGGACTTGCATACTTGCAATCAAGGCAATAATTACAAAGTCCCTAAACTTGCAACCCCATCTTAGGCCAATGGAATTATTCCATGAGAATAGCCAAGGTCTTGTTTCTCCCAAAATGACCCATCAAATCCCCACAATGTGCTTCACGAACAAGAAACTTTCTCCATGAGGACTCGGGTACACAAACTCTACCATTCTTAAAGATATATCTATCTACCCATTGGTGCTTCTAAACTCTTTCTCCCTTCCCAAGAGCTTCATGAATGCTCTTTAGCTTTGGGTCATGAGCATACATCAACTTGATTCTCTCAAAACCCATGAGCTTTGAGCCAAGAGTGGTGGCTAGAGCAAACCTCCTAGAAAGTGTATCCGCCATAACATTTTCAGTTCCCCTCTTGTATTGAATCACATAAGGGAAACTATCAATGAACTCTACCCATTTGGCATAGGAGATTTGTGAAAGACTTTAGCTCCATTGCCGCTCCACTCACCGAATTGGTGAAGAAGGACAAACCTTTTGTTTGGAGAGAGCCTCAAGAGAAGGCCTTCCAAGAATTGAAAAGTAGGTTGAGTACCGCCCCTCTATTGCAATTGCCCGACTTCGGAAAGGCATTTGAGGTTGAATGTGATGCCTCGGGGGTGGGAATTGGTGGTGTTTTAATGCAAGATGGCAAACCCATAGCCTAATTTAGTGAGAAATTGAAAGGGGCCTCCTTGAACTATTCTACATATGACAAGGAGTTGTATGCCCTTGTAAGAGCCCTTGCCCATTGGCAACACTATCTTTGGCCTCGAGAATTTGTAATCAAGAGTGACCATGAGTCACTCAAGCATCTAAGAGGCCAAGAGAAGCTCAATAAGAGACATGCCAAGTGGGTTGAATTCATTGAGTCTTTTCCCTATGTGATCCAATACAAGAAAGGGAAAGACAATGTAGTGGCGGATGCGCTTTCGAGAAAGTTTGCTCTAGCCACCACCCTAGCCTCCAAGCTCATGGGTTTTGAGAGCATTAAATTGATGTATGCTCATGACCCTAAGTTAAAGAGCATTCACGAAGCTCTTGAAAAGGGAGAAAGGGTTGAAAAATACCAATGGGTTAATGGATATATCTTTAAAAATGGTAAAGTGTGTGTTCCCGAGTCCTCTTGGAGGGAATTGTTGATTCGTGAAGCTCATTGTGAGGGCTTGATGGGACACTTTGGGAGAAACAAGACCTTGGCCATTCTCATGGAACAATTCCATTGGACAAAGATGGGGGTCCAAGTTGAAAAGCTTTGCAAAAATTGCCTTGAGTGCAAGCATGCGAAATCTAAAGCTAACCCCCATGGTTTGTATACTCCTCTCCCCGTGCCTACTAGCCCGTAGGTTGATATATCAATAGATTTTGTGATGGGATTACCACGGTCTGGGGGGGGGGGCATGATAGCATTTATGTTGTCGTGGATAGGTTCTCCAAAATGGTTCACTTCATTCCTTGAAAGAAGTGTGATGATGCACAATATGTTGCCTCTTTGTTCATTGACAATGTCTTGAAATTGCATGGTGTGCCTCAAACCATTGTAAGTGATAGGGACACCAAGTTCCTAAGCCACTTTTGGAGAAGTTTGTGGGGTGCCCTTGGCACCAAGCTCTTGTTTTCTACATCCCACAAACCACAAACGGATGGGCAAACCGAGGTGGTAAACCGGACTTTGGGTGCTCTTCTAAGGGCCATGACCCGAGGTAACGCCGGGACGTGGGTTGATAAACTTCCTCTCATGGAGTTTTCCTACAATCATACTTTGCATAGTTTGATTGGCATGACTCCATTTGAATGTGTTTATGGTTTTAATCCCTTGATTCCCCTTGATCTAACCCCTTTGCCAAGGGAAATATTTGCTAATTTTGAAGGGAAAAGCCGAGCAAAGGCTATGATTGAACTTCATGCTAAAGCCAAGAAGAACTTGGAGGAAGCCTATGCAAAGGTTGCTTCCAAGAAGAACAAGGGAAGAAAGAAGCTTGAGCTCAAAAAGGGCGATTGGGTGTGGGTGCACTTCCGTAAAGAAAGGTTTCCCAACCTTAGGAAAGGGAAGTTGGCACCCCGTGGAGATGGACCGTTTCAAGTGCTTTTCAAGATCAACAACAATGCCTATGTGATTGATCTCCCCGGTAAGTACAATGTGTCAAATACTTTCAATGTGACTTACTTGACCCCTGTTGATGTAGGAGATGGTGATGCCGGAGAGGAGGAAGCCATGGTTTCGAGGACAAAACCTTCCCAAGAAGGGGAGGATGATGCGGGGCATACCTCAAGACCGTTCACTAGGAGTCAAGCCAAGTTGATTCAAGACACCCATCTTCACTTGACTTGGAGGGACATGGATGAAGGCTCCGAGAGTAGCCGGAAGATCATGCTTTTGAGTGCCATGGATGGTGGATCACTTAGGCCACTTGAAGAGGCATCCGAGGCACGTTTGGAAGGAAATCAAGAAGCTACAGGAACGGCCGGACCGCCTACTCAACTAGGCGGACCGCCTACTTTTTGACAACTCTCTGGATTTTGACTAGGCGGACCGCCTCTGCAAGATGGGCGGACCGCCCAGTTGGGGCGCCTGCTCCTTTCCTTCAGTCCACCAAGAAACAGGCGGGGTGCCTAGTACTAGTAGGCTGGGCGCCTACTTTGCTGAGGAGATGCGGGATTCCTAGTTTTATGCTATGTTTTGGACAACTATAACCCTAGGTGGCCTTTATTGTTTTAACCCACTTTAGGGGTATTTTTGAGCTTTCATTATGTGTAAGTGAAGTCTATAAATACTTCACAAACCTCTTCAAACCTTAGCTTACCTTGAATTTTATGAATGATGAAAAGAATCTATCTCTTGTTTGGAGAACCCTTTGTCTTGGTTGCTTGAATTCACTAGTGGAACCTAGTTGAGTCTTGAATCGAAAACCCGATCATTCTACTTGTGAGTCCCGGGTGCGACTCGAGGGTGGTTGCATAGTGTAGGTCCTTCTTGACACCGATACGAGGGTATCTCAGGACAAGTTCCCCGGGGTTACTTCGTAGGGAGTTCGAGTAGTGTCTCGCTCTCTATCTTTATTTTTGCGCGTTTTGTTTTGATCCTTATCAGTCCGTATGCCAGAAACTTGTTACATTGTAACAGTGTACGGACGAAGTCAAGTTTTCTTAGCTTAAAATTTCAGGAAATGATTTGGTCTGATGTTGAAGTTACCGGAGTAAAGAGTGACCCAAAATCAGTGTTAAATTGTTGTCGGTGAAAAAGGTTAAAACGTTGTCCGTACATCGAAATCGTTGAGTCACTGTTCCATTGAAGAAGAAAAGGGTAAAGTGTAAAAGTCAAAACCCAGGTGAAATTTTTTCGGCTAGAAAAGGGAATGTGGATAAGGTTAAACCCTAATCCGTACCAAAGGAGGGACCACTTTTTTCTGTACAAGAGTTGGTGTGTTCGAGGATTCCGAAAGAGGAATCGAGGGGTAGATTCTCCTAGGTTTTCACTTTTCTTATGTTCGATAATTCTCGATAGTGGATCTCTAGAGTAAATCTTTCTACTCGAGGTCATACTGATTTGTTTGACCGAAGTCCAAATTTCGTAGAAAGTTCTTTGACTTCCCGACTATAGAGTAAATAGCGTTCGTTCCATCGAGTCAACATCAGTTCACTCTTCTCGAAGGAGACAGTATAACTTGTCAAATTTGAAGGAACTGAAAGAAGTTGATCAACCAAGGAAGCCATTGGCTACAAGTTCTGGAGTGACCAAAACCGAACCCATAAATTAAGCAGACCCGAGCGCCACCCAATAAAAGTGAGGGAGTGTGTGAGGTAATATCTAACCTTAACATTTTTCTTGGTCTTTGATTTGTGCAGGTACCATGGCTGGGAATGGAGGCGAATGAAAGGGCATTGAGGCGCCTGAAGTGTCGTGAGTCGATCTCATGGATGCGATACAAGGCATCAGTTCTGAGGTAAGAGGGGTGAGTGCTCGAGTAGCTAACCTCGAGCAAAGGAGTGTGTCTGTGGCCTTCCCTGGGTCCGACGCTGGTACTAGCAACTCCACTTCGATGAAACCTGAGAAACTTGCGGAGCTTGTTCGGAAACAACGGCTGAAGAACGAGGCTGTTCAAAATGAAGCTGTGGGTAATCCTCAAGCTGCAAAACACTTAGGCAATCCCTAAGCGGAGCAACAAAACTTGGGCAACCTCTAAGCTGGTCATTTAAACTTGGGCATTCCCCGAGGTGAAAGGATACCACTTCTAAGGGCTCGAAGACAAGTCGTGGTCGTTGATGAAGGGATCGATGAAGGACAATTTCCCAAGGTCGAAGCGGAGTATGAGCCACCATTCGTTCAATGGAGGCAGGTTCAACGAGGTCGTGGAAATCTCCGAGGTCGAGGTCGAGGCCGAGCTGCAAATATTGATCGACATTTTGAGCGTCAGGCTGATGACTAGCATGATGAGTATCTGGAACCAATCCGATATGATCGAGATTCAAATATGAACATTGTCATGATCACTATTCCACCATTCAGAGGAACTAGTGATCCGGACCAATATCTTGATTGGAAGATTCGACTTGAACGACCTTCGAAACAAATGAGATGACCGAAGAGAGAAAATCTGCACATGCTATTGCTTCGTTCGAGGCATATGCATCGGTAGGAGGCTGATAAAAGGTTGAGATGAAGGAATGCTTATCCCGAGGTCACCACATGGTTTCAGTTGAAAAGAGCAATGGATTCTAAGTATGCGAATGCCAAATATCGGCAGGAACAACTTCGAAAGCTCTTCGAGTTGAAACAAGGGTCCAAATCAGTTGAAGAGTACTATGATGAGTCCGAAAGAATTCGATTTGCTCTTGATTTGGAAGAAGATGATGAGCAAGCCATCATTCGATTCAAAAATGGCTTGGCTCGAGATGTGTCATCTTAATTGAGGCTGCATGTGTATCAAACTTTGGAAGATGTATTTCATGCTCCCATCGAAGCTGAAAAATTGGTGAAGGACGACAAAGCAAACCGGTATCGAGGAGTTACTACTTTGACTCCTTTAAACCGAGTTAAAGAATGGAAGAGTCTGAATCCAATAAGTGCCAACACTGGCTGAGATCCGAAGAAGCCCTTCAAGAGGGGAGCGACCGTTAACCAGTCAAGAGAAGTGGGAGGTAATGTTCAACTCAATACTCCTAGTGCTTAAAGCATTCAGTGTCATAAAAGCAAAGGTTATGGTCATATGGCTAAAGAGTGTCCAACTCACAAGGTTATGCTTTTGCTCGAAGATGGAACCGCCAATGAGCAAGCGAGTGACACCGAGGAAGAACATTTCGAAGAGATTGACCGAGTTGAAAATAGTGATGGTCATGAAGCTGCCGAAGCTGATCATCCAGAAATGTTTCTTGTGGTTTGATGGAATTTGAGCTGCATGACTCTTGAAGAAGAGGACAACCAAAGGGAACATCTTTTCCATGCACAATGTCGAGTAAGGGGAAAAATTTGTTCGATGATGATTGATTCAGGTGGTTGTGCAAATGTGGTGAGCCAAACCTTCGTTTTACAATTGGGATTACCTACCTCAAAATATCCTCATCCTTACCGATTACAATGGCTAAATGAGTGTGGAGAATTGAAGGTTGTCAAGCAAGTGTGGATCAAGTCCAAAGTTGGAGAGTATCAAGATGAGATGATGTTCGATGTGATACCGATGCAAGCTTGTCATTTGCTATTGGTTCGACCATGGCAGTATGATCGGTCGGTTATTCATAACGGACGATCCAACACTTACACTACTAAGTTCGGAGGTGAGAGTTACATACTCAAACCATTGTCTCCGAAACAAGTCAGCGAGGACTATAAAAGAATGAAGGAATTGAAAGAAGCGGCCAAAGCTAAGTCTCAGGTTGGGACAAAAATTGTGGCCAATGACAACAACTCACCGCCCGAGGTAAGAAATATTTGTGCAATCATGTAACCGAGTGAGTATCTACGAGGAACGACAACGGTTTACTGCTGATTTACCTCGTGCACAAGGGTAACTTTCTAAACTCTAATGATGATTTTTCTAACGATAACCCTTTGCTTAGTGCTGTACAAAATGTTTTGCAGGACTTCGGAGACATGTTTCCCAAAGAAATGCCAGGTGGATTACCTCCATTGAGAGGAATCGAGCACCAAATTAACTTCGTTTTGGGGTCTCAAATCTCCAACAAACCTGCATACTGGTTTAATCCCGAAGACCCCAAAGAGCTCCAAAGGTAGGTGAATGAATTGCTGTACAAGGGCCTTGTCTGAGAGAGCTTGAGTCCTTGCGTCGTTCCTATTATCCTTGTCCCGAAGAAAGATGGAACATGGCGAATGTGTGTTGATTGCCAAGCAGTCAACAAAATTACAGTAAAGTATCGTCATCCTATTCCTTGATTAGATGACATGCTAGATGAGTTAAGTGGTTCTTCATGCTTTTCGAAGATAGACCTCAGGTCTGGTTACCACCAAATCCGAATGAAACCCGGAGATGAGTGAAAAACTGCATTCAAGACCAAATTCGGTCTCTATGAATGGTTAGGGATCCCGTTTGGCCTTTCTAACGCACCGAGCATATTTATGCGACTGAGGAACCATGTGCTCAAGCCGTTCATAAATAATTTTGCTGTCGTTTACTTCGATGACATACTTATTTATAGCAAATTTATGGATGAACAGGTCGAACACTTAAGGCTAGTGCTTGATAAACTTAGAGAAAAGAAGTTATATGCTAACTTCAAGAAGTGTGCCTTTTGTGTCGAGCGTGTAGTCTTTCTAGGATTCGTTGTGAGTGCTAATGGTGTTGAAGTCGATGAGTCAAAAGTCGAAGCTATAAAAGATTTGCCGACTCCAACCTCAGTTTCTCAAGTTCGTAGCTTCCATGGCTTATCTAGCTTTTCCCGAAGGTTTGTTCGTGACTTTAGCACCGTGGCAGCTCCTTTGGCTGAGCTGGTAAAGAAAGATCATCCAATTGTGTAGGGAGAGTCCCAAGAGAGGGCTTTCCAAGAGTTGAAACTGAGGCTTTGCTCTGCCCCGTTGTTGCAACTCCCTAACTTTGGCAAAGTATTTGAGATTGAGTGTTATGCGTCCGGAGTTGAAATCGGAGGAGTGCTTATGCAAGAATCGAAGCCGATCGCTTACTTCAGTGAAAAGCTTAAGGGTGCAACCTTGAATTACTCTACGAATGACAATGAGTTGTATATCCTCGTTTAAGCACTCGCCTATTGGAAGCATTATTTGTTGTCGAGAGAGTTTGTCATTAAAAGTGATCATGAGTCCTTGAAACATCTCCGAGGCCACGAGAAGTTAAATCAAAGACATGCCAAGTGGGTGGAATTCATTGGGAGCTTTCCCTATGTAATTCATTACAAAAAGGGAAAAGACAATGTTGTGGCCGATGCGCTATCAAGAAAATTTGCCTTAGCGACCACTCTCGCCTCGAGGCTCATGGGATTCGAAAGCATCAAGTCGATGTACGAAGATGATCCCAAATTAAAAAGCGTATGTGACCCAATCTTGAGTGGCCGAAGGGTTGAGAAATATCAGTGGCACGATGCTTACCTTTTTTAAGAATAGGAGGGTTTGTGTGCCTGTGTCATCGTGGAGAGAGCTTTTGGTTCGAGAAGCTCACTCTGGAGGCTCGATGAGACATTACGATGTCGACAAAACTCTTGGTATCTTGACCGAGCAGTTCCATTGGCCAAAAATGCGAAGAGATGTGGAAAAGCTTTGCAATGCTTGTATAGATTGCAAGAAAGCTAAATCGAGGTCCAACCCTCATGGTTTGTAGACTCCGTTTCCTGTTGCTAATCGACCATGTGTTGATATATCCATGGATTTTATTATGGGGTTACCGAGGTCGGGGGTGGACACGATAGCATCTATATCGTAGTTGGCCATTTTTCCAAAATGCCTCACTTTATCCCTTGCAAGAAGTGTGATGATGCACAACATGTAGCTACTTTGTTTATTTCTAATATGTTGAAATTACATGGTGTGCCTCGTACTATTGGGAGTCATCGAAACTCAAAATTCTTGAGTCATTTTCACAAATGTTTATCGGGTGCCCTCGACACCAAATTACTATGTTCGACATCTCACCATCCTCAGACTGATGGACAGACCGAGGTAGTTAACAGAACCTTAGGAGCTCTGCTTCGAGCTATGACCAAAGGTAAGGTCAGAACCTGGGTTGATTGTTTGCCTGTGATGGAATTTTCATACAGTCGCTTAGTGCATCGAATGATTGGAATGACTCCATTGGAATGTGTGTATGGTTTTAACCCTTTGATTCCACTTGATTTAACTCCATTGCCTCGAGATTCTATTATTTATTTTGAAGGTACTCGGCGAGCCACTGCCTTGATCGAGTTGCATGCAAAAGTGAAGAAGAACCTCGAGGAAGCTTATTCAAAAGTTACATCAAAGAAAAACAAGGGGCACAAGAAGTTGGAATTAAAAAAGGGAGATTGGGTGTGCGTTCACTTTCGAAAGAAACGATTTTCGAACCAAAGGAAAGGAAAGTTGGCTCCTCGAGGGGATGGTCCGTTTCAAGTGCTGAGCAATATCAATAACAATGCTTATGTGATCGACCTCCCTGGTGAGTATAACGTATCCAACACCTTTAATGTTGCTGACTTAACTCCTTGTGTTGTAGGCCAAGCATCGGAGACTGAAGAGGGCTAGATTTCGAGAACGAAATCTTCTCAAGAAGGGGAGGATAATGCAGCCAGAACAAATGTTGATCAAGTGTTCAATCCACCGAGGCCGATGACATGAAGCCAAGCCAAGTTGTTGCATGACATTCACATTCAATTGGCTTGGTCGGGAAAAAGCAATTGTTCCGAAGCTGAGTGGCCGAGCTCAAGAATCCAAGGCTTCATCTATAAACTTGTGCTCGTAGAAGGGAGTGAGCAAACCCCAACCGAACACTCAACATCGACGTTGAAGTAAAGCAAACAAACAGCCGAAGGAAGAGCGTCCGATGTCAAAATCAGCCGAGTTAAGCAATTGAGCACCGAGGTCAAGAGATCGAGCTCAAGTGTTCGAAACTCAAGTGATCGGCTGAAGGAGTGACAGAACACTCAGTTTATTCAGCCTTGTGTGGCTTACTCCTATTAGTCGCCTGTGACCATTTACTATTTTTTCCTTAGAATAGTCTATATAAACCTCATTTCATTTCATTGTAAGGTACCTAGTTTTTGAAGAATGATTAAACATAGCTGTAGCTATTGAGTGTCTCCGATTGAGCCAAACCCAGATGTAGGACTTTAAAGAACTTGTGTCATTCGGTGAGAATCGTTTGAACAATCTTCTTGAGGATTGTTGCTTGGCATAGGTGTTTCTCTTTGTCTTCTCCGTTGCTTGAACCGAGACTATTTCCTTGGATTCATTCCAATGAAGCAGGAGATTTGTCTTGATTTATCTTTACTTTTCTGCTGTTTTTGCTTCGGTTGCTTAGCTTAAATCTTCTCTGACTTTAGCTTGCACCAGGACTCAACTCGACAATACCAATTTTTTTTTCAAAATCCAATCAAGAGGTCTAATAACTTCACCAATCTCTCATAAAACATGTGCCCATCACTAACATATGAGAGAAATATTCTAAATTTAGAGACTGAGGATGAAAACATTAACTCACACTAAAAATGAGTTAATGTGACATACAAGATGTACTATAACTTTTATCACGGCGAAGAACTCAACAAATATAATTAAACTTGCTCAATCTATGATTAACCGGGCTATCATAGGCTATATTGTAGGCTTTTGGACTGGTCGCGTAAAATTTAGATGAGCATAATTACACCTCATCGAGCACTTTAATTATTGATGTTGTTTTTCTTTTTTTGCCTCTTGTTTTATGCGCTCTCTGCTTCTCAACTAAACTTCATAGGCTCCAAAATTTAACCAACTTTAAGCTATTCCCTTTTCTTTAAGAACACAAACTATCATTGGCAAATTTTTTTTTCTCTTTCAAATACATAACTATTTTTCCTTTTCACGTATATTGTCTCTTTTTTGTATTCCCTACTAGTGAAGGCTTTAGTTTTGATGATTGACAAACTGGAAGAAACTGATGATAGAAACTGGAAGATACTAATGATGGACCTGGTTCACAGACAGGTTCACCTTATGCAGAAAAGATGCACAGATAAGTTCCCAATCCGAGCTGGAAAAGGAAGGAACCTGAAGAAGTAGTCTTACAATCCGAACTGGATAAGGAATGCGAGGAAACCCAATTGAAGAAGTTTTCCAAGGCAACGAAGGATTGAAGACTTAGAGTGCAAGCAACCAACATGTTATTTTATTTATGGAAAGAGTTCAAGATTGTGGAGTTACAATTGGAAAAGCAAAAGCTTAAAGAGGTTACCTTATTTACTTGGGAAAGAGCTTTTATTCTCCTAAACCAATTTGGTCTCTTGATATCTATATATACTACATGTTGGGGCTGTAAAAATCATTCACTCATTCACAAACTTCGTGAGAAAAGCAAAGAAAAATATATTGAGAGAAGTATTTGAGTGAATCTGTAGAATCTGCAAAGCAGGATCAGGCTGAAGACACACTAGATCTCTGTATTTAGGGCTGTAGTTGTTTTGACCAGAATCATTATGCACTCAAGAGATCTCAAAAGAGGAAAGAAAGAGCTAATTGATCATGAGAGTTATTGTGTACAAGAGTAGAAGCAAGGCAGTAGAACCTGACGGAGTTGCAGTTTTATAGCAATAGTCTGTTTGTCTTAGAATTCTGTTATAGGTTATTGAGTTGTAATCTATCCACTTGTTGTCATACCCGGTTTTAAACTTAACTCAGAGCAAGTCAGGTTTCAGGTTTGACTGGGTAACTCATTTGAGTTAGGAGTTGGAGTCGCCACCTAATATAAATTTCTAAGGTGTATTAGGTCACCTAAGCGTCTAAGGTCAAGTCTTTATTAAATTGGCCTAGTTTCAGAGATTCAGTGGGTAAGAAGTCCAAATGACTGGGGGAAGAAGGTGTTAGGCACTTTCCCAAGTCTCACAGAAAGTAGTTCCCGCCCGTGTCTATATTTTGGGATGTCTTTGCAAAGCTATGAACATTATCATATGCATTACTAACTTAAAGGGTCAATTTCATAATCAATTTATAAGACTAAGTCTAATTAGACAAGTCTAGGTAGCATATACACACTTGGGATTCAATATTTTGCACATACGGCCCATATTCCGCGCCTAATCGCGTTTAGGGCCTCTAGTATAAATGCCTAACCGAAAGCATGGTCAAATCAGCAAAATGGTGTCGAAAAGCAGTCTATTTGTACAATTTCAGCATTTAAATTAATTTTGCATAGATAGGCAGCTTTGATAAAATAATTTCAAATTTTAGAAAAAAAACAAATAGGGGTTGTTTTTGAAATAAATTGTTAGCCATTTAGGACCAGTGTGACTCGTCATTAATCGTCGATCCCTAACCTTAATGGCTATTTGATGTAGGGGTCAGTTTTGGAAATATATAATGAATGGGTTGTTTTTGAAAATGGGTTACGAAAAATACACAAAGATGCACGTAGGGGGCTATTGCACAGAACATATATAGGCATGCAAGTATATGATAATATATATTAGGCTTTAGAAAATACTATATAATCGTATAGTTGACCCCAATAACTTATACACCCATATACACTATTATATTAGTGTATAGGAGCTTTAAATTTTGTTAAAGATTGGTTTACACATAAAGGGCCAGATTTGAAATAGGTATTGGGCCCTGACAATTTAAGCAAACAAAAAGGGGCAGTTTTAATTTGCAAAAGCACTCATAGAATAGGCAGAGATTATACAACTAGCCCCATCGTTTAAAATGTTAGATTTACACAATCTTCAAATGTTTTAAGGTTTTAAGACCTGCACATGCTTATTATGGTGTAACAAAGCAACGTTATCAGGTTCAGTTTTAAATCGAAAGCAGGTAAACTCAGAATTAGATTATCATAAGGTCTCGTTTCTTATTTAGCAATAGTCATGCAAGTTTAAGGCAATAAAAGTCATGGTTTTAGGATGATCAATGCAGCATATAGGAGATAAAGAGGAGAAGTGGCTCCACGATAGCCAATGTACACAACCTAATAGCCGTGTTCCCTATTTTAAACAAATACAAGCAGGGTCCTAATGAATATATACAAATAGGGGACTGTCTCTAAGGAAAAAGAAAGGAGAAGAATAGAAACTGGATAGGGTCATGTATACACCCTAAGCATGGCTTGTTTAGGCTTAATTTTCTAAGAGAATAGAAGCCTTTCACTTAGGCTCTTACAAACATGTAAAAGACCTGCAAATCAAGTATTGGTATAGTTTCTAAAGCTATCCGTGTGCTGCAAGATAAAGGTTAGTAGGGAAAGGGAAAAACGAGAACTCCAAGCACTCATATATGCAAAATAGAGGTCAAGCAAGTGTTCTAGACATAGGAAGTTCAAATAAAGCAAAGGTTAGGTGAACAATAAAGTCCAAAATAGAGTGCAAAGAGAGAGAGAGCGCATGCTTGCAAGAGCCAAGTTAGAGCAGGAATTTTTAAGAGAAACTTTTATGCTATGTCTGTTCCATTGTACTTTGTGTACTGTGAAACTTTTTCAGTGTATCCGTGGTTTTTCTTGCGAGACAAAGAGTTCCTTTATATAGGTGAGGGGTTGGGTTATTTGTTCTAACGGGCATAATCCAAACAAGGCAATAAAATATTGCCTCCCAAAACTGAAAAGGTTCACTTGGATACTTTCCATGTATAGTTCACTCAGTGCTCCAAGTTTTAAGGTAAACAAAATCCCAAGACAAAGTAGGAACCTTTTCCTTTGGACTATAATCCATCTAGGTTCAAAGATTAGCACACAAACATGTATCAAACCATTTTAAGCCTAAAATCATGGACTGTCATATCGGCTTCTAATCAGAAGTCTTAATTGATACCATACCAATTATCATAAAACAGTTTTCCATTCTAATTACCAATCAAAGATTTCAAATTGACATCTTATGACCCTTCTAATCAGGCTAATTTACCCTCTTAAATTCTAACTTGAGCCAGCTACATGATCTTGTATTTTGACAAAATAAAAGGCTGTGTACACTGTCAAGTAGGAATAAACACATAGCCAGGGGAGTTAAATCATAACCTAACAATGATGACATGAAACTCAGGCCACTAGGGTATCAAATTTAGGCATACTGTTGACATCTAATTTTGTCACTCCTGTTTCAATAACCTTTTATTCAGACCAAATTGCACTGATAGCCACACGATCACCCTACGCCCATTCCTATCCTGAGTCATTACCTTGTGTACACACATCAATTAAGCTTTTTTTCAGAACACCGGCACAAGCTACGGCTATTTAAAAAATTTGCATATTCAATTACAATTCTTTGTAATTATTTCCATCTTAGAAAATTGCACAAAATTATTTTAAAATTAAAATAATAGTCTCCATTAGCCCTTTAGCCCTCAAAATTAATTTTGTAATTTTTCAATAATTTTATAAGCATTTTTTATACAATTTTCTACTTGTTTTATAGGAAATTATACACATTTTATACTATTCTATACAATACACACACATTGCACGTCACACTTATACACATCAGCCTCATCAAGTTACACATCATCGCCACGTGGCTTCATCTAAGCCATTCAAAATTGATCCAACGGTTGGGATTTTTATTTCCATACATCTCACCCAAAAAACCTTATCATTTTCTCTCTCACACTGAACCGACCTTCTCTCTCTCTCTCTCTCTCTCTCTCTCTCTCTCTCTCTCTCTCTCTCGGCAAAACCTAGGTTGTCACTGTTCACGATATTTTTCGGTCAATTTGGCCGGCGAAATTCAGAGAAAATGGTACCATCATGCTCCCTCTCCGTCCACTACAAAACCCACAGTCTTTTGATGATGTTTGAACGAGGACAAATTTGACCCCTCATCGATGGGGGTTCTTACTGCCGGAAAGTACCTCTGACATGGCCTAAAGGGGTTCTAAAGCGGTGCTACTGCTAAAAGGGCCAAGAATCCCTCATTGCAGACTCGAGTGAGGAGGGTCAAGGATGACCAGACCTTAATGGAAACGGTAACCCTAAAACCCTATTCATTTTTCCTATTTGTTTTCTGGATCTAAATGATGTTGAAACTTGAAATTACCTGGCCTGCTAGCATGTTAACATACTTAATTTGCTGATTAATTGGTAAAGTGCATGAATTTGCGATTTTCATTCACCTCACTGTTTTAGCAACTAATACTTGCCTATGTGCCTGGATTTTATTAATCTTATTCGAGTAAAGCATTGGTAAAATGTTATTAGTCAACTAATTAAAAGGGAGGACTGCTTGATTAATTGAACCAAGTGAGGAGACTGTTTCAGTTTTGCTTGTATGTTCTAAACTTAACATCCTCAATACCTATATTCCTTACCACCATTTTTGCAACCTAAATCAATCCTGGACAATATATTTTGACCATTGTCTGTTAAAGATGCATGATTACTTAGCTAAGATTTGATTGATTTGATTTAGAGGATTTTACTAAGGCCTAATTTGAATTAGTGATTTGAGTGGACACTGTTAGTTAGTTGACAATGTCCAATCAAAGGCTGATTATAATGTTGTTAAGGTGATTGATTGAATTTTGGAATTCCAATTGAGTTTGTACTATTAGTTATTAACCTAGATGATTTAGAATTAAAAGGAAGGGAATATAATTGACTATGATTCTGTTTTCCTTAAATCTTAGGACTGATTAACCTATATATGGAAAAGATAACAGGCTGATTATAATCTTGTTAAGGTGATTGATTGACTTTTGGAATTCCAATTGAGTTTGTACTATTAGTTATGAACCTAGATGATATTAGAATTAAAAGGAAGGGAATATAATTGACTATGATTCTGTTTTCCTTAAATCTTAGGACAGATTAACCTATATATGGAAAAGATACTTGACTGGTTTTCTTAACTTTGGGAAGACAATATTCCATTGCTTTTATACTTTTACCCATTTAATTCAAACCCTACACTCCTATACCTATAAAAACCTGCATTATCAGACATTAGGACACACACAAAAACTTACAGGTCACTTCTGAGGCTTTAGACTCTCTCCATCTCTGATTTTCTTTTCAAAATCTGTGGAAGACACTAGCTCTGTTTGCTTCTTGGTGCTGTTTGTGCAAGCATTGATCAACATACACACTTTGCATACTTGTTCCTTTACTGTTAGAAGGTATCTCTTCTTCCTGACCATCTATTGTATTTGTCCCTTTAATTGTCTATGCCTGGATATCTTGTTAGCTTCACCTTCATATGTGTTTGCCTCACTTAAACTGCTTATGCTGGATTGACATTGCTTACTTGGATCCTGGTGTTCTGTTTGTTCCTGATAACTTTTTGTGCAGTGGTTAGGATGATCCCAACAGGATCATACCAGTTTTACTAAATGCAGGGCACTGATTACACCCTATTGACATGAGTTTCTGCAGCTTATCATGGCAGATTTTCTTAGTTTAATAAGGCTTCAATACATGCTTCCCCCACTTAGAAACTGTCCCCCATTTGTGTATATTTGTTAGGATATTCCTGCTTGTATTCATTTTAAACAGGGATACAGTCACAAGACTGTATAATTGGCTATCCAGGGGCCTCTTCTCACCCTTCTCTTTATGTGATAGCATCATGCGTAGGAAAATAGAAGTCTTTGCACTTAGGCTCGAGTTTAATCTACTATAATATGCCATACGATGAGCAGAACTGAATCTGGTAGTGTTTTGTCTAAAACATTTAACTTGGAAACTCTAACAGCATGATTATTTCATACTTAGTCGACTGAAATTTGACATGCTATGCTCTCAAACATGATTTTGAAGACCTTTTCTCATGCTTAAACTGGTATAACGCGTCAAGGGGGTGTATGTGCACTAACTGCCTAAAATTGGACTGTTTCTGTAAATTACAACTACCCCTCTCTTTGCATATATGATACAGACCAAAAACAGTTTTCAAATGTGGCCTTTTTATAAGCTAAACTGATTTTTGATCTACTTGGACCACTTATAAACTAATCTAATAGTGTATAGGGGGTATAAATATTGGGGTCGCCTATACACTCTACAATAAGTATTTTTCTAAAAGAATACTATCACTTACTCATGTATTTGCATGCCTATATCTATATTTACATGTGACAGCCCCTTTACATGCATTTATGTACTTCCGTGAAACTCGTTTTCTAAAACAGCCCACTCACCTATATATACTTTAAAAACCAACCCCCACATCAAATAGCCATTAAGGTTAGGGCTCGATTATTAATTACGAGTCACACCGACCCTAAATGGCTAACATTTGATTTCAAAAATAATCCCTATTTGGTTATTTGACAAAATCAAAAATTATTTGTGAAAGTTGTCTGTTTTTGCAAAACTGCTTATCTAAGCAAAATTGATTTAAATGCTGAAATTGTGCAACTAGACCGCTTTTTAACGCCCTTTTATAGATTTGATCTTCTTTTTTACTAGGAATTTATGTTAGAGGCCATAAACGGTTGTGAATTTTGCCATACAAGTTAGTAGTACATATGATAACACATATTTTCTATAGACATCCCAAAATATATAGACTCAGGCGGGAACCACCTTTCGTGGGACTTGGGGAAGTGCCTAACACCTTCTTCCCCGAGTCACTTGGACTTCTTACCCACTGAATCTCTCAAATTAGACCGGTTTGATAAAAACTTGACCTTAGACGCTTAGGTGATCTAATACACCTTAGAAAATCATATTAGGTGGCTACTCCAACTCTTAACTCAAAGGATTTACCCAGTCCAACCTGGAACCTGACTCACTCCGAGTTAAGTTTAAAATCGGGTATGACAGAATGGCGATTCCGCTGGGGATATATCAAAGTCCTAATCATCACGAGTCTTTGTTTTTGGGGTTTTAATTGATTATTCTCTTGTTATTTGTATTATTATGATCTTACTAACTTAGTTTCTTTTTTGTTTTTCTTTTTCCTTTTATTTATTTATTTATTTATTTGTATAGACTTGAAATTTAATATAATCTTGGCATTTTCACTCATACTCCTCCACTCCTGGAAAACGATACTTTGAAGACACACAGGCGATTACGTGGATCCCACGGTCGCTCCACCTCAAAAATCCTTTAAGGAAGGACATTTTAGAATATAGTTGGTCCGTGGTACAACCAACAATTTCAAATGGTCCCACCCCTTGGTCATCCACCTTGGGGAACGGTATCTAGAATTGCACCACTCTTTGAATGTAGTGAGCATGCATCAAGCCATAGGAAGGGCTCCCTGTGAGCCGGCTAGTCTTCAACTTGTCCAAATCATCTGACGGGTTTCTGACCCCGAAGGGACGTTTGGACATGCTTATGTGCATTTGAGAGAAAAGAAAAGAAAAAAAGAGGGAAAAGAAAGTGAGACGAGAATAAAAATGCATTTTTGATTTATCCTGTTATTCTCAAAAGGGGAAGAGAATTTTAATCCTTTACTTTTTCTTTATAGGTCACAATGAGTCAAAAGTTTCACCGTTTTGGAATGACTATGGGCGCACCTCCTTTATTAACTAGTTGGTGGAATAATTTTTCATTGGGCGAGCAAACCGAAGTACGTCAACATTTGGGTCGTTTGGTTTCCTTATTAGAAATGGAGCCATGTAAAAAAATGATTGAAGCGTTGGTGTCATTTTGGGATGAAAAACTAAATCTGTTTAGATTTGGAGATATTGAATTAACACCTCTGTTGGAAGAAATAGGGTGGTTCGTATCACACTCGGGGTTAGACAAACATCGTTGGCAAGGGAGTCGCATTCTTGCACCTAGTGTCCCTACAGCTGAGGAGTTTCGTAATAAATTAGGGATGGTGGCAAGTGTGAATATAGAACTTTTACAACTAAAGGAAATGCCCTTTTCCTACTTTTACAACCGGTTTGAGTATTTTGGTGCATTCGACGATCGTAAGAAAGAGTTCAAGTCCTACAACGACTGGAGGGGGGCTAGACCACGTGCATTTACTATTTGTTTCTTAGGAGTAATAGTGTTCACTGTAAGCTCAAATCACGACTTATGTTCGAGGTTTGTCATGTTTACCGATGCGGTATTTAATGGAATTGATGGTTATCGTTATACTATAGTTCCTATGATAGTGACAGACATTTATTAGTCTTTAGGTTGTTGCAAGAAAGGAGCAAAATATTTCCAAGGTTGCAATCTTCTACTACAAGCATGGTTCAAGGAACATTTGAGGAAAACAAGAAGTGTGCCAGCATTGTCTAAGCCAACTGGTTACAACTATTTGGTTGGAGAACAATACGGGGTTCCAAAATTCAAGCAGCCAAGCAGCACAGAGAAATGGGTAAAGTTGTTTGAAAACATAACGGAAGGTTCAATCAAGTAGATGTTCACTTGGTTTCCTTCGTCAGACTTCATCATTAGCTCTGAGAAGGCGCCCTTTGTGATACTTATGGGATTGAGAGGTCTCCAACCCTATCAACCATTGAGGGTGATGAGGCAAGCAGGGAGGAAGCAAATAATACCACTAATACGAAACACGTAGGCCTATCAGTTTGATTACACCGAAGACGTTGTTCTAAGAGTTAAGAGCATCAGAAAATCCTGGGTAGGAAGACAAGTCATGGGAGAAGAGTCAATGGCATCAGACCGATACAACGCTGGATGCAACCAAACTATAAAAGTTGATTGCACTCTAGCATAAAAGAAAATGTGGTAGTGGGGCCAAGTCAAGGGAATGACATAAGAGATCGTGAGGCGAAAGCTCAAATTCGATGCCGAGAATTTATGTTAAAGGCTGTTAAGATGGACAAAGAAAACAAAGAAGAGATCTAAATGTGGAAAAAACACACATTAGAGTTAGAAGAAAAGATAGAAGTGTTGGAGACGAAGCTTGAACGATGGAATTCGGAGTGTGCAGAGGTAGACATTTTACACTTAGTGGCGACTAAGGGGTACCTAACCAAAGCTATGGAAGAAGTCAAGGAGATTACACGAGAAGTAAAGAAAGCCAGGCTGGAATAGGAGTGTGCTGCCAAGTCAAGTGTCATTTTCATTTCTTTTGTATTTTATTTCTAAAATTCATGATGTACCGAACTTTAAAATTGATTTGGGAATTTATGAGAATAATTTGCAACAAAATAGGCATTTGTTTTCCTTGCGTCATGACAAACTTAGGAAGGCTATACGTCCTTGTCACGCTATGGTCCATTAGTAAACCTACGTCCAAAATGTCGAAAGGGTTCTTAACCAGGAAAATGACAAAATTGCATCTTTGCATGGATTGAAAGAAATATTTGCACAAAATATTGATCGTTTGTCTAAATATGATCAAGACTATAAGAATGTTTTGATCTTTGCCTTTTCTAGTTTTTTTTTTTCAGACTATGGCTGCGAGAGGTACAGTTCAATTCGAGATTGTTTCCCGACCTCCTCACTTGATCAGACTCTGGTGGGAAGATCTAGATGTTGTTAGCAAGGTTCATGTTCAAAAGGTGTGGGGAGAGCTTGGTGGCTCCCAAGGCCTACACTCACATGCCTGGATTAGTCGAAGCTGCTACACATTTCTGGGACTATAAAAGGGCGGTATTTCATTTCAACGGTTTTGAGTTGGCACCAATGTTGGAGGAACTTGGAGGACTAGCAGGTATTAGAGCCTTGACCCAAAACTATGATTTGTCCCCGAGACGTGGACCCTAAGGAGTTCATTGAACTGCTGGGCACTCTTTATGATCCATATGTCGAGGGAGTGCATGATGGAAAACTCGCTTTGGAGTACTTGCATTCTAGATTTGGAGATCCAACTCTTAGGCATGATTGGACTAGGCGTTGGAAATTAAAGATTGGGAGTGGACTGAGCAAATGTTTTCATCGTTACTTTTCTAGGGAGCATGGTTTTTCCCGAGAAGGAAGGAAAGATCGACATAAGGTTGGGAAGAGTGGTAGAGGGATTACGCAAGGGCGCTCACAAGCATCAAGCGAGTTTGGTTCCCATGATTTTGGGAGAAGTCTATCGGGCTCTAACAAAATGTAGAAGAGGAGGAGACTTCTTTGAAGGGTGCAATCTTTTGCTGCAAATGTGGTTGATAGAGCATTTGCAAAGTTTCTCTATCAGCCCAATAGCACCAAGATCGTCAAGGAAATGAGGCATTCGCTCACATGGCACCCGCATGGCTGGAACAGCAGCATGGGAGGACCCTGCAAACATGCAAGGATGGTAAACCAATCTTGAAGAGTTGTAAGAGGTGCAATGGGTAATTGAGAACTGTGCTGGTTTCATCGTTTCCATACAAGGTCAAGACATCACTTTCTTGACATTGATTGGATTTCGAGGAACTCACCACTATGTTCCTCTAAGAATCCTCCAACAAGTAGGAATGACACAACAAACTCCGCAGTTGATAGATTGGAGAAGCTTCAACGTTGACATAAAGGACATTGAGCATCCGATTGTTGGTACTGTATTGACAATATAGGAAAGAAGGCTTACTATGCAGTTTTGCCGTGATCGAGACGGTAGGGTGAACCTCGTGGCTGCTCTAGCTTATCCTCAGTGGCTCAGTGAATATAGGGAGAGCTTCCGATCAAAGACTACTTTGAAAAGAAAACCAATGCTCCGAGCGTCACTAAAAAATACAAGAAGCTGCGACACGATTCGACCAAAGTAAGAAAGAATTAAGGGTAACAAAAGAGAGGGAGATGAGGAGGCAAACAAGGATAAGATCAAAGGGGATGAACTAAGGTATTGGACAGGCAAATTCATGGCGGCGAGGCAAGCTGCTGGGAATCTACAAGATTTGCTCAAAGTATGGGGAGAGTATTTTAAGTCAGTACCATTAGAAGAAAAGGAAGCAATGGGAATAGAAATCTGTGAATTCTTCACAAAGGCTCTGGGTGACATACAAGCAGGGAAGGATCTGATGGAGATGTTCGCCACCCCTCCACCCATAAGCCTAGTTCACAAACCTAAGGAAGAAGCCGAAGGGAAGAAGGAGAAAGATAATGTTGGAACTGATGCTTAAATCAAAACCTCTTTGCTTGGGACATAGTCTGGTCATCTTAAGTCGAGTCGTCTTACCTTTGATCTTTTTTTTCCGTTTAGTCGAGTCGTTGTCTCAAATTAGTGGTTGTAATAAAGCCAAGCAAATAAAAAAAATCGTTATTTTGGGTTTTAAGGCTTGTGTGGATTATGTTTATACAACCGAAATGACGTTTTTGGTGCAAACATTACTTCGAATCTTTAATAGGCCTATCTCTGGCACAAAAGAGGTCCCTTGCATAATAGGATGCAATTTTATTAAAACTAACGTACACTCACATTCTTTTCTTTGTTTTTCTGTGTTAGTCCTAAGTCCTCGAAGGTTTGGTTTGTGCATTCTGGCCACGCTGCAATATCGGTTAAGATCAAGAGGATCAATCCCAACACCTCCCCATTTGCCTACAAGGACAAGACGAGATGCAATATCATGGCTAAGTTTGACAAAGTTGGAAATGGAACTCCCGAAAAGCAAAGTGTAATTGCCTATGAAGACTATGCTAAGCTAGAACAGAGGTTGTTTGAGTTGGAAAATAGGCCTCCTCTCACCCGTGCCGAGGAGATGATTGAACCAAACAAAACTGCCCGCCCTCACGGCAAAGATCCACTATTCCTGGAAAAAGACATTCCTTACCCTACCTACATTGCACCACCAAAAGCATCACAAAATAACCCACCTCCATTCACTGTTGAGACGAAAACTATTGCATCACCCACCAAAGATCATGACATGTATGCATGGAAAAAGGATGATTCAGACAGCAACAAAGGGCAAGTCCAGTGGCTGGTATAGAAGTTCAGGCAATTCCAAGGCACCAAAGGAACTAGAGGGCTAGCTTATAAAG
Source organism: Petunia x hybrida (assembly GCA_037355625.1). Taxonomy (NCBI): domain Eukaryota; kingdom Viridiplantae; phylum Streptophyta; class Magnoliopsida; order Solanales; family Solanaceae; genus Petunia; species Petunia x hybrida. The sequence continues at coordinate 9,592,772 of JBBBVM010000002.1, forward strand.
ACCTCTGCATGTACCCTGACTTGAAGCTGCCCGAGGGTTATAAGACACCCATGTTCAATATGTTCGACGGCTGTGGTGACCCAATGGCTCATTTAAGATCTTATTGTGACAAGTTGGTTGGGGTTGGACATGATGAAAACATTCGCATGGAATTGTTCAACCGCAGTCTGACCGGAGATACGCTGGTATGGTACTCAAAGCAACAAACAAAGAAGTGGACGAGCTGGGAAGCGATGGCTGGAGATTTCGTTGACAGTTTTGGGCACAACACTGATGGCATGCCCGATCGGTTCTATTTGGAGAAGTGGAAGAAGAAGCCCACTGAGACCTTAGGAGAATTTGCAACTAGGTAGAGAGCCGAAGCCACTAAAGTCCAACCTCTCATGGAAGACGCAGAGATAGTAGCAACCTTCATCCGCATACAAGAAGATGTCTACTTTGACAAGATGTTGCATATACAAGACAGAAGTTCGGGGATTTGATCAAGATCAGAGATATGGTTGAAGATGGATTGAATAGTGGTAGGATCGTTAGGCTATCTGCACTACAAGGCACTAACAAAGCCCTACAAACTGGTAACACCATTGCATCAAGGAAAAAGAAGGACGATGTTTCTTTTGTGGCTGCGTCACTCGATCATTCTCCTACCCACAACCACTACTACCAATACCTCCTCCATCAAACCTATATATTCTACCCACATCCACCTACCCAGTTTACAATCCTCAACCCATGTTCCAAAACCCACCACCACAAAAACCACTATACCCATAAAGCCCTAACTACCGAAACACCAATGCCTATCCACCAAGGCCTCACGCCAACAACAATCCAAGACCCAAAAGAAACTATACCCCACTGGCCGAATCACGCACTCAGTGGTTCGAAAGATTCAAAGCAGCTGGCCACATACAACCCGTATCATTCAAAATGCCTGATAGAATGACACCTTACTTTGAACAAATTAAAACTTGTCCCTATTATTCTGGATGACCCGATCATGATACTAAAAAGTGCTATACCCTGAGAGATAAGATACAAGACTTGATTGATCGAAAGGTGATCCACTTGAAAACTCCAAATGTGCACAACAACCCCCTGTCTAACCACGGAGACAATAGGGTGAATTTGATCGAGTTAGATGAAGAATGCAACTTGGAATGAGTCATTGACAAAGCAAAGAGAGACATACCAGCGCTTGACTCTGTTGCTCAAGCTGCTACAGCAACAGAGCCTATTGAGGTAGAAATAGCTCCAAAATTCTATGTTGACGCAGTTCCCCCATACAGTGACAAGCCGGTACCATGGGACTACGAAATGGATAAGAAAGGCAAATCAACAGTTGAGACTGTTGTTGCACAAGAGATGACTAGGAGTGGAAGAATTTATACTCCCGAGCATCTTGTTCAAGATAGACGAGGCATCAGCGAGAAGGAGTCCGAAGAGCTATGGAAGAAAGTGCAAGCAAAAGAATACTCTATGGTTGAACATTTAGGCAAGACTCCCGCACAAATCTCCATCCTAGCTTTACTCCTCAAGTCGGAGAGTCACCGAAATACCTTAATAAAAGTGTTAGATGAAGCACATGTCCCAGTGCATACCTCAGTTGAGAATCTGGCCACCATGGTTGGACAAGTCATGGAGTCCAACCGAATCGCCTTTCATGAAGGCGAGCTGCCACCTGAAGGGTTGAGTCACAACATAGCTTCGCACATCACTATCAAATGCAAAGACTGGTTCGTAGGGAGGGTTTTGATCGACGGAGGTTCTGGTTTGAACACATGGCCGTTCATCACTCTAAAGAGAATGGGAATTGATCAAATCAAGATGAGAGAGAACAACATGAAGGTGAAGGAGTTCGATGGATCGCAAAGAAGCATCATTGGGGAAATCGATTTAAACATCATGGTCGGTCTCGTGGAGTTCAATGCTGAGTTTCATGTTATGGACATCTCCGCTTCTTACAACCTGTTACTAAGGAGACCTTGGATTCACATGGCAGGAACGGTGTCTTCTATACTACACAAGACAGTGAAATTCGAGCGGGACCACAAAGAGGGGGTGATGTTCGGTTAAGGGAACAACTCCATTTACAATGAACAGACTATACCGGCAATTGAAGGGAATGTTCCCGATGGGCAGACTTTCTATACTGCCAAGCTTGTGGGAGCAGTGCAAAGTACTCAAAGAGGACGTCGCAAAAACTACAACAAGAACTGGAACATCACAGACGCGGTGCAAGGAGGTTATATTGCACACTTCGCACCTAAATTGGTCAACACACCGCCAGGGATTGAAGAAAGGAGGAGAAGCTTTTATAGCGCTTATTGGGATGGTCGAGGCAAGGGCTATGAAATAAGAAGTTTGGTCTAGGAACCAATTATATCTTATTGGGGAATGCACTCACGTGAATTTCGTGAGACCTTACCTGCTAAGACAGAGAAGAGACCGATGTACTCACCTAATACTCGTCCTAACTAGAAGCGCATCTCTGAAGAAACAAAGGGGAAGCAAGTGTGGCTACCTAAAACACTCGAACCTATGGAGATGGTGATTGAAGAGCCATATGTACTCCCACAACCTGCAAAGTGGCCTAGAGACTGGGTCGTAGGGATCATGATAAAGCAAGGCTATGAACCTGGTAAAGGTTTAGGTAAGAACCTGGGTGGCATGATTGAGCCAATTCAAATTGTGATGAGGCCTGACAATGAGAAAGATGGCATAGGGTACATTGTGACTTATGAGAAGAGCATGGAAGAAGCATCATTGGACTTCAAATTCTACAAGAAAAGGACTAAGACTCTCCTACATATTTTTGTCTCGTCTGGATACTTGGATGGCCGAACGAGGAGGTATCTGCAGCGCAAGGAGTTGAACCAAAGATATCTGATGTTGAAGAGGACCTGCTGGCAGGAATGCAAAAGCTGATCATATCTGATGAAGACAGCTGTGTGATCCTGGAAGAGCATGTCGAGCCTCCTGGGCTAACAAAAGTTGAATCTGGAGCTGCACTGAATAATTGGATCAGCAATCTAGCCCGAGCGTACCGTGGACCTTGGTAGAGCAGGGGGATAGAATTTACTTCATGTTTTCTAATATAAAACCCAACTTTGAGTCATGGAACTAGCATTTCTTTTTCTATTTCACATGTTTTCCTACAAACTTTTTTTTGCAACGATTCATAAATAAAATATTGCACTATTTTCTTTAACTTTTGTTTTAATCTTTTAATTTTGCAATATTTTATTTTTTCAGCACTCAAACTAATAATCCCATTGAGTGCACAACCGCAACGTGTAATGAAATAATGGAGCTTGAGGAAACGGAGTTTGGTTATGATTATTTTGATTAGAACACACAAGAGGAAATTGAAAGATTTGAAAATAAGCCTAAACCAACTATAGAAGAAACTGAGGTGATAAATCTGGGAGATGAAGAAACTGTAAAAGAGACAAGGATTAGTGTGCACCTCACCGCCGAAGATAAAAAGCGGTATACCGAGTTTCTTAGGGAATATGAGGATGTATTCGTCTGGTTGTATGATGACATGACTGGCATAAGCACGGATGTGGTAGCTCAAAAATTACCTATCATTCCAGGCTTTCCGCCGGTCAAGCAAAAACCCGAACTTTCAAGTCGTCAATTTTTTTGAAGATTGGGGAAGAGGTAACCAAACAGCTCAATGAAGGAATCTTGAAAACAGTCAAATACCTAACTTGGTTAGCTAACATTGTCTCAGTGCCAAAGAAAGACGGGATGCTCAGAGTTTGTATGGACTATAGAGATCTGAATAGAGCAAGCGCAAAAGATGATTTTCCTTTGCCAAATATACACATCCTGATTTATAATCGCGAAACATGACCTACAGTCTTTCGTGGATTGTTTCCCCGGCTATCATCAAGTGCTCATGGATGAGGAGGACGCTGAGAAGACAGCCTTCACTACATCTTGGGGAACTTAGCTGAGGGTACACAGCCCGAGGCGTCGACTGCAGGTACATAGCCCGATGTCAATTTCTCATTTTAATTTAGTTGAGGATACACAGCCCGAGGCATCGACTGAGGGTACACAAACTGATGTCGATTTGTTATTTTAATTAAGTTGAGGGTACACAGCCCGAAGCGTTGACTGAGGGTACACAACTCGATGTCGATTATGTAATTTAAATTAGCTGAGGGTACAAAGCCCAAGGCATCGACTGAGGATACACAGCCCGACGTCGATTATGTCATTTTAAATTAGCTGAGGGTATACAGCCCGAGGCGTCGGCTGAGGGTACACAGCCCGATGTCGATTATGTCATTTTAATTAGCTGAGGGTACACTACCTGAGGTGTCGACTGAGGGTACACAGCCCGATGTTGATTTGTCACATTAATGTAGCTGAGGGTACACAGCCTGATGTCGATTTTTCATTTTAATTTAGCTGAGGGTAAAAAGCTCGATGTCGATTTGTAATTTTAATTTAGCTGAGGGTACACAGCCCGAAGTGTCGACTGAGGGTACACAGACCGATGTCGATTTGTCATTTTAATTTAGCTGAGGGTACAAAGCCCGATGTCAATTTGTCATTTTAATTTAGCTGAGGGTACACAGCCCGAAGTGTCGACTGAGGGTACAAAGCTCGATGTCGATTATGTCATTTAAATTAGCTGAGGGTACACAGCCCGATGCGTCAACTGAGGGTACACAGCCCGATGTCGATTATGTCATTTAAATTAGCTGAGGGTACACAGCCCGATGCGTCGACTAAGGGTACACAACCCGATGTCGATTATGTCATTTTATTTCCCGCGGAGGATACATAGCCCAATGCATCGACTGAGGGTATACAGCCCGATGTCGAATATAACACTTGGCACAGCAAAGGATACACAGTCAGACATAACAGACACACCTGCATACGGTAAAGAATCCTGGACATACAGTCCAGCCCAATCGGAAGGACGCTTTACATTTGTCTATACACGCATTATTTTGCAGACTCGCTTTTATTGCAGGACGTATAATCCGGCAACATGAACATTACAATCTAACGCTTCGTCACCTTTCGCAAACCGTGAGCATTTCTCTAAAGTCGCAAACCGTGTACACACATTAATTAGGCTATTTTCTCAAAACACCGGCACAAGCTACGACTATTTACAAAATTTGCATGTTCAACTACAATTCTTTGTGATTATTTCCATCTTTGAAAATTGCACAAAATTATTTTAAAATTCAAATAATAGTCTCCATTAGCCCTCAAAATTACTTTTTTAATTTTTCTATAATTTTATAAGTATTTTTACATAATTTTCTAAACGTTTTATAGGCATTTATACAAAATTATACACATTTTATACTATTTTATACAATATATACATGTATACAGACACATTACACCTCACACTTATACACATCAGCCAGATCAAGTTACACATCATCGCCCATGTGGCTTCATCTAAGCCGTTCAAAATTGATCCAACGGTTAGGATTTTTATTTCCATACATCTCACCCCAAAACCCTAATAACCTTTTCATTTTCCCTCTCACACTGAACCGACCTTCTCTCTCTCTCTCTCTCTCAGCGAAACCTAAGTCGTCACTGTTCACGATATTTTTCGGTCAATTTGGCCGGTAAAATTTGGAGAAAATGGTAGCATCGTGCTCCCCTCTCCGTCCGCTACAAAACCCACAGTCTTTTGATGATGTTTGAACGAGGAAAAATTTGACCCCTCGTCGATGAGGGTTCTCACTGCCGAAAAATACCTCCAACCTGGCCTAAAAGGGTTCTAAAGTGGTGCTACTGCCAAAAGGGCAAAGAATCCCTCATTGCAGACTCGAATGAGGCGGGTCAAGGATGACCCGACCTCAATGGAAATGGTAAACCTAAAACTATATTAATTTTCCCTATTTGTTTTCTTGATCTAAATGATGTTGAAACTTGAAATTACCTGGCCTTTTAGCATGTTAACATAATTGATTTGCTGATTAATTGGTAAAGTGCATGAATTTGCGATTTTGATTCACCTCACTGTGTTAGAAACTAATACTTGCCTATGTGCCTGGATTTGATTAATCTTATTCGAGTAAAGCATTGGAAATATGTTGTTAGTCAACTAATTAAAAGGGAAGAATGCTTGATTAATTGAACCAAGTGAGAAGATTGTTTCGGTTTTGCTTGTGTGTTTTGAAGTTAACGTCCTCAATACCTATGTTCCTTACCACTATTATTGCAACCTAAATCCATCCTGGACAATGTATTTTGACCATTGTCTGTTAAATATGCATGGTTACTATTTAGAGGATTTTACTAAGGCCTAATTTGAATTAGTGATTTGACTGGATTCTGTTAGTTGACAATATTCAATCAAAGGATTATTATAATCTTGTTAAGGCGATTGATTGATTTTTGGAATTCCAATTGTGTTTGTACTACTAGTTATGAACCTAGATGATATTAGAATTAAAAGGTAAGGAATATAATTGTCTATGATTCTGTTTTCCGTAAATCTTTGGACTGATTAACCTATATATGGAAAAGATACTTGAATTGTTTTCTTAACTTTGGGAAGAAAATATTTCATTGCCTTTTATACTTTTACCTGTTTAATTCAAACCCTACACTCCTATACCTATAAAAACCTGTATTATCAGACATTAGGACACACACAAAAATATATAGAACACTTCTGAGGCTTTAGACTCTCTCCATCTCTGATTTTCTTTCCAAAATCTGTGGAAGACACTTGCTCTATTTGCTTCTTGGTTCTGTTTGTGCAACCATTGATCAACATACACACTTTGCTTAATTGTTCCTTTACTGTTAGAAGATATCTCTTCTTCCTGACCATCTACTGTATTTATCCCTTTACTTCTTGCCTGGATATCTTGTTAGCTTCACATTCGTTTGTGTTTCCCTCACTTAAACTGCTTATGCTGGTTTGATATTGCTTACTTGGATCCTGGTGTTCTGTTACTTCCTGTTAACTTTTTGTGCAGTGGTTACGATGATCCCAACAGGATCATACCAGTTTTGCTAAATGCAGGGCACTAATTAAACCCTATTGACATGAGTTTCTATAACTTATCATGGCAGTTTTTCTTAGTTTAATAAGGCTTCAATACATGCTACTTAGAAATTGTCCCTCATTTGTGTATATTTGTTAGAATATTCCTACTTGTATTCATTTTAAACAGGGATATAGTCACAAGACTATATAATTGGCTATCCAGGGGCCTCTTCTAACCCTCCTCTTTCTGTGATAGCATCATGCTTAGGAAAATATAAGTCTTTTCACTTAGGCTCGAGTTTAATCTACTGTAATATGGCATACAATGAGCAGAACTGAATCTGGTAGTGTTTTGACTAAAACATTTGACTTGGAAACTCTAACAACAGGATTATTTCATACTTAGTCGACTGATATTTGACATGCTATGCTCTCGAACTTGATTTTGAAGACGTTTTCTCATGCATAAACTGATATAACACATCAAGGGGTAGTATGTGCACTAACTGCCTAAAATTGAACTGTTTTTGTAAATTACAATTGTCCCTCTCTTTCCATAAAGAATACAGGCCCAAAACAGCTTTCAACTGTGGCCTTTTTATATGCTAAATTGATTTTTGACCTACTTGGATCTCTTATACATTAATCTAATAATGTATATGGGTAAAGTATTGGGGTTACCTTTACACTTTACTATACGTATTTTTCTAAAAGAATACTATCACTTACTCATGTATTTGCATGCCTATATATATATATATATATTTACATGTGACAGCCCCTTTACTTGCATTTATGTGCTTCCGTGAAACTCATTTTAAAAAACAGCCCATTCACCTATATATATTTCAAAAACCGACCCCCACATCGAATAGCCACTAAGGTTAGGGCTCGACAATTAATGACGAGTCACACCGACCCTAACTGGCTAACATTTGATTTAAAAATAACCTCTATTTGGTTTTTTAACAAAATATGAAATTATTTTTGAAAGTTGTCTATTTTTGCAAAACTGCTTATCTATGCAAAATTAATTTAAATGCTGAAATTGTGCAACTAGACCGCTTTTTGACACCCTTTTGCTGATTTGATCTTCTTTTCGATTAGGCATTTATGTTAGAGGCCATAAACACGATTAGGCTAGGAATATAGGCCGTATTTGTAAAATGTGCAGCCCAAATATATGCATGTTACATAAACTTGTTCAACTAGACTTATCATACTAATTGATTGTGAATTTGGCCATACAAGTTAGTAATACATATGATAACACATTTTGTATAGACATCCCAAAATATATAGACTCGGGCGGGAACCACCTTTCGTGGGACTTGGGAAAGTTCCTAACACCTTCTTCCCCGAGTCATTTGGACTTTTTACCCACTAAATCTCTGAAATTAGACCGGTTTGATAAAAATGTGACCTTAGACGCTTAGGTGGCCTAATACACCTTAGAAAAACCATATTAGGTGGCGACTCCAACTCTTAACTCAAACGAGTTACCCAGTCAAACCTGAACCCTGACTCGCTCCGGGTTAAGTTTAAAGTTGGGTATGGCACATACTAACAAAGCAAGAGCATTATTTAGTTTAATGGATCAAGATGAAAAATTAACAAGTATACAGTTTTTTTACTAAAATCAAACAACAAAGCACGCTAATTCAAAGAGAAAGTAGGCAAACTTAGGTTTCAATTATCACATAGGCCCAGGTATGATGGAAAAACAAGAAAAGGCAAAGGAGTTAGGGTTATCCGTGTACCGGAGTCAGGTTGATCTCAACCCGTCTTGAATGTATTTGCATGAGTGATTCCTCGCCTCTTTTAGGGGTAGCAGCATTTTAGGATCCGTTTAGGCAAAGCCGTAGACATTTTCCAGGGATTGCAACTTTCTCCGACGAGGGGTCGATTTTGACTCTCATCAAATGGTGACAAACCCATAGGGGTTTTGTGGAGGAGAGTGAGAGGATCATCGTGATGTAATTTGTTTTCGATTTCGCTAGTTGAATCGATCGGAAATTGCCATAGACAGTGGTGATTAGGTTTTCGCCAAGAGAGAGTATAGGGACGAGGGTAAGAGGAGAAATGAGATCATTTTTAGGGTTTTGGTGGGATGCTGTGTAATTAAAAATGGAAATTGACATTTTAGCCGTTGGATTAGACAAATGGAAGGCTAGGATAAAACCACGTGGGCTTGAAGTGGAGCTAAGGTGGAAATGACATGGATAACTGAGGAGGGTGTGAGGTATAAATACAAGAGTGTATATCAGGTGTATATAAGTGTATAAATATGTATAAGTGTGTACAAAAACTGTATAAAATGCATTGAAAATTATAAAAATTTAAGAAAATTGGTTTTAAATGCCAAATGGCTAGGGAAGACTATTATTTTGTATTTTAAAGTAATTTGTGAAATTTTCTAAAATAGGAGTAAATGCAAAACATTATAATTAAACGTGCAAGTCGTAGTTTGTGCTGGTGTTTTGAAAAAATAGTCTAATTGAGGCGTGTGTATGAAGTAATGACTTTGAATAGGGGTGAGTGTGAGGTAATCGTGTGGCTATCAGTGCAATTTTGTCTGAATAGTGGCTATTGAAACTGAAGGGACAAAATTAGGTGTCAACAGCTGCCCCTCTTTGCCCGGGGATGATGGAAAAGTCTTCGGGCAAAGACGTTGACAGAACGACTAATTTTGTCGCTACTCTAGAGAAATGCTCACGGTTTGCGAGAGTTGACGAGGTGTTAGATCATAATGTTCACATTGCCAGATTGTATTTCCTGCAATAAAGGTGAGTCTGCAAAATAGTGTGTGTGTAAACAAATGTAAAACATACCTTCCTGTTGGGCTGGACTGTCTTTCCAGGATTCTTTCCCGTATGCAAGTGTGTCTGTTATGAGTGACTGTGTGTCCTTTACTGTGCCCAGTGTAAAATTCAACTTTGGGCTGTGTACCCAAAGTCGATGCATTGGGCTGTGTACCCTCCCCAAGAAATAAAATGACAGAATCGACATTAGGCTATAAACCCTCAGTCGACGCGTCGGGATGTGTTCCCTCAGCTAATATAAAATGACATAATCGACATCGGACTGTGTACCCTCAGTCGATGCATCGGGCTATGTACCCTCAACTAATTTAAAATGACCTAATCGACATCGGGATGTGTACCCTCAGTCGACGCATCGGGCTGTGTACCCTCAGTTAATTTAAAATAACAAAATTGACATCGGGCTGTGTACCCTCAGCTAATTTAAAATGACATAATCGACGTCGGGCTGTGTATCCTCAGCAAGAAATAAAGTGACATAATCGATGTCGGGCTATTTACCCTCAGTCGACGCATCGGGCTGTGTACCGTCAGCTAATTTAAAATGACATAATCGACATCAGGCTGTGTACCCTCAGTTGATGTATCGGGCTATGTACCCTCAGCTAATTTAATATGACATAATCGACATCGGGATGTGTAACCTCAGTCGACGCATCGGGCTGTGTACCCTCAGCTAATTTAAAATAATATAATCAACAGTTGGCTGCGTACCCTCAGTCGACGCATCAGGCTATGTACCCTCAGCTAATTTTTGTATTTATGCGACCGAACCTTGGGAAAATGAAATTTTTGTATTTATGCGACCGAACCTTGGGTAGGTTGCCTACGTATCCCACTTGGAGAATCAGGTCGTAATGTAGTTCCAGATTACATGAATTTGTTTGCAGAACAAAAAGACTACTAACTAATGCAAGCTCTTATACATAGTATCTTTTGACGGCGTCTGAACTAATGGGTTTTGGCAGAACTTCTCCGTCTATTTTTGCTAGAATCAGTGCTCCTCCATTCAGAACTCGCTGAATTATATACGGCCCTTGCCAATTTGGTGCAAATTTGCTCTTTGCTTCCTCTTGATTGGGGAATATCTTCTTGAGCACCAATTGTCCAGGTTCGAAAGATCTCTCTCAAACTTCTTGTTGAATGCTTTAGCCATTCTCCTCTAATATAGTTGTCCATGACATACTGCATTTAGTCTCTTGCTATCAATGAGGGCTAACTACTACATTCTTCCTTTGACCCACTCAGCTTCTTTCAATTGTATCTCTTGAATGATCCTCAAAGATGGTATCTCCACGTCCGCTGGTATCACTGCTTCGGTGTCGTACACTAGCAAATAAGGAGTAGCCCCTGTTGATGTTCTCACCGTGGTGCGATATCCTAACAGAGCATAGGGTAAGTTCTCGTGCCACTGCTTTGATTTGTCTGTCATCTTGTGCAATATCTTCTAGATGTTCTTGTTGGTTGCCTTGACAGCACCATTCATTTGGGGTCTATATGCGGTTGAATTGTGGTGCTTGATCTTGAAAACTTCACAGGTTGCTTTCATTAGGTCGCTATTGAGATTGGACCCATTGTCAGTGATGACGGATTCGGGAATGCCGAATCCGTAGATCATTTTGTCACGGACAACGTTTTACACCACTTTCTTTGTCATTGACTTATATGATGCAGCTTCTACCCATTTGGTAAAATAATCAATAGCTACCAATATAAAACGATGTCCATTTGAAGCAGCAGGCTCGATGGGTGCTATGATATCCATTCCCAGGCGGCGAAAGGCCAAGGTGATCCCATGACATTTAATTCAGTAGGAGGTACTCGAATCATATCTCTGTGGACTTGGCATTGGTGATATTTCTTTGCGTGCCTTATGCAATCATGCTCCATTGTCATCCAGAAATAACCGGCTCTCAAAATCTTCTTTGCAAGCACGTAACCGTTCATATGTGGGCCACATGTCCCAGAATGTTTCTTCTAACAACTTAGCAGCTTCTTTGGCATCCACACATCTCAGCAATCCCAGATCAGGTGTCCTTTTGCATAGGACTTCTCCGTTCAAAAAGAAACTATTTGCTAACCTCCTCAACATCTTCTTTTGGAGAATTATTGCATCCTATGGGTAAATGTCGTCTTTGAGGAAACCTTTGATGTCGTAGAACTAAGGTTGTCCGTCTGATTCTTCTTCCACATGGTAACAATATGCTGGCTGCTTTCTCACTACCACGGGTATTGAGTCAATGTAGTTCTTGTTTGGATGTTTGATCACGGAGGATAAGGTGGCCAAAGCATCCGCAAACTCATTTTGTAGCCTGGGTACATGCCGGAACTCTATCTTTGTGAATCTTTACTTCAGCTCTTTTATGCATTCGAGGTATGGCAGTATTTTGGAATTCTTTGCTCTCCATTCCCCTCGGACTTGGTGAATCAACAAGTCTGAATCTCCAATCGTCAGCAGCTCTTGTATGTTCATGTCTACCGCTATTCTAAGACCCAGGATACAAGCTTCATACTCCACCACGTTGTTGGTGCAGGGAAATCTCAGTTTGGCTGTGACAACATAGTGTTGACCATTCTCCGAAACTAGCACTACTCCAATTCCGACTCCCTTGAAATTCACTGCTCCATCAAAGAATAGTCTCCAACCATCATATTCTGCTGTGATGTCTTCTCCTACAAACATGACCTCTTCGCCGGGGAAAAATAAGTGTGCAGAGTTTTATAATCATTTCCCACTGAAATTTCGGCCATATGATCAGCTAGGGCCCGAGCTTTTACCACCTTTTGAGTGACAAAAGTAATGTCGAATTCACTGAGCAGCATTTTCCATTTAGCCAATTTTCCAGTACGCATCAGTTTTTGGAAGATATACTTGAGAGGGTCCATCTTCAATATCAGCAACGTTGAGTAGGACGTCAAGTAGTGCCTCAACTTTTGTGTTATCCACGTCAGCGCACAGCACCTGCGTTCTAGTAATGCGTACTTGGCTTCGTAGGGAGTTATTTTCTTACTCAAATAGTATATTGCTTGCTCCTTTCTTCCAATTGAGTCATGTTGCCCCAACACGCAACCAAATGCTGCATCTACCACAGACAGGTACAAGATCAAAGGTCGCCCAGGCTCGGGTAAGACCACCACATGCGGGCAAGACAAGTACTCCTTTATCTGATCAAATGCTTTTTGACAGTCCTCCGTCAACTCGATTGATGCGTCTTTCATCAGTAGCTTGATGATTGGTTCGCAGATGACCGTGGATTGAGCTATGAATCGATTGATGTAATTGAGTCTTCTTAAGAAACTCATGACTTCTTTCTTGCTCTTTGGCGGCGGCAATTCTTTGATGGCCTTGATCTTGGATAGATCCAGATCGATGCCTCTTCTACTGACGATGAAACCAAGAAGCTTCCCTGCTGGAACACCAAAAGCACACTTTGCTGGATTTAGCTTCAGATTATATCTACGCAAGCGATTAAAAAACTTGCGCAAATTCTCAAGGTTCTCTGAGCTCTTCTTTGATTTGATGATCACATCATCTACGTAGACTTCAATTTCTTTGTGCATCAGGTCATGGAACATAGTTGTCATTGCCCTCATGTAACTTGCCCCTGTATTCTTCAACCTAAATGGCATAACCTTGTAGCAATAAGCTCCCCAAGATATAGTGAAAGCTGTCTTCTCGGCATCCTCCTCATCCATAGCGCTTGATGATAGCCGGCAAAACAATCTACAAAGACTGTAGTTCATGTTTTGCGCAATTATCGATCAGGATGTGTATGTTTGGCAAATGAAAATCATCTTTGAGGCTTTCTCTATTCAGACCTCTGTAGTCCACACAAACTCTGAGTTTCCCATCTTTCTTCGGTACTGGGACAATATTGGCTAACCAAGTTGGGTATTTAACTATTTTCAAGATTCTTGCACTAAGCTGTTTGGTTACCTCTTCCCCAATCTTCAACAAAACTGATGACTTGAAAGTTCAGGCTTTTTATTTAACCGGCGGAAAGCCCGGATTGATAGGTAATTTTTTAGCTATCACATCCGTGCTTATGCCAGTTATGTCATCATACGACTAGGCGGGCACATCCTCGTATTCCCTAAGGAATTCGGTATACCGCTTTTTATCTTCAGCGGTGAGATGCACGCCAATCCTTGTCTCTTTTACAGTTTCTCCATCTCCTAGATTTATCATCTAAGCTTTTCTAGATTTGGCTTAGGCTTATTTTCAAATCTTTCAATTTCCCCTTGTGTAGTTTCATCAAAATCATCATAATCAAACTCAGTCTCCTCAAGCTCCATTGTTTCATTACACGTTGTGGTTTTGGACTCAATGGGATTAAATGCTGAAATATAAAATATTGCAAAATTAAAGGATTAAAACAAAAGTTAAAGGAAATAGTGCGATATTTTATTTATGAATCCTTGCAAAACAAAGTTTGTAGGGAAACATGTGAAACAGAAAAGAAATGCAAGTCCCACGACTCAAAGTCGGGTTTTATTTTTGGAAAACATGAAATAAACTCTATCCCCCTGCTGTACCAAGGTCCACGGTAAGCTCGCGCCCGGTTGTTGAACCAGTTGTTCAATGCAGCCCCAAATTCAACTTTTGTCAACCCAAGAGGTTCAACATGCTCTTCCAGGATCACACATCAGTCTTCATCAGATATGAACAGCTTTTGCACTCCTGCCAGTAGGTCCTCTTCAGCATCAACTATCTTTGGTTTAGCTCCTTGGGCTGCAGATACCTCCCCCTTTCAGCCATGCAAATATCCAGACGAGACAAAAATATGTAGGAGAGTCTTGGTTTTTTTCTTGTAGAATTTTAAGTCCAGTGATGCTTCTTCCCTGCTTTTCTTATAAGTCACAATGTACTCTATGCCAGCTTTCTCATTGTCGGGCCTCATCACAATATGAATCGGCTCAATCATGCCATCCAGGTTCTTGCCCAATCCTTTCCTAGGTTGATAGCCTTGCTTTATCATGATGCCTACTACCCACTTTCCAGGCGATTTTGCAGGTGGTGGGAGTACATATGGCTCTTCAATCACCACATCCGTAGGTTCGAGTATTTTAGGTAGCCATACTTGCGTCCCCTTTGTTTCTTCAGAGATTCGCTTCCAGTTAGGACGAGCATTAGGTGAGTACATCGATCGCTTCTCTGTCTTAGCAGGTAAGGTCTCACGAAATTGACGTGAGGCACACCCAAGTCAGATATGACTGGTTCCCAGACCAAATTTCTTCCTTCACAGCCTTTGCCTTGGCCATCCCAATAAGCGCTATAAAAGCTTTTCCTCCTTTCTTCAATCCCAGCCCGTTTGTTGACCAATTTAGGAACGAAGTGTGCAGTATAACCTCCTGTGAATTTCCAACTCTTGTTGTAATTTTTGTGATATCCTCCTCGAGTGCCTTGCACTGCTCCAACAAGCTCTACAGTATAGAAAGTCTGTCCGTCGGGAACATTCCCTTCAATTGCCAGTATAGTTTGTTCATTGTAAATAGAGTCGTTCCCTTCACCGAACACCACCACCTCTTTGTGGTCCCACTCGAACTTCACTGTCTGGTGTAGAGTGGAAATACACCGCTCCTGCCAAGTGAATCTAAGGTCTCCCTAGTAATAGGTTGTAAGAAGTGAAGATGTCCATGACATGAAACTCAGCATTGAACTCCACAGGACCGACCACGATGGTTCAGTCGATTTCCCCAATGGTGCTTCTTTGCGATCCATCAAACATTTTTACCTTCATGTCGCTCTCCCTTATCTTGCTTTGATCAATTCCCATTCTCTTCAGAGTGATGAATGGGCATATGTTCAAACCAGATCCTCCGTCAATCAAAACTCTCCCTATGAACCAGTCTTTGCATTTGATACTGATATGCAAAGCTTTGTTGTGGCTCAACCCTTAAGGTGGCAGCTCGTCTTCATGAAAAGTGATTCGGTTTGAGTCCATGACTTGCCCGACCATGCTGACAAGGTTCTCAACTGAGGTATCCACCGGGACATGTGCTTCATCTAATACTTTCATCAAGGCATTTCGGTGGCTCTCCGGCTTGACGAGTAAAGCTAAGACAGAGATTTGTGTGGGAGTCTTGCCCAAATGTTCAACCACGGAGTATTCTTTTGCTTGCACTTTCTTCCACAGTTCCTCGGACTCCTCTGCGATGATGCCTCGTCTATCTTGAACAAGCTGTTGGGGAGTATAAACCCTCCCACTCCTAGTCATCCCTTGCGTAGAAACAGTCTCAACTGTTGATTTGCCCTTCTTCTCTATTTCGTAATCCCGTGGTACTGCCTTGTCGCTGTACGGGGGGAACTACGTCAACGTAGAATTTTGGAGATAGTTCTACCTCAATGGGTTCTGGTGCTTTAGCGGCTTGAGCAACAGAAACAAGCCCTGGTATGTCTCCCTTTGCTTTGACAATGGTTCCTTCCAAGTTGCATTTTTCATCTAACTCGATCAAATTCGCATGTTGTCTCCGTGGTTAGGAAAGGGGTTGTTGTGCACATTTGGAGTTTTCAAGTGGATCACTTTTTGATCGAACAAATCTTGTATTTTTATCCTCAGGGCATAGCCCTTCTCGGTATCATGACCAGGTCCCCAGAATTATAGGCATAGGTTTTGGTTTGGTTAAAGTAAGGTGCCATTCTATAAGGCATTTTGAATGGTACGGTTTGTATGTGGCCAGCTGCTTTGAGTCTCTCGAATAACTGAGTGCGGGATTTGGCCAGTGGGATAGGCATTGGTGTTTCGGTAGTTGGGGCTTTGATCGTTGTCTTTGTGGAGGTGGGTTTTAGAACATGGGTTGAGTATTGTAGATCGGGTAGGTCGATGTGGCTGGAATATATGGGTATGATGGAGGAGGTGTTTGGTAGTAGTGATTGTGGGTGGGAAAATGATCGAGTGATGCAGTCACGAAGGAGACATCGTCCTACTTCTTCCTTGATGTAGTGGTGTTACCAGTTTGTAGGGCTTTGTTAGTGTCTTGTAGTGCGGCCAAACTAACGATCCTACCTGTCTTCAATCCATCTTCAACAATATCTCCAATCTTGAACAAGTCTCCAAACTTCATGTCTTGCATGTTCAACATCTTCTCAAAGTAGACATCTTCTTGTATGCGGATGAAGGTTGCTACTGTCTTTGCATCTTCCATAGGAGGTTGTACTTTAGTGACTTCGGCTCTCCACCTAGTTGCAAATTCTCTGAAGGTCTCAGTGGGCTTCTTCTTCAGCTTCTCCAAATAGAACTGATCTGGCATGGCATCAGCGTTATGCCCAACTTATCTACAAAGTCTCTAGCCATCGCTTCCCAGCTCATCCACTTTTTTGTTTGTTGCTTTGAGTACCATACCAGCGCGTCTCTGGTCAGACTGCGGTTGAACAATTGCATGCGGATCTTTTCATCATATCCAACTCAAACCAATTTGTCACAATAAGATCTCAAATGAGTCATTGGGTCACCACTACCGTCGAATATATTGAACTTGGGTGTCTTATGACACTCGGGCAGCTTCAAGTCAGGGTATATGCAGAGGTCCTCATAAGCTAACCCTCTGGTTCCTTTGGTGCCTTGGAATTGCTTGAACTTCTCTACCAGCCACTAGACTTGCTCTTTGGTGCTGTCTGAGTCTTCATTTGTCCATGCATACATGTCATGATCTTTTGTGGGTGATGCAATGGTTTTTGTTTCAACAGTGAAGGGAGGTAGGTTATTTTGTGGTTCTTTTGGTGGTGCAATGTAGGTAGGGTAAGGGATATCTTTCTCAGGGAATAGTGGATCTTTGCCGTGAGGGCGGACGGTTTTGTTTGGTTCAATGATATCCTCAGCACGGGTGAGAGGAACCCTATTTTCCAACTCAAACAACCTCTGTTCTAACTTAGCATAGTCTTTATAGGCGACCACACCTTACTTTTCGGGAGTTCTATTTCCAACTTTGCCAAACTCAGCCATGATATTACGTCTCTCCTTGTCCTTGTAGGCAAAGAGGGAGGTGTTGGGATTGATCCTATGGATCTCAATCGGTATTGTGGCTCGGCCGGAATGCACAAACCAAACCTTCAGGGACTTGGGACTAACGTAATAAAAACAAAGAAAAGAAAGTGAGTATACGTTAGTATTAACAAAATCGTGTCCTATTATGTAGGGAGACCTCTTTTGTGCCAGAGGTAGGCCTCTCGAAGATTCGAAGTAATGTTGGCACCAAACATGTCATTTCGTTTGCACAAACATAATCAACACAAGCCTTAAAATCCAAAATAACAAAATTTTATTTGATTTTCTTGATTTTTATTACAATCACTAATTTAAGACAACGACTCGATTAAATGAAAAAGATAAAAGAAATAAACTGACTCGACTTGAGACGACCAGCCTATGTGCCAAGAAAAAGAGGTTTTGAATCAAGCATCAGCTCAAGCATCTTCTTTCTCCTTCTTCGCTTCGGCTTCTTCTTTAGGTTTGTGAACTAGGCTTATGGGTGGAGGGGCGGTGAACATTTCCATCAGATCCTTCCCAACTTACATGTCACCCAGAGCTTTTGTGAAGAATTCACAAATTTCTATTCCCCTTGCTTCCTTTTCTTCTAATGATACTGACTTAAAATACTATCCCCATCCTTTGAGTAAATCTTGTCGATTCCCAGTAGCTTGCCTTGCCGCCATGACTTTTCCAGTCCAATACTTGAGTTCACCTCCTTTGATTTTATCCTTGTAATGCCTCCTCAACTCCCTCTCTTGTGTTACCCTTAATTCTTTCTTACTCCTGATCTCCCTCTCTTGTGTTACCCTTAATTCTTTCTTAATCTGGCCGAACTCGTGTCGCAGCTTCTTATATTTTTTTCAGAGACACAAGGAGCTTTGGTTTTTCTTTTCAACATAGTTTTTGATCGGAACCTCTCCCATTCTTCACTAAGCCACTGAGGATAAGCTAGAGTAGCCACGGGGTTCACCCTACTGTCTCGGCCACGACAAAACTGTATAGTAAGCCTTCTTTCCCACATTTTCAAAATAGTACCAACCATCAGATGCACAATGTCCTTTATGTCAATGTTGAAGCTTCTCCCTTCTGTCAACTGCGGAGTTTGTTGTGTCAGATGATCCTTAGAGGAACATAGTGGTGAGTTCCTCGGAATCCGATCAATGTCAAGAAAGTGATGTCTTGACCTTGTATGGAAAAGATGAAACCAACACAGTTCTCAATTACCCATTGCACCTCTTGCAACTCTTCAAGCTTGGTGTACCACTCTTGCATGTTTGCGGGGTCCTCCCATAGTACTGTTCCAGCCATGCGGGTGCTATGTGAACGAATTCCTCCTTCCATTGACGGTTTTGGTGCTATTGGGCTGATAGGGACATGGTGCAAATGTTCTATCAACCATATTTGTAGCAAAAGATTGCACTCTTCGAAGAAGTCTCTCCTCTTCTATATTTTTTTAAAGCCCTATAAACTTCCCCCAAAATCATTGGAGCCAAACTCACTTGATGCTTGTGAGCGCCTTTGTGTAATCCCTTTACCACTCTTCCCACCTTTTGTCGATCTTTCCTTCTTTCTCGGGAAAAATCATGCTCCCCAGAAAAGCAACGATGAAAGCATTTGACTCAATCCACTCCCAATCTTGAATTTCCCACGCCCCAGTCCAATCATGCCTAAGAGTTGGGTCTCCAAATCTAGAAAGCAAGTACTCCAAAGTAACTTTTCCATCATGCACTCCCTCGACATATGGATCATAAGGAGAGCCCAACAGTTCAATAAACTCCTTAGGGTCCACGTCTCGGGGATAAATCATAGTCTTGGGTCCAGGCACCAACCCTGCTAGTCCTCCAAATTCTTCCAACATCGGCGCCAACTACAAGCCATTAAAATGAAATACCGCCCTTTTATAGTCCCAGAAATGTGTAGCGGCCTCGACTAAACAAGGCATGGCAGTGTAGGCTTTCAGAGCCACCAGCTCTCCCAGCACCTTTCGAACATGAACCTTGCTAACAACAGCCAAATCATCCCACCAGAGTCTGATCAAGTGAGGGCTCGGGAAACAATCATGAATTGCAGTGTACCTCTTGCGGCCATAGTCTAAAAACAAATAAGAAAAGGTAAAGATCGAAACATTCTTATAGTCTTGATCATTCTTAGACAAACAATCAATATTTTGTGCAAACATTTCCTCAAATCCATGCAAAGATGCGATTTTGTCATTTTTCGAGTTAAGAACCCTTTCGACATTTGGACATAGGCTTACTAATGCACTATAACGTGCCAAGAACGTATAGCCTTCCTAAGTTTGTTATGAAGCAAGGAAAACAAATGCGCATTTTGTTGCCGATTATTCTCATAAATTCCCAAATCAATTTTGAAATTCGGTATATGATGACTTTTGGAAATAAAAATACAAAAGAAATAAAAATGACACTTGACTAGGGAGCGTGCTCCTACTCCAGCCTGGCTTTCTTTGCTCCTCGTGTAATCTCCTTGACTTCTTCCATAGCTTTGGTTAGGTATCCCTTAGCTGCCACTAAGTGTAAAATGTCTACCACTGCACACTCCGAATTCCATTGTTCAAGCTTCATCTCCAACACCTCTATCTTTTCTCTAACTGTAATGTACGTTTTCTCCACACTTCGATCTCTTCTTTGTTTTCTTTGTCCATCATAACAGCCTTTAACATGAATTCTCGATATCGGATTTGAGCTTCCGCCTCACGATCTCTTATGTCATTCCCTCTACTTGGCCCTACTACCATATTTCCTTTTATGCTAGAGCGTAACAAACTTTTATAGTTTGATGCTAGTGATTCTTCTCCCATGACTTGTCTTCCTACCCAGGATTTTCTGATGCTCTTAACTTTTGGAACAATGTCTTCAGTATAATCAAACTGATAGTCCTTTGTGTCTGGTATTAGTGGTATTATTTGCTTCCTCCCTACTTGCCTTATCACCCCAAATGGCTGATAGGGTTGGAGACCTCTCAATCCCATAAGCATCACAAAGGGCACCTTCTCAGAGCTAATGATTAAGTCTGATGAAGGAAACCAAGTGAACATCCACTGAATTGAACCCTCTGTTATGTTTTCAAACAACTTTACCCATTTCTCCGTGCTGCTTGGCTGCTTGAATTTTGGAACCCCGTATCGTTCTTCCAACCAAATAGTTATAACCAGTTGGTTTAGACAATTCTTGCACACCTCTCGCCTTCCTCAAATGTTTCTTGAACCATGCTTGTAGTAGAAGATTGCAACGTTGGAAATATTTTGCTCCTCTCTTGCAACAACCTAAAGCCCGATAAATGTCTGCCACAGTCATAGGAACTATAGTATAACGATAACCATCAATTCCATTAAATATCGCATCGGAAACCATGACAAGCCTCGAACATATGTCGTGGCTCGAACTTTCAGGGAACACCATTACTCCTAAGAAACAAATAGTAAATGCAAGTGGTCTAGCCCCCTTTCAGTCATTGTAGGACTTGAACTCTTTCTTACGATATTCGAATGCACCCAAATACCTAAACCGGTTGTAAAAGTAGGAAAAGGGTATTTCCTTTTGTTGTAAAAATTCTACATTCACACTTTCCACCATTCCTAATTTATTACGAAACTCCTCAACTGTGGGATACTAGGTGCAAGAATGCGATTCCCTTGCCAATGATGTTTGTCTAAGCCCGAGTGTGATACGAACCCTCCTATCTCTTCCAACAAAGGTGTTAATTCAACATCCCCAAATCTAAACATATTTAGTTTATCATTCTAAAATGACACCGACACTTTAATCATTTCTACACGGCTCCATTTCTAATAGGGAAACCAAATGACCCAAATATTGACGTACTTCGGTTTGCTTGCCCAATGACAAATTATTCCACCAATAAGTTAACTAAGGAGGTGCGCCCATAGTCATTCCAAAACGGTGAAACTTTTGACTCATTGTGACCTATAAAGAAAAAAGTAAAGAATTTAAATTTCCCTCCCCTTTTTGAGAATAACTGGACAAATCAAATGCGTTTTATTTTCGTCTTACTTTTCTTTTCCCTCTCTTTTTTTCTTTTCTCTCAAATACACATAACCATATCCAAACGTCCCTTTGGGGTTAAAAACTCTTCAGGTAATTTGGACAAGTTGAAAACTAGCCGGATCACGGGGAGCCCTTCCTACGGCATGATGCATGCTCATTACATTCAAAGAGTGGTATAATTCTAGACACGGTTCCCTAAGGTGGACGACCAAGGGATGGGACCATTTGAAATTGTTGGTTGTACCATGGACCAACTATATTCCAAAATGTCCCTCCTAAAAGGTTCTTTGAAATGGAGCGACCGTGGGATCCACGTAATCACCCGTGTGTGTGCAAAGTGTCGTTTTCAAGGAGTGGAGGAATATGAGTGAAATATGCCAACATTACATCAAATTTCAAATTCATACAAATAAATAAGTAAATAAAAGGGAAAAAGAAAAAAAAAAGATACCAAGTTAGTAAAATCATAATAATCCAAATAACAAGATAATAATCAATTAAAATCCAAAAAATAAAGGCTTGTTATGGATAGGACTTTGAATATCCCAAGCGGAGTCGTCATTCTGTCATACCCGGTTTTAAACTTAACTCGGAGCGAGTCAGGTTTCAGGTTTGACTGGGTAACTCGTTTGAGTTAAGAGTTGGAGTCGCCACCTAATATAAATTTTTAAAGTGTATTAGGCACTTTCCAAGTTCCACAAAAAGTGGTTCCCACCCGAGTCTATATTTTTGGATGTCTTTGCAAAGTTATGAACATTATCATATGCATTACTAACTTAAATGGTCAATTTCATAATCAATTTATAAGACTAAGTCTAATTAGACAAGTCTAGGTAGCATATACACACTTGGGCTTCAATATTTTGCACATACGGCCCATATTCTGCGCCTAATCGCATTTAGGGCCTCTTGTATAAATGCCTAATCAAAAACATGGTCAAATCTGCAAAAAGGTGTCAAAAAGCAGTCTATTTGTACAATTTCAGCGTAAAAATTTCGCCCAGCAGCCACTTTTAACACTGGTATTTGGTTTGAGGCCACTATTTTCTTTGGTCTTACACTAGAGGCCACTTTTGGGCTTTTACTAAATAAATATTTACTTAAGTTCTGATAATTGACTGAAGTTCAGTCCATACGGCCCCTGGACTGAAGTTCCATCTTTAAGGACTGAACTTCAGTCCATATGGCCATGGAGTATGGCCATGGACTGAACTTCAGTCCATGGCCATATGGACTGAAGTTCCATCTTAAGGACTGTACTAAACTTCAGTCCATATGGCCCTGGATTGAAGTTCAATCTTTAAGGACTGAACTTCAATCCGGCCTCTGGACTGAAGTTCTATCTCTTTAAGCAAAAGTGACCACAAACTAAATATTTTGGTATTAGTGGCCTGTGCCCAAAGACCAGTGGCAAGAGTGGCCTTTCGTGCACTTTCCCCAATTTCAGCATTAAAATTAATTTTACATAGATAGGCAGCTTTGATAAAATATTTTTAGATTTTAGCAAAAAAATCAAATAGAGATTGTTTTTAAATAAAATGTTAGCCATTTAGGGTCGGTGTGACTCGTCATTAATTGTTGAGCCCTAACCTTAATGGCTATTTGATGTAGGGGTCAGTTTTGGAAATATATATAGGTGAGTGGGCTGTTTTTGAAAATGGATTACGAAAAACACACAAAGCTGCACATAGGGGGCTATCGCACATAGCATATATAGGCATGCAAATATTTGATAACATGTACTAGGCTTTAGAAAACTTATATAATCGTATAGTTGACCCCAATAACTTATACACCCCTATACACTATTAGATTAGTGTATAGGAGCTTTAAAGTTTGTTAAAGATTGGTTTACACATAAAGGGCAAGATTTGAAATAGGTATTGGGCCCTGACCATTTAAGCAAACAAAAAGTGGCCGTTTTAATTTGCAAAAGCAGACATAGAGTAGGAAGAGATTACACAACCAGCCCCCATTATTTAAAACGTTAGATTTACATAAACTTCAAATGTTTTAAGGTTTTAAGGCCTGCATATGCTTATTATGGTGTAGCAAAGCAACGTTATCAGGTTCAGTTTTTAATCGAAAACATGTAAACTCAGAATTAGATTAACATAAGGTCTCGTTTCTTATCTAGCAATAGTCATGCAAGTTTAAGGCAATAAAAGTCATGCCTTTAGGATGATCAATGCAGCATATAGGAGATAAAGGTGAGAAGTGGCTCCTGGATAGCCAATGTACACAGCCTAATAGTCGTGTTCCCTGTTTTAAACAAATACAGGCAGGGTCCTAATGAATATATACAAATAGGGGATGACTCTAAGGGAAAAGAAAAGAGAAGAATAGAAACTGGATAGGGTCTTTTATAAACCCTAAGCATGGCATGTTTAGGCTTAATTTTCCCAGAGAAGAGAAGCCTTTCACTTAGGCTCTTACAAACATGTAAGACACCTGCAAATCAAGTATTGGTATAGCCTTTAAAGCAATCCGTGTGCTACAAGATAAAGGTTAGTAGGGAAAGGGAAAAAGGGGAACTCCAAGCATTCATAGATGCAAAACAGAGGTCAAGCAAGTGTTATAGACATAGGCAGTTTAAATGAAGCAAAGGTTAGGTGAACAATCAAGTCCAAACAAGCAGATGCAAACATTAGTGAAGGGGTGTAGACATTACCTCTAACAGTGTGTAAACAGTCTCTTCAAACTTTTCTTGAAGAACCCGGTTTTTCTATGTTTCGTGATATAGAACGTCATTTTTCTTTTTAAGCATACCTTCAAGATTTATTTGAATTTCACTAACTACATGCTTACTTCTTGCTTCCTTTAATTTCAGATTTTCAAGATTGAGTGCAGAGTTTCTTGTTTCAGTTTGTGGAACCTGTTCCTTGAGGTGTTTCACAGTACCCTCAAGTTCAGTTTTATTTTATTCAGAACTTTTAGAATAACTTTTTAGTTCAGACACAACTGACACGAGTTAGTCCTTCTCAGCACTCAAACTTTCATAATCTTTAATTACAGTTAGCATCAGAAAAGAGATTTCATTTTTAGATAATTTATGAAGGTTCTTCTTAAGATCATAGAGACTTACCTCTGCACGGTTATTATCAGGTTCTTCATCACTCGTTGCCATGAGCGCGGATTTCTCTACTTGAAGTTTCTTGCTGGGAGGGATCTCAGACAGTTGAAGCACCTGATCCGGCGGAGGTTCATCTATGTAATGCTCCTTTATATGATTTCAAATCTCCTTTGTGGTGCTGCAATTTGAACATTGATGTTGAACCTCAGCATCTAGTCAAGACTTCAGTACCACAGTCGCCTTTGCATTCTCTTGTAGCCAAGTTGGATCCTCCATCAAGGCGAGAGAAGAGTCATCCTCTTCATCTTCTTCAGCTTCATCGCTTTAATCTCCCCATGATGCGTAAAAGGCTTCTTTCTCCTTTTTCCATTGAGCTCTAAACTTTGTCGGACGGTGGGTCTTCTTCAGTTCCTTGTTTTTGTCAGCCTTTTCTCTCTTCCATTTAATTTCCCGTTGTAGGCAGTCCTTAAAAGCATGTTTCATCTTACCACACTTGATACAACCAGTGAGGCATGCTTTATCAACTGTCTTGGTTCTTCCTCTGGTTTCTTTAGTGAACCTGTTGTCGGGTAGGTTCATGGTTTTCTTGATTTTTTCAACCTATGCCATCTCCTTGTCATTCAGCTCCTGATAAGTTTCTTCAGTTGCTTCTAATGCTGAGCTCTTCTCCTTCTTGAATTCGTCCTTAACTTGATTCGTTCCTTCATAAACAACTTGAAGAGCATCCCAAATCTCCTTGGCACTGGTGCACGTAGATACATACTCCTCAGGACCTAGTCCGCGAATGATCAATACTTTTGCCTTAGAATTCTTCTCAAGCATTCGATAATCTGCCTCATTATATGCACCTCGGTCCTTCAGAACTATCTGTTACCGCGCATCAACCACAGTAGGAATTAAAGGTCCTTCAATTATAATCATCCAAAGTTGGTAACCTTCAGCTTTAATAAAATCTCCCATTCTTGCTTTCCGCCATCCATAGGATTGTCCATTAAATTGAGGAGGCCTATTGATAGATTGTCCTTCGGTTATGATCGGTGGTGCACTCATGATTTAGATCCTTCTCAATATGTTAATATTTTTGTGAAAGAACCTGCTCTGATACCACTTGTTGCACCTGGTGCATCTTCGTAAGACAGTAGAGGGGGTGAATAGTGTCCTTATCTGATTTTCAAACTCCTAAAACTTGCTTTTACTTTGTTCGCCTAACTCACAAAGAACTAGGTTCCTTGCAAGTTTCACTTATCTCTAAACCCTAACACAATGCGGAAACATAAAGAACACAGATTTTTTTTACGTGGAAAAATCGTTGCTCAAGGGATCAAAAACCACGACCCAACACTCTTGGGATTTAAACTTTCCACTCAAGGAAACTAAGCAAGTTTTAGATTACAACGCAATGCAATAAAGAAACTAGCCTCGCTCTGACTAATACCTAGAACCTTCCAAGTCTCACAATGACTTGTAAGATTAAACTACCTCACCAAAACGTAATCTTAACGTTATGCTTCTAAATAAGTGTTGACACCTAATTTTGTCCCTCCTGTTTCAATAGTCACTATTCAGAAAAAATTGCACTGATAGCCATACGATTACCCCACACTCACCCATATTCAATGTCATTACTTCACACACTCACCTCAATTAGACTATTTTTGAAAACACCGGCACAAACTACAACTTGCACGTTTAATTACAATCTTTTGCAATTACTCCTATTTTAGAAAATTTCACAAATTAGTTTAGCATTCAAAATAATAGTCTTCCCTAGCCATTTGGCCATTAAAACCAATTTTCTTAATATTTTTTTATAATTTTTCTAAGCATTTTATACAGTTTTTATACGCAGTTATACACATTTATACACTTATATACACCTGATATACACTCTAGTATTTACACCTCACACCCTCCTCACTTATACGCACTGATATACACTCTAGTATTTTTCCTTATTAGAAGGGTCATAAGATGTCAATTTGAAATCTTTGATTGGTAATTAGCATGGAAAACTGTTTTTTGATAATTGGCATAATATCAATTAAGAATTCTAATTAAAAGCCGATATGACAGTCCATGATTTCAGGCTTAAAATGGTTTGATATATGTTTGTGTGCTAATCTTTGAACCTAGATGGGTTATAGTCCAAAGGAGAAGGTTCCTACTTGTCTTGTGATTTTATTTACCTTAAAACTTGGAGCACTGATTGAATAAATGGAAAGTATCCAAGTAAACCTTTTCAGTTTTGGGAGGCAATATTCCATTGCCTTGTTTGGATTCTGCCCGTTAGAACAAATAACCCAACCCCTCACCTATATAAAGGAACTCTTTGTCTCACAAAAGAGACCACGGATACACTGAAAAATTTTCACAGTACACAAGATACAAAGGAACAGACATAGCATCTCAAAGACCCCTCTCTCTTTCTCTCTGTTTGTTCTTGTTTCTCTGAAAAATTTCTGTTCTAACTTGGCTTTTGCAAGCATCCTCATAATTTTTGAGAAACACTTTTTGGGTGAAGTTTGATATGAAAATGAAAAAGTGTTTGGACATACTTTTTGGGAACAAATTTTTTGGCTCAAAAAAACCTTTGAGCTTTTATGAAAATGAGATTTGATGTGTAAATATTGGTTTTTGGCTCAAAAACAGCTCAAGGCCCTTTTTTGAGCAACTTAATTGCTCTTTTGCGATCTTTAACCTTCACATTTGATTAGGAAATGACGCTCATGTTTAACGGTTCATGATTAATTGGATAAGCTCTTTTTTAAACGTAACAGTTTTATAATATATAACCCAGATCTTAGCTCGCTCAAGTTTAATCTATTGGAAAGTGATATAAGATTGGTCCGTCTCGAAGTTTTCTAATATTATAGCATTAGATCATAAGAGACTCGAAACCTTTCTATTTTTTCAGATCATTGTTCTTATTCTTCAACTTCATACTATTACATAAATCTTTGTATTATTGTCAAGGTAATATGTCCATGCATGATTTAACTTTTTGGTGGAGATCAATTGTTATACTGAAGGTCACGATGTACGCATATATACAAGGTGCTGGGGATGTTCCTAAATAGTAAATACATATTTGCACATTCTTTTTCCATATTTATACTTAATAACTTGTTTCAATATATTGTGAATTCGAGAGGAAATCAACGTCTTCCAATATGATCTAAATAGGAACAGGAATGGTCTAAAAAAGGATTGAATTCAAATTCAAATTACAAAAGTATACAATTTAAGCAAAATAAAACATGTATATACTATAGTGTCTAATTTACAAATATAATGAAGAAAAATGCAAACAAGATAAAGAAGACACTAGAGACAGAAAACCAAATGACGTGGAAAAACCCAAAAAAAAAATCAATGAGAATTAGTGGCAGTCAAATTGCATGTGCAGAGGTAATAATGAGATTCCTTGAGGTTTCATATACATGCCTTTGTATCCATCTTCTCAGGCACATTACTTTCTCCTCTTTCCTGTGTTTTTGTATTTTCTTCTTTAGGAAGAACTATAAATTATTATTATTTTTGATAGTTAAAAATGTCAAATAATCATGGAAAACATAGTTGAGAAAAAGATAATTCGTACTTAGTTTAGATCAACTTGTCAAATTTAAAATGTTACAAACAAACAATCATGGAAAACGTATTTGAAGAAAAGATAATTCGAATCCAAATACGGGTTAATCAACATTTTAGATGTAGTTTAGTCCCTTATCATAACCTGAAGTAATGTTATTTGACTGACCCTAACCCAAACACCTTTCCCAAGATCATTCAAGTAAAAAGGGCACAAACAATTGCAAGCCTAACAATTGAATTCAATAAAACACAATCAAATAAATAGAATATTGTATTACTCAATCTTGGAGTTACTCAAAACTACCCCAATAATGGGTTCATAAAAATTCTAGAGTAGAAATTTAGCTACTCATAATTGTAATAAACAATAATGAATTCATAGTTAAAACAACACCCATAGGAAAGAGAACCTTGAAGTGGAATAGGTCCACCAAAGTTGTGAATCACTATAGAAAAGGTAAGAAAGTACTAGGTTATAAGAAACCACTACCTGCTTGGAAGCCCAAAAGTAAATCTGTAGGGATACCTGAAAACATGCTTGACAAAAGTTGTTACAAAATTGGACATCATGAAGAAACTTGCATAGGTATTAAAAGGGCAGTAGTGAAAAATAAAAATATTGTTTTACCTAGTTGGGCTAAAAGAGATCTATTCATCCATTCATCATAAGAAGGGACCCAAGCTTATCTGGGTTCCTAAAACTAACCTTTGATTGAGTTTTACAGGCTAAGCTGAGAGGGAGCAACCAAAACGAGTATTTAGACAGTGGTTGCTCAAGACGAACAAATGAAAGACAAATATAATCCTCTCACTAACAGCCTTCCCTGGAGAGAGAGTGATCTTGGTAAGAAAAAGTAATATCATAGACTGTCACCCTCCCACTCCATAGACTTTAGTATTTGGTTAGTTTAAAGTAGAATTGTTGATATTTCATAACTTGTCTCCCTGAGCATAAAATTGAATTTTGATCCATTAGTTGCAAGATTGTGAATCTTGTATGAGTTTTGAGATACATTGTAAGTCTCTAGTTAGTGAAGTTTCCCTATGACCCACTTTGGGAAAGAAAGCCATGCGTCACTTGCTTTAGAACTTTTGGTAGTAAATGATTCGCTCATAATATAATGGTAAAGAAGCTCTAGGCAAGTTTGATACACGAACTGATAAGGGAACTCTTCCTAAAAAATTCACCACATAGGAAAGCTTAAAAAGTGTTATGGACTCTATGTGTTGGAAGCATGCTTTTGTTCTTTTATGAAACTAACAATCTGGCTGAGAAAGGCATGCTGGAACACGAACAGGAAGCATGACTAAGCAAGAACCAGGTTTTTTAGGGTGGAGACAAATTTGAAGCTGATGAAGGATCAAACCAAATGACTGAAAATTTCTTCCCCTTGACCGGCATGAATTCAATGACTTAGGGGGAACTAGTTCTCAGGCTGAGATGTTGATATTGAAGAACTGACACATGAACCAAGCACAAAAAGGAGAAACTGGACCTGAAGCTGATTATAGGAAAGAACTAGTGGCTGAAATACATGTTCACCCTGAAAGGCATAGATTCAATCAACTAGGGAGAACTGGTGCTCAGAACTATGAATTTGTTGAAGAACCTACTGGAGATTCTGAGAACCAGATTGAACGTGAAGAAGATCAAATTGAAGATATAGGCCGCATTCACGGCGAACATGGAAGCAGTCAGACAGGGGGAACAAAAAATCAAGAAGATGAGAACTTAGAAGAACCCGGTTCCTTACAAGATCCATCTGGAGGAGCCTCTCAGCAGACATAGCAAAAGCCTTGGAAGTATCAAAGTTCGCATACACTGGAGAACCTCATCTCTGATCTTATACAGGAATTTTTATAAGAGGATCTTTGAAGAACTTCTATGCATTTTATGTGTTTCTCTCACATATGGAACCATATAATGTACGAGAAGCACTTAGGGATCCAAATTGGGTGATTTCCATGCAGGAGGAACTACATCAGTTTGTAAGGAGGAGAGTTTGGCACTAGGTTCCTCGACCAAAGGAAAGGTCCATCATAGGAACTTAGTAGGTGTTTAGAAACAAGCTTGATGAGCATGGTATAGTTAGAAGGAACAAGGCAAGACCGGTGGTTCAAGAGTAAAGTCAAGAAGAAGGGACCGATTACGATGAAACCTTTGCACCTATTGCTAGAATGGAAGCCATTAGAATGTTAAGTATGTTTGCGGCTTACATGGAATTGAAGTTATATCAGATGGACATTGAGAGTGCATTCTTAGATGGCTATTTGGATGAAAAGGTGTATGTGGTTCAACCACCTAGATTTGGAAGCACCGAGGTTCCTGATCATTACTTAAAAATAGACAAGAAGCATTATTGGTTGAAGTAGGCTCCAAGGGCGAGGTACAAGAGGTTTTTTGGTTTCTTACTGAGGAATGATTTTACTAGAAGAAAAATAGACAACTCATTTTTTCTAAGGAAGAAAGCCAAGGACCTGCTCATTTTTCAAGTCTATATTGATGATAATTGTTGGTGCTACGACTGAATCCCCGTGTAATGACTTTGCAAAGATGAGTTGTCGAGAGCTAAAGTATTGGACACACGGATATCATATTGAACAAAGTTGAATCTGGATGAAACTGGTTCTCTTACTGAAGAGACAAATATTGGAGAAATCATGGTTCTCTTCAGGACCTTATTACTAGCAGGCCAGTCATTGTGTTTAGTATGGGTTTATGTGAAAGGTTTCAGTTAAGATCAAAAGAGTCACACATGTCTACATTGAATAGAATCTTGAGATACTTGAAAGGAGCTAAAGACTTGTGTGTGTGGAATTCTCAAGAAGAAAGCTTTGATCTTGGTTTTTTTGCTAAGGAAGATTATTCTGGTAATCTTATGAATTAAGAAAAGTCATCTAGAAAGGTGCACCTTTTAGGTCCTTACTTAGTTTCATGGGCTACAAAGAAAAATGTTATGTGGTCCTCTCTATATCTGAAGCTGAGTATGTTGTAGTTGCTGCTTCAATTGCATATGTGTTCAGTTACGCGTCTAAACAATTAACATTATTTTCATAAATTTTATCTTAACTGGTTTATCTATCCTTTTGCGACCAACCTAAATTGGCGTTTATTCCTAAGCTTAATTGAAATTCAAAACCTTTTAATGATATAGCGTCAGTTCGCAGTAACCTCTAAATTACCAACCACTTCAGTTCTTTCATCTTTTTCATCTCCCAAATAGAAATCACGTCAGACACTCAGAACCTTTCTAAAAGCCCCTGTTTCACCCTAACAAAAATTCTCTAACCTAAAGAGAACAAATAAATAAAGCAAGCTACAAAAGAACTCTTCGGTGGAGTTTGCTAGAGGATTACCAGAGAGTTAAAGAAAAGAAGAATCACCGAAGTGTAGAAGCTGAAACTCATGGGGAACTATCTCAGGAACAAGGTTCTCAAAATGATGGAATGACATACTGAAGTTCCTGGTTTTGATTTTGAATTGGTTCAAGAAAGCATGGTTTTGCTAGAGTAAAAAACCATTTGAGATCCTAGTCAATGAACCTAGTTCAGAGGATGCTCCATTTATGGTACATGGAAAATTTGAAGGAAAAGGCATTGTTGAAACTGATGGTGTTGCTGAGACAGAAAAGGCCATAGTGGAAGAATCTGGTTGACCCACTGATCCCTCAATGGTTGATGAAGTGGATTTGGTCTTGTCTGATGATGATGTAGGGAGAGAGTTTATGTCTTGGAATATGGTTGCTCCGTATTTGTAGAAGATCTTAGTGTGTTTGGATTATCAAATGATGATGAATTGAAAAGTTAGAATCAACTAATTCCTAGAGAATTAAGGTGGGAGTGATCTTGATGAGGAAGTTGTTATGTTGAATGGAAGAAGCTTAAACAAGGGAGACCTCTGTAGTAGAACCTTGTATGTATGAAGAAATGTACAAAGAACCTGGTAAAAGAACAGGTAATGCAGAGGCCAATGAACCATCTTCTCATGTTCAAGAGGAACAGGATGATGACGTACCCCTAATCTAATTAAGGAGAAGGATCATTGAGTTTTTTCCTTAAGTGCTAAAAAGGAAAAGAAAAAATTAGTGAAAGGAACTGGAGAAGAGGTGAGGCCTGCAGAATCACCTGTTGAACCTGGTCCTAGTGTACAGAAAAAATTGCTGATAAGAAAAGACAAGGTTGCTGATATAGAAGAAGAGTGGATGGCACAGCAGGTTACAAAGCTGAATCCTCAAAGTTGGAAGAACCTGTTTCATGAAGGGTTCCAGCAGAAGGTTGTTGAGAGTGCATGTGAATTCATGGGAAATCAAGGTTTACAAAAGCCACCTAGTTAAGAAAAAGGTTACGACATCCTTCCATCAATTCTTGTTTGAGTTTATTTTAAGAACCTGTTGCAGAGGTCCAAGTATCGCAACAAGATGAATTATCTAGAGTTAACTTACATGGACCTATAAGATAATGAGATTCCTATCATTATGCCTGAAGTGATGATACAACATATGTGGAGGATAGCTGATGTGGAACTAGGAGAACATGGGTTGGCTTATGGGTTTCTTTTGACAAAGATCATGGAACAATTTTGGACAAGTATAAAGAGCATGATCATCATGATGTCTTTGAAAGAAACATCTGAAAGGGCAGTAAGTATTTGGAGGGAGAACCTGCAGAGGAACATTTTAGAGGCTATTGATGTTGAAGGTCCTCGTAGGTGATGGGAATCAGCATGTCGGAGACTATAAAAGAGAGGTTGAGCAACGGGCTGATGAGATCACAAGGTTTGGTGCTCAGAATAGTAGGCTAGAGGTGAACTGGTGCTGGAGAGATAGAGAAACTCAAGGAACATTGAGATTGTGCTTGCTTATATCAAAACCTTTGTTCCACCACTTCCCAGACCTAAACAAACTTCTACCCTATAACCCATATTCCCTCAATATCATTCTGATGTTCGGTTTAAGACAATGTTTATGGTTTCAATCTTGATGTTTTGGATGCTTAATTGGATACTTTGCTTGATTCATTACTGATCAATTCATTTACTTGTGGTAAACTAAGCATCTTAGATTGAATTTTGATAGGTTCTGCATGATGTAGGGAAAACTACGCAGAAGCAATAATCTATACGAGCGAAAGCAAAAATAAAGATAACAAGAAATCGAGACTAGGAAGGCAAGAAATTAGAAGAAAGAATCGAATTCAACCCACATACGTTGATTGAATTCAAAAGGGAGAAAGGGAAACTTGAACCTTACAATGGATTCAAACTAGGTGTCGAACTCCATAGGTTCCAAGTAAAGTCATACTCGAAGCTTCAAGCTTCGAACTCGAAGGGCTCAGCCTCTTCAATGTTCTCTCTTCTCTATTCAAGATTCATAAACTAGCTAATGAAATAAAATGACTAAGGAAGGATTTTATAGTCTTCCTTTACACATAATGAAATGTCTAAAACACCCCCAAAGTGGGTTATGACAATACAAGCCACGTAGGGCCAAAATAGATATTTAAGTCAAAATCCCGTGTGTTACCATCAGGGGTAGGTGATCCGCCCACCTCCACTAGGTGGTCCGCCTCTCTTCAATGTCCAGAGAGTGGACAGTCCACTAGGCGGCCACCCATGTCCTGAGGCGGTCCGTCCACTTGAGTTCCTGCGAGCTGAATGTTTGTAGGAGGTCCGCCCACTTGCAGAGGCGCTCCGCCTCTTCCTGAAGCTACTTGAAAAGCCTCAAAATGTGCCTCGAACGCTCCTCCCTTCTAGCCTAGGTGGTCCTCCTTCCTTGGCGCTCCAATGCATGATCTTCAAGTCTCTTCCGGAGCCCTTGCCTTCCATTCCTTGTGCTCTCAAGCTTGGCTCTTGATGGTTGGGAACTATGCCAATTTGTACTGCATCATCCTCTCCTTCTTGAAAGGATTTCTTCCTTGAAATCAAACCATCAACGCCTACATCCAAAACAAGCACAAACAAATCTTTCCACTACAAGAGTAGGTTAGTGCCAAAAGTGTGGAAAGACACTCTTATGATAGAGCCAAGTATCAATACTAATAAAAAGCCCATGTCTCTATGGGAGACGACAAGTACTTGACACAAAAGGAAAGTGCGTCTAACACAAGGACAAGCAAAGAAATCAATAGGATTTGGAACATGCAAGGTCTAGCAATCAATCCCCCTATGATCTCTAAGCCCATAACCAACATACCAAGCCTTTAATACATTTTTATCACAAGGTGACACAATGGCTTTGGCATGTCCAACACTCAAGGTGTGATCAACATATGGGATGGAGTGAGTAAGATAGTTCAAGCGACAACTAACATCAAATACTCTACTCCCCTTCTTAAGAGCATTCTCACACACACCAAGAGGTTCCTTCTCACATCCAAATTTTCCTCCAAGACAACCCTCGTCACTAGACAAACTCCCAAGGGAGGTCTCAAACAATGGATTATCTATAGAGTTAGGAATTCCAATCCATGGAGGTTCAAAATCACACCCTACTCTAGTTTGATACAATTCACCATTTTCATTGAAGTTGCCCTCATACAAAGGATTAGTATAGGCATACTTCTCAAGTTCATAAGCAAGCAAAGTTGAAGTTCTCAAACTAGAGACAACATCTACACTTGAGGAGTCATCTAACACAAGTCGATCTATCTCAGTCTCAAGAGACTCCTCAAGGTTACAACCTTCCTCACTATGACACAAGAGACCACCACTAGTAAATAAGCAATCAAAGGGAAGAATAGGATATTCATGCAATTTATCTTCTCCTTTATCGAATATGGGTAGGGTTTCATAACAAGGTCAACAAACAAGGTCAACTTCAACACTTTCACTAAAGAGAAGTTCACTGAAAACCGAGCTCACATCATGATGTGGCTTTTTAACCCTCTCAACTAGTGGTTCATTTTCACACATAAGTTGACCCAAAGGCTCTACACTAGTTGTAAACACATTGTAATCATACAAATCATCAACTAGCCTAGAGTTTTCACAAACAAGATCACAAGACAAGGAAGTAATATGCTCAAGGGTAGAAGAACTAACACATACCTTTGAGTAGCCATGACTAGTTTCTCCACCTTGTAGCTCACATTTGGCATCGCCTTCACCTTTTCTTTCCATCTCGAAACATCATTGAGGCTCCATCGGTTTGCCTCCAATAATCCCTACACAAGAATCCAAACACATAGAAGAAAAAGATAAAAGGTTAAGGTTAAAATAAGAGGTGCCCTCACTCTCATTTCTTTTTCCCTCTTTCTTTTCCATCATTTTTTTCCAAGGTTAGGTGTAGATTCGGGTGGCGACAACTCACTCACATCACTCAACACAATCTCTCCTTTTTCCACACAAGAGTTGTCAATGGTTGCTCCCTTACTCCTCTCTATCTTTTGTCTCTCAAATTCGGATGAGTTGGGACGAGGCCCAAGAATACCCATAGCCAGAGTAGGTGGACTTTTAACATCAACCCGAAATCTAGGACTTGGAGACTCATCACTTGACGTCTCCTTCTTCTTCGTTGGTGAACCACATGGCTTTAAAACTAGTGGTTGACTCACCTTGGTGACAATTGCCAACTCTTTTCTTGCACTAGTCCCACCATTGCTTCTGTTTGTAGGACTTCTTGTTTGCACCTTTTCAACCACGGAATGAAGTTCTTGCTCCTCGCTCCTTTGCATAGCCAAAGAAGGTGCACTAGTAGGCACTTGGCCCCTTGCCCGATAAGGCACAAAGTCATAAACCCTTTGCCCTATGCCCACAAGATACGCATCCTTCATCACACTATATTGCACCCTCTTATCCTCCAACCACGGATCACCTATCCACACATCAACATGACGCATGGGATACACATCACACCACACATAGCATTTATAATTCCTATGAGATATGTGTACTCGAGCCTCCTTAGAAACCCACACTCCATCATACTCATAAGGATGCTCTAGCTTATGGCATGGTATCCTTAGCCTATCAACAAAAAGGTGCTAATACAATTGGCATCGGTATAACCAATCTTGAGCAAGTATCCTCCAATACCATTTACCTCAACAACGAACCTAGGTCCACCCAAGTTTCGTAGAGATGCATCCAAGGAAGAACTTGAATGCCCACGACTATCAACACCAACAACTTAGGTCTTCCTTATCCCTCCACTACAGGCAACACCACTAGAATAATCTCCACTTCCCGTCACTCTTCCAACATTAGAAATGTTGTTGGAAGTCGAGGAAGGACCCTTGCCATGGAACCCATAAGTGCCTCTCACCTTGGTTCCATAGCCCATAGTACTACTCTTACTACAACAATCCATGCCCCTCATGGCATATAACCCCTTTGTAGCAAAAGCAACACCATCTCTCAAACCAACCTCCACATGGGAATTAGAAGCATTAGGTCGCTTAGCGTACCTAGAAGGTGTAAGCTTCTTCTTTCCCATGGAACAACCACCACCTTCTCCCATACTAATTGAAGGACCTCTAATACTCCCTTGTACACCATTAGCAACACAAGAGAAGATGCAAATGAATACTTCATATAAACAACCTCATCATCAACTCTATCTATGTCACTATCATCAATATAAAATTCTTCACAAGAAGAGTAAGTAGGAACATTGTACCTTGAAGCGTCACCATCTTCGTATTCTTGACTAGAAGCATAAAGATCAACACACTCGTCATCACAAGCCTCATA
The DNA here is from genome assembly GCA_037355625.1 of Petunia x hybrida. Taxonomy (NCBI): domain Eukaryota; kingdom Viridiplantae; phylum Streptophyta; class Magnoliopsida; order Solanales; family Solanaceae; genus Petunia; species Petunia x hybrida. The sequence goes on from JBBBVM010000002.1 coordinate 9,629,939, forward strand.
GTCTTCATCAACCTCACGATCATCATAGTAAAGCGCTTCATCCTCATAGGAGCCATGGTGTCCCGATTCATCATAGTAATGGTCATCATTATCAACATAGGACCCATCGTCTCCATCATCACCATACGAGTCATAGCAACTCGCATTATCCCCACATGAACAACTCGCATTATTCAAAGTTCTACGACTCTTCTTTGAATTCTAATCTCCTCTACGCACGAATGTCCTAATACGCTAGTAAGTTAGTGTCTTTTGAGTAGGCCAATTACCCTAGAAACACTAACCAAGAAGCCCGTAGGCGAATAGCAAGTGAAAACCTACGAAAAAACTACTCGGGCAATCCTCAGGAAAAGAGGCGATCCGCCTCTGTACAGGGGCGGTCCGCCCAGAAAACTTAAGAGAGGCTTCCAGAAAGAGGTGGTCCACCTCCCCAGAGTAGGCGGTCTCCTACCACTGTCTTCTACAATTTGCGAAACGCGTTTTGGCTCGTTTCGCACCCAAATTCCAAATGGTTTTCAACTTGTTTTCAATTCTAATGATACCCAAAGATGTATATGATGATTCTAAACATTTCCCAATAGGTTTTAACCCCAAAAAAATAACAACAAATCAATTTTGATTCTTGAGCAAAGTTGTAGAGTTTTTGAAAATTTTAGAGATTTCAATTCCTCAAATTTTGAAATATATCACCAAATCTTGTAATTTTGGTATCAAAAGAACGGGAATCATATATTGAACAAACCCCAATGATTTTAAATGTATGGGTGTTCCAATCCAACAAGTTCTAACAATTTTTGTATTTTTTCCAACTTTTCAATTTTTTTTATTTTTCTTCAAACTTTCAAGAACAATGATAAACTAACAAAATGAACAAGGAACAGGGGTTTGTAAGAACATAACCCGAGCCTTGCTCTGATACCAAACTGATGTAGGAAAAACTACGCGGAAGGAATAATCTATAGGAGCGGAAGAAAATAATAAAGATAACAAGAGATCGAGACTAGGAAGGCAAGAAATTAGAAGAAACAATCGAATTCAACTCACATATGTTGATTGAATTCAAAAGGGAGAAAGGGAAACTTGAACCTTACAATGGATTCAAATTAGGTGTCGAACTCCATAGGTTCCAAGTAAAGTCATATTCGAAGCTTCAAGCTTCAAACTCGAAGGGCTCGGCCTCTTCAATGTTCTCTCTTCTCTATTCAAGATTCATAAACTAGCTAATAAAATAAAATGACTAAGGAAGGCTTTTATAGTCTTCCTTTACACATAATGAAATGTCTAAAATACCCCCAGAGTGGGTTATAACTATACAAGCCACGTAGGGCCAAAATAGACATTTAAGTCAAAATCCCGTATGTTACCATCAGGGGTAGGCGGTCCACCCACCCCCACTAGGCGGTCTGCCTATCTTCAATATCCAGAGAGTAGACAGTCAACTAGGCGGCCGCCCATGTCCTGAGGTGGTCCGCCCACTTATGTTCTTGCGAGCTGAATGTTGTAGGCGGTCCGCCCACTTGTAGAGGCGGTCTGCCCACTTGTAGAGGTGCTCCGCCTCTTCCTGACGCTCCTTGAAAAGCCTCAAAATGTGCCTCGGTCGCTCCTCCCTTGTAGCCTAGGTGGTCCTCCTTCCTTGGCGCTCCAATGCATGATTTTCAAGTCGCTTTCGGAGCCCTTGTCTTCCATTCCTTGTGCTCTAAAGCTTGGCTCTTGATGGTTGGGAACTAAGCCAATTTGGACTGCATCACTGCATATGGTTGATTTATTGCCTTATAGGATATAGAATCGTCATTACTTGATTGGTTCTTTGACAAGTATGATGTGATCTTTTCGATGATGCCAAAAGGGGGAAGAAGAAACGTTGGAGGTGTTTGTTACCCAGTTTCGTTATGTTATTATTCTTATACCTGCTTCACTACTTGTGTGTTAGTTTGAACATGAATTATACTCCCTCCGGGAAATATGTGATTGTCATCATAAAAAAAAGTGGAATTTATTGAAGGCTTTAGTTTTGATGATTGACAAACGAGAAGAAAATCTTGAGTTTTGATGATTGAAATACTGGAAGAAACTGATGGTGTAAACTGGAAGAAACTAATGATAGACCTGGTTCACAGACGGGTTTACCTTATGCAGAAAAGATGCACAGATAAGTTTCCAATCCGAGCTGGAAAAGGAATGAATCTGGAGAAGTAGTCTTACAATCCGAACTAGATAAGGAATGCGAGGAAAACCGAATTGAAGAAGTTTTCCAAGGCAACGAAGGATTAAAGAGTTGGAGTGCAAGCAGCCAACATGTTATTTTATTTATGGAAAGAGTTTAAGGCTGTGGATTTAGAATTGAAAAAGGAAAATCTTAAAGAGGTTACCTTATTTACTTGGGAAAGAGCTTTTATTCTCCTAAACCAATTTGGCCTCTAGATCTTTGTATATGCTACACGTTGGGGCTGTAAAAATCATTCACTCATTCACAAACTTCGTGATCAAAAGAAGGCAAATATATTGAGAGAAGTATTGGAGTGAATCTGTAGAATCTGCAAAGCAGAACTGGGCTGAAGACGAGTTTCTCATTAGTTCTGTTTTGTCTACATCTCTGTATTTAGGGCTGAAGTTGTTTTGGCCAGAATCATTACGCACTCAAGAAATCTCAATAGAGCAACTAAAGAGTTAATTGATCGTGAGAGTTATTGTGTGCAAGAGTAGAAGCAAGGTAGCAGAACCTGACGGAATTGCAGTTTCATAGTAATAGTCTGTTTGTCTTAGTATTCTGTTATAGGTTATTGAGTTGTAATCTATCCTCTTGTTTAGAAGCATAAAATTAAGATCACGTTTTGGTGATGTAGTTTAACCTTACAAGTCATTGTGAGGCTTGGAAGGTTCTAGGTATTAGTCAGAGTGAGGCCAGTTCCTTGATTGCATTGTGTTGCAATCTAAAACTTGCTCAGTTTCCTTGAGTGGAAAGTTTAAATCCCAAGAGTGTTGAATCGTAGTTTTAGATCCCTTAAGCAAGGATTATTCCACGTAAAAATCTATGTTTTCTTTACGTTTCTGCATTGTGTTAGATTTCAGAGATAGGTGAAACTTGCAAGGAACCTGATTTTTTGTGAGTTTGGCAAACAAAGTAAAAGCAAGTTTTAGGAATCTAAAAATCGGGTAAGGACACTATTCACCCCCCCCCCCATAGTGTCTTACGAAGGTGCACTAGGTGCAACACCTTCCAATTATACACGTTTTATGCACATTTTCCTACTCAAAAGTTCCACTCATAAGTCAAACCATCCCGCCACTCAAATCTTTTAAAGCTCTTACAAATGCAAGTGCTACACATGGTAAGAGTTCAAAAGATGATTTATTCAAATAGAAAAAATATGTTTGTCTTGTAATGTGGTTGCTAAATAAAAGTCTTTCAGATCAAACAACCTAACTAAGGTCAATTTCATTGAGTATGTTAAAAAGTTTATGGTTGAACAAAAAAATGCATCTATTACTCCCTAAACCAAGCAAGACTTAGAATGGCTGACACGACCCGGAATCCGGTTAGGCCGTGTGGGCACCCGACATCCTTCTCTAGACCCGTCGGGCGAACCCTTATCAAATAAATCAGGAAAATAAACATAATTCAATCTATAAATAATAACAAGACTTAGAAAAAGTACAAACATAATGATATCTCTAAGCTGTAAAATAAAGAAATTACAGCTGACTACCCACATACTAGGTTTAGGGCTATCCAGACTAGACATCTAATAGTACAAAGAAGACAGATACCTCCTGAAGGGAGCAAAATACAGCTGAAATAATAAACAATAAACTGGTGGCCATCCGGAATAAATCTGGCTCACCCTGACAGCTGAAGTCGTCTTCGCTCCTGAACAACGCGGCGAACTCAATCCTGGAGCGAACCTGCCGAAACGAAGTAGATAGACAAGAAACAAACAACAAACAAGGGTGAGTCAAAAGGACTCAATAAGTGGGGCAGACTAGCCACCTCAAAGAATAGGATAGCTAGCCAGGGAGAAGAAACAGATAAACCAAATTCCTTTTATTTAAATTATAAAAAGGCGGAGCCAGATAACAACCGAAAACACGTATGAAACCATAAACTCAGCCAGGAATACGAGCCAGAAACATATCAACAAATAAGCAATGCACGTATAAGCAGAACAGTAGTTATGTACCACAAGTCTACACAATGGTATGAAAAGAAATGAGATGAAATGAAATGAAATGAAATCTGATGCAAAGGGTCACATGTGCCCGTAATCCCATCCTGAAGCGAAATACTCCTGCATTCGAGGGGAATCCAATCTGATAACCAACTGGAGCGGAATACTCCTGCTCATGGGGCGGAATACTCCTGCACCCGATATAATATAAACCAGAGGCGGAATACTCCTGCACTCTCCTGGGGCGGAATACTCCTACCCTCAATATGATACAATGGAGTGGAATACTCTTGCTCCTAGGGCGGAATACTCCTGCACCCAATATGATATGCAATGTAATGCATATGAATGACATGTAATGCATATGAATGCAGTGGGATGCAATAATAACCCTTCACTGGCGCGGGACTCTCATCGACAGCCAGGAAGTAGATGCCAACTCATAGCCAAAATACAATACTCAGATTCTCAATGCAATACCAATAACATGGCATAACATATAATATAGAATGTAAATCCAAAGCTAAGGCGTAATGAGTACGCCTATCGGCAGCTACACACGTAAGGAACACGTGGTAGAAAATCCACGAGGCCAGGTGCCTCCAAAGAAATGGATATAATCACTTACCTCGTTACAAAGTTAGCACAATTACTCAACAACCGCTTTGTCCTTTGAATTCATTGCCAAACGATCCCACTCTATTCAACAAGCAGAAAAATATATCAAATTAGGCTAAAGGCTTCATTCCTCACATTTTAGGGCAATCCAGGTAGGAACATGATACCCTAATCGCATACGCAATACGCAGGCCAGGCCTATATACAGGGTTTAAGGCCACATAACCAAACTCCAAATCAATTACATTTATAAGTTGCCCATAATTCACTGAGTATGAATATATAATCAATTCCATTATCGGGGTCCATTTGACCCTTTAAACTATCAATTTACGTCATTAGGGCGATGTCTGATTTTCTAAGTTTTACCGTCAAAATATATTCAAGCGCACATAATAAACTCAAATAAAATATTAGGATCATTACCTGAATGTTTAAGGGTGAAAATTCTACTTTTCTCCGGCCTCTTTTCTCATTTTCTGGTATTTTTTCCTTGCTTCGTTTCCGCTTCTTATTCTGTATCGTTTTTGAGTGAATTCCTCTGTTTCTGCTCATTCGTTCTACTTAAGTGTCCAGGGATTAGATCCCTTGACCACCGCCTACTTTATATCCTTTTTTCATTTTTTTCTTTTCTTAACAAAAATTAAAATAGTACTCTACGATATTCGAAACAATTTCAAGTTTTGCATACAAGTTATACAAAATATATGTAACATACTTGCGAAGGCGGATCTCAAATTGGACTCCCGAAACTTAAGATGCGAATTTAAATAAAAAAAAGTCAAATTATTTAACTTTCGGCATTTTAGTGGAAACTAGCTGAACAACATCGAAATTCACTTTCGAAAGTTCACCAAACTCACAAATAATCATATGAACCTAACGGCGCTTTAGGATTTTGAATCAGAGCTCATTCGCCAATACCGAGCTTGTAAATCTCTTTTTAATATTTATCGACGATAAAAACTGAAGCCTTCTTCCGATGCCTACCTAACGAAGTCTGATTTAGCTCAAATTTTATAGACAGGTCCTAATGGACATTACGAATATTTTAAAATTATCGGTACGCCAATTGGAGTCCTAACTTTCGAAACGGCTAACCGAGGTCATTTCATTATCCTCCACTTAAACTCTCGTTCGTCCTCGAACGAGCCTAAGTCTAAAGAAAAATTCGCGCGGATAATAAGAGAACTTGCACAACCTATATGAGCTACTCCACGGGCATTATTTCTTAATTACAGGATCAAAATTATAACACGAATATCGAACTTTTGGAATAAAATATATCTGGGTAATATGGTAATACCATTACACAGCTTATTCTGACTAAGCTGATCCTTCCTTAATCACGAGAAGAGAGTTCTACATTTTCGAAGAAAAGATATACGGAACTTTGAATGGGTTAACATGATTCAGCCGATAATTACCTCTTCGATATACCTTTCGATATAGAACAGGTCGATGGAACTAAGAATAAGCTCACGCTTGATGCAATAAGGGAAGCTTTTGAAGTACCTTGTCACTACACAGTATAGAAGAGTTGATGCAAGCTATATTATTTTTACAAACGCACTATGCAACGTCTCAGTTGATGTTAGTGTTGTTCCGCAAGCTCCTTGTGGGAATGTAGTTACTCATATCCTAATGTATGTCAAAGGTTTATCTGAACAGGGTCTATCATATAAGGATAAAGATCATGCAAATACTACTGGATAGCATGATGCAGACCAGAAATGATCTTCAAACTGAACATCTACTTCAGGGTATTGTCTATGAGTTGGAAATATTATGACTTGAAAAAGTAAAAATAAAAGAGATATATAGTTGGACCATTAGCTGAGGCAGAATACCAGCTACAGAGTTGATTACACGTGCACTTATAGCACTAAAGTAACTTCTCAAAGAGTTGAGGTGTGAAAGAGATATATGATGGATTGTCGACAAGCTGCACTAGACCTTTAACTCTAAATTTTCATGAAGTAACACAACGTCAGTATGAGGATCCAGTTCTAGTTGAATACAGACAGATAGCCAGAAGAAAACTGGAGTAGCCATACAGGGATACTACTGACAGTGTTCTCGTGTATAAAAATAGACTTTGAGTTTCTGATGTTGCAGATTTACGTGGGTAAATTATGATAGAGGCACATTATTCCAAATACAATATTCATCCAGGTTCGACTAAGATGTACCATGATCTTAAGCAGATTTATTGGTGGGACGAAATGAAGTGTGACATAGCAGAATTTGTGGCTTATTGTTCTAATTGCTAGCAAGTTAAAGCCGTGTCATCTTTCCAGAGTTTATGCTTTCAGCAAATAGGTACGTATATATGATCAGGTTGCCACTTTATCTCTGTTGTTAATAGATTATTAGCGGGTTTAGCAATGATCGACACTCATTGTAGATTTCTGCCGTGGCCTTATATTGGGTCGTGAGAAAAGTGGTATCAACACCTCAGAGATTTAATATTACCATTCAGTATTTGGAGGAAGACTCCTCCACTTAAAGCACAAACTCATACAGCCATTTGAATAGGAATAACCATCCTCGCACAGTCTGCTAGACTAAAGAAGATTTAGCTAAAAGTTGAACGTAGGCTGACCTAAGCTACCAACTACCCTTTCGAGTTGCCAAACAGCTGCAACTCTCAAGTTCACAACTCCATACCTTTGCCGTAAACGTCACCGCCTGATGGATGGTACTTCTAAATAAAAATTTCGGCAGAGTTTCCCCTGAAACTGGATGATCCGCAAAACAGACTCAGCACTATACTATACATGGGAATGGATACCCGGATAAACTGATAACATAAACATGTTAAGCGGATAACAAGATGAGACAACTGGATGATATAACAAATCCGCAGATAGAATGTCTGGACAGCACCACTACCCTGATTTTCAACCTAAACAATAATATGCTTACCCGGTTACCTTGACATGCAATCTGGCTCAACGTAGGGAACATGACAAGCGGCTACCCACCGCCCCAAGCTCACTAATGCCGGACGAAGAATAAATGAAAATAGACTGAGGATAGAAATAATTAGAACTTCAGGAAGCTCATCTTCTTATTGCTTGGCTACCAGAGCTAGACTACTTTCTAGTCAGGCTAGCCAAAGAATCGCAATTGAAGAAATAGATATTAAATGAGCTCTATGGAACAACATCCATGCCAATTTAACCTCCCCATAAAAAGGAAACCCTGACAATTTACCAGAAACCCTTTTTATAATCTAGATAAGCTCATGGGATAACATAACTTTACTAGCATTTTGAACCAAGAGGAGATACGTAGATAGAATATTACTTACTAATCACTTTGCACCGGAAGAAATGATAATACTTTCTGATGGTGACGAATTAGGATCCCATTATCCTACCAACATTGAATTTCGAGGAGAGAGGTAAACTGAATTGACATAATAACATAAGGTGGCGTAACAAGATGCCAAGCAAACAATACCGACACTCACTCCCAAATCTCTCACATTTAAATCAGATAAACTAGTAGGGTCTCACAAATTCCCTGAATAGATCATACTAGAAACTCATCCCTCTACCGCTGCCGATTCTTAATTCAAACAATATCCAAGGAGACCATCGAAACATGATAAGACACACCATTTTCAGATCGATCGGAAGAATCAAATCTTACTCACATATAATGGAAGAAGAAATACATGGGTCTACTACATCGGATGGCTCAGCATCCTGCCAGACTAGCAGTTCATAAAACTGCCTTTGCGGCTGAACTAAGCCGCTACACTGATAATTACCTTATGAAAAATAACTGCCACCATGCCCTGAACCTTTACTGGATCGTTGCATTTCTCTGGCTGATTGAGATCTAAATGAAATCCTTGCGACTGTGCAGGTGCCTGATGACAAGAGAAGGGACGATTGCCTACTTACCGGAGTAAGGAAAAACTACTCAAAGGATAACCAGACTCATAACAATGGTAACACTTTTTCACTGAAAATGGAAGCTGGACTGAATGTTGATAGCTATAAAGAGGAAAACTGGGTCTGATCTTGACGAACTACTGACACACTCTGAGAGTCACGTTCCAAATGACGTACCATGGTTGCCCACTTGGGCCACGGGATCTCTTACTCTCCCGCTCTAACTCTTCCCGCTCTAACTTATGATATGCCTAATACTTTTGAGCAATATCAACAATGACATCAAATAAAGTTACAACCTCAATTTTTCAAGCCATATGGGATCTCAAGGAAGGAAAAAGGTCATCAATAAATCTTTGAATCTCTCGAAAGGCTCATGGACTAGTTCTAATGCATATTCAGTCATTTTATAAATTCAATCACCTATTCTGAAACACCAACGGGCTAACCGACAGGCTACCCTGTTCAATCCACTCAAACTGGCAACACTTTTCATCTCACTCGCTACTCGAAAGGAACTTTTCCACGAATCTAGAAGAAAAATCGAAATAAGTTAGCTAATAAGAGAGCAGTCCACCAATTCAAGGCTGGACACTGAAACTGGAAAGCGGAATAATCAACACCAAACCACTCGAGATAATCAAGAGCCTGAAGGATATGCTGACATCATTTTATTTTAAAAAGAATCACGAGGTTTATCTGACGCATTGCTTAAGAATATCGAAAGGTTCAATTTGGTAGAATAATGCAGCATCTTCAGATACTCAGACCGAGCCATTACTCAGGCTAACTAACATGCTACCTCCGAAACATAATTTAGTGAAGAAATATTAAGAACCAGAAAAGGAGCTCCCTGAGATCGAACGTCAGCATATGCGGCAACCTCATAAGCTACCTAGCGAATAATAGGTTTTTTTTTTACGGTATCTGCATCACCAAGATTCTCGTAAAAGCATCGTAGAGAGCCAAGGGAACCACAAGGCCCTGCTCCCTTGCCCATCGCGAGCTCGTACAGCTGCGGCCTCCGTAACTAAGTCGTCAGCACGATAAAAAAACTCTCGGGGCTTCGTCAGTGCTAGCCCCAGGCTAGATTGCTTCGTCTTGAACTCATACCGTTTGCTAATTTATTACGCGAGGGTTCACAATTACCACGAAGGAATTAACGAAAATATTTTTGCACCCTAGACCGACGCACGATCAGAAAAGAAGGAAGTGAAAATTCCTAAATGCCATCATAGCCCCTCGTAGATAAGTACGGACGTCTACATACCCATCAGCGAGACTCTACTAGACACTGTCTTAGTCTGGATAGACTCTAAATTAGGCTCTGATACCAACTGACACGACCCGGAATCCGGTTAGGTCGTGCGGGCACCCGACATCCTTCCCTAGACCCGTCGGGCGAACCCTTATCAATTAAATCAGGAAAATAAATATAATTCAATTTATAAATAATAAAAAGACTTAGAAAAAGTACAAACATAATGATATCTCTAAGCTGTAAAAAAAAAGAAATTACAGCTGACTACCCACATACTAGGTTTAGGGCTATCCAGACTAGACATCTAATAGTACAAAGAAGACAGATACCTCCTGAAGGGAGCAAAATGCAGCTGAAATAATAAACAATAAACTGGTGGCCATCCGGAATAAATCTGGCTCACCCTGACAGCTGAAGTCGTCTTCGCTCTTGAACAACGCGGCGAACTCAATCCTGGAGCGAACCTGCCAAAACGAAATAGATAGACAAGAAACAAACAACAAACAAGGGTGAGTCAAAAGGACTCAATAAGTGGGGCAGACTAGCCACCTCAAAGAATAGGATAGCTAGCCAGGGAGAAGAAACAGATAAACCAAATTCCTTTTATTAAAATTATAAAAAGGCGGAGCCAGATACCAACCGAAAACACATATGAAACCATAAACTCAGCCAGGAATACGAGCCAGAAACATATCAACAAATAAGCAATGCACGTATAAGCAGAACAATAGTTATGTACCACAAGTCTACACAATGGTATGAAAAGAAATGAGATGAAATGAAATGAAATGAAATCTGATGCAAAGGGTCACATGTGCCCGTAATCCCATCCCGAAGCGGAATACTCCTGCATTCGAGGGGAATCCAATCTGATAACCAACTGGGGCGGAATACTCCTGCTCCTGGGGCGGAATACTCCTGCTCCTGGGGCGGAATACTCCTGCTACCGATATAATATAAACCAGAGGCGGAATACTCCTACACTCTCCTGGGGCGGAATACTCCTACCGTCAATATGATACAATGGAGCGGAATACTGCTACTCCTGGGGCGGAATACTCCTGCACCCAATATGATAAGCAATGTAATGCATATGAATGACATGTAATGCATATGAATGCAATGGGATGCAATAATAACCCTTCACTGGCGCGGGGTTCTCATCGACAGCCGGGAAGTAGATGCCAACTCACAGCCAAAATACAATACTCAGATTCTCAAAGCAATACTAATAACAGGGCATAACATATAATATAGAATGTAAATCCAAAGCTAAGGCGTAATGAGTACGCCTATCGGCAGCTACACACGTAAGGAACACGTGGTAGAAAACCCACGAGGCCAGGTGCCTTTAATGAAATGGATATAATCACTTACCTCGTTACAAAGTTAGCACAATTACTCAACAACCGCTTTGTCCATTGAATTCATTGCCAAACGATCCCACTCTATTCAACAAGCAGAAAAATATATCAAATTAGGCTAAAGGCTTCATTCCTCACATCTTAGGGTAATCCAGGTAGGAACCTGATACCCTATTCGCATACGCAATATGCAGGCCAGGCCTATATACAGGGTTTAAGGCCACATAACCAAACCCCAAATCAATTACATTTATAAGTTGCCCATAATTCACTGAGTATGAATATATAATCAATTCCATTATCGGGGTCCATTTGACCCTTTACACTATCAATTTACGTCATTAGGGCGATGTCTAATATTCCAAGTTTTACCGTTAAAATATATTCAAACACACATAATAAACTCAAATAATATATTAGGATCATTACCTGAATGTTTCAGGGTGAAAATTCTACTTTTCTCCGGCCTCTTTTCTCATTTTCTGGTATTTTTTCCTTACTTTGTTTCCGCTTCTTATTCTTTATCGTTTTTGAGTGAATTCCTCTATTTCTGCTCATTCGTTGTATTTAAATGTCAAGGGATGAGATCCCTTGACCACCGCCTACTTTATATACTTTTTCATTTTTTTTATTTTCTTTTCTTAACGAAAATTAAAATAGTACTCTACGATATTAGAAATAATTCCAACTTTTGCATACAAGTTATACAAAATATATGTAACATACTCGCGAAGGCGGATCTCAAATTGGACTCCCAAAACTCAAGATGCGAATTTAAATTAAAAAAAGTTAAATTATTTAACTTTCGGTATATTTGCGGAAACTAGCCGAACAACATCGAAATTCACTTTCAAAAGTTCACCAAAGTCATAATTAATCATACGAACCTAACGACACTTTCAGATTTCGAATCAGATCATTCGCCAATACCGAGCTTGTAAATCTCTTTTTAATATTTATCGACGATAAAAACTGAAACCTTCTACCGATGCCTACCAAACGAAGTCTGATTTAGCTCAAATTTTACAGACAGGTCCTAATGGACATTACGAATATTTTAAAATTATCGGTACGCCAATCGGAGTCCTAGCTTCCAAAACGGCTAACCGAGGTCGTTTCAATGGCATTTTGCATACATTCAGGGTAAGTTCTAGACATTTAATGACACGCACGGAATTCCAAAAAATCTCATACACAAATAATACACGACTTACTTAGGATGGATATATTATGACTCTCATATTAAAATAAGTAAGCACTTTCATATTAACATAGCATGAGCATGCACGAGTCAAGACATGAATACAAACATATATATTAGGCAACTCATCAAGCAACTCATTGGATTTAGCTGATGTGCTTTGAGAACGATGAGTTGCCTAATATATATGCTTATACTCACGTCTTGGCTCGTGTATGTTCATGCTATGTTGATATGAAAATGCTTACTTGTTTTAATTGGAAAGTCAGAATATATCCATCCTAAGTAAGTCGTGTGTGTTATGTGTGTGTGAGATTATATCCCTGATTGTAATTCTGATGCAGGGAAATCACGGAAGCGATAAAAACTAAAGAACGAGATACAAGTAAGACGTATCTCAAACTACTACCTAGGTAACTACGAGGAACTAGTATCGTAATACCCTCAGGTCGAGTCAAGAACACCTACACTATACGGACAGTCCTCAAGACACACCTGGATTTTGCAAAGGGCCCGGTCGGATTTGAAATGAAGGTCAATTATTACCACCAATACATTCAAGCCAAAAAGTAAAGGTTTCTTCCATTAGAGAATCTCATCTCCATTCGATGTGTTCAATATTCAAGGTAATATAACGAAAATAGAAGAGGAATTGGGTATTTATAGAGTCTTTCCCAAGTCTAGATAAAGTCGAAAACGCCCTACAAGTTGGGTCTAATGAAATAGACCACGCAGGGTCAAAATAGTAAAAGACTACTCAAAATCCAGAAACTCAGTGCATTGGGCGGAGCGCCTGGAGCTAATTCAATTTTGGGACAGAATGTTTCTTGGGCGGTGCGCCAGGACTTGGGCAGAGCGCCCAACTACACAGCTTCCAAGGTGGAGCGCCTAAGGTTCAGGGCAGAACGCCTGGCCTGATATCATGTTGTACTTCGTCAAATGGCCTCTAAGGTTTCCATCTTCAAGCCCCTTCCACATCAATCTTAGGTGAGCATATTGGACCTCTTTGGCTTGACTCCGGGTGAATGGTCTCGTGATGGTTTTCCCCGCATCATCCTCCCCTTCTTGAGAGGATTTCGTCCTCGAAATCACGGCATCATCAACCACGGCCCCTTGATCCCCTATATCAAAAGGAGTCAAGTCAGAAATGTTGAAAGTAGTGGAGACATTATACTCACTGGGCAAGTTAATCACGTAAGCATTGTTGTTGATCTTGGAAAGCACTTGGAATGGTCCATCTCCTAGGGGTGCCAACTTCCCTTTCCTATGGTTTTGAAACCGCTATTTGTGGAAGTGCACCCACACCCAATCTCCTTTCTTGAGCTCCAACATTTTCCTCCCTTTGTTCTTCTTGGTGGCTACCTTGGAATAGGCTTCCTCCAAGTTGTTCCTTGCTTTGGCATGGACCTCAAGCATAGCCTTTGCTCGGCTCTTACCTTCAAAACTAACAATCACATCCTTGGGCAAAGGGGTTAGATCAAGTGGAATCAAAGGATTAAAGACATAAACACAGTCAAATGAAGTCATACCAATCATGCGATGCAAAGTGCAGTTATATGCAAACTCCATAAGAGGTAGCTTGTCAATCCAAGTCCCTCCCTTACCTCGGGTCATAGCTCTAAGAAGAGCACCCAAAGTTCGGTTCACCACCTCGATTTGTCCATCCGTTTGGGGGTGGTGGGACATGCAAAACAACTTGGTGCCAAGAGCACCCCACAAACTCCTCCAAAAATGGCTAAGGAACTTAATGTCCCTATCACTCACAATGGTTTGAGGCACACCATGCAACTTTAGCACATTATCAATGAATAAAGAAGCAACATGCTGTGCATCATCACACTTTTTACATGGAATGAAGTGAGCTATCTTAGAAAACCTGTCCATGACAACATAAATGCTAACAAGTCCCTCCTAGACCGTGGTAATCCCATAAACTAATCCATAGAAATATCCATCCACGGGCTAGTAGGTACGGGGAGAGGGGTATACAAACTATGGGGGTTCGATTTGGACTTAGCATACTTGCACTTATGGCAAGAATTACAAAGTCTCTAAACTTGTAACCCCATTTTAGGCCAATGGAATTGCTCCATAAGAATGGCCAAGGTTTTATCCCTTCCAAAGTGACCCATTAGTGCCCCACTATGCGCTTCTTGAACAAGCAATTCTCTCCATGAAGACTCAGGTATGCAAACTCTACCATTTCTAAAGATATAGCCGTCTACCCACTGGTACTTCTCAACTCTTTCTCCTTTCAGAAGAGCTTCATGGATGCTCTTTAGCTTTGGGTCATGAGCATACATCAACTTGATGCTCTTAAAACCCATGAGCTTGGAGGCAACAATAGTGGCTAAAACAAACTTCCTAGAAAGTGCATCCGCCACAACATTTTCGGCTCCCCTTTTGTATTGAATCACATAAGGGAAACTCTCAATGAACTCTACCAATTTGGCATGCCTCTTATTCAAATTCTCTTGGCCCCTAAGATTCTTGAGTGACTCATGATCACTCTTAATCACAAATTCCCTAGGCCAAATATAATGTTGCCAATGAGCAAGAGCTCTCACTAGGGCATACAAATCCTTGTCATGCGTAGAGTAATTCAAGGTTGCACCCTTCAATTTTTCACTAAAGTAGGTTATGGGTTTTCCATCTTGCATTAGAACACCACCAATT
The DNA here is from genome assembly GCA_037355625.1 of Petunia x hybrida. Taxonomy (NCBI): domain Eukaryota; kingdom Viridiplantae; phylum Streptophyta; class Magnoliopsida; order Solanales; family Solanaceae; genus Petunia; species Petunia x hybrida. Next base: position 9,645,133 of record JBBBVM010000002.1, read on the forward strand.
CCCACCCCCGAGGCATCACATTCAACCTCAAATGCCTTTCCAAAGTCGGGCAATTGCAATAGAGGGGCGGTGCTCAAGCTACTTTTCAATTCTTGGAAGGCCTCCTCTTGAGGCTCTCCCCACACAAAAGGCTTGTCCTTCTTCACCAATTCGGTGAGTGGAGCGGCAATAGAGCTAAAGTCCTTCACAAATCTCCTATAGAAGCTAGAAAGGCCATGAAAGCTTCTAACTGGAGACACGGTAGTGGGAGTAGGCCAATATCTAATGGCCTCTACCTTGGACTCATCGACTTCCACTCCTTGAGAAATCACAACAAACCCAAGAAAGACTAACTTTTCAACACCAAAGGCACATTTCTTATAATTAACAAAGAGCTTCTCGGCTATCAACACTTCAAGCACTTGCCTTAAACGATCAACATGATCGTCTAATGACTTGCTATATATCAAAATGTCATCAAAGTAGACGACCACGAATTTGTTAATGAATGGCTTCAACACATGATTTATTAGCCTTATGAAGGTACTAGGTACGTTGGAGAGGCAAAAGGGCATCACCAACCATTCATATAGACCAAACTTGGACTAGAATGTGGTTTTCCACTCATCACCCGGTTTCATACAGATTTGGTGGTAACCGGACCTAAGGTCTGTCTTTGAGAAGATGCTAGAACCACTTAGCTCATCAAGCATATCATCTAAATGAGGTATGGGATGTCGATACTTTACCGTAATTTTGTTAATTGCTCGGCAATCCACACATATCCTCCATGTGCCATCCTTCTTTGGGACAAGTATTACTGGCACGACACACGAACTTAAGCTCTCACGAACCAAGCCCTTAATAAGAAATTCATCCACTTGCCTTTGCAACTCCTTTGTATCTTCGGGATTGCTTCTATAGGCCGGCTTATTTGGAATTTGGGATCCTGGGACAAAGTCAATTTGATGTTCAATACCCCTCAATGAAGGTAAACCACTTGGCATCTCATTTGAGAAAATATCCCCAAAAACCTTCAATACATTTTCAAGAACACTAGGCAAAGGGTTAGAAGAATAATCAAATTCGGAAGATAAGATCATACCTTTGTGCACTAGGCAAATGAGCATTTTGGTGCCATCATTCCCTCTCAAAAGCTCACGCGGTTGCATCATGGCACAAATGCTACCGGTAGAAGATGGGGGAGCCACAACTAGGCTCTCGGCCAAAGGTCTAGTCTCAACAATTGACTTAGCCTTTGCCACTTCTTTCAACTCCCTCATATGCCTATAGTTATCACTTACTTGCTTGGGCATCAAGGGCTTGAGCACAAACTTTTTCCCCTCATGCTTGACCGTATAAGTGTTGACACGACCATCATGTATCACATTTCTATCAAATTTCCATGGCCTACCAAACAAGAGATGGCAAGCTTGCATAGGCACCACATCAAACATATGCTCATCTTCATAGTTCCTAATCTTGAACTTTATCAAGACTTGCTTTACCACCTTCAATCCCCACACTCACTTAGCCATTGCAAACGGTAGGGGTTTGGTGTTTCAAAGTAGGCAACTTCAATTGTGTGACCAAAGATTGGCTCACCATGTTAGCACAACTTCCCGAGTCTATTATCATTGAGCACACTTGCCCCATTACACGGCATCTAGCATGAAAGCGGTTTTCTCTTTGCACATTTTCACTCTCCTCTACAAGAATGGCACTCAAACTTCTCCTAACAACAAAAAACATGTTAGGGTCATCTCCTTCATCTTCCTCTCCTTTCTCAACTAACTCTCTCTCCTCCACTCCCTCATCCTCGAGTTCACTCTCTTGTTCATACACCATTCCATCATCCATAACAATCATGGTCTTTCGAGTAGGACAATCTATAGCAAATTTACCATACCCTTTGCATTTGTGGCATTGAATAGAAGAAGAAGTAGGAGTGGTCAATTGAGTTTTAGAATTACCTCCCACATTTGGCGTTGGCTTCTCATAAGACTTCTTCAAATCTCTACTAGCACTTGCACCACTTGTATTTGGGAATTTTGCATTTGGAGTCTTCCACTCCTTTGGCTTAATCACGGGAGTAGAAATGTTACTCTTGTAGCGGGTGGACTTCTATTCTTTGAGCCATTTCTCGGCTTCAACCGCGGCCTCATATAGACAATGATGAGATCGAAACTTGTGAAACCTCAATTGAGAGGCTATCTCTAAGGTTCAACCCACTCCTAAATCGAAGCACGACCGGCTCATCTTCGTCCACATCCATGTCTAAGGTCATCCGGATTTGCTCAAACTCATTTTAGTACTCTCCAACTGTCTTGTAGCCTTATTTCAACTCATAAAGACGTTTGAGTTGGTCTTGACGATATTGGTAAGTCACATACTTCTCATCCATCACACGAGTTAATTCAGCCCAAGTAAGATTCACGGGCAAAGCATTCCTTCTTCTTGACCTCTTGGTTGCCTCCCACCAAATAGAAGCAAAAGATTCAAAGGAAGATATAGCATATTTGGCTTTCTTCTCATCGGTCATGTCATTGGTGTCAAACACTCTTCCCATGGTTAACTTCCACTCAAGATACTCAACCGGATCACTCCCTTTAAATGTAGGAATAGAAAGCTTCACACTATTGAGATTATTTTTGTCATGACCCCCTCGGTAAGGCTCCGGTTGGCCCCCAAAGTTGTCACCATAAGCATCATAATCCCTCCTACATTTTCCTCCAACATTCCCCATGGGTGGCCCTCGACCTCGGCTTCTACCCCTATTCACATGCCGACCCCAATTCATAGCTCTCCTAAATAGATAGGGAGCTTCATAATCATCATCACCAAACTCGGCTTCCTCCCCTTCTTGAGCTTCATCATCATGCTCAAGAGGTGCAATGTTTCTACGGGCCTTAGGGAGTGGGACATTTCCTTGGGGAGTGCCCAAAATGTGGGGAATGCCCAACACATGCTCACTCCTAGCAAGATCATCTTTAAGCTTTTATTGTCTAACAAATTCGGCAAATTGTTCCAGGGTAATGGTTGAGCCACATGTGCCTTCACCGGTTTCAAGTTGGACACTCGTGGTCCTTCTTTCAAGATTCTCAAGTCTTAGGCTTATACCATCCAACCTAGCCAAGATGGTAGCCAAGACTCCCTTCATAGGATCATCACCTTCACTAGCCATGGTACTGACAAAACAAGCAAACGGTTAGTGAAACAACCTCACACATACACCTCACTTGAATGTCACTCTGGTACACTCGTTTAGTGGTGGGGGATATATCACTCAAGCTTGAACCAAAGGTGAACACGCAATTGAACCACGTTCCTAATCAATAACCAAGCATTCCACAAGATCAAGCACTGAATTGATAGGACTCGATAGACGCTAAGATTTTCAAGTGCGGATGTGAAACAAATGGTTCTACGAATTCTTCTTTGAGCTCCTCTCCACTAAGCATAATAATCCTAAAGGCTCAAATGATTAGTACTAATTGAGTAGGAATGTTACTCTAATAGTACTAAACGGATGCAATGCAATCAAATAAAACACGAAAACTTAGAAGAAAACTACCCAAAACCTCGCTACAGGGTCAGGCGGAGCGCCCAACTTTGGTGTAGTGAGCAAGCCAGGCAGAGCGCCTGAAGCTAGGCGGAGCCCCTAAAGCACTGCACAACTAGATGGAGTGCCTCCAATTAGGCGGAGCGCCCAAACGTTGTTCTTCAGCTTTTTCAACGATGTGTTTCTTCAATTTCAACACAAATTTTGGATCGATTTCACCGTATTTTGTCAAAATCCAAGGTACCCAAAGTTCCATTATGCTAATCTCAATAAATCACAATGATTTTCATCAGCAAACACCCAATAACAAGGCACAATCGTGGTTCAAAGTTTCAAACTTAGGGTTTCAAAAAGGAGGTTATGATTTCTTCAAATCTTTGTTTTACAACTCCAAATCACAAGATATTGGTACCAAATCGATGGGTTTTTGATTTAAAACAAACCCCGATATCAATCAATCAACGGGTCAATCATTCCAAGAAACACAAATAAATTTTTGGTGTTTTTCATCTTTTCAATTTTCTATGTTTTTTTATTTTTCTTCTTTTCCAATAACAAGAACAAGAATCTAAAATAGAGACTAACGTAGGCATGATAAACAAGGGTCGAGGGTTTGTAAAAAAAATCCCGAGCCTTGCACTGATACCAAACTGATGCAGGGAAATCACGGAAGCGATAAAAAGTAAAGAACGAGATACAAGTAAGACTTATGTCGAACTACTACCGAGGTAACTATAAGGAACTAGTCTCGTAATACTCTCGGATCGAGTCAAGGAACATCTAGACGTAAGGACGGTCCTCAAGACACACCTGGATCTTACAAAGTGTCCCGTCGGGTTTGGAATAAAGGTCAATTGGTACCACCAATAGATTCAAATCAAAAAGTAAAGGTTTCTTCCATTAGAGAATCTCATCTCCATTCACTGTGTTCAGAATTCAAGGTAATCTCCCTTCAATGTGTTCAAAATTCAAGGTAATCTTATGAAAATAGAAGAGGACTTGGGTATTTATAGTTTTTCCCAAGTCTAGATAAATTCTAAAACGCCCCACAAGTTGGGTTTAATGAAATAGACCAGGCAGGGTCAAAATAGTAAAAGACTACTCAAAATCCCGGAATTTAGCGCATTGGGCGGAGCACCTGGAGCTAATTCAATTTTGGGATAGAATGTTTCTTGGGCTGTGCGCCTGGACTTGGGTGGAGTGCCCAACTACACAGCTTCCAGGGTGGAGCGCCTAAGGTTCAGGAGGAGCGCCTGGGTCCTCTGGGTGGAGCGCCTGTCCTGATATCATGTTGTACTTCTTCAAATGGCCTCCAAGGCTTCCATCATCAAGACTCTTCCACACCAAGCTTAGGTGCGCGTCTTCGACCACTTTGGCTTGACTCCGAGTGAACGGTCTCGTGATGGTTTGCCCCGCATCAAATTCGGCTCTATGATTATGCTCTTGAATTGTACAAATTCATTCAGGCCAAAATTAAATATCTCATTTACGCTTAGCCTTCAATCCGTAATGTTGTCTTGCCTAAACGACAATGCAAATTCAAAATGTAAGCATCATCGCCTGCTTTCGAATTTTTCTATAAACCCCAAAGATCAATTTCTCTATCTCCGTCAAAATATAATTTTGAAAAGTGTTTGGAATGCAATGCAATATGCTCAAACCTCAATATATTATCAACATACTCTTCTTGACAGAAACTGTGAACAAATTGTTTTCATTATTCTTGTATCACTCCAATACCACGTCTTCTACATCGGTACCCTCAAGTATTATTTTTCTAAATAACAGGCTTTTGTCATACCCGATTTTGGACTCAACTCGAGGCGAGTCGGGTTTCGGATTTGACTGGGTAGCTAGTTTGAGTTTAAATGTTGGAGTCGCCACCTAATAAATTTCCTAGGCATATTAGGTCACGTATTAACTTCTAATTACATTTAAATAATTAATTCAGGGTTGGTCTACGAGTCAGAGATTCAGGTAAGAGGTTTAAGTTAACTCGAGAGGAAGGGGTTAGGCACCTCTCGAGCTCCACAAATGTGGTTACCAGCCGGACTAAATAATGAGAATTCTAAGAATTATAAAAGAATAAATAACTAGCTACAAATAGGAGAATAATTAAATAATCATTTATATGCATATAATGATGAAAAATATTTAAATTCACTAATCGACTTTTCCCAAAGGTACCTCGCAATCAAAATGAAAACGAATTGGTGAATAATAATATTAATAATAATAAAAGTAATAATGATAATAAAAAGATTAGTAGATAATAATAATAATAATTGTAATAATAACGAAAAGTAATGTAAGTAAAAGGATTTTTCTCCTCGCGGTCTTTTTACCTCGTCTCTTATTCAATTTTACCTCGCACAAAATATAGAGAAAATAAGATTAGTATTAATAAAAATAATAATGATAATAAATAATAATAATAATAATAGGGTAAAAATATAATAATAAGGTAAAATAAAAAGGGAAAAGGGATTTTGTAAAAGTGTCGGCTCAGGTGTGTATGAATTGGGTGGAGGTTAGGACATCGATACGGCTGCGAACACGCCGGCCAGTCGTGTTGCCATGACAAGTACCGGTCTCATCACTCCATCAACCGGCTCGTTTGTAATCACCGCTTATACACATTATCATAGCCTTTTGTTTTTAGGGACGTGGGAATGGGATTGTTTATCAGTAGGCCTCAAATAAACAATTATTTTTCTTAGCCGTAATTGGTATAACATTCGTCAATTCCTTTGGTATCCATCAATTTCTTGTGTAGGCCTCAAATAAATGGTTTTTTTCCTTGGCCTAGTTCTTGACTAGTAAGTGCTTAATTAGCATCAATTTGTATCCTGCACTTGTTGCCGAATCTCAAAAAATATGGTCGGTAGTACTTCAATAAAAGCAATAGGCATAACGATAACAATAATACATTAAAACAGGGAGTGAGTCAACCCAATAGCATAAGTGGGCCAATAGCATGATCAAACAAACCCATCTCCATAACAGAACATTAGAGTATCGGGATGAATACTGGAACAGATTTCCAAGTAACCACAGTCAAATAGAACCGGCGGTGCAACCATAGAAAAGAATAGGGGTAAGCGACTGCTCACTGGATTCAGCGATGCCGCTGCTAACCCTACGTCCCTGCAATAGTAAAATTAGCACAAAGCAGAGAAACAAAATACAAATAGGAAACAGGAGGGCAAGCGACGAGATTTTCCAGCGATGTCAAACTCAAAGAGATGGAGCGACTGCCAAGACCCTTTTAATGGCAGCGTCGCTTCGACACCCAAATTTGCAGTTTAAATCCAGTAACAAATGAAAAGGATCGATGTTGAGTTTTCCGATGGTGGTGGTGGTGGCTTTACAGCCGCTGATCCATTTCCTTAACCCCCGATCCCAGTGTTTCTTTACCCTCTCCGTTTTTCCTGGATTAGATCTGTGTCCTTCGACTTCCCACTCCCTCTTTTTTCAGATTGTGTGTGTTGTATGGATTTTGTGGAGGTTGGTTTGAGGTTAACCGATGGTTCGGGTAATGGTGGTGTGGTTTCTGCAGCGGGGGATGAGTATACTGATCTTGTTGTTCCTTGGTGTGTGATGCTCTCTGTTTTTTGTTCTTTTTAGGCGTGTATGTATATCTATGGTGGAAAATGGTGTGAGAGATGGGGGACGATGGCGATGAAAAAGGGAGTCTGGAAGTGTACTGTGATCTGTATAATGGTAAGAATGAATTTGTAACGGAAGAGTAACAAGGTGGGGGTGTCTGGATTTTCGGTTCGTGTCGTGAAAAAGACAAAGGGTAGGGGAGTATCGAGGAGTATGTATATGATTGGTTGTATGTGAGTGTGAGTGCCGATGATGAAGAGGAGTTGGCGTACTGTGTACTTAAGCAAAATGGGGGACGGGAGTAGCCGTAGGAACTAGAGTGATATTAGGGAGAAGTTGTATTGATTTTGGAATTAGTTGAGGAGTGAGGGATTTTAGGAATTGATTTAGGGGAATGATTTTAGGGATAGAGAATTAGGAAAGGTGAGATTAGGGGTTTTGAATTGTTTCCAAAACGGGGAAGGGAAGATAAGTTATGGGGGGATGAACTTGGACGGATTTGAATAAAGAATACGAATATAGACCGCATTTTGTCTAGATTCAAGTAGAGATAGAAATCTTGAAATTAGGTAGAAAATGATGTAATGTAGGAAAATGTATTTGGTTAAGTATTATGTCTAGGTTCAAACGAAATTTGAAGGAATTGAAATAAAGTAAAAAATACATTTTGTATAAGAAAAGTTTAGAAAAATGCATGGTGAAAAATGAATGAATCTAGACGAATACTTGTCTAGATTTAATACGAAGGAGGGTTTTAAAATAGATTAAAAAGAAATATTCTGTAATACGAAAATAATTACAAGAATATTCAGGACAATTCGAACTAAATAATTAGAGGAAAATAGCAATTGATTTCCAACAGAATGAGCGTACCTAGAAAGACAATTGTCCAGGTTCATAGGAAAGATTTAACAAAAGGAGATGGAAAAGTAAGTAAGAAAATAAAATAAAATAAGAAGTGGACATTTTCTTTTAAATTGGCCAATATTCAACTTAAAGGTGCAAATAAAAAATATAGATATACGTATTATAAAATGCACAAATAAATATTAAATAAACTCAAATAAAATTATTTAAATATACATAATCACAAATAATTACTAATTTACACAAATAATCATAAATTGAAATAACCTTGACATGTAGCCTAAGTGACGCAATTATATAATATAGCCACTATTATTATAAATGTACTAATTTTTATAAATAGTCACAGTTTTGATAAATAGCCTAAATGATGTAAAAGTTACGTAATATAGCCACACTTAAGTATATAATATATAAATAGTGGATAACGCACGTAAATGCATGATTTTTAATGCATATTTTGCACAAGTAGTCACATTTTACCTTTAAATTGAATTATCGACAATTTTAGAAAAAAGAGGGACAAAATTGGGTATCAACAGCTGCCCCTCTTTACCCGAGGATGATAAAACAGTCTTGGGGCAAAGATAGTTGACAGAGTAGCCAATTTTCTCATGACTGGAAGGCAAAAAAAATGATTGAATGGGAAACGGGAGTTTGGGGTATTTTTGGCCGAACCCCGGTCTCTTGGTTGCCTACATATCTCGGGTTTCACGAGAACCAGGCCGTGTGTAGTTCTAGAATGACATGTTGCATGTATGAGATGTTTATAGCGCACGATTTAGAATGTAAGGATTAAACTTATCTAAGTATGTAATGTTTAGGTTCGTGTGCGCTTTATCTTTTGGCGAGATAAATAATGAATGGAGAAAAAGAGCTAGCGAAGATGAGATAATATCAATAGACCGAGCGTGGGAAAAGAGGCTTATAATCGTCCTAGTTATGAAGATGGGGCGCGCTGCATACGCATAAAGAGGAGTTTATATGTACATAGTTTCCACTTCGTCTCGATAAATAAGTAAACTCGCCTCCAATATTGCCTTGATTGAGCTGGGAGGAACTTGAGGAGAGAGTTTTATAAATGCGTACGACTGAAATAGATGGGCACGATTAAGCACGAAAACACGCACGATTGACGCAGATAGGCTTGGATAGGCAAAGTAGGCATTAGTTGGAAGGAAATGCAAAATGACATCGTAATTCGCAATGGGGATTAGGTAGATTGCTTGTGGGGGTTCGGCTTTTGGGCATGTCAGAATTCGACAGAACAGGCATTTTGCAGGTAGGACAAAGGCGTTGTCGAAGTCGAGATAACATCGATAGACTGAGTATGGTGAAATAGGCTTGTAAACGTCCTAGTTATGAAGACGTGGTGCACGACATACCCATAAAGAGGGGTTTACATGGGCACATTTTCCACTATAACTCGATAGAGGAGTCACCTTGGCCTCAACATTGTCTTGGATGAACTAACGAATATTAAGGAGTAAAGCATGATGAATATGCACGATTAGGAAGGAATATGAAGCTGGTACTCAATCGGTGAAGAAAGGTCGGGTAGATCACTGCTGCGAGTACGGAACTATAGCTTCGAGCGCTTTGGAACTTGGAAAAAATAGGTAGCTTGCGGGTGCAGCAAAGCATTGTCTATAGGATTAGGCTTTTTTGGAATGATGCTTTGGTATGTATTTGAGGTTTTGTGGTTGCACAATTGGCAGTGATTTTAGAAGCAGGTGTGAGAGTAGGACGCAGGGGTTTGTCGAGAGATCGAAGAGTCCCTACAGCAAGAATCAGGATAAATACAAATAAAGATAAAGATGAAGATAAAGTAAACTTTCCTGTTGAGTTCAGCTCTCTTTTGTCTGGTCCGCTTGCAGGTGCCCAGTGCTAGGGAATGTGTGCTTCTCCTCTGGTGATATCCATTTGCCAAGTGTTTCTTGTCATGAGGTAGTTGCTTTGTCGTGTTGAACTGCTGTTGAACCATCTTGCCAGTGCTACACCGGATTGTATGTCCATTTGCTTTTTCTCCTTTAAATGTGTGCTTGTCACGTCGGGCTGTATATTCCTTTTATATTGGGTCGTGTATCTTTTCATCCAGGGTGTCCTATCATTCTTTCATCTTGGTTGTGCACCCTTTGTTATGCGATATCAGGCTGTGCACCCTCAACCGACGCCTCGGGCTGTGTACCCTAAGCTAATTTAAAATGCAAAACGATATCGGGTTGTGTACCCTCAATCGACACTTCGGGATGTATGCCCTCAGCTAATGAAAAAATGCAAATCGATATCGGGCTGCGTAGCCTCAATCGACGCCTCGGGTTGTATGCCCTCAGCTAATGTAAAACTACGAATCGATATCAGGTTGTGTACCATCAATCGACATCTTGGGTTGTATGCCCTCAGCTAATGTAAAAATGCGAATCGATATCGGGCTGCATACTCTCAATCGATGCCTCGGGTTGTATGCCCTCAGCTAATTTAAAATTCAAATCGATATCGGGCTATGTACCCTCAACCAACGCCTCGGGTTGTATGCCCTCAGCTAATTTAAAGTGCAAATCAATATCGGGCAGTGTACCCTCAATCGACGCCTTGGGTTGTATACCCTCAGCTAATGTAAAAATGCAAATCTATATCGGCTGCGTACCCTCAATCAACGCCTCGGGATGTATACCCTCCGCTAATGTAAAAATGCAAATCAATATCGGGCTGCGTACCCTCAATCGACGCCTCGGGTTGTATGCCCTCTGCTAATGTAAAAATGCGAATCGATATCGGGCTATGTACCCTCAATCGATGCATCGGATTGTATGCCCTCAGCTAATTTAAAATGCAAATCCGACACCTCGAGTTGTATGCCCTCAGCTAATTTAAAGTGCAAATCGATATCAGGCTGTGTACCCTCAATCAATGCCTCGAGTTGTATGCCCTCAGCTAATGTAAAAATGCGAATCGATATCGGGCTGTGTACCCTCAATCGACGCCTCGGGTTGTATGCCCTCAGCTAAATAAAATGAAAATTCAACACCAGGCTGGATACCCTCAGTCGATGCATCAAGAGTAGTGTCCAACAGGTAGAATGCTATTGTACGTCATGCGATGTGCTAAGGAAGCTATCATGTTGCTGCTGTAAGGACTTTTCTTGAAATTTTTGAGGGGACCTCAAAAATTTCTGACCCAGTCTCAAGTTTGCGTCTTTTGAAATTTTTGAGGGGATCCTCAAAAATTCTGCCCCAGTTTATTATTTATGACAGATCACCGAGAGAAGGTGGTTGCATTGCACTGAATTCAAGATGTATTGGCTAGGGTATTCATTCATCCTTTAGTATGGCGATTTTCTGTGTTGATGACTATGTGTATGTGGATATTTTCAGACGGAAGGTTTGATATTTGGATTTTGCTGGATTTAGAGATTGTCTAGAATTGTATTTGTCTTGGGTTGTGATGGGGTGCCCTCATGTTTCGTGATTTTCTGTTCGACGGTTATGGAGCTAACTTTGATGGATTGGCCTTTGTAGAAAGTGTGTTCGTGGTTTCGGAGTTGTAGTTTCCCTTTGTCGGTTTTGGCTGTACCACCATTTTGCTTTGGGTCAATCAGGCTCTGAACTTTGCGTTTTGGTGCTGGATGTCTTGCGGTGTTATGGTATGGAATGTTTGAGTGTAGATCTCGTTGGATCGAATTTAGGAATGGGTATCCATGGAGTAATTTGTCTGCTGTCATTTGGATTGGGCTAAAGGAACAAAGGCGCGAGGTATGTCTTTGATTGTGTTGAGCCTGATAGCGTTGTAGTTGGAAGTCTTGGCGGGGGAGGGTTGTTTATTGTTTAAGTTTCGGTGCAATGTGAGATTTGTGAACTCGGTCATATAGTGATTGGATTTCTTTGATGTGACTCTCGTGTGAGGGTAATGCATATTGTACGTTATTGGGGTTGTCTGAACACTCTTGGTGTCATATGGTGATGGTTTAAAGGACTTTGTTGTAGGAGAAACATTTTCAGTTCGGCTTGCTATTTAGGCTTTTTCGAATGCAGATTCTTGACCGATTTCAGTGTTCAAGCGCGAAGCAACCTTAGTAAAGTGGTGAAATGCACAAAAGAATGTGGGCATGTTAGCAAGGATTTGAAGTAAAAATGACATACGAGCTTAAGAGAATGCCTAGACCACAGATGATGGATTAGCGCTTGAATTTGGAGATCGTGATAGATCGTATAGATATCACAAGAGATTGCCTAAGTGCTTTATGTAGCAGTCAAGGCAAGGATTTCGGCCCAACAACCGACGTTTGTTTAAGTGGGAGGTGAGGAGCTGAATGTCAATGAAAGGCGGTAAAGACATTGTGTTAAGGAGTAGATTGTGTTGTGTGACAGAAAGGGTTGTTGGTTTTTGTCGAATACCAAGACCTTGAGTGCATTTGTCATCCTTTCTTGCAAATTTGCTTGTCATGACGCCTATGTGTCTTTCAAAGAGGTTTTCAACGTCTTTCATACTCGTCGACCAACTGCTGCAATGTAGTCTTTGCACCAACTTTCCTTGTTGGATAATATCTCATTGCTGAGCTACCGAACTCAATGTAGGTTGCCCATGCCATGTCTGCTCTTGCATTGTTGTCTCCTATTATAGTTGTTGTCATGAGAATTCATATCACCCCAATAAAGTCTTCCACCAGAATTGCTCCAAGAAGTCTATTCGACTATGCTTTTGTATCAGCTCGACTCTTGCTATGGTAAGAGTCTGAAATAACTTCATCGCCTTGCTTTATCTTTTCTAGGGGATAAAAATATGCTCCCAGATACTCCAAGGGTCTCTAGGTTTGTCATATAATGATGGCTTTGTCATTATGTCTTTGCCCCTCATATTCGAGTTGAATTGGTTTCTTATTTTTGGTTGTTGTGCATAAGGATTTGCTACACCTCTGTCTTTCCAATATTATCTTTCACTGGCCCTTTGAATGCTTGGGAGAGTTGGAAAGTGTTTTGGGTCACAGTCATGTATTGTAAGTGGTGTGACTGTATAGACAGGTGCAACAAAATGATTTTTGGATGTTGGTGTCAAAAGGTTTTGAGGTGAGCCATGTATGCCTTTGAGTTTGACCGATATTTTCCTTGCTTTGTCAATTTCTCTCCATGTGCATAGTGTTTTTCGGAATAGTTGAGGTACTAGGACAATAAGCCAGGCAGTTTCCAATCTCTTGCACAATTGAGTATGGGATTCGGCTAGTGGAGTGTAGTTTCTTTTTGATTTTTTTAGTTTGCATCAAGGCGAGGTCTTAGGAGGGTATGGTAGTGTATTTTCGGTAGTTGGATTGGTTGTTTTGCTAGTATGGTGGATGATTTGGTGTTGGGATGTGGAATATAGGTCAAGTGGGTTGAGTGTTGTAAATAGGATATTTAGGTGGTATATGAGGGTAGGGATAAAACGGTGGCGCTGTTTGAAAATAGTGGTTGAAGATAGAGTCTTGAATGGTTGCGACGAAAGAGACTTCATCTTTCTTCTTTTGAAAAGGCTCGTATTTTCAGACTGGCTAGCCTTATTGGTAGTTTGTAGTGCAGCGGAGGTAATGTAGAGTTAGGAGAGGGCTGGTGGGACATGCTGTGAAAACTTTCTTATTTCGAAAAATCCCTGACAAGTGCACTCGCTTAACCATGTCCTTTGCCTTGGTATTCAACTCGAGCCAACCTTTTGGTAATAGACTTTGAGTTTGGTAGGTGAATTTAGAGACAGTTTGGACATGTGAAAGATTTTAGATATCAGTATTTGGTCATGGAGGCGATTGAATTTTAAAGAGAGATTCCTTAGGTAGAAAGAGACTCAAACAACAAACGAACTCATGCAATGCACACATATCAAATAAGAAATGCATCTTATAATATGAAGGACCGTTTTACGCACGATGATTTTGAAAAGTGCTTTGTGCCACATGTATCATTTCGTTTCCTAACAAAATGCGGAGCCTAAAAGATAATATTATATTTATTGGACTTTTGTTACATTGGATGATATTGAAACAGTGTAAGAAAAAACAAACATCGCTAGAGGGTTAGATCATGGCCAGGTGAACATATTTTATGCTGATCCTTCCCCAGAATATTCTTCTTCTTCTTCTTCCTCGGTCGAGTCTTCCTCGGACAAGCTTGCCTCTGATGAGTATCCTTGGAAGATGATATTGTCTGCATCAGTTAAGAGCCGGGATATGTCAAATGTGAAGTTCTTCAACATTTCCCAATCCTTTCTTCCTTTCTCCTCCATTCCTTTATTTGCCACAGAGTTCATCACCTCACTAGCCCATATGCCAATAGACTTTATGCGTTTTGTCAGGAGTTCTGCCTTACTGCGCCATTTGCCTTTTTCTTCGTTCTTCGCTTTGACCAAACTTTGCTTTTTTGCTATTCTCCCTTTTGCCCTTGTCAATTGTTTGTGCAACCTTTTGTACTTAGATTCTAACTTATCGGTATTTTTTTTCCTTTTTGATGTTGCACTTGGTTGAATTGCCCTTGCTATGTCTTTCCTAAGCCAGTCTGGATAGTCTTCGTCATCGCCAGCATCAAACCTGTCTCGTCCAATAGTCTCAGTTCCCATTCGTTGCCTTTCTTTCTAAAGTTCCATTATCTTGTCTTTAAATGGGATCACTCCTCCAACAATGTTTGCTTTGAATCTTCTGATGTCTGCAATTTGGGGTACAGTCTACTTTCTCCCTGCTTGTCTAAGTGTTCTTCAAAGAGTGTATGGATAAACTCCTCTAAAGCCCACTAAGATGAGAAATGAGTCTTTTTCGGACCATGTGATTACTGTTGTGCTGGGGAAGTAATCAAACGTCCATTGAATGTTTTCAGGTGTCAGTTGACAGAACACGTGGTGCCAACCATTGGCAGTTATTGGTCGGTCCCACTTCTCAACAGTGCTGTCAACGCAGGCGGTATGAGTCAAGATGTAGTTTTCTTTCGGTATGGAATGGAAAGCTTGGTCTGTGTTGTCCATCCTTTGCAAATGCTCCATCAGCCAAATTTGTAAAAGCAAATTGCAACCTTCAAAGAAACCAACGCCCTTCTTGCATCTTTCTAAGGCTCGATACATCTCAGCAACAATCATCGGTACTAAAGTGTATTTCTTGTTAGTGTCTTTGAGTAAGGCATCAGCGATTGAAACCATGCAAACATCAACTTGTCCTTTGTGTTGTGGAAAGACGGCAGTCCCTAAAAAGCTGGTGACAAAAGCAAGTACTCGTCGCTCTTGCCAATCTGCCTGGTCAACGTTGAAATAACCTTCAGATTTTTGAAATGCTTCTCTATACCCAAATTTGATGTAGAGGGAAATTAGGGAAATTCCCGATTGTCGTATTCTGTCTGTGCATAATTCGGTCTTAAACCCTACCATTTCGAAGAACTCCTCGGCTGTAGTGTTCTTAGGCATCAAGACTTCTTCACTTTCAAATGGCAATTGAGTTAACCCGCCTATTTTTTCCAGTAGTGGTATCAACTCTACACTCCCAAAGTGAAAAAACTAGTCGGTCTGTATCCCAATAGTGTACTGCTGCTTCTATCATCCCCTTCACTGCAGTGTATTCCATTAGTGAAATCATACTCCCCAATACAATTTTTACTTGATCTTTTTGATCTGTACTTAGGTTTCCCCACCAATCTCTAAGCAATTGCGGGATTTCAACAACCATGTCAAATGTTCTAGTGGCCATAATCTTTTTGGAAAAGGTAAAGGATGATAGGAGAAGGGAAGGAGAAAATGCCTAAAATTCGCTTTATAGTGAACAAATGATCAACGTATGGCACAATTTTTTGAAAACAATGCAACGGAGAATATGAGGGGATGTGTCGTTGTGGATTGAGAACCCTTTAGACACTTTTGAAGGAGATTGCTAATGGACTTGTGACATGCCAAGGAAGTCAAGTCTTTATATAATGCTTAAAAGATAAACGTGTGCTATGTGTCATCCCGTCTATCGAGCGGTCATTTCTGCTTCGAAATGGGCCTTTAATGCCTTTTCGGTTGCCATTTAAGCCTTTGAATAGCATTAAATACATAATGATTCCAATTCTTTGGGAATAAACGGTCGTTTCTGATCCAATTTGGGCTTTTAACGCCTCCTAGGTTACCTTCATGCCTTTGAATAGCATTGAATACATGATAAGTCTGACTGTTTATGAATAAACAATCAATTCTGATCCAATTTGGGCTTTTAACTCCCATTAGGTCACCTACGTGCCTTTGAATGGCGTTGAATACAGAATAACTTCGACTGTCTATGAACAAACGATCATTTCTGATGCAATTTGGGCTTTCAACGCCTCTTAGGCAGCCTTTGTGCCTGTGAATAGCACTGAATACATAATAATACCAACTGTTTATGGATAAACAATCATTTCTGATTCAATTCGGGCTTTTAACGCCCATTAGGTTACCTACGTGCCTTTGAATGGCATCGAATACAGAATAGTTTCGACTGTCTATGAACAACCAATCATTTCTGATGGGCTTTCATCACCCATTGGGTAACCTTTGTGCCCTTGAATAGCACTGAATGCAGAACATCACCAATTAACGATCCATATTCTGCACGTCCAACCCTTTAAGCAAATGCAAATAAATCATGTTTGACACTCTTTGGGGGTTAAAAACCTATTCGGATTGTTTGAATAAGTTGGCCTATCGGACTTGAGAACAAGTCGACTAATGACATATCATGATGCATGATTCCTAGTGTTGCTACTAAGGAATGGAGTTAGCTAGACCGGGTTTTATTATCCTCCCAAGCGGACGACTTGGGAGTGGGAACGTCTCGGACCAGATAGATTCCAGTTCGTTCCCCCTAAAGGAATTTTTATGTGAGGGAAGGGGCGGTTATAACCACCGTATTTTCAACGCACGATTTAGAAAGTTGCCACGAGTGGCGGAAGATATGCATGATATGCATAAGTTTAAAAATATATAAGTTTTAAAAGAAATGCACAAGTTTGAAAGAAATGCACATGTTCCCTAAAAATGCTTAAGTGTTGTAAATATGCACACATAAGAATATTTTACAAAATAAGTTTAACAAAGGATAACAAAACAAACACAAATTAGTGCAAAATAGAATTAACAGACAATATTGAATTAAGTAAAATGATTTTAAAGAAAAGGAATTTAGAAATTTTATGGAAATGACGCATATATTGAAGTATTTCAAAAATGATTTTAAAAAAATAGGAGTAAAAGGGAAAATGAAACAAACAACTTAGTTTCAAAAATAGGATAATAGAAACTAGACAATAAAGAAAATACAAAAGGAATTATGACGTGAAATTGTGCGAAATAGTTGAAGTGAGGGACGTTGTAAGAACCTTCCAAGAGTGGGTTTAGACCAGGTTCTCTCAAATGGACTATTTGGAAGTGAAAAAATTTGGAACCGTCGGCTGTACCACGGACTCGACCTATTTCCAAAATTTTTTCGAACGGCCGTCGAACTGACGCAACCGTCTTTCAAATATAGTGCACGAGTAAACTTTGACAAAGTGTCGGATATGATGATAGACAAAACAAAATACCAATAAATAAAGAAAATTCCAATAAAACATAAAGTTAAACTTAGAACCTGCAAAAGGAAAAAAAAAAAAAAGAAGAAATTTTAGTTTCGAGAAATAAAAACAAAATAAATGTAAAAAATCCCAATTATAAGTCCGTTATGGTTAGAACCTTAAAAAAAGGTTCCCCAACGGAGTCGCCATTCTGTCATACCCGATTTTGGACTCAACTCGAGGCGAGTCGGGTTTCGAATTTGACTGGGTAGCTCGTTTGAGTTTAGATGTTGGAGTCGCCACCTAATAAATTTCCAAGGCATATTAGGTCACCTATTAACTTCTAATTTCATTTAAATAATTAACTCTGGGTTGGTCTACGAGTCAGAGATTCAGGTAAGAGGTTCAAGTTAACTCGAGAGGAAGGGGTTAGGCACCTCTCGAGCTCCACAAATATGGTTACCGGCCGGACTAAATAATTGGGATTCTAAAAATTATAAAAGAATGAATAACTAGCTACAAATAGGAGAATAATTTAATAATCATTTATGTACATATAATGATGAAAAATATTTAGATTCACTAATCGACTTTTCCCAAAGGTACCTCGCAATCAAAATGAAAGGAGTTAATGAATAATAATATTAATAATAATAAAAGTAATAATGATAATAACAAGATTAGATGATGATGATGATGATGATGATGACGACGACGACGACGACGACGACGACGACGAAAAGTAATGTAAGTAAAAGGATTTTTCTTCTAGCGGTCTTCTTCCCTCGTCTCTCATCCAATTTTACCTCGCATAAAATGTAGAGAAAATAAGATTAGTATTAATAAAAATAATAATGATAATAAATAATAATAATAATAGGGTTAAAATATAATAATAAGGTAAAATAAAAAGGGAAAAGGAATTTTGTAAAAGTGCCGGCTCAGGGACGTCGATACGGCTGCGAACACGCCGGCCGGTCATGTTGCCATGCCAAGTATCGGTCTCATCACTCCATCACCGGCTTGTTTGTAATCACGGCTTATACACGTCATCATAGCCTGTTGTTTTTAGGGACGTGGGAATAGGATTGTTTAACAGTAGGCCTCAAATAAATAATTATTTTCCTTGGCCGTAATTGATATAACATTCGTCAATTCCTTGTGTATCCGTCAATTCCTTGTGTAGGACTCAAATAAATGGTTATTTTCTTTGGCCTAGTTCTTGACTAGTAAGTGCTGAATTAGCATCAATTGGTGTCGTGCATTTTTTTCCAAATCTCAAAAAAATATGGTCAGTAGTACTTCAATAAAAGCAATAGGCATAAAGATAACAATAATACATTAATACAGGGAGTGAGTCAACCCAATAGGATAAGTGGGTCAATAGCATCATCCAACAAACCCATCTCCATAACAGAACATCAGAGTATCGGGATGAATACTGGAAACAGATTTCCAAGTAAGTAACCACAGTTAAATAGAACCGGCGGTGCAACCATAGAAAAGAATAGGCGTAAGCGACTGCCGGCTGGATTCAGTTGTGCTGCTGCTAACCCCGACGTCCCTGCAATAATAAAATCAGCACAAACAGGAGAAACCAAATACAGATAGGAAACAAGAGGGCAAGCAACGAGATTTTCCAGCGATGGTGAACTCAAAGAGATGGAGCGACTGCAAAGCCCCTTTTAATGGCGGCGTCGCTTCAACACCCAAATTCGCGATTTAAATCCAGCAACAAATGAAAAAGATCGACGTTGAGTTTTCCGATGGTGGTGGCGGTGGCTTTACAGCCGCTGACCCATTTCCCTAACTCTCGATCCCAGTGTTTCTTTATCCTCTCTGTTTCCCCTGGATTAGATCTGTGTCCTTCGACTTCCCACTCCCTATGTTTCTAGATTTGTGTGTCTGTGTTGTATGGATTTTGTGGAGGTTGGTTGGAGGTTAACCAATGGTCCGGGTAGTGGTGGTGTGGTTTCTGCAGCGGGGGATGAGTATACTGATCTTGTTGTTTGTTGGTGTGTGATGCTCTCTGTTTTTTGTTCTTTGTAGGCGTGTATGTATATCTATGATGGAAAATGGTGTGAGAGATGGGGGAAAATGGCAATGGAAAAGGGAGCGTGGGAGTGTACTGTGATCTGTATGATGGTGAGAATGAATTTGTAACGGAGGAGAAACGAGGTGGGGGTGTCTGGATTTTTGGTTCGTGTCGTGAAGAATACAGAGGGTAGGGGAGTATCGAGGAGTATGTATATGATTGTTTGTAATTGAGTGTGAGTGTCGATGATGAAGAGGAATTGGCGTACTGTGTACTTAAGCAAAATGGGGGACGGGAGTAGCAGTTGGAACTAGAGTGATTTTAGGGAGAAGTTATGTTGATTTGGGAATTAGTTGAGGAGTGAGGGATTTTAGAGATTGCTTTAGGGGAATGATTTTAGGGATAGGGAATTAGGAAAGGAGAAGTTAGGGGTTTGAATTGTTTCCAGAATGGGGAAGGGAAGATAAGATATGGGGGGATGAACTTGGACAGATTTGAATAAAGAAAACGAATATAGACCGCATTTTGTCTAGATTCAAGTAGAGATAGAAATCTTGAAATTAGGAAGAAAATGATTTAATGTAGGAAAATGTATTTGGTTAAGTATTATGTCTAGGCTCAAACAAAATTTGAAGGAATTGAAATAAAGTAAAACATACATTTTGTATAAGAAAAATATAGAAAATGCATGGTGCAAAATGAATGAATCTAGACGAACACTTGTCTAGATTTAAGACGAAGGAGGGTTTTAAAATAGATTAAAAAGAAATATTCTAGAATACGAAAATAATTACAAGAATATTCAGGAGAATTCGAACTAAATAATTGGAGGAAAAATAGCAATTGATTTCCAACGGAATGGACGTATTGTTCAGGTTCGTACGAAAGATTTAACAAAAGGAGATGGAAAAGTAAGTAAGAAAATAAAATAAAATAAAAAGTGGACATTTTCTTTTAAATTGGCCAATATTCAACTTAAAGGTGCAAATAAAAAATATAGATATACGTATATTATAAAATGCACAAATAAATATTAAATAAAATCAAATAAAATTATTTAAATATACATAATCACAAATAATTACTAATTTGCACAAATAATCACAAATTGAAATAACCTTGACATGTAGCCTAAGTGACGCAATTATATAATATAGCCACTATTATTATAAATGTACTAATTTTTACAAATAGTCAGTTTTGATAAATAGCCTAAATGATGCAAAAATTACGTAATATAGCCACACTTAAGTATATAATATATAAATAGTGGATAACGCACGTAAATGCATGATTTTTAATGCATATTTTGCACAAGTAGTCACATTTTACCTTTAAATTGAATTATCGAAAATTTTAGAAAAATGAGGGACAAAATTGGGTGCCTAACAGTTTTCAACTCTTAACTCCACCATGAGGACTTCCACTTATTTCATCATATTAATAAATGTTTCATAAAAAAAAGTATTTGTTTTTGCGTCAGGAGGTCAATATGGACCTCTAGCTTTCATGGTGGTGATTTGAGAATTATTGATGAATGAATTGTTTCAATAGAGTTTTAGTAAGTAAATGTCAAAATCTAACTTGATGGTGCAATATAATTGATCATTTGTTGAGTTTCATTTGGGTCAATTTGTAGTTTAAGAGTGATCAACTTGAGCTTAAGGGCCAACGACTTGGCTGTTGGAGGTTATTAGTGTTAAAGAAGATGGTATTGTTATTAATGGAATAATGAACTTGTTCTTCAAAGTTAAGGGACTATTTCAGAGAGTGTTAGGATTTATTGTCCTGAATTTCTAATCAATCAGAACTCCGTTTTTTAAGAAAATGAATTCTAAAAGGAATGAAACTCATCCATTGGTATTATCTTTTTGTTGGAAAATAAGTTATGAAAATCTATAAATTCAGATCTCTTATTCACAACAACACCAAAAAAACTCCACAATGTAGCCATTAGAGGAATTTTATGGAGGTGAGACTTTTCTTCCCATATGATGTAGGCCTATTGGTCAAACCAGTTTTAATAGAGTCTTTTGTGATATGTTTTTATGTCTGATTTATTGTCATCCAAGATTTTCTTTGTTAACTTCCGCATGCACCATGTTGTTTCAATCCCAACAAGTGGAGAGATAAAGATTATGTGAAGAAGAGAGAAAATTATTTTGTCCAAAATTGAGGCCAAGGGGAGAATTATTTGGTTTTATTACCCTGAATTTCTAATCTATCAGGACTCTGTTTTTTTAAGGAACAAAATTCTAAAAGGGATGAATCTCATCCATTGGTATTATCTTTTTCTGGGAGAATAAGTTATGAAAATCTATAAATTGAGATCTCTTATTCACAACACCAAAAAACTGCACAATGTAGTCATTAGGAAAATTTTATGTAGAGGAGACTTTTCTTCCCATATGATGTAGGCCTATTAGCCAAACCAGTTTTAATAGAGTCTTTTGTTATATATTTTTACGTCTGATTTATTGTCATTCAAGATTTGTTTTGTTAGATTCCGTATACACCATATTGTTTCGATCCCAACAGAGAGCTCTAAGAAAAATTTGAACCTTCTCACTTGGCCCTTGGGCATATTATTCCCAATTTAGTATCAAAATGAAAATCTAGTCAATTTCGCATCATTCTGGAGAATATTTGGACGGTCCCTTGCTTAATATTGCAAGCTTCAAATATTTTATGCCACACATTTTCTAACATATTTAATACCATAAGTTTATTAAATCTTTTACTTTTCACTAAACTTTGTATACAATCAACTATGTCATATACTCCCTCCATCTCAAATTATTTATTCTTTTCTTTTTTGCATGCCCCTTAAATAATTTAACGAGGAGACATTATTGACTATTTCATTCACCTTATTATTCTCTCTTCAATAAATGTTATCTCTAGTTGTAATTTGAACAATAATAATTACTAAGGGTAAGATGAGAAAAAATAAAAAATTTTATCTTGAACTCCTAAGTGGACAATTATTTTGAGACGACTATTTTTAGTAAGGAGGAAAAATATTTTAAGACGGAGGAAGTAGATTGAGCTGAAAGAAATAATATATTCTGAAAACTTATACGTATTGAATAGTGAATGCTCTGGACAAGCGTGTCTTGCTCTAGTAGATGAGTAGGTTGGAATTTCGACGCTCGTGAAAGGTAAGTGCGAAACTGATTTTTAGGTGGAGAGAAAAGAAGTAGTTAATATTCGATCGAGTTTAACTAATATACACTGATAATGTAAGAAAATATTTACACAAGCAGGTCATCTCTATTATCTATGGGTGATCTCCATAAAAAGTGGGATTTAAAATTTGATAATAAAACAAGTTACCTGCTACATCAGATATAAATAATTTGTCTATGCAAACTTTTCCTTACATCATCGATGTATATTAGTTAAATTCTACCCAAAATAGTCAGATTCAAATACTAAAATGTTTTCCATATCGATGGACTTTTAGACCAGCCTTTCCCACATTTCCTCTTCTTTTTTTTCTCTATTTCAAGCTCTTTTAATTAGCATGACGAATTCCCTAAAGAGAAACAACTTCCTTTTAAGATGAGAACCGGCCACATGGCAAAAGTGAAGTTGATGAAATCCAGACATTGGCAAACAGAAAAGCTCTTCTCGTTGAGTGCATGGCGGCAGACAAGCACGAAACACTGATACCTTCCTCTCCACGTTACAATACTCATTTCCGCATCCCCCAACTGTTCAAGCCCCACTAATAACGGTCCCAAAGCACTCATTCACTTCGAACTTCAATACTTCATTGAAAATGATAATTGAATAAAGTAACAAAACAAAAAGGATAAAGAAAAGAGACAGAGAATGATGCCAAAGTTACCTTTCCCCAGTTTGTTTAGGGTATACCACCATGGATGTGATTGTAATGATCCTTAATTTCTGCTTTTACAATGGATCTTGTGTTTGAGCTTTAAGAATCATCTCTTTTAATAAAAAATGATATATCTTGTATAGTACGAAACACATCTGTCAAATTTTAACTAAGTCGAATAAGTGTATTTTGGATGCCTAATTCTTAAAGAATGATATATTTTGCATAGTAATTTTATTATTAATTTTTGTGTCAAGTCAAATTATGACAAATGAAGTTAATAGAGTAATAATTGGGACAACTAAAAATTACTGGGTAGTACTTTTCAATAGTCTCCAGATCCTACTACTGGTAACTTCACTGACACATGGATCATAACTAATTTTCACGAAAAATCATTGCCAGTGGAATGCATGCAAATAAACTTGTTCCCTTTTGTATGCGTACCTGATTTGTTAACGTGAATTTGAAGGTAAAAATTTGGAGCCCTAGTCTTCTGCTTTCACTTGGGATTTGCGAACGTGGAAAATTTTGGTGTTTGTACCAAATGTTTGACTTCTGTACTCTCCCTATAAAGATCGCCTTGTATTCTGCCTTCATTCTTTGTCTTTGAATACTTGAAAAAACAGACATACCCCAATGAAGGAAGAAGCTATGAAAATGGTGGTACCTGTTAAAATGGCAAGCTTACTACTAGTACTCCTAATCTTAATTGCTCAGATTTTTCCAAAGACAAATTCTTACCAAGGTATGTCTTTACTTCACTATTTCATTTTGGATTCACTACTCTTTAGAACCAATAACTATTACTCCCTCCGTTTCAAAATGGTTGTTATAGTTCGGATTTCGAGAGTCAAACGAGTTTAACTTTGACCGTAATATTTTCATATGTCTTTTAAATATTTTGAATTAGTAATTATTGTAACTTATAGTACTTTTTATGTAGTTTCTAAATATATAAACATCATTACAAAAAACTTAAAGATTATATGTTTAAATTCACGGTCAAAATAAACTCATTTGACTCTCGAAATTTGAACTATGACAACCATTTTGGAACGGAGGGAGTATTATTTTACTCCTCAACGACTAAATTGCCATATTTTGCTGGGAATTTTGTCTTGTAGGCGGCAATATTGCGACCCAAAGAAGCATTTCAGCCCCAAATGGAAAGGTTTTGTAAATAGTCAATCATTTTGTTATATTTATCAGTTTGCGTTTAACCATCCGATGCTATGGGGTTTTTGGGATTTTAATGCTCTTTACATAGAGGATTCCATTTTTAAGGCTCCGAGAGTTCTGGTTAAGAGTCACATTCCTTGGTGTTTTTTTTTCGGAGTAGTTTCTTTACTTTGAAACCCCAATGTAACAACCAGAGCATACAAACTATACATTTTCACAGTAGCGAATTCAACTATGAGTTACCATTGCTTTAGGATTGAATCTTATATGTTTGTACAAAACAAGTATAAATAATGATATACCATAATGCATTATGTTAACTCAAAAACTCATGGCGTCTAAATTCTAGCTGCCACTGCATTTTTAGATTACATAATTATGTTTATAGAATTGATTAATGTGGATATTAATAGGCAAATACTGATGGAGAACATGAAGCAGCTGTGATAGGAGGAATCAAACTGAACGGTGTACCCCAAATGACATATACAGAGAAAGTGAAGGATGTCTTTGCAACAAAGAAAGAGAAGGTGGCCTTAAATGTAAAAGGAGAACAGATTATGAGTAGACGTCCACTCTCACAGTCTGGAAGGAAAGATAGGGCCGGACATGTAGCATTTACAGCAGATTATAAATCACCTAGGCATCACCCTCCTAAGCACAACTGAGTATGAGAACCAATAACAGATCGTTCAGCTACTTTTGTGCACTTATATTATCTTAATTAGTCTTCTTTTTAATATCTTCCCCTTCGTAGCTCTTGATGTGTTATACTTGTTTTATGTGAAAATTATGGATGAGCAATGATGGGATATGCTCATTAATCTCAATCCTGTGTTCAGTCAGATGTTCATGTTTTCCAATTCAGAAACCTGACCGACGGATTTAAGCTTATACGTCCTAGAATTATTCAAAAGACCTTATTTAACTTCTCTTTCCTATATCCGCAACCCATCACCTCTTGTAGTTTACATGTACTGTGTATTATTTTTGTGAACTGAGTCAACATACGAACTTGCAGGCTAATTACGAACTTCTTCAAAAAGCTGCTAACAAGCTCTTGAGCTACTTGCAGGCTATTTAGTAGCTTAATCCAAGCTTCTTTGGGAAGCTATATGACTACTGAAAGAACATTCACAATCAGTTTATTCATAACACTTTTCTTGATGTTCATTAATATATAATTACTGTGTCTCGTTAAAATCCTAGAAGGATTAAAACTTGTGAGAAGATCCTAATGTAAAAAGAAAGTACACATATCTAGTGATACACATTAGATGCCTCGTTAAAAACCTAACTATGATAACCTAATGCGACCAGATCCCAGTTAATGTAGCGGAAGCAATTCCAGAATTACAAGCTCACATGTAATCCATACAACTAGAACACAATTCATTTTTGCATAAACATAAAATGGAATACTTCTTGAAGCGTGGCAACAACCATGAGACGAGCCTTCAAGCACGAGCTACATCATCCACAGGATCGTCCTCTAGTTCCATGATCTTCAGTTGTATGCTCGAACAATACCCAGACCAATAATATTTGGATGAAACAAATATTCCATAGAGAGGAAAAAACTCAATATGTTTATCTTTTCCACAACCGGGACCTCATAATCAATTAATGAGGCTTCCAATTATGAAATTAACTCTTTTTATCCAGAATTAACCTTTCCAAAAAAAATAATAAAATATTTTCACTAGAAATTTGTAATTACACTCCTCAATTGAGTTTTGAATTCTTCCATCATATATTGACTAAATGAATATCCTTTAGACTTCCACCTAAATTATTCCATGTGCAAGATACAAAATCCACTGGCCAGATTTACATGTAGAAACTTATAAGCTTTCATAAAGGGGTGTCATCAATCTCTATATCGAGACATGGATTCTATCAACTAGCTATCACTTTGCAAACTGATATTATCATTATCCAACTTATCAGAAATTATATAACCCAAATATCCTAGACCTCACCTATTGATAAATCAAGACAATGAATAATATATACAACTAATAATAGATATATCAAAATTAAGAGTATAACTATATTTGATGAGCTAGAGAGTTTGTTTTATATAGTCAGTACAACAACGCTTGTCTCTACTTGATCTGTTCAATGCACATAAAGCGCATTAGATTATACCGTTCTCATAACCAAGATAAATTATATATAATCTAATACTACAATCATTCCGATGGCTTTGTCAAATTTTCATCTTACAATGAGAACATTACTTTACTATTTAATGGAACCGATGATTTATTCTTCCATGTATAAGATTGGCTCTTCATTAAATTTAATAAATAAATATTCAAATTGTTCAACAAGGAATAATCTAACAAAAACCGCATGGTTATTAGTAAATCCCAACAAATGAAATGAGAGTGCAACAAATATGTTAGTTTCCATGATCAATATATCAATTTAGATCCTTAAATCTTTGCATTCCAACTTTGTGGAGCAATTTTGCAAGCCTAAAATAGAATGGTTTATTAAGGTTTTACAATTTTGCAGGTCTAAATTTTGTTAAAATAAAAAATAAAAAATAAAAAAATTTATTAAGGTTTCTAGTAAAAAAGAATTAAGTTAAAACAAAAAAGTGTAGAGCAGAACAAAGTTCCGGTAATATTTGGGAGAAAATTTGTTAAATAATTAGAAATAGTATGGTAAATAAAAAATTTTGATATATTTAGTCTTGAAAAATTAATAAACTACTTCTGCTTTTGTTTGCAGGAAGAAGCAGCTATTTGTAGCTTCTCCCTAATGGTAGAAAAACTGTTTCTGCTTCTTCTCAAAAGCATTATTAAATTTTGGCCAAACACCTAAAATATCTTCAAAAAAGCTTATTTACCAAGAAAAAGAAAATGCACTTTTAGCTTCCCATAAGCTTGGACAAACAAGCTATTAACTCCCTACCGATCATCATCATCATCATCAGCATATCATACTACTATAAAAGTATGTCCTCCTAAATATAGAAAGTTGGATTACTTAAATGCCCCTATAAAATCTAAATATACCCTATTTAAAAAAGGAAAAAGAAATAAGAAAACCAACGTCACATACAATTCTTCATGAATAGACACAATTGTTCCAAATTGGAACATTGTTTCCCGACTACATCTCAAAAGGTGCAAACATAAGACTCTACTTTCCTTTGTTTTCATAATCAACGTGTAACAACTGATGGTGTGGCATTTTGAACTATACAACTAATGGTGTGGCATTTTGAACTAAGGATGCTTTTCCAGAAAGAATAAAAGAGGCCATTACACAAATTATTCTTATATTGATCATGCATTGAAGTCAGCAAATATTTTTTACCTTTAACCAACGCTGACACTAAACCTTGCAAAGCATGAATTATCTAAGCAAAACACTGATGTTGATCTGATCCCAATTTGCAAGGGCCCATTTGTAACTATGCATAATCTGTTGAATTAGCCAAGCATGGCAGATTGGCAGTGATATCTATGGAGTTGACAGAGCAAGAAAAGGCTACATGAAGAGGGACAATCGCGAGGGAAAACTTTGTACATGAAGTATTCACCAATGCAAAGAAAATGCCGTTTTAGCACTTGATTAATAAAGTCGTAAAGAAGACATGGCTTCTGATTAGTGAAGAGAAAAGTAGCAACGATTTGTGATCTAGGTCCTTTTCTTTTCTTTGTTTTGTCACTTTAATTTAATTATTTTCTACATGTGGCTATCTTAATGTTTTTGAAGTATTGGGGTTGGGCTACAATATACTCCGTAATTCTTTGTTTTGAAGTCATTTTCTGAACTGCATAAGCAGTTGTTATAAATAAGGTGAATGCTTTCCCTGGTTGAATAAGATAAAATAGTCACAGTAACTTTTTCCATAGTTTTATGCTATTGTGCATAAGCAAGGCAATGCTCTTTGTATCTTAAAAAAAACGTAGTCACAGTTAGTAATTTTATTGTTTATATTATGATTGTACAAATTACAAAACTAAGAGGCCGGAGGGCGTGATTGCTGAAAAATATAACAATTTGAACGTTCAATTTGATCGTCTACATTTATTATTCACAAAAAATCTGTACTTCCTTCTTTAATGTATTATTATTACTATGCATAGTACCAATTTAATCCTGTCACATACAAAAGGCAACAGAGGGGAAAAAATGGAAAAACACAATACTCCATAACATTCATTTATTTTAATAATCATTATGTACTGAAGTTACTGTATGGATACATTTGAAATTCAAAGTTTGGTTCGACTATCGCAATTATGTTGGTACGTGTACAATGGAACTTCCACTGCGATTGTTGTACTAGCACAAAATACTAATACCCGCATAGATACAGTTCTGCTTGAAATCACTATTACAGCATAACAAGCTTTATGTCTAATTGTATCATTGCTCAGTAGTTATTGAAAGTCTTATTGTGCGTACGGTACACAATCTGCAGTAGTATTGCTTCTTCAAAAAATAATAACTATGGACTACGTGACGGGGATCCACGTGCAACACACGTGTCGTGACGCTAGTTACTATATAAGCATGTTTTTGAAAAATCAAAAGTCATTTTACCAAAAAAATCCTTGATCATTAAACCTACTATATAACTTAATCAAATACAACACCAGTTCACGGAAAAATAACAATAGCCCTCAAACGGTATAATCTAAAGGGTTGCTACAAGCAGATACATGGAAAGACTACCCTACTTAAGCAAACAGACAAAAATCTAACTGAACAATAAACGCACCCCTTCAGTCAAGCATTGCTCTTAAGAACATTATTTACCACCTTTTTATGTGCACCTTTTTTAGAAATCAGTTGCCCAGTTTCAATTATTTCGGCCTCTGCCTTTGGTTTGGTTTCAACTTTCAACACCTTTACGTTTCCTTTGGGACATTCTGTGAGATTTTTTTCATCTTTCTTTGTTTGTTTCTTTAATGGTTTATATTAGCATATCGAACTTTTGGAATAAAATATATCTGGATAATATGATAATACCATTACACAGCTTATTCTGACTAAGCTGATTCTTCCTCGATCACGAAAAGTGAGTTCTATATTTTCGAAGCAAAGATACACGAACTTTGAATGGGTTAACATGATTCAGCCGATAATCACCCCTTCGATACACCTTTTGTTATAGAACAGGTCGATTGGACTAAAAATTAGCTCACGCTTGATACAATAAGGGAAGCTTTTGAAGTACCTTGTCACTACTCACTATAGAAGATTTGATGCAAGCTATATTATTTTTACGAATGCACTATACAACATCTCAATTGATTTAGTAGTACCATTCAGTATTTGGAGGAAGACTCCTCCACTTAAAGCACAAACGCATGCAGCCATTTGAATAGGAATAACCATCCTCACACAGTCTGCTGGACTAAAGAAGATTTAGCTAAAAGCTGAACGTAGGCAGACCTAAGCTACCAACTACCCTTTTGAGTTGCCAAACAGCTGCAACTCTTGAGTTCACAACTCCATACCTTTGCCGTAAACATCACCGCCTGATGGATGGTATTTCTATATAAAAATTTCGGCAGAGTTTCCCCTGAAACTGGATGATCCGCAAAAACAGAACTAGCACTATACTATACATGGGAATGGATACCCGGATAAACTAATATCCAAAACAATAATATGCTTACCTGGCTACAATAACACGTACTCTGGCTCAACACAGGGAACGTCACAAGCGGCTACTGACTGCCTAAGCTTACCAGTGCCGAACAAAAAAGAGATGGAAACAGACCGAGGATAGAAATAGATTAGAGCTATAGGAAGTTCATCTTCATATTTGCTTGGCTATCAAAGCTAGACTACTTCCGAGTCAGGCGTGCCAAAGAATCGCAATTGAAGCGATAGACATTAAATAAGCTTTATGGAAAAATGTCCATACCAATTTAACCTTCCAATAAGAAGGAAACTCTGACAATTTACCAGAATACCCTTTTATAACTAAGACAAGCTCCTAGAATAACATGACTCTACTAGAATCTCAAACCAAGAGGAGACACATAGATTGAGCATTACTTACCAACCACTTTACACCGGAAGAAACAACGACACTTCCTGATGGTGACGAATAAGAATCCCATCATCCTATCAACACTGATTTCCGATGAGAGAGGTAAAATGACTTGACATAATAACATAAGGTGGCATAACAGGATGCCAAGCAGGCAATAGAAATATTCACCGTCAAATCTCTCATATTTAGATCAAATAAACTAGTAGGGTCTCATAAATGCCAGACATAAATCGTATCAGAAACTCACCTCTCTACCGCAACAGATTCTTAATAAAAACGCCATCCCGGGAAACTATAGAAATATGATAAGACAATCATTTCCAAATCGATCGGAAAATCAAAGCTTACACATATTTAAGAGAGGAAGAAATATCAAGGTATACTATATCAGATATCTCAGCATCCCGCCAGACAAGCAGTTCATAGAACTGCCTCTGCAGCTGAGCTGAGCCACTACCCTGATAATCACCTTCTAAAGAACCATTTCTCCGGCTGATTGAGTTCTAAATGAAATCGCCTGCGACTGTGCAAGTGCCTGATGACAAGAGAAAAAATGACTGCCTACTTGCCGGTGTAAGGAAAAGCCCCTAAAAGGATAACCAGACTCACGATAATGATAACACCTTTTCATTGAAAATGGAAGCTGGACAGAATGTTGATAGGTATAAAGAGAAAACTGGGTCTGGTCTTGACGAACTACTGACGCACTCTGAGAATCACGTGACACAAGCTGAGATAACCTGGAAGGTGACCTCCCAAAATAATCAGAACTCTTACCTCCAAATGAGGTACCATGGTTACCCACTAGGGCCACGAGATCTCTTGCTCTCCCGCTCTAACTTTTCCTGCTCTAACTTATGGTATGCCTCGTACCTTCGAGTAATATCAACAACAACATCAAATGAAATCCCGACCTCAATCTCCTGAGCCATCTAGGATCTCAAGGAAAAATAAAGGTCACCAATAAATCTTTGAATCTCTCGAAAGGCTCGTGAACTAGTTCTAATACGTATTCAGCCATTCTATAGAATTCAATCTCATATTCTGAAACACCAACAGGCTAACCGACATGCTACCCTGTCCAATTCACTCAAACTGGCAACAGTTTTCATCTCGCTCGCTACTCGAAAGGAACTTTTCTAAGAATCTAGAAGGAAAACTGAACCAAGTTAGCTAATAAGAGAGCGGTCCACCAATTCAGGGTTGGACCTTAAAACTGGAAAGCAGAATAATCAACGCCATACCGCTCGATACAATCAAGAGCCTGAAGGATACAAATACCCTGACATCATTTTATTTTTTAAAAAATATCACGAGGTTTATCTGATGCATTGCTTAAGAATATCGGAAGGTTCAACCGCATAAAATAATTTAACCTCTTTGGGCGCTCGGACCAAACTGTTACCTCGGTTGGCTAACCAGCCAGAACAATTGGTGGCGCAACACATGCTGCCTCTGGAACATAATTTATTGCGGCAATATTAAGAACTGGAATAGAAGCTCCCTGACACCGAACGTCTGCACATGCGGCACCCTGATAGGCCGCCCAGCGAATAATAGGTTCTTACGGTATTTTCGTCGCCAAGATTCTCGTAAAAGTATCGTAGAGAGCTAAGGGAACCACAAGGCCCTGCTCCCTTGCCCATCGCGAGCTCGTACATCCGTAACTAGATCGTCAGCACGATAAAAAACTCTCGGGGCTCCGTCAGTGCTAGCCCCAAGCTAGACTGCTTCGTCTTGAACTCATACTGTTTGCTGATTTGTCGTACGAGGGTTTACAATTGCCACGAAGGAATTAACAAAAATACTTTTGCATCCTAGATCGATGCACGATTAGAAAATAGGAAGTGAAACTTCCTAAATGCCATCATAGCCCCTCGTAGATAAGTACGGACGTCTACGTACCCATCAGCGAGACTCTACTAGACACTGTCTTAGTCTGGATAGACTCTAAACCGGGCTCTGATACCAACTGACACGACCCGGAATCCGGTTAGGCCGTGCGGGCACCCGACATCCTCCCCTAGACCCGTCGAGCGAACCCTTACCAGTTAAATTAGGAAAATAAATATAATAGTTCAAAAATAAGGACAAGACTTAAAAACCACACAGACATATTGACACTTCTAAGCTGTACGAAAGAAAATTACAGCTAACTACCCAACATACTAAGTTTAGGGCTATCCAGACTAGACATCTAAGAGTACAAAAGAAGAAAAATACCTCCTGAACGGAGCAAAATGCAACTGAAATAATAACCAATAAACTGGTGGCCATTCGGAATAAAAGCTGGCTCACCCTGACAGCTGAAGTCGTCTTCGCTCCTTCACAGCGTGGCGAGCTCAATCCTGGAGCGAACCTGCCGAAACGAAATAGATAGACAAGAAACAAACAACAAACAAGGGTGAGTCAAAAGGACTCAATAAGTGGGGCAGACTAGCCACCTCAAAGAATAGGATAGCTAGCCAGGGAGAAGAAAAACAGATAAACTAAATCCATCTTATTTGAACTATAAACAGGCAAAGCCAAATAATAACTGAAAACATATATGGAATCATAAACAGCCAGGGACATAAGGTAGACAGAACATATAGATATCCTGAACATGTCGACAATCAGAAATACATCCTGTTACGACGTGTAACCTGATCCATATATTCATACTGTTGCGGCGTGCAACCCGATTCGTATATTTATACTGTTGCAGCGTGCAACCCGATCCATTCATTTATACTGTTGCGGCATGCAACCCGATCCGATCCATGTATTTATATTGTCGCGACGTGCAACCCGGGATACGAGCCAGAAATATATAGGCAAACTGAGATACGGTATGTATACCGCATATATAAAACACAACACGATAGTCACACAATAGTCAGCACGCGGTGCAATGAAATGGGATGAATGCAGTATGATGCAATGGTGTCATATGTGCCAAATAGATGGAGCGAAATCCTCCTGCTCCGAGGGCGGAATCCTCCTATCCTCAATATGATGCAATAGAGCGGAATCCTCCTGCTCCGATGGAGCGGAATCCTCCTACCCTCAATATGATGCAATGGAGCGGAATCCTCCTGCTCCGAGGGCGGAATCCTCCTACCCTCAATATGATGCAATGGAGCGGAATCCTCCTACTCCGAGGGCGGAATCCTCCTATCCTCAATATGATGCAATGGAGCGGAATCCTCCTGCTCCGAGGGCGGAATCCTCCTACTCTCAATATGATGCAATGTGCATACGAATACAACATGATGCAATAATAGCCCATCACCAGCGCGGGACTCTCATCGACAGCTGGAAAGTATATACCAACTCACAGCCAAAGTACAATACTCAGATTCTCAACGCAATACCAATAACGGGACATAATATATAATATAGAATATAAATCCAAAGCTAAGGCGTAATGAGTACGCCTATCGGCAGCTACACACGTAAGGAACACGTGGTAGAAAATCCACGAGGCCAGGTGCCTCCAAAGAAATGGATATAAACACTTACCTTGTTACAAAGTTAGTACATCCACTCAATAACCGCTTGTCCTTTGGTTTCATTGCCAAACGATCCCACTCTATTCAATAAGCAGAAAAATATATTAAATTAGGCTAAAGGCTTCATTCCTCACATCTTAGGGCAATCCGGTTAGGAACCTGATACCCTATTTGCATACGCAATACGCAGGCCAGGCCTATGTACAGAGTTTATGGTCAGATAACCAAACCCTAAATAAATTACATTTATAAGTTGCCCATAATTCACTGAGTACGAATATATAATCAATTTCGTTATCGGGGTCCATTTGACCCTTTAACTATTAATTGAACTTATTAAAACGGTGTCTAATATTCCAAATTTTACCGTTAAAACAGATTCAAACACACGTAATAAACTCAAATAATATATTAGGATCATTACCTGAATGTTTCAGGGTGAAAATTCTACTTTTCTCCGGCCCCTTTTCTTATTTTCTGGCATTTTTTTCCTTCTCCGCGTTTTCTGTTTCATTCCACTGTTCGTTGTTATGTTTCTGGTTTTGCTAGGAGCTTAGCATATCATGCTAAGCCCACCGCCTCCCTTGGTCACTTTGAATTTCTTTCCTTGTTTTGTCTTTTTTCTCTTTTGTCTTTTCTCTCTTTTTTTTTTTCCTTTAAAATTCACTGCTACGGTAAAAATTAAAACGGTACCCTACGATTTTTCAAATAATTCCAACTTTTGCATACATGTTATACAAAATATATATAACATACTCGTGAAGACGGATCTCAAATTGGACTCCCGAAACTCAAGATGCGAATTTAAATGAAAAAGGTCAAATTATTTAACTTTCGGCATTTTAGCGGAAACTAGCCGAACAATATCGAAATTCACTTTTGAAAGTTTACAAAGGTCATAAATAATCATACGAACCCAACGGCGCTTTCGGATTTCGAATCGGAGCTCATTCGGCAAAACCGAGCTCGAAAATCTCTTTTTAATATTTATCGCCAATAAAAACTGAAACCTTCTTCCGATGCCTACCAAACGAGGTCTGATTTAGCTCAAATTTTACAGACAGGTCCTAATGGATATTACGAATATTTTAAAATTATCGACACGCCAATCGGAGTCCTAACTTCCGAAACGACTGACCGAGGTCGTTTCAAACCCCTTTATCCACAGTCTAACCACTAGTTTATTTGAGAGAGACAGGAAGAGCCGTAGTGAAATCAGTATGTTTTATCTGAGCCTGAGAGAGACAGGAACAGCCGTAGTGAAATCAGTATGTTTTATCTGAGCCTATTATTGTATTTATAACTGTTTAATACAGTAGTTGTCCTCTTGTAGGACTCTATCAGGTAACTTATCTTTTTACCTGGATAGACATTAAGAGCACCTCTTTATAGGTGGACTCTTTTATTCAGATAAATCCAACAACTACTATTTAACATGATGTTGCTTATAGGCTATGGCACATGCACTTTCTGCACTAAGTAACTGGATGATCGAAAAATATTCAAAAGCTTTCAAAGAAGTTGCCATTTCCAAGTCTGTTATAGGCATATTATAAAAAAATAGTGAAAAAGCCACAATATATTGTTTTGCTATGTATAGAAAACCTACCAGTTCCTTCTGTTCAACTAAGTTTCATTAGCGCAAGAAAGCATCTTGTGTTTGACTAAAAGAAAAAAAGAACCATAGTCGTGAGGGACACATAGGGAAGAAAGTGCATTTATGACCACTTCATCCTAAAAAGAGCGAGAGATTAGAAATACAATAGGGAAGATATCTATCCTTAACAGGAGATCTTATTTGACGCTATATCCTTCTTAGTCTGTTCTAAAATTAATGACATGTTCCTATATTTTCTTAATGGAAATTTTTTACCAAACAAACCTATGACATACTTAAAAGCACAAGTTTCAAAAGTTATGCAAAAGTTTTTTAGACATATAAAGAATATTATTATTGTAATTAGGTTTATTTATGTAAATTGTAGTGTAGTCTAGACTAATTGTATATTGGGCCAAACACATTAGGAGTTACTTAGGGACCAAGTTAGATTTTTTATTTTCACTTGTATATATATGGTTATTCGTTAATGGATAAGTAGAGAAGTTATTCACCCCAAAAATTTGTGTCTTGTTGTGTTGATTGTAATATGGTATCAGAGCCACCATGCTATTGATCGGAAAAGTTATCGGAATAGTGAAACTTCTCCATAAAAGTGTGAAGAAAGAGTGTAGTTATGGCCGTTCGACGGGAAGGATATGGTGTCACCGTCGCTAGTATTTATATCGATGGAAGGAATGGTCTACGGCAGACAAGGTTTCCGTGTGACATGAAGTCCGACGTAGAAAGGGCAAGATTGTTTCAGACAGTCTGGAATGCCCTAAAGAAGATAGGTTTCGGGGGCGAAACCATTAAGCGACCAAGAGAGGGTTCTGCAAAGTTGTTGAAGAACAGGTGGAAAGGGATGATGTGTCAGAATTTTGGTCATTCGGGGCATAACCCAAAATATTGCTATGAGGTTATCGGGTATCCAAAGTGGTGGAAATTTAACTCACAGAATGAGAATGGGTCGTGTAATCGAGATGGAGTGTCGTCGAGCGGATGTGAAGAGACACGAGCGAATGTGGCTTGTGTGGCAAATAAAGTTGGATCCGGGAGCTTTAGCGTCCCCAGGTTGAGTAGTGAACAGGTGCAGGTGCTGGTGAGTTTGTTGAATCAGAAGAAGTCGGACATCGCTGATCGAGTGAATGATAAGACAACTAATGGTCCATGGATAATTGATACTGGAACTTCAAATCATATGACTAGAGAGTTGAATGCATTGAGCGATCTACAAGATACTGCCTGCTGGGTTTGCTTAATGGAAGCGATACCATGGCCACAAAAGAAGGGTCAACCAAGCTTAATGAACACATGACCCTCTAAAATGTTCTTTATGTGCCTGGAATGGCGTGCAAATTAATTTCCATGTCTTAGTTGATTGATCAATATGACTGTGATATGCAGTTCACTGATGACATGTGTGTTGTGAAGTATAGGACCACGGTGAAGTTGATTGGCACGGGTAAACGAACAGATGGATTGTACTATTTTCAGATAGTGTCACCGATGAAGGCTTCGAAAGTGGATATTTTGGATCTGTGGCATCAAATTTTGGGACATCCTTCG
Source organism: Petunia x hybrida (assembly GCA_037355625.1). Lineage (NCBI taxonomy): Eukaryota > Viridiplantae > Streptophyta > Magnoliopsida > Solanales > Solanaceae > Petunia > Petunia x hybrida. The sequence continues at coordinate 9,682,411 of JBBBVM010000002.1, forward strand.
ATTCAGGTAACAAATTCTCTCCCAATTCAAGAAGTTAGGAAGTGTAGTAGTAAGAAAAATGAAAAGGTATGTGATATATGTCATCGGGCAAAGCAGACTAGGAATGTATTTCCTTTGAGCAAGCATAGAGCCTTCGAGAGTTTTGAGTTAATATATTGTGACTTTTGGGTCCGTATAGAACTGAGTCTTCGTGTGGTGCCTCTTATTTTTTTAACAATTGTTGATGATTATTTCTGAGCTGTATGCATATTTTGGTTGGTTGATACGAAAGAGGTCAGAAGAGCTCTGAAAGATTTCTTTTCAATAGTCAAAAGAAAATTCCATAAATATATCAAGATTGTTCGAAGTGATAATGGATCCGAGTTTACAAGCATGGAAGCCTACTTTCGGGAACAAGAAATTCTCTTTCAAACTTCGTGTGTAGGGACATCACAACAAAATAGAAGAGTTGAAAGAAAGCATCGACATATTTTGAATGTAGCTCGAACACTCCGTTTTTCAAGCACACTTACTGATTGAGTTTTGGGGAGAGTGTATAATGACAGTTGTATATTTGATCAATCAAACATCATCTTCAGTGCTAAATGGGAAGACACTGCATGATGTCCTGATGCATATGACACCGAATTATGATTAGTTGAGAGTGTTCGGATGCTTATGCTATGAGTGTATCATGGACGAATGAATGATCCGTTTGAAATAAGAAGTCGTCGATGTATAGTTTTAGGCTATCCGAATGGAAAAAATGCATGGAAGATATATGATTTGGATACCAAAGTGTGTTTTATGTCTTGAGATGTTACGTTCTATGAGAACAAGTTTCCATATGCACCAAAGGATGGTGGGAAAGAGAGTCCAAGTCCAAGTTTTGAGACCGACCGAGTGGATGAAGCTGTTGAAAAATAGAAAAATTTTGGAGTGGGGGGGAGGGTATTGAGATTCCCCCAGCACATGTTGTGGATGAGGCTCAAGTGGAAGAAGAAATGAATCCGGACAATGAGGGGCCGGATCACAATGAACTAAACCAAGCGGGAGTGATGGAAGAAGAGTTGGGCCGGGGAAAGATAACTAAGACATAAAGTGTTTGTTTGCGAGATTATGTGACCAATACTGTCCAGAAACAGAGTCACAATGTATCGACTTGTGTCTAGCAGTCTGATAGTTCATGTGTCTGAAATTCTGAGAGTTTACCCAAGCCTCGGCAAGCCTTAGCTGGGCCTTCTGTTGGCACACTATGTTAACTGTGATAACTTATCTTCGAAGCATGTGTGCTTCCTTGCAGCGATAACGGAGGGACATGAATCGGCATTCTTTTCCGAAGTATTAAAAGATTAAAAGTGGCAAATAGCTATGCAACAGGAGGTGCAAGCTTTGGAAGCATACAAGACGTGGGAAATTGAGCGCTTGCTTCTGGGAAAGAAGGCGCTCAGATGTCGGTGGCTGTATAAGATTAAGTACAAATCTGATGGTACCGTTGAGAGGTACAAATGTAAATCGGTGATCTTTGGTAATCACCAAGTTGAAGGAATTGACTACTAGAGAGTTTTGCACATGTAGCTAAGATGGTGACTGTTCGTGTCTTTTTGGCAGTAGTTGCGGCTAAGAATTGGGAATTACATCAGATGGATGTTTATAATGCTTTCCTCCACGGTGATCTTCACGAAGAGGTATTTATGAAGTTGCTTCCGGGATATCGGAATGACGGGTCCGGAAAAGTGTGTCATCTCTGAAAATATTTGTATGGATTGAAGCAAGCTCCCCGGTGTTGGTTTGTAAAGTTATCGGAAGCTTTGAAGCATTATGGGTTTCGACTCCAAAACTAACTCAAACGAGTTACCTAGTCGAACCTGACCTTCGAAGTCTAGCGGTTTGAGAAAAAATGGGGTGCAACAAATCCAAGACTATGTTGGTTATCGTAGACTGTAACTCTTCTTTCATTGCTTTCGTCCAATCATCCTTTCAGGGCTCCATAAAGCCTCAAATTTGGCTTATTTACTTTTGTTGCTGATACCAAGAAAATATAATCCTCAATGTCATAAGTACGTTTCAGTACACCTTTCATGCTACTCTTTCTTAGTTGAGATACATATTCTTTAGAAGGATTTAACACTTGATAACTCCCACTCGGATTAGCACCATAGTTTTGATCCATTTGATCATCAAATGTGTCAGAAGATACTTGATGATCATTTGAGTTCAATATTTTAGAGGGCTCTCCATCCATTCCTTCACCCTTTTTTGGAAAATCATTTTCTAAAAATGTGATATCTCGTGATTCAATCTCAGTAACACTTTCATCCTCTAATTATCTAATGTACACATACCTTTTGGAGTGTTCCGAGTATCTTATAAAGATACATTTCTTTCATTTCAGACCCAGTTTACCATACTTATTAAATGAGTCATTTACAAATGCATCACAACCCCAAGCTCGTAAATTGTTCAAGTTTGGTTTCCTACTCGCCCATAGCTCACAAGAGTGGGATGTATTGACTTAGAAGGCACTTTATTTAATATATATATTGCAGTCAATGATACATCTCTCCAAAAGAAGACAGGTAAATTTTCTTATGCCATCATGGACCTAGTCTTGTCCAGTAGAGTTTTATTCCTTCTTTCAGCTACACTGTTTTGCTGATGTGTATAAAGAATAGTTAATTGTATGGTGATTCCTTTTTATTAAATAATTTATTAAATTGTCTTGATAGATATTCACGCCATCTACCAATCCTCAGAGTTTTTATACTCTTGTCTAATTAATTCTCTATTTCATTCATGTATCATTTGAAGTACTGAAGTGCTTCGGATTTATGAGAAATCAAATAAACATAACCAAAACACATGAAATCGTCAACAAATGTAATGAAATACACGGCACCAGATTTTGCCTTCACATTAATTGGACCACAGACATATAAATGGATTGATTGCAACGGGATGTCAGTTCTTTTAGCCTTCGCAAAAGGCTTACGTGTAATTTTTCTGGCAAGACATTATTCACAAGTTGGCATTTTAATTTTGGAGAAAGAACCCAAGTATTCTTCTTTACCCAATCTATTCTTCGATCTACCCCAATTTGATCTAATCTAGTATGCCATATAATAATACCAACATCTCTAGTACTAGAAAAACATTTCATAGCACATTAGTCCACATAATAGCGATAAGCAAAAGGATTAAAATTCAACACAAAGAAACCATCATAAACATTGTTATTTCCCACGATTACACCACTTTACTGTTTTAAGGACCAGTTCCTTAAAATGTGTTCCTTTACTCTACGATGTGCGGAATAAAACTGTAAGTAATTGAACACCAGATATTAGCGTGGAAAAACCCCTAGACACGGGATCAAAAAACCACGACCTACTTCTCAAGTAGGATTTCAACTTCACTATGTAAAAAGACCCACTTGGTTACAAGACTCACTCTTACTAACCTAGGACTAACTCTAATCCTTTAGTGATCTTTCTCACGATCAGTGAAGTTGTGTCAAGTCCACGGCTTGAACTACACAGTTTACAACTCAATTTTTGCTTACTACAATTGAACTAAGACTTGAACTTTTACCAGACTCAATCTAAGGAACAGGTTCTTACTTAGTTCTACTGTAGCTAATGATTACACAAATAAGCTAATAATTCTTCTCAGCTTTTGCTCGATGCTCTCTCTATTTGTGTATGTCTTCTATGGCTGATAGTCTTCACGCTTTATAGCTTCCAGCAGCCAAGAAGTCTCAATGAACTAGAACTCCAAAGCTCCCTTGACTTTGAATCCTAGTTGGATTCTACCTTCTACAATCCGAATCCTTTATCCCTTAGTTATGCAATCTTTTCGTATCTGATTAGGCCTGCATAATTACCAAGATACACGTCAGTATTAGGATAAATAATAATAATATCTCAATTAAATGATTTTGCATGAATTATCTATTCTGCTTCAGTGATTCAAAGGAACAGGTCCTTTGAATCCGTTCCTCAGTCATCAGTCAAAACTCCAAGCTTTCCAAGCTAACAATTTCCCCCTTTTTGATGATGACAAATTCATACTTATAGCTTCATCTCCTTAATGTCCTGAAGTACACCTTAAGCTCAAAAAGACAATCAATCAGTGGAGAATTAATTCATCATTAAGGAACAGATTTTTATTAGGTATAAAATCATGCAAAATCAGACTTACTCTTCCCCCTTTTGGCATCATTGAAAAGGTTGCAGATAAAATATAACTCAAGTGTTAGAATTAATCAGCACATAGCCATTGAGGCAACTCAAAATGCAAACATACTTCAAATAAAGCAACCGCAAAACAATGATATTAGCCATCCAAGACAATTCATTTAACCAAAATATCAAAATCAGGGGATACAAGCAAGTACTACAGAATTATCCAACTACTAAAGAAGAAGAAAAGGCTAAGGCACTAGGCTAGACTAGATCCCACTAGACAAAAGATGGCTAAAGGCTAGGGCTAAGGTGGTCAGGATGTGGAAGGACCAGTTCCCTGAGACTTGTTAAGCAGATCAAACATCTGCTTGAGCATTCCCTCATTTGTCTCCTTTGCTTTTGAGGCCTCTGCCTTCCAGTAATTCCTCTCCTCTTCCAACCTTGCTATCTCAGCAGCCTGCATAGCAACCTGTTGCCTAAGTGCCCTCACTTTGTTGTTCAGAGGCTGCCTCCCAACACCAGCCTGTGGAGGATCAGCCTGAACTGGCAAATCACAGCTTATCAAAGTAGCACACCCAAAATTCTCCTTCTTTGTAGCCTTCACAACCCCTTCCAAGGGAATCTTCAACTTGGCAAAGATATCAGTCAGAATAAAACCAAACGACAGGGAGTGTTTTCTCTTCCCAGCAATCACCCTTTTTATCAGGTGGATCATAAAGCTGGGCCAATTGATCTGCTTTTCAGTGTCCAACAGTTCCATAAGGACCAGGTCCATGAAACTGGCAACTCCTCTTTTCCTGCCTTGGCATCACAACTTTGTTCACAAACTCAAATAAGACTTGATGCTGTGGGTGCATCTCACTCTTTTGCACTGCCCTGGGTTTTTCTTCACCATCATTCTCAGCAAATTTCCTAGTGATCTCCAGATCAGTAGGCAAGTTTGTCAAGTCAGGCCAAACAGTCTTGACATAGCTAGCATACCCAGTGGCAGGAATACCCAACAGCTCACCAAGTTCCAGTGTATCAAAAATTATCACATTTTCATTTACAGAGGTAGTAAGTTGATCACCTCTGATGGAACAATTTTTATAGAATTCCTGCACCATTCCTTTTGCACACCTACCAGAGATCTTAAGGACCATGTCCCTCCAACCCTGAGCATGCAGTTTTTGCAGCAACCATACCATTCCTTCTTCTTGAACATCAGTCATGACCCTTCCTTTCAAAACCTTTCTGGTCAGTATGTCCTCATGAACACAGTGCACAGTCTCACTATCTTCAGCATCACTATCACTCTCATCTTCAGCAACTAACTCATCACTATCACTGGCAGATTCTTCAGAAACAACCACTCTTTTAGAGGACCTGGTCCTCTTAGCAACTTTTTCAGCAGCTTTAACTGAACTTCTTGTCACTCTTCTCTCAGGAACTTTTCTTTTCTTTGACTGAGGCTCCTCCTCCTCAGCCTCAACCATCTCATCATCCTCAGAAAAATCAGTAAGATCAATATCATCCACTTTTTCTTCCTCAACTACCTGTTTTCCTTTCCCTTTCCTGCTCTTTTCCAAGGCAGCAGCCAGTTGTTCATCAGCAGCTTTGGCAGCACTTCTTGTCCTCCTACCCCCAGAAGCAGGGGTTGAGGCAGAAGGAACAGGTCCTTTTGCCTTAGAAGAACTTTCAGCTTTCTTTTTATTTCCAGGTTTGTAACTATCACCTATTTTCTTCAATTTTGCAGCAATTTCAGCAGTCACATTGTCATCAATGGGTCCCTTCCTAGCCAATTTTCTTCTCAGACTCCTAATATTGATCAAATCCACTAGGGGCCTGTCACTATCGCTTATGGCCTCCTCAACATCTATCACATTCTCCATGGGTGCTCTAAAAGCAGCCTCTGGAGACCCTGATGCCCCATGCATGGGTGCTTCCAACCTCTTAATAGGTTCCCCCTCAAGAGCAGCCTCCGACCCCTCTCCCTTTTCTTCCTCATCTATAACATTCAAAGGGTAGGTAAAGTTTACCTGATACTGATACAACACCATAGCACGAGATAAATCCTCAACCTGCTCAGCAATTGACTCAGTCGTGGGAACTGATCCTTCCCCCTGAATGTCAGGTTCAGGTATTTCTGGAATTTGTTCAGGAACTTCAGGGTTTAGGTCAGTGGTTTCCATGGGTGAGGGAGGATTAGGATTTTGTGGTTGGTCATCAATAGGTGCAGTTGAAGAATTATCAGAAGCAAGAGACATTTTTGCAATTCGAATTAGCAGATAATTAACAATTCTTTCTGAAATTTTGAGAGTTTTAATTGATGAACAATGTAAAATAATAATGTGGGAGAAGAAGGGTATTTATAGAGTGAATTAAGTAGTGCAATTAGAGTAGGAGACGATCAGCTTACCTCAGCACAACATGCAACAGCTAAGGACTCTTGGGAGTCTCTCGGAGAAAAAGAGCCGTTAGGCTTCAGGATACCTTTTCAGAACAGGAACTGTTCCTCCGATGGGACTCTTTTGCAATTTGGATATGGGTAGGAAACTTAGTGGGATTTTATCCTAAACACAAGTTACCTATAGCCTTTGTACTTCTAAATTAATTGGATAATTACGAGTACATACCTGTTTTTAACACCATAATGCAGTGTCCTTCCAATTTGCAATTTTTGATCATCTGAAATTCTAAGAGCATAAGGGTAACATCATTCAATTTTAGCAACTCTAAATAAAATATGTAGCATGAGAGTATATATTTAAGTATGAAAACTGGACTGAATGATTCATAATGACTTGAATAAAATTCATTTTAGAGCAATTTTCTAGCAAATTATGAAGTAAAGCATTGAAGATTTTATGTGAAATTAATCATCCCTAATTCCAATCTATTTCTTTCAAAATCATCTCTACCTAGAGCTTTAGTAAAAATGTCAGCTATTTGCTTTTCAGTAGGACAAAATGCTATGGTAATCAAACCTTTTTCATAATTGTCTCTTAGGAAATGATGTCTTATGTCAATGTGTTTAGTCCTTTTGTGATGCACTGGATTCTTTGTCATATTTATAGCACTAGTGTTATCACAATAAATAGGAAGAGTTCCTACATCAACACCAAAATCCTGTAATTGTTGTTTGATCCATAACAATTGTGAACAACATGAAGCAGCTGCAACATATTCAGCCTCAGCAGTGGAAAGTGCCACTCTGTTTCTTAGTTCCCCAAGAAACCAAACACTCACCAAGAAAATGTGCCATACCTGAGGTGCTTTTTCTATCAACAAGGAAACCTGCATAGTCAGCATCAGTATATCTGTTCCTTTCAGATACCTCAATATTCTTTTAACAGCTTTCAAATGAGATTCCTTAGGAACTGATTGGAACCTAGCACACAAACCGACACTGAACACTATATCAGGTCTACTAGCAGTTAGATAAAGTAGAGAACTTATCATGCCCCTATACAATTTTTGATCAACTGATATTCCATGTTCATCAAGATCCAATTTTGTGGCAGTGGCAATAGGTGTGTCAATTCCCTTAGCATTATCCATATCAAATCTTTTAAGTAATTCCTTAACATACTTTTGTTGATGGATCATAGTTCCATTTGAGGTTTGCTTAATTTGTAAACCCAAAAAGAAGTTGAGTTCACCCATCATGCTCATCTCAAATTCACTCCCCATCAAGTTTGCAAATTCTTTACTTAAATTTTCACAAGTGGCACAAAAAATTATGTCATCTACATAGATTTGAACAATTAAGAGATCCTTACCTTTTTCTTTTAAGAACAAAGTACTATCAATTTTACCTCTCTTGTATCCATGCTGGAGTAGAAATTTTGATAGCCTTTCATACCATGCTCTTGGTGCCTGCTTGAGCCCATACAAGGCCTTGTCCAGCTTGTACACATGTTCAGGGAACTGTTCACTTTCAAAACCTGGAGGTTGCTTGACATATACTTCTTCTTTCAAGTAACCATTCAGAAATGCACTCTTGACATCCATTTGATGTAAAGTGAAATCCATGTATGAAGCAAAGGCTATAAGAAGTCTTATTGCTTCCAATCTTGCAACTGGAGCAAAAGTCTCATCATAGTCGATGCCCTCCTCTTGACTGTATCCCTGAACAACTAGTCTGGCCTTATTCCTTGTTACCATGCCATCCTCATCAAGTTTGTTTCTGAAAACCCATTTTGTTCCAATTATGGACCTGTTCCTTGGCTTGGGTTCCAGATGCCAAACTTGACTCATTTGGAATTGATTCAGTTCTTCCTGCATAGCATTAATCCAATCTGCATCCTTCAGTGCTTCTTTCACATTTTTGGGTTCAACTAGAGATAAGAAAGCACTAAAGGCACACAAATTTTGATTCTTGACTGCTGATCTAGTTTGAACTCCGGCAGCCTTTTCTGAGATTATTTGATCCACAGGATGGGACCCTTGATACTTGAAAGGCTTGGGTGTTAATCTATTGTCAGAAATCCTCTGCTGAGGAACAGTTCCTGATAGAGTAGTGTTTCCAGTTTGTGAGGTGGAACCAACACTTGTTCCCCCTGTTTCAGTGCTACTCTTCTCAGTTCTGTCCTGAGGAACAGTTCCTTGCAGTTCACTTCTCAGATCCAGAATCTGCATTTGTGGATTAAGTTCAAACTCTTTCAGCATTCCAATTTCTTCATCCTCCTGGACCTGTTCTTGAGTGAGACAGTCAGTTTCATCAAATTTTACATGCATGCTTTCTTCAATTTTCAATGTTTTCTTGTTAAACACCCTATAAGATTTACTATTCAAAGAATAACCAACAAATATTCCCTCATCACTTCTAGGATCAAATTTTCCTAAGGCATCCTTCCCATTGTTATGTATGAAACATTTGCAACCAAAAGTCCTAAGTAGTGCTGTCAAAATGGGCCGGCCCGACCCAGCCCGACCCAGCCCACGTGGGCTTTGCAATTTGCCGGGCCAGGCCGGGCCGGCCCACAATTCACACGGGCCATTAAATTATTAGCCCAGCCCAGCCCTAAGTGGGCTGCAGGCCGGGCCGGGCCAGCCCACGATTATTTATTATTAATTATTTCTTAATAATGTTAGTTTGATTTTTGAATTTTTAATAACAATATATACTGGAAGTAAACCAAATATTACCATGATATCCAACTGAACAATTCTTATAAAGGAGATAATGTAAACAAGCAAAAATATAGTACAAACTTTGGTGTCAAAAAGTATCTAATGTGAACTTAAAATTTATTTCAATTGTCATTAGTTAAAAGAGAATCTTAATTTCATAAAATTCCTGGAGCAATTTCAGATATCATTAACTGTTGTTAACACAAGATAATCAGAAAAAAAAATACAAACTTTTGATAAGTCACCACACACATTTGATAAATTGTTATTCTCCAAGAACCCGGATTCCAAATAACATTAAAACGAAAACATAAAAAGGATACCAATAATATAATATTTGTCAAAATATAAGTACTGAAAAATTGCAACAAAATATTCAAAACTGGAAGCTCTGTTTTCATTATTTTTAGACTGGTCCTTATTTTATTATTTAAATTATTTAATTTAACTAAGCCCACGGGCCGGCCCAGCCCGGCCTCGCCCAAGCCTCACGGGTCGTGGGCTTGCGTGGGCCGGGCTAAAAAGCCTCAGTGTTTCGTGGGCTAAAAAAATCTTAGCCCAGCCCTATTAAATTACGGGTCAGGCCAGGCCGGACCAGCGGGCCAAGCCCATATTGACGGCTTTAGTCCTAAGATGGGAAATATTTGGTTTTCTTCCTTTAAGCAATTCATATGGTGTCTTTTCTATTAAAGGTCTTGTCATACATCTATTTATTATGTAGCATGCAGTATTAATAGCCTCAGCCCAAAAGTTCTGTGGAAGATTTCCAGATATCAACATAGTCCTTGCCATTTCTTCTAGAGTCCTATTTTTCCTTTCTACTACACCATTTTGTTGTGGAGTTCTAGGTGAGGAAAAATTGTGATTGATGCCATTTTCATTGCAAAAATTGAAAAACATATGATTTTCAAATTCAGTTCCATGATCTGACCTAATGGCAACAATATTACTATCTAGAGTTCTTTGAGCTTTCTTAGCAAAAATTGAAAATGCATTAAATGCTTCTTCTTTAGATGCAAGAAATATAGTCCATGTAAATCTAGAGTAATCATCCACCAATACCATAACATACTTCTTACCTCCACGACTCATTATTCTCATTGGACCACACAAATCCATATGGACCAGTTCCAAAGGTTTAGTGGTACTTACCTGTTTCTTTGATTTGAAGGAGGATTTTACCTGCTTCCCCCTGGCACAAGCTTCACATACCTTTTCATCATTAAACCTGATGTTAGGAAGACCTATCACCAAGTCCTTTGACACAAGTTTGTTCAATTGTGAAAGACTAGCATGTCCTAGTCTTTTGTGCCATAGGAGGGGATCATTTTGCACCACACTTAAGCAGCTCAAGCTTCCATCAGATAATGTCAGCAAGTCTACTTTGTAGATATTTCCATGTCTGTTTCCCTGCAAAATAACCTCTCCAGAAGCTTGATTAGTCATAGTGCATCCAGTAGATGAGAAATTAACATTATTACCTTTGTCACACAATTGAGATATGCTCAATAAGCAATGCTTCAGTCCATCTACTTGAAATACATTATCTATGCAGTGTGAGTCAGACTTACCTACCTTTCCAATTCCAATAATTTCCCCTTTCTTACCATTACCGAAGGAAACACTTCCTCCTTGGAAGGCTGAGAGTGAAAGGAACAGTTCCTTATGCCCTGTCATATGTCTTGAGCAACCACTGTCCATGTACCATTTGTGGTTTGTCTCCTTCACTCTAGCCTGCAAAAGAAAACTAGGGGTTAATTTTAAGAACCCAAACTAGTTTGGGTTCCTTTCCTTTTGAAAAAGGATGAATCAGATCTCTCCTAGCCCAAAATGGTAAAGGTTTCTTTGTGTGAACATCTCTCCTTTTTACAGAATGTTGAACAGGTTTGTAGGACCTATTCTTCTGTTTCACAGGATTTTGAACAGGTTTATAGGACCTGTTCCTCTGGGCAGCCATTTTTAAAGATTGACAATTTTCTTTCCGGTGACCAGTGTTCCCACAGTGAGTACATAGCCAGTTTTCAGGAAATGATAAGTACTTACTCTTTGGATCCCATTTGGATGAACTTTGTGCCTTCATGAATCCAATACCTTTCCTGTTACTGCTATGATTTTCTTGCAACCATTCTAGTGCTTCAGAAGACTTGTTCCATTCTACAGTTTTTCTTAATTCCATTTTTGTTTTAACCAGGTCTTCTTCTAAAGATCTTATCTTTTCATCTTTTTTACACAATTCATCAACTGTGTTTTTCAGTTTCTCTTCAGCAATGATCTGATGAGAATTAGCAATACCTTTACCTTTTACAACTGTTTTAACATTTTCTAATTCCTGAGCAGTTGTTTCAAGTGTGAGGACCTGTTCCTCAAGCATGCTAATCTTCCTTTCCAGAAAATCATTTTTAATTATTTCCTCTTTGCATTCTGTTTCTAAACAGTCAACTTTATCATGCAGTTGGTGATTATCATCCCTCAGAGTTTTAAATTCATTTAGCACAATATGGAATACTTTAACCAACTTTTCTCTAGACATGCTTTTTACATCTTCTTTAAGTTTAGAAACAAATACCTTAGGATCCTCTTCATTTTCTGAATCTCCAAGTGCCATTAGAGCAAGATCCTCATCCAGATCATCATCAGTTATTTCATCTTCACTGTCTTGCCATCCTGCAACCAGCGCTTTGGGATTTCCACTTTTTCTATGGACCTGTTCCCTAGCCTTCTTTCTTTCATCAATGAATTTCTTCCTCCATTCTCCTTCCATGATTGGACATTTGCTGATGTAGTGCTCCGAGCTTCCACATTTGTGGCATTCTCCAGCCTGTTTCATGTTAGTAGACCTACCCTGTCCACTAATTTCCCTTTTCTTATTCAAATATTTCTGAACACTTTTAGCGATAAGGACCAGTTTCTTATCATCAATGATTTTATCACCAGCTGTCAAGGCTAGGTTAGGTTCAGTTTTAACTGGTGCTCCTATGTTTTTAACCTTCTTCGTTAGTTCATAAGTCTTTAGATTACCTATAAGCTCATCTAAGGATAAAGTGCTTAAATCTTTACTTTCAATGATAGCACAAGCTTTGATCTCCCAAGAGTCTGGAAGAACCCTAGTTAAAATCTTTTCTACCCTATCTTCCACAGTTAAAACCCTTCCCAAAGAGATAAGTTCAGAGGCAATGGCATTAAATCTAGTATACATTTCAGAGATTGATTCTTCTTCTTTCATTTTAAAGCTTTTATATTCAGCATAAAGAAGTGTACCTCTGGACCTTTTTACCTGACTTGTTCCTTCGTGTGCAACTTGTAGAGCATCCCAAATCTCCTTCGCAGTGGCATACCCTCTTATCCTTGTGCATTCGTCAGGACTAAGTCCACCAACCAGCCACTTCCTTGCCTTAGCATTCTTTTCCCATTGCTTTATGTCTTCAGCATTGCATTCCTTCCTGGTTTTTGGAACATCCTTTCCATCAGCATCTTTCTTCATTGGGATCATGGGACCTTCAGTTACTATGTCCCATAATTCGTAATCTTCTGCTTGAAGGTGATCGCGCATCCTCTCTTTCCACCATGAATAGTATTTTCCATTGAAATAAGGTGCTCTAACCATTGACTGGCCCTCACTGTTCTCTCGTGATGTACTCATCTAATCCTAGGTGTTAGCCTTTTCAAGGATAACCAGCTCTGATACCAATTGTTATTTCCCACGATTACACCACTTTACTGTTTTAAGGACCAGTTCCTTAAAATGTGTTCCTTTACTCTACGATGTGCGAAATAAAACTGTAAGTAATTGAACACCAGATATTAGCACGGAAAAACCCCTAGACACGGGATCAAAAAACCACGACCTACTTCTCAAGTAGGATTTCAACTTCACTATGTAAAAAGACCCACTTGGTTACAAGACTCACTCTTACTAACCTAGGACTAACTCTAATCCTTTAGTGATCTTTCTCACGATCAGTGAAGTTGTGTCAAGTCCACGACTTGAACTACACAGTTTACAACTCGATTTTTGCTTACTACAATTGAACTAAGACTTGAACTTTTACAAGACTCAATCTAAGGAACAGGTTCTTACTTAGTTCTACTGTAGCTAATGATTACACAAATAAGCTAATAATTCTTCTCAGCTTTTGCTCGATGCTCTCTCTATTTGTGTATGTCTTCTATGGCTGATAAGAATCAAAATGCGGAAAAGTAAAAGATAAAAGCGAGACGTAACTCGTACGATAATCTCAAGTAGCAACGGAGAACTTGTTCCGTTACACCCCGAGAGAATGACAAGAACACCTACACTAGGCAACTACCCTCGAGCTAACGTGAGCACGCAAGTAGAATGATCGGGGGGGATTGGAATTCATCTAGGTCCGCTAGAGGAAGAACAAGTCCCATCAAGGTTTCATTCATTCAATCAAAGAGTTCAACTCTCAACACAAGTGTTTGTTCTATCATCAAAGTTAGCTAATGATTTGAAGAGGCTAAGTGAAGTATTTATAGGCTTCACTTAGGTCAAAATAAAAGGTCTAAAATACCCCCAAAGTGGGTTAAAACAAATAAGGCCACGCAGGGCTAAAGTTGGAAGTTCAAGCAAAAGTCATTAAAAATCCCGCATGTGGGTCACAGGGGTAGGCGGTCCGCCTAGTAGGGGGAGGCGGCCGCCTAGTGACTTGCAAGCCTCTGGATTTCCTGAGGCGCTCTGCCTCTTAAGCTGGGCGCTCCGCCTCCTGACTTCTAGTTCTCTGGATTTTGGGAGGCGCCCCGCCTCAGCTGGGAGGCGCTCCGCCTTGATCTGAAGCCCCCTCATTTTGTGCCTCTTGAGCCTCACCAAGCGTCCTAGAGGATCCTCCATCCATGGTACACCAAAGCATGGTCTTCAAGTTGCTCTCGGGGCCTTCTTCCGCACCCTTCCATATCAAGTGAAGATGGGTATCTTGGATCAACTTGGCTTGACTCTGAGTGAAGGGTCTTGAGGGGGTTTGGGTCTTATCATCCTTCCCTTCTTGAGAGGATTTCGTCCTCGAAATCGAAGCATCATCCACAACCTCTTCATCATCATGCACGACCTCTTCATTACCTACATCCAAAGGAACCAAGTCACAAACATTGAAAGTATTAGAAACTTGATACTCACTTGGCAAGTCGACCACATAGGCATTGTTGTTTATCTTCGAGAGCACTTGGAATGGTCCATCTCCCCGGGGTGCCAACTCCCTTTCCTAAGGTTTGGAAACCTTTCTTTCCGGAAGTGCACCCAAACATAGTCACCCTTCTTGAGTTCCACTTTCTTGCGGCCTTTGTTTTTATTGAAGGCAACCTTAGCATAAGCTTCCTCCAAGTTCTTCTTCGCCTTTGCATGGAGCTCAACCAAAGCCTTGGCTCTAGCTTTACCTTCAAAATTAAAAACCATTTCCCTTGGCAAAGGGGTTAGATCAAGGGGAATCAAGGGGTTAAATCCATAAACACACTCGAATGGAGTCATGCCTATCATGCTATGCAATGTGCGATTGTAGGCGAACTCCATAAGAGGTAGACGATCCATCCAAGTCCCGGCCTTCCCTCGGGTCATGGCTCTAAGAAGAGCTCCCAAGGTTCGGTTTACCACTTCCGTTTGCCCATCGGTTTGGGGGTGGTGGGACGTGGAGAACAAGAGTTTGGTGCCTAAAGCACCCCATAAACACCTCCAAAAATGACTTAGGAACTTAGTGTCCCTATCACTCACTATGGTTTGAGGCACACCATGCAACTTCAAAACATTTTCAATAAACAAAGTTGCCACATGTTGTGCATCATCACATTTCTTGCATGGAATGAAATGAGCCATTTTGGAGAACCTATCCACAACAACATAAATGCTATCATGGCCCCCTCTAATCCTTGGTAATCCCATCACAAAATCCATTGAGATATCCAACCACGGACTAGTTGGCACGGGGAGAGGGGTATACAACCCATGAGGGTGGGCTTTAGATTTGGCACGTTTGCAATCAAGGCAATTAGTGCAAAACTTCTCCACATGCACCCTCATCTTTGGCCAATAGAATTGTTCTTGAAGAATGGCCAAAGTCTTTCTTGTGCCAAAATGTCCCATGAGTCCCCCGCAATGTGCTTCATGCACAAGCAACTCTCTCCAAGAGGACTCCAGAATGCACACCCTACCATTTTTGAAGATATAACCATTAACCCATTGGTATTTGTCAACTCTCTCCCCTTTCTCTAGAGTGTCATGGACACTCTTTAGTTTTGGGTCATGAGCATACATCAATTTAATGCTCTCAAAACCCATGAGCTTAGAGGTGAGAGTGGTGGCTAGAGCAAACTTTCTTGAAAGCGCATCCGCCACTACATTGTCTTTCCCTTTCTTGTATTGGATCACATAGGGAAAAGACTCAATGAATTCAACCCACTTGGCATGTCTCTTATTGAGCTTCTCTTGGCCTCTCAAATGCTTGAGTGACTCATGGTCACTCTTGATTACAAACTCACGAGGCCAAAGATAGTGTTGCCAATGGGCAAGGGCTCTCACAAGGGCATACAACTCCTTGTCATATGTAGAATAATTCAAGGAAGCCCCTTTCAACTTCTCACTAAAGTAGGCGATGGGTTTGCTATCTTGCATTAAGACACCACAACAAACCCAAGGAAGACCACCTTCTCAACACCAAAGGCACACTTTTTAAAATTAGCATAGAGCTTTTCGGCTCTCAACTTTTCAAGCACTAGCCTAAGGTGTTCAACATGGTCGTCTATTGATTTGCTATAGATCAATATATCGTCAAAATAGACGACCACAAACTTGTTGATGAATGGCTTTAGAACATGGTTCATTAGCCTCATGAAAGTACTAGGTGCATTGGAGAGCCCAAAGGGCATCACCAACCATTCATAGAGACCAAACTTGGTCTTGAATGCGGTCTTCCATTCATCACCGGGTTTCATCCGGATTTGATGGTAGCCGGACCTAAGGTCAATTTTACTAAACACACATGAACCGCTCAATTCATCTAACATATCATCAAGTCGGGGAATAGGATGACGGTACTTTACCGTTATTTTGTTCACGGCCCGACAATCAACACACATTCTCCAAGTGCCGTCCTTTTTGGGAACAAGGATCACGGGCACGGCACGGCACAAGGACTCAAGCTTTCCCTTACCAAACCTTTAGTGAGCAATTCATCCACTTGCTTTTGCAATTCCCTTGTATCCTCCGGGTTGCTCCTATAGGCCGGTTTGTTCGGGATTTGGGATCCCGGGACAAAGTCTATTTGATGCTCAATGCCCCTCAAAGGAGGCAATCCATCCGGCATTTCATCCGGGAACATGTCGCCGAAATCCTTCAAAACATTCTCAAACACACTAGGCAAAGGGTTAGAAGAAAAATCACAATTAGAGCTTAGAACCATACCTTTGTGCACTAGACATATGAGAAACTTGTTGCCATCATTTCCCTTTAGGATCTCGCCCGGTTGCATCATGGCACATATGCCACCGGTAGAAGTAGGTGGGATTGCCACCAAGCTTTTGGACAAAGGACTAGTCTCAATGATTGACTTAGCCTTTGCCACCTCTCTCAACTCCTTCATTTTCTTGTAGTCATCACTCACTTGTTTAGGAGTGAGAGGTTTAAGCACATATCTTTTCCCTTCATGTTTGACCGTGTAAGTATTGACACGACCGTCATGCACCACTTGCCTATCGAATTGCCAAGGCCTCCCTAAGAGTAGGTGGCACGCTTGCATGGGCACAACGTCAAACAAATGCTCATCTACATAACTCCCCATTTTGAATCGAATCATCACTTTCTTTACCACTTTAAGCTCCCCACATTCGCTTAGCCATTGTAACCGGTAAGGTTTAGGATGCTTCATGGCCGTCAACTTCAATTGAGACACAAGTGATTGACTCACTACATTTGCACAACTCCCGGAATCAATTATCATAGAGCAAACAACATCTTTGACCCGGCACCTAGCATGGAATAGATTCTCCCTTTGCAAGGTTTCACTATCTTCCACAATCATAACCCCTAGGCTCCTTCTCACAACCAAGAAAGTATGAGGATCCTCCTCTTCCCCCATGTCATCAAGCAAATCATCCTCCTCTACTCCCTCATCTCCCTCTTCTCTCTCCACTCCCTCATCTTTCGATTCACTCTCTTTCTCATATGCATCATTACCAACAACAATCATGGTCCTCTTTGTAGGACATTCCCTAGCAAAGTGACCATAGCCCTTGCACTTGTGGCATTGCATGGAAGAAGAAGTAGGAGCATGTAATTGAGTTTTAGAGTTACCTCCCACATTAGGTGTGTTCTTCTCATACGGCTTTTTCACATCCTTGGTAGCATTTGCACCACTCGTTCCACTTGCACTTGGGAACCTTGCATTTGTAGTAGGAGGCTTCCAATCCTTTGGTTTGCTTGTTGGAGTAGTAGTGCTACTCTTGTAGCGAAGGGATTTCTCCTCCTTGAGCCATTTCTCGGCCTCAACCGCATCTTCACATAGCTTGTAATGATCATCATATTTGTGGAACTTCAATTGTGAAGCTATGTCTCGGTTCAAGCCCCCTTTGAAACGGATCATGGCCGTCTCATTGTCCTCATCATCTAAGTCAAGGATCATTCGGATTTGCTCAAATTCATTGAAGTATTCACCAACCGATTTGTAACCTTGCTTCAACTCATAGAGTCGCTTTTGTTGTTCAACCCGGTATTGGTTAGTCAAGTACTTCTCATCCATCACACGGATCAACTCTTCCCAAGTAAGATTAATAGCCATACCCGTCCTCCTTCTATTTCTCTTCACCGACTCCCACCAAGTAGAAGCAAAAGATTCAAAGGCGGATATTGCATACTTGGTCTTCTTCACTTCGGGCATATCATTGGTGTCAAAGATACGCTCCATAGCCAATTTCCAACCAATGTACTCCACCGGGTCACTACTTCCTTTGAAAGAAGGAATAGTGAGCTTCACACTATTAAGATTGTTGTTGTTATCACGACCCCCTTGGAATGGCTCCGGTTGGCCCCCATAGTGATCATCATAAGCAACATAGTCCCTCCTCGCATTCCTTCCTCCATATCCTAAGGGTGGCCCTCGACCTCGGCCTCTACCCCGATCCACATTTCGACCCCAATTCATACCTCGTCTCGGTTGAAGGTGATCATCATAACCATAAGCCTCATCATCATACTCGGCTTCCTCCCCTTCTTGAGCTTCATCGACTTGCTCAAGAGGTTGCACATTTCGGATGGGTCTTGGTAATGGGATGTTTCTTGGAGGATTATCCAAGATACGGGGAATGCCCGTTCGTTCAATTCTCTCTCGATCTTCCTTTACCCGTTGTTGATTGAGTAATTCAACAACTTGCTCCGGGGTAAAGGTAGGGCTACTCGAGCCTTCACTGGCCTCAATTTGGACACTCGGGGTCCCCTTTTCAATTGGGACACTCGGGGTCCCTTGGTCACCTTGGGTACTCGAGGCACCCTGTTCAAGTGACTCAATCCTTTGAGTCATGACTTCCATCTTGGCAAGAAGGCTAGCCAAGGCCTCCTTGATAAAATCTTGACCTTCGTTGGCCATTGTACCTACAAAGAAAAGAAACAAGCGTTAGTTAAAACACCTCACTCGCTCCCTCACTTGTGTTCACTCGGATCACTCTTTTGGGGTGGCGGTGGATATTTCACTCGACTTGTAATTCCAAAGCTTCCCGTAGATGACTAACAATCCCTCTACTCAACCAAACTATTCACGAGTCAAGCACACTCTGGGGTGAGTGGAGTTAATGGGACTCGATGAACGCTAGGAACTTTGAAGTAAAGGACTTGAATCAAAAGAAACTACGAATCTTCTTTGAATTCTAGTCTCCTTCCTAAGGCACGATGATCCTAGTAGCTCGAAGTAATTAGTACTAATCAAGTAGGATTATACTCTAATAGTACCAATTAGAAGCAATGCAAACAACAAAACAAGAAATCCTAGAAGTTTCTACCCAATTCCCAAGCTTCAGGAAGTAGGCGCCCCGCCTCAGGATAAGAGGCGACCGCCCAGAGCAGGGTGCAGGTGGGAGGCGCTCCGCCCTCTCAGGGAGGCGCTCCGCCTCAGATAATTCCTGCAAGCTCACCAGTGGGAGGCGCTCCGCCTCTTTGTTAGGCGCTCCGCCTCTTTGTTAGGCGCTCCGCCTCCTGCTGTGTTCCAGCACAGTTCACTTCGCGTTTTGTTGATTTTTCACCCACAAATCCAACTATTCAAATGTTGTTTTAGCAATTCAAAGGTACCCAAATGTTGTATTAGTCACAAAGAACAAACCCCAACAACTTTTATCAAACCCCAATCAATATCAAGCAATCCACCATGATCATCTTCTTCAAAGCTAGGGTTTCAAAATTTTCAAATTTTCATAGGGTTTCAAATTTTCAATTCATGCAATACAACTCCAAATTGGGTGTTTAAGGTACCAAAAGAACGGGAATCACACAAGGATCAAACCCCAATATCAAGTTCTCAATCCAATATCAATCCAACCCAAGAATCAATCAAAAGTCATCAAGAACAAGTTCATCAAGGGTTTTAAGGGGTTTTGGGGTTTTGATTTTCAATCTTCACCAATCCAAGTGTTTTTGGTATCCAAACGACGGGATTTCAACCACGATCAAGAATCTATAACACCCATATCATGAATCATTCAAACCAACAAGTTACACCAAATTTTTAGATTTTCAATTTTTCAATTTTTTTGTAGTTTTCTTCTTTTAATAACAACAAACAAGAACCTAAAGATAGAAACTAACCTAGGCACGAAGAATCAAGGGTCGGGGATTTGTAGAAACAAAACCCGAGCCTTGCTCTGATACCAAGATGATAAGAATCAAAATGCGGAAAAGTAAAAGATAAAAGCGGACGTAACTCGTACGATAATCTCAAGTAGCAACGGAGAACTTGTTCCGTTACACCCCGAGAGAATGACAAGAACACCTACACTAGGCAACTACCCTCGAGTTAACGTGAGCACGCAAGTAGAATGATCGGGGGGGATTGGAATTCATCTAGGTCCGCTAGAGGAAGAACAAGTCCCATCAAGGTTTTATTCATTCAATCAAAGAGTTCAACTCTCAACACAAGTGTTTGTTCTATCATCAAAGTTAGCTAATGATTTGAAGAGGCTAAGTGAAGTATTTATAGGCTTCACTTAGGTCAAAATAAAAGGTCTAAAATACCCCCAAAGTGGGTTAAAACAAATAAGGCCACGCAGGGCTAAAGTTGGAAGTTCAAGCAAAAGTCATTAAAAATCCCGCATGTGGGTCACAGGGGTAGGCGGTCCGCCTAGTAGGGGGAGGCGGCCGCCTAGTGACTTGCAAGCCTCTGGATTTCCTGAGGCGCTCCGCCTCTTAAGCTGGGCGCTCCGCCTCCTGACTTCTAGTTCTCTGGATTTTGGGAGGCGCCCCACCTCAGCTGGGAGGCGCTCCGCCTTGATCTGAAGCCCCTTGGGATGTCTCATTTTGTGCCTCTTGAGCCTCACCAAGCGTCCTAGAGGATCCTCCATCCATGGTACACCAAAGCATGGTCTTCAAGTTGCTCTCGGGGCCTTCTTCCGCACCCTTCCATATCAAGTGAAGATGGGTATCTTGGATCAACTTGGCTTGACTCCGAGTGAAGGGTCTTGAGGGGGTTTGGGTCTTATCAATGGCTGATAGTCTTCACGCTTTATAGCTTCCAGCAGCCAAGAAGTCTCAATGAACTAGAACTCCAAAGCTCCCTTGACTTTGAATCCTAGTTGGATTCTACCTTCTAGAATCCGAATCCTTTATCCCTTAGTTATGCAATCTTTTCGTATCTGATTAGGTCTGCATAATTACCAAGATACACGTCAGTATTAGGATAAATAATAATATCTCAATTAAATGATTTTGCATGAATTATCTATTCTGCTTCAGTGATTCAAAGGAACAGGTCCTTTGAATCCGTTCCTCAGTCATCAGTCAAAACTCCAAACTTTCCAAGCTAACAAACATTTCCAGAACCATTAAAGACATTATCTAGTGTAATTCTCACTATATTTTGACTAAAGTTAAATAGAAGCCTAAACTTTGATAAACAGACACAAAAATTTAGCTTCATTGAACTTTCGGAGCATATATGCAACATCAAAGTTCGGCCACTACACAAGTCAATCATACAAGTGCCAATCCCATTAACTTCAATCTTTGCATTATTTTTTACATATATCCACCTTGATCCAGATGGAACTTGGTAGTACTCCAGAAATGCTTTTTGATCACGGATTACATGGTCGGTAGTCCCTGAAGGAACGATCCACACATGATAAGATTCAGTTAATAAAATTGTGCTAGACACAAATGTAGCACTTAGATGTGCATTTGAAGATGCTACCTTTTTCAGCTCGGTACATTCACGAGCAAAGTGTCCCGACACTTGGCAATTACAACACTTCATCTTACTTTATTCTTTTTCTTGAAAAACCGCTTTCTTATTTTGGAGTTTTGTTGGTATCTTTTCTTGAAGGTTCCCTATCCAATTTCTTTGCCTTTTTTGTCTTTTTTCTAATTATTTTTATGCTTGAATCTTGAAACTTTTTACCACTTGGTTTCCTCACTTAGGCATTGGGTATAGCTTTAGCAGCTCATAGCCGCTCATATTCAAGATCTACATGGCGGGCAACACCAGCAAAGGTTTTGATGTTGTCATGTGGATCAAGTTAACCTTCAGATGTTCCTAATTATTGGGAAGAGACTGGACACTGCCTGAACCACTTGCTCATAAGAGAGAACAAGATCAACACCTTTAAATTGAGCAATCATGTTAAACATCACCAATAAGGTTTGAAAGTATGATCATGACTCATCTTATAAGTTTCAAACTTGATTGTCAGTTGTCTGAGTCGAGTCATAGTTGTGCCGCTATATTTCTCTCTCAAATGTGCCTACATGGAATGAGAAATAGAGAAATATTTACATCCATGGATAAAGTCAATCACAACTGAGTTTACAATGATTCCACGGGCAGTGGCATCTTTATTTTTCCAAGAATTATAAGCCTCAGGCTCTCTTCTATGCTGGAGAGTGTTTCCCTCCTCTGGGAAATATGGCATGAGATTTTTCACTTGTTTCTTTTCCTTGCCATTATTTCAAGAATTAACTTTTTTTTCCTATCCTTTTTGTAGGATCCAAGTTTATAATTTCACTCATGTTCCACCACCCTGGAAAGCTTTTGAGAAGGGGATCACGTCGGCGCAAAGATTATTGGTCTTCGACTTTTCTCTTTCACAATCATTCTGGAAAGAACTCCTGGAGTGGAATCATTCACCGATGCAGATGACATCCCCGGAACTTTTCCCTTTCAAGTTGTCTACTTGAAAGAAAATGACCAAGTTAATTCCCTCTCTTAGAGCATTTTAGGATCATGCATCATATTCTATGTTTTAAGGGTTTTCGAATCCTCTACGAGTGTTTGGATCCCTTATCAACTTGATCAAATGTCAAAATAGTTTTCGCGACCCCAATGATCTTTCTACATGAACTAGTTGCAGTTTGAAGGATCAACGTGTTGTTATGTTAACTATTTTTTATAAAACGAGGTCGGGGTTAGTCTATGTTTAATCTTTGATTGCCAGTCATTATGATCAAGAACTTTGGCAGAGCAAAGGAGACCAGAGTTGAAGAAGAGCAGCTTGTCTAGCTTCTTCAGCTCAATTTTCTTCATACAAATTGTATTTACATGTATTGAACTCAATATTTAATAAAGTCGATTAATTTTCTTTAGCATTTTGGGGATATAAACTCGTAAATTGAGAACACATAGGATGATACATAAACACTCGATAATCCTTCAAACATCATACAAACCTTAGAAAGACTTAACATTTTTGGCATGTTGAAGTCCATTAGTAAACCTCATCCAAAATGGTGTATTATGTGTTGCATCGACTTCGATGTTTTGTTGTTTTGTTCGAATATACTTCGCAATCATTATTAGGCCCACCTCGGGCATACACTACTTTCCGTGTTTTAAAGGCTTTCAAAACCTCTGTGAGTTTATTTTAAAAAATTCTTATTGACGGTTTCCCTTTATGATTCTTTTTTGCAATATTAATATTATCTTGATTAATTTTCTATTTCTCGGGACTAACTTGTTTCTTTTATTTTTCCTTTTGTTCATTCTCCTTATTAAAATTTTTGTGAACTATTTGAACTTGTGTATTTTCAAAACTTATGCATTCCGATTATATTGCTCGCCACTCCTGGAAACTTCGAAATTGTGCATTAAAATGCGATGGTTACGACCACCCTTTTCTCATAAAACACGCTTTAGGAGGAGGGGGGGCATTTTGGAATCTAGTTGATCCATAACGTTCTCGCTCCCAAAGTAGTCTGGTTGTGAGGATAATAAAACCTGGTATAGTTGACTCATCAACTCTTAGTGACGATACTAGAAATCATGCATCATGACATACCATCAGTAGACTTTCTCTCAAGTCAAATAGGCAAACTTGTTCAAACAATCCGAATAGGTTTTTTCGAACCCAAAGAGCGTTGAACATGATTATTTGCATTTGGCTGGAGGATTGAACGTACAAATGTGGACGTTTATTTCCAAGCAATTGAAATTATATATTGTCTTCCATTTCGTTCAAAGGCACGAAAGGTAACTGAAGAGGCATTAAAAGCTCAAATTCAAGCAGAAACGACCATTTACGATTGGAATTATATGTATTTATTGACCATTCAAAGGCGTAAAAGGTAACTGAAAACGCATTAAAAGCCCAAATTTGAAGCAGAAATGACCGTTTGATAAATGGGATGACACATAATGCATGTTTATCCTTTAAGCAATATAAATAGGCGGACACGACATCCGTGGTATGTCAAAATTCCAATAGAAACCTTTCCCAAGTGTCCAAAGGGTTTTCAACCTTAAATGACACATCTTTTCATATTCTATGTTGCATTTTTTTTTGTGCCACGTGTTGAACCTTTGCTTGCAACTAAGCAGAATTTTAGGCATTCTCTTCCATTTTTCTCCTTTCATCTTCCCTTATTCAAAGATCATGGCCACTAGAACATTCGAACATTCGACATGGTTGTTGAAGTCCCCCAGTTACTCAAAGATTGGTGGAGAAACCTAAGTAGAGATCAACAAGACCGAGTTAAGATGGTTTTATGAAATATGATCTCATTAATGGAGCACACAACACTAAAAGAGATAATACAAGCAGAAGTACACATTTGGGATGCAGACCGAGCAGTGTTTCACTTGGAAAGTATGGAGTTGACATAGTTGTTGGAAGAAATAGGCGGATTGACTCAACTTTTATTTAATAGTGATGGGATACTAATGCATTATACCAAAAGAGTTCTTCGAAATGGTAGGACTCAAACTCGAATTGTGCACCGATAGCATAAGACAATCAGGAATGTCTTTTACTTCACTCTACATTATGTTCGAGTATAAAGAAGAATTTCAAGATGATTTCAGCATTAATTAGGTCAACTGGCAAGAGTAGAGGGTACTTGCTTTTGTCACTGGTTTTTTAGGAGCTGTCGTGTTTCGATAACATAGAGGATGGGTTGATGTTTAAATGGTATCAATTGCCGATGCTCTACTCAAGGACTTTGACAAGAAATACACTTCGGTACCTATGATTGTGCCATAATTGTACCATGCCTTAAAAAGATGCAAGAAAGGCGTTGGCTTTTTCGAAGGTTGAAACTTACTTTTACAAATCTGGCCGATGGAGCATTTGCAAAAGATGAATAATCCAAACCAAGCCTTCTATTTTGGACCATGGGAAGACTACATCTTGACCCATACTGATCGCATGGACAACGCTCTCAAAAAGTGGAACCGTCCAACAACCGCCAAAGACTTGCACCACATATTCTATTAGTTGACAATTGAAAATATATAATAGATATTTGACTACTTTCCCAGTGCCACAGTAATCACATGGTCCGACGGAGCCTCACTTCTTATCTTGTTTGGGTTTAGAGAAGTTTACCCATACACTTCTCTAAGGACACTTAGACAACCAAACAGAAAGCAGATTGTACCCTAAATTTTCGATATCAGATGTTTCAAAGCATATATTTTCAGAGGGATAATACCATTCAAAGACAAGATATTAGAACTTTTGAAAGTAGGCATCAAATGGAATTCGACACTATTGGATAAGACAGGTTTGATGCAGGCCAAGATGAAGATTACCTAGATTGGCTCCGGAAACACATGGCAAGGGCGGTTCAACCAAGAGCAACAACAAAAATTAAAAAGAGATGCTTATGAGTTAGAATTGGCTGGAAGAAGCTACACAGAAAACTAGCAAGGGCACAAGGAAAAATAGCAAAAAAAATAAATTTGGCCAAGGCAAAGAGAAAAGAAAAAGACAAATGGCGCAACAAGGCAGAACTCTTGGCAAAACACATAGAGACTATAGATGTATGGGCTAGTGAAGGAATGAACTCAGTGTCTAACAAAGGAATTGAAGAGAAAGGAATAAGGCTTAGGAAATGTGGAAAAATCTCATATTCGACATATCCCGGCTCTTTTGATGTAGACAATATCATCTTCCAAAAAGACTCATCAGAGGTAAGTTCTTCCAAAGAAGACTCATCCGAAGATGAAGAAGACGAATCTTCTGGGAAGGGATCGACATGAAGAATTTTCACCCGACCAAGATCTAGTTTTCTAAAATTATTTAGTCTTTTCCTTCTCTTCTGTTTTGTCTCGATATTAACCAATGTAATAAATACCAATGTTTCGTTCATGTAAATCTTCAAGAATAAGTCCGTATTTTGTTAGCAAATGAAATGATACGTCTAGCATAAAACGACATTCAAACCATTGTGCGTACAGTGGTTCCTTGCATTATAGGGCGTGTTCTTATTTTGCTATGTCAGTATTGTAAGACATGAATTTTTTTGATGCTCTAGGTTTTTTAATAGTTAAGTGAATTGCTTCCAAAATCCAATCTCCTATCAATGCACCTTCGCATCCAGTACTATGCTCAAACCCCAATATTCAAAATCTTCCGCACTATCTCTAACTCACTACCTAACTCAAAGACCTATTATCCAAAAGATTGCCTTAATCTGAACACCAAGGTAGAAGACACAGAGTAGGAAATTGCACTTATCGTTTTATTTATCCAAACAAGATAGGTTCTTGCAGTAGATATAATGAGTATGAAGAAGAAATTTGACAGAGTTAGGAATTCGATAGTCAAACTCAAGGAAACCAGCACCCAAAGATCACTTTGTTGCTTCAGTCTAAGAAGTCACACTACCTGCAATACATGAGTGTGATACAAAGCAGTTGAACCCATTCATGGCCGGAAAAGCAATCAAGGGTTAGCAAGAGGCAATAAAGAATTAGAAAGCAAAGAGAACCCACCTAATGTAGCAAAGAATTATGCACAACAACTAGAAATTTGCAGGCTTGATTCAACTTGGAACAGAAGACAAAGATGTAGTGACAAAGCTCATATTACATGGCAAAACTGAAAACCTATTATGGATATTTGGAAGCGTATCTCAACCAATTAGCAAGTGTGAGACAAGACAATGAACTCAAGATGAAACTATCTGTAAGACATACTTACAAGACCATCATTGATTTGGTACATAGAGCAAAGCATGAGCAAATAGACTTCTATGAGCAATTTGGCCAAAGGTTTTATCGAGCAATTTTGATCTCATGACAGCAACCACGCCGACAATAAGCCTATTGAAAAGGAAAAGTCCAATATGACCAACCTCTAAAATGGTCTAAGACAATGATTTGACTGAAGCACATGAATTTTGAACTACGCCTGGCCTGATTCCTAGAAATAGCAAGATACGTAGGCAATCCACACCAGGTTCAGTTCCTTCGCAAAAAAATCTTACCCAACAAAGAAAGTTGGTGTAATGATTGAATTGCAACAGTTGGTTGGAAAGTACGAAAGCTATTGACTATCTCTTTCAAGGACACACATGCATCACAACAGACAAAATTATAAAAGAAATGATGGTTGCTCCGAAGACCTTGGTGCTTAACAAAAATCGACGTCCCTTTTAGTAACACAACATTCAGTATATCCCTTAAACGACATCTTTATCACCTTTTCATCATGATGTAACCAGACTCATCTCCTGCATAAACAAGCATCGTTCATTTGACTAAAATCCTTGCCTTGACTTCTATAGAAAGCGCTTAGGAAATTTTTGTGATCTCTATGCGATTTATCATAGTCTGCAACTCAAGCGATAATTTATCATCCGCTGTATAGACATTCTCTTAGCTATACACTTGCCTTTTATGTACTATTTTGTTTCAAGCATTTGCAATATGCTAACTTTTTTTTGTGTTTGTTGTCACTTTATCACGATTGTTTTGCATTTGAATACTTGAGATTGGCAAAAGAATCTGATTTAAGAAGGAATTGAGAGGACAAGCAAAGATGAAATTCTTACTCATGGAAAAAAAATTCTTTGAACAACAGGCACAGGACACCGAGATAGGATGTGATACAACATGATGTTTCAGGCAAAGTTGTAGTACCAATAAGAAAAATAAGCTAGCACTATACCCACACAAGAGATATAGTAGAGACAATCCAACCAAATGAAAATATTCATGCGAAAAGAGGACAACACATTGGTCACCCATGACCGAGCATCGATCACTATACAACCAGAACCAACAAAAATCACAATCTCCCACCGTACCCAATTCACACAACAAAAAACCTCCCCCTCTGTCAAGACTTTCAACAACAATCTTATCAGCTCCAACACGATCCATGACAGACAAAAAAGAAAAAATCATATACCTTTATTCCTCTAGCTAAATCAAAGGACATTGTAGCCAAGAATGGATGACTCCCTAAATACCTATGTTCGGACTTCGATATATCAAAGATTTGGACCTATCACCCAAACATACAAGTACATGACACAACATTAATACCCAACATCGAAGCATAAAAAATAATAATATTATTGAACAATAGAAGACAATGGTACAACAAAAACTAACAAATGAAAAGGTACAATACTGAAGCCGCAGATGCAATCTCTACATAGAGCAATCCATCAAAGATAGGCTCGAGACATCTGAAGAGAAAAACATGAAATACAAAGACATCCTGTCACGATCCAAGTCAAGCACAATTTTGGACATCCTCCATATCCAGCAAGTTCAGACACAAGAAGTCAAGCTAATACACGATAAGTATTCGTACGATCGGGTAGTCAAAGTTGCCGACTAGCGCATTTGAAATGACCTTGATCAGTTATTTTCGGAGTTAGGACTCCAATTTGCATGTTGAAAATCTTAAAACTTCCGCGACGTTAATTAGGATCGATCTATAAAATTTGAGCTGATTCAGAACTCGTTTGGTAGGTTTTCGAGGAAGGTTTCCATTTTGGTTATCGGTAACACATAAAAGAGGTTTCTGAACTTGATTTGAGTAAACGATCTCCGATTCAAAATCTGAGAATTGCATTAGGTTTGGATAGTCATCTGTGACCTGTGGGAACTTTCGGAAGTAAAATCCGAGGTCGTTCGGATAGTTTTCACTCAAGTCCCAAAAGTCAAGAAATTGAACTCTTCCCATGGGACCCGTATCATTAGTTCTGTCTTTTCGAGCATGTCACACAAGTATGGTATGACATCTCTACAAAATTTGAGGTCATTTCGAGCCTTGTATGGTCACATTCGGACTTGAATCGAAGCACCAATAGGTACTGGTGCAGAATTCAGCATTTTCCAGGCAGACCTGCACGATCGCATCCGTGGGGGCACATGCACATTTTTTTGCGGCCCTGAAGTGCGACCACGCATTCAGGAACGCGAAGGCAATGAAGGGGTGGTGCCTCGGCGCCCTGGGTGGTGCAAACACACTATTTCAAGGGTATAAAGTACCCATGTCGGCTGTTTTTGTTTCTCCCTCAATTCCAAGTTGTTTCAAGGTTAAATTAAGGTACAAAATCTGCCTATATTGTTAGGTAATGATCCTAATCCCTTCTATTATGTTAATTTATTGATTTAAATCATGAATTGTGGGATTTAACTTGGGAAAGCAAGTGGGTTAGAACCCTAGAGTTATGGAATTGGGGAAAATGGTCGACTTAAGCTCAAAATTGTAATCTAATAGTGTATATCGACTCGTGAGAGTATAAGGAGTCCGAAAATATATTATGGGAATTTATCTAAGCCCGGCCCAGGGGAACTTTTGTATTTTCTCTCATCTCCGGTTAATATTAATCACGCCCAGCTATGCCCTCTAAAAGGGACTAAGTGGCCGCGGCAAATATACCTCAATACTTAAAGTTCCGGGGTCAGATCCCACAGAGCACACTCGAAATCTAGTTATTATTCTAACAAATTTATCTATCAATTTACTTCTAGAGGTTTTATTTAAAGTTGGTTGTGTAGTAATCACTAAATAGCAAGAATTTAACAATAAAGTTGTGAGAAATTGAGAGAAATATTGTTGATATATTGAAAAATAGTATTGACAAGGAGCCCTATTTACAACTATCATACATCATACACTATATATGTTTTCTAATGTGGGACAGGAATGATAATCCTACTTATATACACCTTAACCTTTATTTAACCTTTCTAACACTCCCCCTCAAGCCGGTGCATACAAGTTATATGTACTGAGCTTGTTACAAATATAACCAATACGTGGACCAGTAAAGAACTTAGTGAAAATATCTGCAAAATGATCCTATGACTTCACAAATTTTGTAACAATGTCTCCTGAAAGTATCTTCTCTCTAGCAAAGTGACAGTCAATCTCAATGTGCTTAGTCCTTTCGTGGAACACTGGATTTGATGCAATATGAAGAGGATCTTGCTTATCACACACAAGTTCCATATGATTGAACTCTCCAAACTTCAATTCTCTGAGCAACTGCTTGATCCGAATTAGTTCGCAAGTAGCTACAACCATTGCAAGATATTTTGCTTCTGCACTAGATTGGGCAACCACATTTTATTTCTTGCTTTTTCAGGACACCAAATTACCTCCTACAAGAACACAATAACCAGACGTAGAACATCTATCCTAGGGACACCCTGCCCAATCAACATCTGTATATCCAACAATTCGTTCATGGCCTCGATCCTCGAAGAGCAATCTTTTGTTTGGAGATGATTTAATATACCAAAGAATGTGAAGAACTGCATCCTAGTAACTATTACATGGAGAGTCCAGAAATTAACTTACCGCACTCACAGGAAAGGAAATGTCAGGTCAAGTCACCGTGAGGTAGTTTAATTTACCAACCAACCGCTGCATCTCGCAGGATCACTAAGAGGCTCCCCATATCCTGGGCATAAGCTTAGCATTAGGATCCATAGGAGTATCAACAGGTCTACAACCTTTCATTCCCGTCTCTTCAAGAGTGTCTAAGGCATACTTTCTTTATGATATAACAATACCTGACTTAGACTGAGCAACCTCAATACCCATAAAGTACTTCAATCGACCTAGATCCTTAGTCTGGAAGTGCCTAAAGAGATTCTGCTTCAATCTAGTAATACCATTATGATCATTGTCAGTGATAACAATATCATCAACATAGACCACTACATAAATACATAGATTTGGAGCAGAATGCCGATAAAAGACAGAGTAATCAGCTTTACTACGAGTCATGCCAAACTTCTGAACAACTGTACTAAATTTACCAAACCAGGCTCGAGGAGATTGTTTTAAACCATAGAGTGACACACGCAATCGATACACAAAACCGCTAGACTCCCCCGAGCAACAAAACCAGGTGGTTGCTCCATATAAACCTCCTCTTTAAGATCACCATGGAGAAAAGCATTCTTAATATCCAGCTGATAGATAGGCCAATGACGGACAACCACCATGGATAGAAACAGACAGACAGATGCTATTTTAGCACCCAGAAAAAAGTGTCACTGTAATCAAGCGAAATATCTGAGTATAACCTTTTGCAACCAACCGAGCCTTAAGATGGTCAATTTGGCCGTCTGGACAAACCTTGACTGGATAAACCCACCGAAAATCAACATTAGACTTACCTGGAGGAAGAGGGACAAGCTCCCAACTACCACTAGCACGTAGAGCAGACATCTCATCAATCATAGCATGTCGCCACCCTGGATGAGATAGTGCTTTACCTATAGACTTAGGTACCAAAATAGATGGCAAGGACGACACAAAGACCTGATGATGTGAGGATAGACGATGATAGCTCAAGCCCACATAATAAGGATTAGAATTGGTTGTAGATCGCGTACCTTTTCAAAGATCAATTGGTAGACTAAGTGGAGATAGGTCTGCAGTAGGTGAAGAATCTGGTGCAGGACGTGAATCATCATCTGGGCCTGATGGTGGACGTGGTCGATGATGATAAGTCTGAAGTGGTGGCTCTGGGGCAGTAGTAATTGCGGGAGGAAGAATTGTAGGTGGTAGAGAAGGTGGAACTATGTGAGGAGTACCTGTAGGTGGTGGAGAGGGTGGATCTGTAGGTGGTAAAGATATAGAGGAAGGAGCTACAGAGGATGGAGATGTAGGAGAAACAAAAGACTCCCCAAATGATGGAACTGGTAACAACTCAGAAATGTCTCGGTGGTCAACCGATGCTATGAAGTATGGTTTAGTTTCAAAGAAGGTTATATTAGCAGACATAAGATACCGTTAGAGATCGGGCGAGTAGCATCTATATCCCTTTTTGCACCCTTGAACAACCCAAAAATACACACTTAAGAGCATGGGGAGCTAGCTTATCTTTTCCTGAAGTTAAGATATTGGACAAAACAAGTGCTCCCAAAGACACGAGGTAGAAGAGCGAATAAAGGTGATTGTGGGAACAAAAGAGAGTATGGAACTTGATTTTGGATAACTGAAGAAGGCATATGATTAATGAGGTAACATGATGTGAGAACTGCATCCCTCCAAAAACGCAACGGAACATAAGATTGTATGAATAGGGTACGAGCAGTTTCAATGAGATGCCTATTCTTCCTTTCTGCTACCCCATTTTGTTGAGATGCGTAAGGACAAGATGTCTGATAAATAATCCCATAAGACTTCATGAACTGTTGAAATGGAGAAGATAAATATTCGGGTGCATTATCACTACGGAATGTGCGGATAGAAACCCTAAATTGATTTTGGACTTCAGCATGGAAAGTAGACGAGTGGCGGGAGGCAGACGCCAACTTGACTGCGCGTCAGTACTTGATGATGGAGGAGATGGCCCGGCGGTCGGGCGTTGATTTGACTGCTATTGATCGCACTGTCCCTCTCCTGGAGACCTCGAAGGGTCTGCTTGGCATGACTCGAGCTAGAGCGGTGGATCCGGAGGAGGATGAGAACACGGATTCAGATGTTGTTGCTAACGACCCGGACAGTGAGGTTGAGGCAGCTGATGCTGAGGGCGGTGGCTCTGATGAGGAGGAGGATTAGGTCCGCACTCCTGCGCACCACCCGGATTTCAGGGCAGTTTTCTTGTACTTTTACTTTTGCACTTACTTCTTTGTCGCACTGGGACATTGCTTAGTTTAAGTGTGGGGTGGAGTACTGCCCTTTATCTATTTTTGAGGTTAGGATGCCTGTACCATTGGATTTTTCTTTTGTCACTTGACTTTTTTTTGATTTATTTCTTGCTTTTATATATGAAAAAAAAATTAGAAAACCAATGAAAAATTCCAAAAAGATTTTCCTTTTAGTTTTATTAGTGGTACATGTCATCCACCCCGTGGTTTTTCTTATGGCCTTGGTTCTTTTCCACGGGGAGCCTTTGAACCGGGTAGTATTTTTATTTTTAGTATTAGGATAGGTAGTTTTAGATGGCCCTAGACGTAGGAAAGTGGTAGAATGCTAGGTGCCTTTGATTTGTTTGATACCGATGGACTTGGACTTGATTGCATGTGCTATTTGTGGTGTCTTTGAGTTTTAATTTTGATGCATGCCTAGAAAAACATGGAACGACCCCCTTGAGATGCTTAAGTCCGCTTGCTTGACTTGATTGTTAACCTTTGTGCATGAGTGCTTAAATTCCCACAAGTTGCATTCTAGATGCTTAGTTGAGAGTTGTTGATGGAACCTTTTTGTGTGGACCATGTGCAATGTGTGTTGTGAGGCATGTTCTTATTATACTCCATGTTGCATATTAATGTCTAGAACTTGCCCCGTGTGTGTGCAAAGCGAAATCCTAGGTTCGCTCGAGTCGGGAAATGATACAAGGCCTTCTTTTGTTTGCCTACCCTTACATATATACCTTGAAAAAAATTGTTGTCGTGATTTCTTTGATCCTTTTTGTTGGCACCCACACCCCGAGCCTACCCATTTGTTCTTAATTGACTCTTTTGGCCCTTACTCCTTAAGCACTTTATTGATATTTTGTGTGATTGGAGTTGTGGTTGGAATTGGGAGGTTTTTGAGTGGAGCTAAAGAAGGGGACTAATTGAAAAATTGTGAAGTAGTGAAAAGCATTGGCAAGGTTGGATGAAATTGACAAAGAAAAGAAAAAAATAGCAAAGTTGAAAAGAAAGAAAAAAATTGTGAAAAGAAAAAAAAAAAGAGGAAATAAAGAGAAAAAGATATCCATTCCTTGCTAGTGTGTGCTTAAATGAAAAATGCTAGTTGTGAGAAGGTGTATGTGTAGAAGTTGTTGATTTGGGTGGCTTGATGAGATTGATGCTTAATAATTGTGATGTATTAAAGTGCTTAGGGAGGTAGTCACTATTACCATATGTATCCTACCAGCCCCTTAGCCTACATTACAACCTTTTTAAAGTCCTAGTTAATCCCGATTGGAGTGAGCTTACATTAGTGGAGTCCTACACTATGGGCAAGCTTATGGTACATCGTGTGTAACATGTGAGCTTTTTATGAGAGTGAGTGAATTCTTTCTATGCTATTGTCCCCATTCCATTCTTGATATTCATTGTTGTGTGTGATATTTGGGGGACACTCTCTTGCTTCATTTTGGTGAGGGCACATGGTTTGCATGAGATAGGTGAAGTCGTAGCTTCTTGGTTGAGTAGATAGGGGTGACTTTGTGGGAGCATGGTTGCAATGAGTTGAGTTTGTGCATTTGAGTTATCTTGGGGTGGTTGTTCTCACGTTTTGATGTTTGATAAATTATTGGCATGTTTGTTGGACCCATAGTAGTCGTGTGTGCATTTGTTCAATGATCGGTATCAACCATAGTCATAGGCAGACCTGTCCTACCTAGGTTGGGAAGTTAGTTGTGACTTGCTCGAGGGCGAGCAAGGGTTCAAGTGTGGGGTGGTAATGTTTGGTATTTTATGCCTATATTTCCTTAATATTTCCTTGCGTTTGGATACTTTATTCGCCCGTTTTATAGGTTATGAATGTGGTTTTGCACTAATTTTATGTCGTGTGTATGTAGGTTGTTATGCAGTGCAATTGGAGCTTTAAAGAGCATGATCGAGCAAGAAAAGATTGGATTTTGATTGAGAATTGGATCGAGCACACGAAGGCACAACACGAAGCGAGCAAAGGAGCAAGGAAACAGAAAATTGCACTGGCGCCACAGGTGGCGCGCCGCGCCGCCCAAAGCACCCAGCAACCTGGCGCGTTTGTCTAGGCGCGGTCGTGGGCGCGGGGCGCCCGTTATAGCCCCCTTGGAGCGTTTTGGAACTTCCTATTTCGTCTAGGCTTAGGTCTAACTTATTACCAGGCCTTTGTAAACCCTATAAATACTATTTTACTTAGTTTTTGATAGAAGTTCTTACTTTGGAGCAATTTGAGAGCACCATACTTCATTGAACAAGGGTTTATTCCTAATCTTTCATCTATTACATCATTTACATCATTATTTCATCAATTTATTGCCTTGTGATTATGAATATGCGTGGCTAATTCTTACGTTCTAGGGTTAGAGTATTACATGAAAGTTGATTGTTTAAAGATTGATTCCCATTAATTGAATCCCATAACGGGTTGCTTATTCTTTCTTGATTTCACTTGCTTAATTATTAGAGCTCGATAATTATGCATTATCTATGGTTTTTAGATTGAACTCGGAAGAGGGAATTTAATTACGTAATAAGAAAGAATAGAACTAGTTTGTGAACCCGGGCATCGGGGAACCAATTCGCGGGTAGGATAGACATATACTTGCTTGCCTAGTTTAACTGATTACATGAATCGTTAATGCATGCATGTGATTTAACCCATAGACATATAGGGATTGAAGTAGCTTGCATAGACTGTGAAGAACTGAAAGGTTTCACAGTTACATTTACTTTGTTAGTTAGTAACCCGGGATTTAAGAAGTGGAATCAATTGGATACATCAACTGGATTGTTTGTAACTCTGACCCTGGACCGCTCTCTTGATATTATTAACAACCAAAGTATTTCTCATTGCTTGACTACACCTCTAGCACTTTACTTACTGCACTTTAGTTATAAAAACTCTTACAACCAAAGAAAAAGATCCCTGAGTAGTTTGTAGGAATTATTTGCGAAGTATTAGTCTGCTTAGTCCTCGTGGGAACGATATTCGATTTATCACTTTATTACTTGTCGACCACGTATACTTGCGTGTGCGTTGGGAGCAACACGACCCCTACTTTTGTGACTCGAGTCCGTAGTTTTGATGGGTTAGCTTGTTTTTATCAAAGGTTTGTCCGTGACTTTAGCACCGTAGTAGCTACTTGAACTAACCTGGTAATGAAAGACCATCAGACCATCCGTTTGTGTGAGAAGAGTCCCAAGAGAGGGCTTTCCAAGAGTTGAAATGAAGACTAAGCTATTCCCCGTTACTACAACTCCCTGACTTGGGCAAAGCGTACAAAGTTGAATGTGATGCGTCTGGAGTTAGGATCAGAGAAGTGCTTATGCAAGAATCGAAGTCGATCGCTTAGTTTAGCGAAAAACTTAAGGGTGCAGCCTTGAACTACTCTACGTATGACAAGGAATTTTATGCCCTCGTTCGGGCAGTTGCTCACTGGCAACATTATCTATGGCCCCGCGAGTTTGTGATTAAAAGTGATCATGAATCTTTGAAACATATCTGAGGCCAAGAGAAGTTGAATCGACGGCATGCCAAAGGGGTTGAATTCGTTGAGAGCCTTCCCTATGTAATTCATTACAAGAAGGGTAAAGATAATGTTGTGGCCGATGCACTGTCGAGGCAATTCGCCTTAGCGACCACTCTCGCTTCGAGATTAATGGGGTTCGAAAAGATCAAGTTGATGTATGAACACCACCCCAAGCTTAAGAGTGTCTGTGACTCTATCTTGAGTGGAAAAAAGGTTGAAAAGTATCAATGGCACGATGACTATCTCTTTAAAAATGGGAGAGTTTCTGTGCCCATATCATCGTGGAGAGAGCTTTTGGTTCGAGAAGATCACTCTGGGGGGCTTAATGGGACACTTCGGTGTCGACAAAACTCTTGGTATCTTAACCGAGCAGTTTCATTGGCCCATGATGCGAAGAGATATGGAAAAGCTTTGCAATGCCTGTTTGGATCTCAAGAGAGCTAAATCGAGGTCCAACCCTCATGGTTTATACTTTGTACACTCCGTTACCTGTACCTGATCGACCGTGGGTTGATATATCCATGGCTTTTGTTATGGGGTTATCAAGGTTTGGGGGTAGACATGATAGCATCTTTGTCGTGGTCGACTGTTTTTCCAAAATGGCTCACTTTATCCCTTACAAGAAATGCAATGATGCACAACATGTAGCTACTTTGTTTATTTCTAATACGTTGAAATTGCATGGTGTGCCTCGTACTATTGTGAATGACCGGAACTCTAAATTCTTGAGTCATTTTTGGAAATGTCTATGGGGTGCCCTTAGCACAAAATTAATATTCTCGATGTCTCACCATCCTCAGACTGATGTATAGACCGAGGTAGTCAATTGAACCTTGAGAGCTCTATTTCGAGCTATGACCAAAGGTAAGGCCAGGAACTGGGCAAACCATTCGCCTATAATGGAATTTGCATACAACTGTACTGTGCATCGAATGATTGGAATGACTCCGTTCGAGTGTGTATATGGTTTTAACCCTTTGATTACACTTGATTTAACCCTGTTGCCTTGAGATGTTGTAATTGATTTTAAAGGTACATGCCGAGCTACTGCTTTGCTCGAGCTACACACCAACATGAAGAAGAATCTTGAGGAAGCTTATGCCAAAGTGGCCTCGAAGAAGAACAAGGGGCGGAAGAAATTGGAATTGAAGAAGGGAGATTGGGTTTGGGTTCACTTCAAAAAGAAAGGTTCCCGAACCAAAGGAAAGGAAAGTTGGCTCTGAGATGGGATACTCCGTTCCAAGTGTTGAACAAGATCAACAACAATGCATATGTGATCGATCTCCCAGGTACGTACAATGTATATAACACCTTTAATGTTGCTGACTTAAGTCCTTGTGTTGTAGGCCAAGCATCGAAGACGGAAGATGGCTCAATTTTGAGGATGAAATCTTCTCAAGAAGGGGAGGATGTGCAGCCCGTGTCCGTGCTGATCAAGTACTCCACTCATTGAGGCTAGTGACATGAAGCCAACCCAAGTTTTTGCATGATGTGCATATCCAGCTCGGATGGCCGGAAGAAAACCACCATTCGGAAGCTGAGTGGTCGAGCTCGATATATAAAAGCTTCATTTGCAAGCTCGAGCCCAAGAAAGGGAGTGACCTAATCTCGCTCCGTGACGCGAGCATTAAATCGACCGAAGGGCTACAATGCGCCCGAGGAAGAAAAGCATCTGATTCAAGTGTTTGTGGCTGAAGAGCGACCGAGCACAAGAATGCCCGAACACTTAGTTGTTTCAACCCTGCGTGGCTTGTTTTTATTGGTCGTCTGTGACCGTTTTACTAGTTTACCCTTGGGGTTATCTATATAAATCCTTTAGTTTTTGGTATATTAAATGATAAGCCAAGTGCTTTTGAGTCTCTGTCATGAGCCGAACCCCGTCGTGAGAATTGTATGGAACTTGTGTCAAGGTGGATTCCATTTGAACATATTCTTCATGATCATTCAATTTGCAAGGAGCTTGATGTCTTCTTGAGGATTGTTGCTTAGTTTTAGGTGATCCTTTGTCTTTCAAACCGAGATGGCCCCAAGACTTGTTCCTTGGGTTCATTTTGATTGAAGCTTAGATTTTTCTAGCTTGTATCTTCTACTTTATTGTCTTTACTATTCCGCGGTTCATGTTCGGTTGCTAAGCTTCTTCAAGTTAGCTTGCACTATGAAACCTTAGAGATGAAATCATTAAAGACGTATGAATTTATTAGTAGAATCATGTGCAATACTTTTCTCTATCATATTGAACTATCATAGTCATTATAATCGTAACATTCATTTTAATTAAAAATTTGTTATTTCTAATCCACTCATTTTATTTGATAATTTTTCACTATGTCGAATTTATCAAAGCTTGAATTTGTGGCACTTGACATATCTGTAAAGAATTATCTATCATGGGTGCTAACCTTGATGCAAATGGTCTTTGTGATTCTATTAAAAAGGAAAATAAAACATCAAGCCATGATAAGGTAAAACCATAATTTTTCTTCGCGATCATCTTGATGAAGGGTTAAAAATTGAATATTTAACCGTCAAAGATCCATTTGAATTATTGAATAATTTGATGAAATAATATGACCACTTGAGACTTATGGTATTACTGAAAGCTCAAAATGAGTGGGTGCATTTACGGTTTCAACATTATAAAACCGTAAGCGATTATAATTCTGCTGTTTTCAGATTAACTTCACAGCTAAAATTATATGGTGAGACTATCACTAATGGAGACATATTGGAAAACACTCTTTTCACTTTTCATGCCTCTAATATAGTATTGCAATAGCAATACCGTGAAAGAGGCTTTAAAAAATATGCTGAGTTGATTACATGCCTACTTGTGAGTGAGTAGAATAATAATTTTTTGATGAAAAATCATGAAGTCCGTCCTACTGGATATGCTCCATTCCCTGAAGTGAATATTGTAGCATGATAAGGATCAAACCCCCACAAGACCCTTCACACAGAGCCAAGCTAAGGAGATCCAACGAGTACACTTACACTTGGTGAGGAGAGGCCTAGAAGAAGGAAGCGATTGGAAGCTATTCCGGGTGATCAAAGCGCAAGAGGAGAAGCCCAGCATTCCAGGCGCCCTGAATGAGCTTTAGGCGCCCCGCCCAGAGAACAAGGGGGCCAGGCGCTCCGCCGACCAAGGGGGTGCTCCGCCCAGCCACCCCCATTGATCAATTGGGCAGGCGGTTCGCCCCAATTCCGGGCGCTCCGCCCCAAAAGCTGAAGCACGGGATTTTACATTGTGTTATGTCTACATTGACCCTACGTGGTCTTTTATCTCTAAGCCTAAGTGTGGGCAGTCTAGACCTTTTACTTAGTGCCTAAAACCTCTATAAATAGCTAGATAGCTTATTTCATTCCTTTGCTTATGATTGATGATTGAAGAAGCTTGTTAAGAGTTGAACTCTTTTGTTGAATGAAACAACCCTTTGGGACTTGTTGTTCTCTAGCGGATCTAGATGACTTCTATTCCCTCCCCGATCACTCTACTTGCGTGCTCACGTTAGCTCGAGGGTAGTTGCCTGGTGTAGGTATTCTTGACAATCTCTCGGGGTGTAACGGAACGAGTTCTTCCTTGCTACTTGAGATTTTCGATCGAGTTACGTCTCGCTCTTTATCTTTTACTTTTCCGCGTTTGATTCTTATCAGTTTGGTATCAGAGCAAGACTTGAGTTTTGTTTCTACAAACCACCGATCCTTGATTCTTCGTGCCTCCGTTAGTTTCTTTAGTTTTCTTGTTGTTGAAGTTATTGGAAAGAAGAAAAAAAAATAGAAAAGGTGAAAAATACAAAAATTGTCATAACTTTTTGGTGTGATCGATTCGTGTTATGGGTATTATAGATTATTGATCCTTATTGAGAACCCGTCGTTTTGATACCAAAAACACGTGGTTTGGATTGGAATCACGAGATTTGAAATTTTGAAAACCCCAAAATTGTTAAACCCTTGTTCTTGATGAATTTGATTGATTTCTTGGGTTGTTTGATTATGGGGTTGTGGAATTGATTATCGAGGTTTGTTCTTCATTGAAAAATGAACAAATTGAAACAAATTTCGTGTGATTTGGAATTTGGTAAGACCAAGTTTGAAGAATCGAAATCCACTTTGAACCCTTTTAAAACAATTGTTGAAACCCCAACATGAAACTTTGAATCATGATTGTGCCTTGTTTGTTGGTTGTTTGGGTGTGAAAATCATTGGGGTTCGAAGGTTATATCAATATTCAACTTTGGATACCTTGGATTTTTGCAAAACACGTTGGAATCGACCCAAAAATTGGATTGAAAACGAAGAACGCGGAGTAGAAAACCCAGGCGTTCTTCGCCCAGGCGCTCCGCCCCACCTCTGGGCGCTCCACCTAGCCACCCCTATTGGTGGTTTTCTTGGGCGCTCCACCCCAATCCTGAAGGGTTGTTTTCGGGTAGTTTCTTCTAGGTTTTCTTATTTCTTTGTTGCCTAACCTCTAATTAGTGTTTATCTAAGTAATCTTCCTACTTAATTAGCACTAATCCTATATTGCTTTTAGGTGATTCGTGCATTAGTTGGAGAGTAGAACTCCAAGAAGATTCGTAGATCCTTTTGACTCAAGTCCTCACTTCAAAGTTCCTAGCGTTCATTAAGTCCCATTAACTCCACTCACCCCGAAGTGTGCTTGACTCGTGAATAGTTTGGTTGAGTTGAGGGATTGTTATTCATCTACGTGAAGCTTTGGGACTACAAGTCGAGTGAAATATCCACCACCACTAAATGAGTGAACCGAGTGAAACACAAGTGAGGGAGTGCGTGAGGTGATTTCACTAACGTTTGTTCTTCTTGTAGGTACAATGGCTAATGAAAGTCAACATTTTATCAAGGATGCCTTGGCTAATATTCTTGCCAAGATGGATATCATGGGCCAAAATATTGGAACTCTTGAAAAGGTGACTTCAAGTCTCCAAGTGGGGCAAGGGACCTCAAGTGTCCTAGTTGAGAAAGGGACCCCGAGTGTCCAAGTTGGAGATGGGACCCCGAGTGTCTAAATTGAAGCCG
This sequence comes from Petunia x hybrida, assembly GCA_037355625.1. Lineage (NCBI taxonomy): Eukaryota > Viridiplantae > Streptophyta > Magnoliopsida > Solanales > Solanaceae > Petunia > Petunia x hybrida. The sequence goes on from JBBBVM010000002.1 coordinate 9,723,784, forward strand.
GTGAGGGCTCAAGTAGTCCTACCTTTACCCCGGAACAAGTGGTTGAGTTACTTAATCAACAACGGGTAAAGGAAGATCGTGAGAGAAATGATCAATTGTTGGGCAATACCCAACGAACGGGCATTCCCCGTATTTTTGACAACCCCCAAAGAAACATTCCATTTCCAAGACCCATTCGAAATGTTCAACGTCTTGAGCAAGCTAATGAAGCTCAAGAAGTGAAGGAAGCCGAGTATGGTGATGAGGCGTATGGGTATGATGATCACTATCAACCAAGGCGAGGTATGAATTAGGGTCGTAATGTGGATAGGGGTCGAGGCCGAGGTCGAGGGCCACCCATGGGGTATGTTGGAGGGAATGCTAGGAGGGAATATGGTGGTTATGAAGATCACTATGGAGGCCAACCGGAGCCTTACCGTGGGGGTCGTGACAACACCAATCTCAATAGTGTGAAGCTCAATCTTCCAATCTTTAAGGGAAATTGTGATCCGGAGGTCTACATTGAATGGGTGCTACTCATGAAAGGATGTTTGACACAAATGAGATGACCGATGAGAAGAAAGGTAATTATGCTATTTCATCCTTTGAATCCTATGCGTCTACTTGGTGGGAATCCGTCAAGGGATCAAGGAGGAGAGCGGGAATCCCTGTGAATGTGGGTTGGCATGATTTGAAAGGTCTCATGAGTATCAAGTACATCACTCCTAGGTATCGTCAAGAGAAACTCAAGAAGCTTTATGATCTAAAGCAAGGTGTCAAGATGGTTCATGAATATTATGACGAGTTTGAGAAGACTCGGATGGCCTTGGATATGGACACCGAAGATGAGGAACAAGCCGTGATCCGCTTTAAGAATGGCTTGAGCTATGCTATAGCTTCACAATTGAGATTGCATGCTTATCTTTCACTTCAAGAAGTCCTTGATGCCACCATTCAAGCCAAGCAATGGCTTAAGGATGAAAGGTCCAACTGTTACAAGAGCAACACTTTCACTCCCGTGAGCAAACCAAAGGAATGGAAGAATTCTACTTCTAATGCAAGATTTCCAAATGCAAGTTGCACTAGTGGTGCAAGTGCTAGCAAAGAGGTGAAGAAGCCATATGAGAAGTACACATCCAATGTAGGAGGTAACTCTAAAACCCAATTGAATACTCCTACTTCGTCTTCAATTCAATGCCACAAATGCAAGGGGTAGGTCACTTTGCTAAAGAGTGTCCTACTAAAAGGACCATGATTATTGTTGATGATGGTGCTATTGAACAAGAGAGTGAACCGGAGGATGAGGGAGTAGAGGGAGATGAGGTGAATGATGTGGAAGATGACACGGTGGAGGATGATGATCCTCATACTTTTCTAGTTGTGAGGAGGAGTTTAGGTGCCATGATTGTGGAGGATAGTGAGACCTTGCAAAGAGAAAATCTCTTTCATGCTTGATGCCGAGTCATGGGTATTGTTTGCTCTATGATCATTGACTCGGGAAGTTGTGCTAATGTTGTGAGTCAATCACTTATTACCCAATTGAAATTGCCTACCTTGAAACACCCCAAACCATATCGATTGCAATGGCTTAGTGAGGGGAGCTAAAGGTGGTGAAGCAAGCAATGATTAAGTTCAAAATGGGTAGCTATGTGGATGAACACATGTTCGATGTGGTACCTATGCAAGCATGCCACCTTCTATTTGGAAGGCCTTGGCAATTTGATAGACATGTGGTTCATGATGGTCGTGTCAACACTTACACGGTCAAACATGAAGAAAGGAAATTTGTGCTTAAACCCTTGACTCCCAAGCAAGTAAGTGAGGATTACAAGCGGATGAGGGAGTTAAGAAAGGCGGCAAAGGCTAAGTCGGTTGTGGAGACTAGTCCTTTGGCCGAAAGCTTGGTGGCAATCCCACCATCTTCTACCGGTGGCATATGTGCCATGATGCAACCGGGTGAAATTTTGAGAGGAAATGATGGCAACAAGCTACTCCTTTGCCTAGTGCATAAAGGTATGATTCTTGCATCCGATGTTGATTCTTTAACTAACACTTTACCTAGTGCAATTGAGAATGTTTTTAAGGTATTTGAAGACATGTTCCCGGAAGAGATGCTGAATGGTCTTCCTCTATTGAGGGGGATAGAGCACCAAATTGATTTTATCCCGGGGTCTCAAATTCCAAACAAACCGGCTTATAGGAGCAATCCGGAGGACACAAGAGAATTGCAAAAGCAAGTTGATGAATTTCTCACTAAAGGCTTGGTGAGGGAGAGCTTGAGTCCTTGTGCCGTGCCCGTGATCCTTGTTCCAAAGAAGGATGGCACTTGGAGAATGTGCGTAGATTGCCGAGCCATGAACAAGATAACAGTAAAGAACCGTCATCCCATTCCACGACTTGATGACATGTTAGATGAATTGAGTGGTTCATATGTTTTTACCAAAATTGACCTTTGGTCCGATTACCATCAAATTCGGATGAAACCCGGGGACGAATGGAAAACCGCATCAAGACCAAGTTTGGTCTCTATGAATGGTTGGTGATGCCCTTTGGGCTCTCCAACGCACCTAGTACTTTTATGAGACTAATGAACCATGTGTTGAAACCGTTTATCAATAAATTCGTGTTTGTCTATTTTTATGATATCTTGATTTATAGTAAGTCAATAGATGATCATGTTGGCCACTTGAGTCAAGTTCTTGAAGTTCTAAGAGCCGAAAAGCTCTATGCCAATTTGAAAAAGTGTGCTTTTTATGTGGAGAAGGTTGTCTTCCTTGGGTTTGTTGTGAGTGCCCAAGGAGTGGAGGTGGATGAGTCCAAGGTGGAGGCCATTCGTGATTGGCCTACTCCTACCACCGTGACTCTAGTGAGGAGCTTTCACGGTCTTGCTAGTTTTTATAGATGATTTGTGAAAGAGTTTAGCTCCATTGCCGCTCCACTCACCGAATTTGTGAAGAAGGACCAACCATGTGTGTGGGGAGAGCCTCAAGAGAAGGCCTTCCAAGAATTAAAAAGTAGGTTGAGTACCGTCCCTCTATTGCAATTGCCCGACTTTGGAAAGGCATTTGAGGTTAAATGCGATGCCTCGGGGGTGGGAATTGGTGGTGTTTTAATGCAAGATGGCAAACCCATAGCCTACTTTAGTGAGAAATTGAAAGGGGCCTCCTTGAATTACTCTACGAATGACAAGGAGTTGTATGCCCTAGTGAGAGCTTTTGCTCATTGGCAACACTACCTTTGGCCTAGGGAGTTTGTGATTAAGAGTGATCATGAGTCACTCAAACATCTTAGGGGCCAAGAGAAGTTAAACAAGAGGCATCCCAAGTGGGTAGAGTTCATTGAGTCTTTTCCCTATGTTGTTCAATACAAAAATGGGAAAGACAATGCTGTGGCGGATGCGCTTTTTAGGAAGTTTGCCCTTGCCACTACTCTTACCTCCAAGCTCATGGGGTTTGAGAGCATGAAGTTGATGTATGCTCATGACCCTAAACTAAAGAGCATCCATGAAGCTCTAGAGAAGGGGGAAAGAGTTGAGAAATACCAATGGGTTAATGGCTACATTTTCAAAAATGGTAGAGTGTGCATACCCGAGTCCTCATGGAGGGAATTGCTTGTGCAAGAGGCACATTGTAGAGGACTCATGGGTCACTTTGGGAAAAATAAGACTTTGGCTATTCTTAAAGAACAATTCCATTGGCCAAAGATGGGGGTGCAAGTTGAGAAGTTTTGCACTAATTGCCTTGAGTGCAAGCGTGCTAAATCCAAAGCAAACCCCCATGGGTTGTATAACCCTCTCCCCGTACCTACTAGCCCGTGGATGGATATATCTATGGAATTTGTCATGGGATTACCACGGACTAGGGGGGGACATGATAGCATTTATGTTGTCGTGGATAGGTTCTCCAAGATGGCTCACTCCATTCCATGTAAAAAGTATGATGATGTACAACATGTTGCTTCTTTGTTCATTGATAATGTTTTAAAGTTGCATGGTGCGCCTCAAACCATTGCAAGTGATAGGGACACCAAGTTCCTAAGCCACTGGTGGAGAAGCTTGTGGGGTGCCCTTGGCAACAAGATTTTGTTTTCTACGTCCCACCACCCACAAACGGATGGTCAAACCGAGGTGGTGAACCGAACCTTTGGTGCTCTTCTTAGAGCCATGACCCGAGGTAAGTCCGGGACTTGGATTGATAGATTGCCTCTTATGGAGTTTGCCTATAATCGTACATTGCATAACATGATTGGCATGACTCCCTTTGAGTGCGTTTATGGTTTTAACCCCTTGATTCCCCTTGATCTAACCCCTTTGCCAAGGGAAATGGTTGTTAATTTTGAAGGTAAAGCTAGAGCCAAGGCTTTGGTTGAACTCCATGCAAAGGCGAAGAAGAACTTGGAGGAAGCTTATGCAAAGGTTGCCTCCAAGAAAAACAAAGGACGCAAGAAGGTGGAACTCAAGAAGGGGGACTATGTGTGGGTGCACTTCCGAAAGGAAAGGTTTCCAAGCCTTAGGAAAGGGAAGTTGGCACCCTAAGGAGATGGCTCATTCTAAGTGCTTTCAAAGATAAACAACAATGCCTATGTGGTCGACTTGCTAAGTGAGTATAATGTTTCTAATATATTTAATGTTTGTGACTTGGTTCCTTTGGATGTAGGGGATGAAGAGGTCGTGGACAATGATGCCTCAATTTTGAGGACGAAATCTTCTCAAGAAGGGGAGGATGATAAGGATCAAACACCCACAAGACCCTTCACACAGAGCCAAGCTAAGGAGATCCAAGGAGTACACTTACACTTGGTGAGGAGAGGCCTAGAAGAAGGAAGCGATTGGAAGCCATTCCGGGTGATAGAAGCGCAAGAGGAGAAGCCCAGCATTCCAGGCGCCCTGCCTGAGCTTTAGGCGCCCCGCCCAGAGAAACCAGCCACCCCTACTGATCAATTGGGCAGGCGGTCCGCCCCAATTCTTGGCGGTCCGCCCCAAAAGCTGAAGCACAGGATTTTACATTGTGTAATGTTTATTTTGACCCTACGTGGTCTTTTATCTCTAAGCGTAAGTGTAGGAACTCTAGACCTTTTACTTAGTGCCTAAAAACCTCTATAAATAGCTAAATAGCTTATTTCATTCCTTAGCTTATGATTTATGATTAAAGAACCTTGTTAAGAGTTGAACTCTTTTGTTGAATGAAACAACCCTTTGTGACTTGTTGTTCTCTAGCGGATCTAGATGACTTCTATTCCCTCCCCGATCACTCTACTTGCATGCTCACGTTAGCTCTAGGGTAGTTGCCTAGTGTAGGTATTCTTGACAATCTCTCGGGGTGTAACGGAACGAGTTCTTCCTTGCTAATTGAGATTTTCGATCGAGTTACGTCTCGCTCTTTATCTTTTACTTTTCTGCGTTTGATTCTTATCATAGCATCACATGATAAGTCTGAAAGAAGACATAATTATTACCGCGGTCGTGGTCATAGCCATGGTCGCGGGCGTGGACGTGGCAAGGGACAAAATAACTATCGTACAAAAATACAGGGGAACTATAAGGGTCCTCAAAATAAATCTTCAAAGGTTAAAGAAAATATATGCCATCAATGTGGCATGAAAGGTCATTAAGCACGTTTTTGTCGTATGCCTGAACATTTTGTTGGGCTATATCAAGCCTCCCTGAAAAAGAATCAAAATAATGTGGATTTGACCTTTAAAAATAATGATGATGAGGCGAATATTGAAAACAAGCCTGATTATGCTGAGGCAAGTCTTGAATATAAATATGATAACTTTGAAGGCCTTGCAGATTTAACTCATTTGGAAGCTGAAGACTTCTTTGAGGATAATAACTGAAGATTGATAATATTACTACAAGTGCAATTATGTTATTTTTCATTTTATATTTTGAACAAATTTATCATTAAGTATGTTTTTCTAAGATATTATATGTCATTAGTTTCTACATTTCTAGCTTAATTTCTAAGCACTTTTGGTATTGTAAGTCTTTTACATTTATTTTAATATACTCCTTATTTCTTTTATGAAGCAAATGGAAATTTCCCAATCTTCAGTTGGACGAAAGAATAAAGATTATATGTGTGTACTGGATAGTACTACAACACATATCATTTTAAATGATAAGAAATATTTCACTTATTTGGTAATGAAAGAAGCAAATGTTAATACAATATCTGGTAGTATAAAATTAATTGAAGGCTCCAGAAGAGCTAATTTATTACTCCTTAGGGGAATACATTTGGCTATTGATGAAGTATTATATTGTAGTAAGTCTTAAAGAAACTTATTAAGTTTCAAAGATATTAGTCAAAATGGCTATCATATTGAGACTATAAATAATGGAAACATTGAATATCTTTATATTACTAGAGTAAAGTGGGACAAGAAACATGTGCATGAGAAATTGCCAACTTATTCTTCTGGTTTGTACTAAACAACTATTAACATGGTTGAATCACATGCCATAGTAAACAAGATGTTTACTCGCCCAAATAATTTTACAATTTGGCATGTTTGGTTGGGCCATACCGGTTCTAATATATGCGCGAACTTGTTATACCCCGTATGTCTAAAGTAATGTATATCATTCTAATGACATGTTAATAATGATTTAAGTGAGTTTAAAGACATAATATTACCATAGAAGATGTTTATATGTTGAATATAAAGTTTGGGAAAATCGGATTTAAGTTGCGGAAAAACCGACTAAGGAATTGCCTTGTAACGAAGCTTTTTCAGTAATTAATTTCATGTGTTATATGAGGTCTTTTGGAGACATATCATATACCAAATTCAAGTTCTTGGAGTGTAGTTTCCAAAAATCTTGACGGTTTATTAATACAATATATAGATAAAAAGATATAAGCATCAGAAGTCAGGTCAGAAAAAAGGATATAAGCGCAAAAGAGGGCTAGAAATGAAATATTTTTGTTATAAAAGAGAAATCCTTCACTTTCTCGAAATTTTCCAGTAACCCCACGACATAAACAGACATTTCTTCATTTTGAATCTATTTTTTTTTATTTTGAAGAAACAACATCAATCTTGATGCGAAACGGAAGACGGATTGCGTCAAAACGCTCTACGCGATTAAGGTAACGTTATGCTACCTTCAATTTCATCTGTAGTTTTAGTTTTAGAATTACTTCATGGCTAAGTAAAGTGCCTAAATGCTGTATTATAGCTTGTTTAAGCTTTAAAAGGTGTGGAATTAAAAGGAAACAAGGTTTAGAAGCAAGAAACATCAAAGGTATGTAAGCCTAAACCTTTCTTTTGGCAAGGCATGTATCTTTTAGCTTTTGAAACTTTTCTTAGTTCTAAACTTAGTGTCTCTTGTGAGAAACTTGTATGGTATGAAGGAAACCTTGTATATACTAAATTTGGTACTAAAATCCAAGGTGAAAGACGTCCCAATCAGCAAGACAAAATATTTCAAAATCTGGAAAATCATTTTGATCTCGGGACAGCTGTTAGTATATTGATCATAACTCCTTGTACAAAATTGATATTTATATGCTTTAAAAATCTCCAGAATCCTAAGACATATATCTACAACTTTTATGCAATACCATGAAGTCTATATCTTTGATTTACAATCTGAAAATTAGGTTGAAAGTCAGGACAGTGGTGCTGTCCAGATATTCTATCCGCGGATGAGTTATGTCATCCAGTTGTCTCATCTTGTTATTCGTTTAACATGTTTATGTTATCAGTTTATCCGGGTATCCATTCCCGTGTATAGTATAGTGCTGGTTCTGTTTTTGCGGATCATCCAGTTTCAGAGGAAACTATGCCGAAATTTTTATAGAAATTCAAGGAATTGGACAAATTCTGAGTTCTAGGTTGTGTCTATAATTCTATCCAGAGTTTCTTCTCATTCCTTTGAGTCCATATCTATTGTTGCCACATGTGTTATACCTCATACATGCTTATACTTAAATTGAGATCATGTTATGTGTGATTTGGAGTACCCCATAGGGGCTAGACATTGAACACATAGTCCAGTCGCGTGGGTATCAGGTTCTTAACCGGATTACCATAATATGTGGGGGATAAAACCTTTAGCCTTATGTGATATATTTTTTCTGGTTATTAAACACAGCGAGATCGTCTGTTAATGGATCCAAAGGACAAATCAGTTATTGAGTGGCTGTACTAACTTTGTAACTAGGTAAGTGTTTATATCCATTTCTATGGAGGCACCTGGCCTCGTGGATTTTCTACCACGTGTTCCTTATGCGGTATGTATACTATGTCGTGGACATATCTCAGTTTGCGTATATATTTCTGGCTCGTATTATGGGTTGCGGGGAACGGGTTGCACGCTGCAACGGTATAAATATATGGATCGGGTTGCACGCTGCAACAGTATAAATATATGGATCAGGTTGCACGCCGCGACAATATGAACATATGGATCGGTTTGCGCGCCGCAACAGGATGTATCTCTGATTGTTGATATGTTCGGGATACCTACATGTTCTGGCTATCTTACGTTCCTGGTTGTTGATGAGTTTGTCATTCCATACGTGTTTCTAGTTATTATCTGGCTCTGCCTTTTCATAATTTAAATAAGAGAAATTTGGTTTATCTGTTTCTTTTCTCCCTGGCTAGCTATCCTATTCTTTGAGGTGGCTAGCCTGCCCACTTATTGAGTCCTTTTGACTCACCATTGTTTGTTGTTTGTTTTTGTCTATCTATTTCATTTCGGCAGGTTCGCTCCAGGATTGAATTCGCCACGTTGTGAAGGAGCGAAGACGACTTCAGCTGTCAGGGTGAGCCAGTTTTTATTTCGGATGGCCACCAGTTTTATGTTTATTATTTCAGTTGCATATTGCTCCCTTCAGGAGGTATTTGTCTTCTTCTGTACTCTTAGATGTCTAGTCTGGATAGCCCTAAACCTAGTATGATGGGTAGTCAGCTGTAATTTCTTTTGTACAGCTTAGAGATATCAGTATGTCTATGTTTTTGTTTTAGGTCTTGTCCTTATTTATGAATTGTTATATTTATTTTCCTAATTTAATTGGTAAGGGTTCGCCCGACAGGTTTACGGGAGGATGTCGGGTACCCGCACGGCCTAGCCGGAATCCGGGTCGTGTCAAAAGTAATTGAGAATTCACATGGAGATTCAATGAAGAACCAGAAGATTTTTCAATTTAAAGAATTCTCTTGTGTTGCATGTTTTGAAGGAAAATTAATTATAAGACAATCAGTAACTAAAGTTGGGATTAAACCCCCTACATTTCTGGAACATATACATGGTGATATATGTGGACCAATGCACCCACCATGTGGACTATTTAGTTATTTTATGGTTTTAATAGATGCATCAACAAGATGGTCACATGTGCATTTATTATCAACTCATAACTTAGCATTTGCGAGATCACTTGCTGAGATAATAAGATTAAGAGCACAATTTCCAGATTATGCGATTAAAACAATTCGTCTTAATAATGTTGTGAATTTTCATCTCAAGCCTTTAATGATTATTGTATCTCAACTGGAATAACAATTGAACATCTTGTTGCTCATGTTCATAGACAGAATGGTCTAGCAGAATTATTTATCAAATGTCTCAGATTAATAGCTAGACCATTACCTATGAGAACAAAACTTTCCATTTTAGTATTGGGACATGCTATTTTGCATGCAGCAGCACTTGTGCGCATCAGGCCAAGAAGTTATCATAAAGTCTCCCCATTACAGTTGGCTTTTGCACAAGAGCCAAACATTTCCCATCTTAGAATTTTTCGATGTACGGTACATGTTCCAATTGCTCTGCCAGAACGCACAAAGATCGGTCCCAAAGAAGATTGGGAATATATATTGGCTATAAATCTCCCTCCATTATTAAATACTTGAACCAATGATGGGAGATTTATTTACAACAAGATTTGCCGATAGCCATTTTGATGAATCATTTTTCCCAATATTAGGGGGAGATAAAAAGCAGCCTGAAAAGGAGATTGATTGAAATTCATTGAAACTATCTCATTTAGATCCTCACACAAATCAATGTGAACTAAAATTTCAAAAGATAGTGTATTTGCAAAATATTGCAAATCAAATGCCAGATGCATTAAAGACCTATCAAGGATTACTAAATCTTATATTCCAGCTGCAAATGCTTTAATTTGAGTTGATGTCCCAATAGGACAATCTATTTATGCAAATAAGTCTAAGTCATACTTGAAGCATGGTGGACCATTCGGTTCTAAAGATAAAAATCCTAGAAAAAGAAAAGGAGCAAGTGATCAAGATAGTCATAATATGGAGGTAGTTGCTCAAGAAGAGCCCCGAGACATTACAGTTAATAAGAACTCATTGGATGAGGATCAGGTACCTGAAAATAATAAAAATGAAGAGATCTCAATAAATTATGTCTCTACAGGAAAAAGATGGAATGGAACTAATATAATTGTTGACAACATTTTTACTTATAATGTTGCTGTTGAAATAATGCAACAAGATGAGGATCTTGAACCAAAATGTATCTTTGAATGTAGACAAAGAAATGATTGGAAAAAATAGAAAGATGCAATTCAAGCAGAATGGATTTCACTTGAAAAACATATAGTTTTCTGACCTATTGTCCGAATACTTGAAGGTGTAAAGCTTGTGGGGTATAAATGAGTATTTGTGCGAAAATAAAATGAGAAAAATGAAGTTGTTAGATATAAAGTACAGCTTGTCGCACAAGGTTTTTTACAAAGACCTGAGATTGATTATATGGAGACATATTTTCATATGGTGGATGCAATTATCTTCAGATATCTTATAAGTCTAGCAGTGCGTGAAAAACTTGATATGCGCCTGATGCATGTTACCGCAGCCAATCTTTACGGCTCATTAGACAATGAAATATTTATAAAAATCCCCGAAGGATTCAAAATACCCGAAACATATAAAGGTTCTAAGGAAGTTTGTTCAATAAAGCTTCAAAAATTATTATACGGGGTGAAACAATTGGGCCGCATGTGGTATAATCACCTTAGCGAATACCTTTTGAAAGATGGGTATAGAAACGATCCAATTTGCTCATGTGTCTTTATAAAATAATCTGGATCTGAGTATGTTATAATTGCTGTATATGTTGAAGATTTGAACATTGTTGAAACTCCTACAGAGATTCCAAAAGCAGTAAATTATTTAAAGAAAGAATTTGAAATAAAAGATCTTGGGAAGACAAAATTTTGTCTTGGCCTTCAAATAGAGCATTTGACAGATGGAATTTTTATCAATCAATCAACATATACTGAAAATATTTTGAAGCGATTTTATATGGATAAATCTCATCCATTGAGTACCCCGATGGTTGTAAGATCGTTTGACATAAATAAAGATCCATTTCGCTTTCATAAAAATGATGAAAAGATTCTTGGTGCTGAAACTCCATATCTTAGTGCAATTGGAGCATTAATGTATCTTGCAAATAATACAAGACCAGATATAGCTTTCACTGTAAACTTGTTAGCAAGATTCAGTTCATTTCCAATACAAAGGCATTGGAACGGTATTAAGCATTTATTCAGATACCTACGAGGAACAACTGATATGTGTTTATTCTACTCAAATAAATCTAATTTGCCACTAACCGGTTATGCATATGCAAGATTTTCCACATAAAGGTTGATCCTAGATAGGTTATTTATTTATATGTGGAGGTACAACTATATCATGGTGCTCAATAAAACAGACTCTAGTTACTACTTCCTCAAATCATGCAGAGATTATAGTTATTCAGGAAATAAGTCGGGAATGTGTTTGGCTAAGATTAATGTCTCAATGTATTATGGAAATGTGTGGTTTACCATTGAAAAATAAGATACCGACAACATTGTATGAAGACAATTCTGCATGCATAGAACAACTTAAAGGAGAATACATCAAATGAGACTGAAAAAAATATATTTCACCAAAAAAATTTCACTCATGATCTTCAAAAGAATGGTGAAATAAATGTTCAATAAATTTTTTCAACTGACAATTTGGCTGATATGTTTACTAAGTCATTGCCAACCTCAACATTTGAGAAAATGGTATGCAAGATTGGAATGTGCCGTCTCTGAGATATTAAGTGATGTTTTCATCAGGGGGATTAAAATATGTGTTGTACTCTTTTTCTTTTAATCAAGGTTTTGTCCCATTGGGTTTTCCTGGTAAAGATTTTAATGAGGTAGCAAGCAATGCGTATTAGAAGATATTTGTACTCTTTTCTTTAACTAGGATTTTTCCCACTAAGTTTTTCTTAGTAAAGCTTTTAAGGAGGCATATCATTTAGTAATAGACATCCAAGGGGGTTGTTATAAATCACAATTTGTAAATGGATGTCTATAAGTTGGCATCAACTTGTTGGGAGATACTTTTAGACAAAATTCAATTTGGCAAGTGACAAGATTAGCTAGTTGGCAATTAGGTGTAAATCAACTTGCAAGCAAGTTGCAATTCCACTTGCATTTGCAAGTTGTAACCTTGTGTATTAGGAGGCAAGGTTTACTAGAAATAGAGACTTTTGCCTCCTTATTTCAAACACTTCAAATATAATTCTCTCTACATATGTATCCAGCTACTCCTTTCAATATTGTGTCAATTTTAGTTTTATTTACAATAGAGGTAACTCTCAGGTCGACTAGCAACGCCCTCTGGGGTTTTCGCCAACTAGTCTCTCTCTTTAATCTTTTGATTCTCTTTTGTCTTGTGGCGCCTTTTCAGATTTTCACCAACAAGATGTTATTTCTTTTTTTTTTCCTTTTTTTTCTTTTATTTTTCTTTTTTTTCTGTCTTTTTTCTCTTTTCTTTTCCCGAAGTCAAACATCACTTTACAAAGCAAAACTTCACTTTTCGATGACACCCTTGACTTGCCATAAAAGAAGGTTGGACATAAATGCCCCAAATGTGTCATTAGGTAACTGAGTAAAATTCACCACCTTTGGAAACATCTCCTTTGGGTGAGAAGGACTCACAAGTGTTTAAATAGTTATATAGGACTCAAGTTTTAAAAAATGGGTGGAAGAGATAAGGGGTTAATTAGGTGTTTAATGATTTAAATAACTTAACAAACATCACCCCAAGCTTTTGAAAAATACAAAATAGCACTCCAATAAAAGTCTTTTGGTTAGCCAAAAATAGCAAACACTTGTAAACCTTTTCCCATTCCTCTCTCCTCTCTTTCTCCTCTTTTTTTTCCCCCTCGCCGGCCGATCTGCAAAATATTTCATTGCCGCCCAATTTTTTTTGCTTCAATCAGCTCAAATTTTTGCCCCCATAGATTGATATTAGTTTTTCCTCATCAAGTGTACTCATTTTTAGTATATTCCGAATGTAAAAAATCAATGTTTTCATTTCATTTCTGAATCGGGTTTTCATTTCTGAATCGGGTTTTTGAATCCATTTTATCATCTCGAGTTAGTGTAAGATTTTATTATTGTACAATGCAAGTGGTTTTATTTCTGAATCTGGGTTTCATTTTGTAAACGACGATGCCTGAACAGTGGGGACGACGAGCTGTAGCATCTAATATGTGTGCACATATTGTATTATGTGCACACATTTGTGAATATGTGTACACATTAAGACGGGGATACCATATTTTCGTCTTACACATATTAAATATGTGTACACATATAACATCATGTTTGCAGGTTTTCTTTTTACACCTATAATATTATGTGTACACATATAATATTATGTGTACACTTATTATATTATGTGCACAAATATACTGGTGTTTTCATGGAGTGATGAAGAATCTTTATTTTTTACAGGTATTTTTCCCAATAATGCTACTGTTAGCAATTGATTTTCTTGGTGAATGGGTGGAGAGCCGTGATTGTGTCACTTGGATTTCGAAGTCTAGGGAGATGGTGACAATTGTTGTGAATAATGAGGTTACATATTTTGAGTTAGTTGAAAAGATTATTACCAGATGTTCGGTAAGTCACGATCCAAATAATCTTTGCATTACATACATGCTCAGCATTTGTTCAAAGCAAAAGAGTTATCCTTGTAGAATAAAGAACAATGACGATCTCCTTATTTACCTTGCCGATGTTGATGGAGCTGGTAATAGACCGACTTTAAGGGTATATTTGGATGATTGGTCAGTGGAAGTTTCAAACATCAATGTGATGCCAAATCATGGACGCTCTTATGATTGTTCTAGTAACGGATGGGATGACATTGGTGATGAAGATCCTTTCAATATGGAAATCTCAGAGAATGAAGGAGGTGAAGAAGAACATGAACGAGAAGAAGATGAGGCTGACGAAGCAGACAAAGAAGACAAGGTGGAGTTAACTCCAAATCCTGTTATTGGGATCAATGATGTATTTGTTAGTAGCAATGCTGTATTTATTGCTAGCAATGATGTAAATAATGTGGAAGCTACACCAAACAACATAGATGGTGAGGATGACAGCACCGGGTTTTATAAGGTTTAACTTTCAAAAACAAGCGCGCCTTAGTTGTGGCTTTGAAGATTGCTGCACTGAAGAAGAATTTTTGTTTCAAGCCAGTGAAGCATACCAAAACTGTATATTGTGTCCGTTGTGTAAATGTTAATTGCAAGTGGTGGCTTTGAGCCACCAAGTATTTAAATGATGATACCTTTATGATTAAAGTTTACAGGAATAAGCATACATGCGGGTTAGAGCACCTCTCAAGTCATAATCCACTCGCCTAAGCAGAAGTCGTTGGTGAATTCATAATGTCTTGGTATGATGAGGGAATTTGGTTCTAACATTAGCTATTGGAAGAGTCGAATGGGTGGTATTATTGCCAAGTCTTTGATAAGAGGGACTCCAGAGCATGGGTACGAGGTTTTGGATGCGTACCATTATATGCTCAGGATTTCAAATGAAGGTACCAAGACAAGTTTGGAGGTTGATCGCGATGGGAACTTCTTGTATTTTTTTGTATCTCTTGGGTCATGGATTAGGGGATTTGCGTATATGAGGAATGTTATAGCTGTAGATGGAACTCACTTGTCTGGCAAGTACGGAGGAGTTTTGTTGTCTGCTGTGGCACAAGACGCAGAGACACATATTTTTCCATTAGCATTTTGTGTTGTAAATGTTGAGTGTGATTCATCTTATGAATTCTTTTTCGAACAGTTGGTCGGTATACTCCCCAGCGACAATGAGTTGTGCATAATTTTTGATAGGCATCCAAACATCGTAAAGACAGTATCAAAGATCTTTCCTGAAGCTAATTATGGAGTTTGCAAGTGGCACTTGTCTCGAAGCATCCGGACAAAGTTTCATTGTGGCAGTTTCATGGGAAATTTTCATGCAGCAGCCGATTCATATACAGAGAGAGAATTTGAGTCACATTTCGGTGAAATCCGGACAAAGTGTGACAGGGCTGCAACATATCTTGAGAGGGTTGGATTTGAGCGCTGGAGCAGAGCATACTTTCTAGGACACAGGTACTGATAACACATCTTATTTAGCATGTGAAAATATGTGTAGACATAATCGTTATATGTGTACACATCTCACAATATGTGTACACGTATAAATATTATGTACACACATATTGTGAGATGTGTAAGCTATTAAGACCTCCTTACTTGCAGAAGATGTATACACATAAAATAATATGTGTACACATCTTATTATATGTGCACATATAAAATAATATGTGTACACCTATAACGATTATGTGTACACATATCGTGAGACGTGCAAGATATTAAGACCACCCCACTTGCTGAAGATGTGTACACATAAATTAATAAGTGTACACATATTATTTTAGGTGTACACATATTAACAGTTGTGTACTTTGTTTCGAAGTTTATATTTCTGAAGTGTCTGGTTACGCCTATTATAATGTTTACACATAATTGTAGGTTTGGAGTGATGACGGCTAACATTGCTGAGTCCATGAACTCAATGGTAAAGGATGAAAAGAAATGCCCATAACAGCCTTGTTCAATGCTATCATACGAAACTTTTCTGAAAAAATTTCATGAGAGGCGTACGATGTTCATGAAACATACAAAGCCATGTGTCCCTTCAATTGAGGATATATTAAAGAAAAATAATGATACAGGAATAAGGTTGTTGGTTGTTACCAATGGCAGGAATATGTATTCAATTGGTACTGGAGATGATGCTGTCAATATCAATCTAAGCGAAAGGACATGTTTGTGTCGAAAGTTTCAGATTGATATGTATCCTTGTGTACATGCTTGCGCAGCCATAAGACGTCAGTATGGAGCATATGGGAGCGAATTGTACAATTTTACTTCTCCGTATTATTACACCAATACGTACATTCTCGCCTATGCAGACATAATACATCCAATCTTACCAGAGGAATTGTGGAATGCTCCACCGGAGCTTTACGAGAGAAAAATATGTCCACCTTATGTGAAGATCCCACGGGGAAGGAGGAGGACCAACAGAATGCCATCAGTTGGGGAAGAATTTAAAACCAGGAGGAATAGATGTGGAATATGCAAAATGTTTGGCCACAAAAAAAACGACATGTCCCCATCGAGGAGTACAATCAGGAGTTTGAAATAGTAGTGGTGCTGGGTCGTAGAGTATTTGTCCTTTTTAATAGTTTGTATGTTGAACAATTATCCGTACTATTGCATATTTTATTTTTGTAACTTTTTAACAATTAAATGTTCATTATTTTCATTATGTTTCCTATACCCACAAAGTCTCAGACATATAGTTTTTTTGCTTGCCAACGATTATGTTTCGAATGGCAACCATTAAGGAAAAATACATAACTAAAATCTGTATGGTTCAACTTCACATATGAATTTATGCGTACACACATAGTATGTGCATGCATATAATATTACGTGTACACATATTGTAATATGTGTAACTATTTGTCACAATGATATGCTAACTTATCATCCAACTAGAAATTTAGATGTACACATATTATAATAAGTGTACACATAATATAATATGTGTGCACTTATTATAATATGTGCAGAGGAACCAAGCATATCATTGTTCAAATAGTTACACATACAATATTATGTGTACACATATTATAATATGTGCAGATGAACCAAGTGTATCATTGTGCAAATAGTTACACATAATATAATAGGTGTACACATAATATTATATGCGTGCACATATTATAATATGTGCACACATAATGTGGTATTTTCCAAACCTGAGTGCCAAAGAATGATCCCACTATTTCCTACACTGAATTATAGTGTTTAGGGCGTAGTTTTGCGGTATATATGCACTTATTGTATCCATCTTGGTCTATTTGATCTTCCTTTGTTGATACTGCAAGTATACCTTGGGTTGAAGGCTGAATTCAAACAAAGTGTTACATTATTAGTTTTGGATAATTATGATAATAGTGTAAAAGACACGAACCAAGTGCTTTGGTGCATATTTTGATCGTTTCACATTGAAATGCGCTATAAGTATATCAATTTGTATGGATTACTGAGATTTCTCACTCATTATAAACTCTAGACTTGATGATTACCAAAGAACACATAGAAAAACACTTGAATGAGTTTTGCTTAGACCAAATCAACATATTATATATGAAAATAGTACCAAACCTACATGTAAGCTAACATAAATGGACAGCTAACGTAATGCAAAGTACATTACTAAGATATGCATGGTTCCACTGGACATCTCACAATAGGTGCACACATATTATAATATGTGCACGTATATAATAATAGGCGTGCACATATTATAATATGTGCACACATACAATATTATGGGTACACATATTATAATATGTGCAGATGAACCAAGTGGCACGACCCGGAATCCGGTTAGGCCGTGCGGGCACCCGACATCCTCCTCTAGACCCGTCGGGCGAACCCTTACCAATTAAATCAGAAAAATAAATATAACAATTTACAAATAGACTTAAAATAAAAATACGGACATACGGATACCTCTAAGCGGTACAAAAGAAATTACAGCTGACTACCCAACATGCTAAGTTTAGGGCTATCCAGACCAGACATCTAAGAGTACAGAAGATGATAGATACCTCCTGAAGGGAGCAAAATGCAACTGAAATAATGAACAATAAACTGGTAGCTATCCGGAATAAAAGCTGGCTCACCCTGACAGCTGAAGTCGTCTTCACTCCTTCACAACGTGGCAAACTAAATCTTAGAGCGAACCTGCCGAAACGAAATAGTTAGACAAGAAACAAACAACAAAAAAGGGTTAGTCAAAAGGACTCAATAAGTGGGGCAGACTAGCCACCTAAAAGAATAGGATAGCTAGCAAGGGAGGAGAAACAGATAAAAAAAATTCCTCTTATTTAAATTATAAAAAGACAGAGCCAGATAATAACTAGAAACACGTATGGAATGAAAAACTTATCAACAACCAGGAACGTAAGATAACCAAAACCTATAGGTATCCCGAAAACATCAACAATCAGAAATACATCCTGTTGCGGAGTGCAACCCGATCCATATATTTATACCGTTGCGGCGTGCAACTCGATCCATATATTTATACCGTTATGGCGTGCAACCCGATCCATATATTTATAATGTTCCGGCATGCAACCCGATCCCCGCAACCCAGAATACGAGCCAGAAATATATAGGCAAACTGAGATATGTCCACAACATGGTGTACATACCGCATACATAAAACACAACACAATACACACAATAGTCAGTATGCGGTGCAATGAGATGGGATGAATGCGGTATGATGCAATGCAGTCAGATATGCATGATACCTATCTCCGGCGCGGGACTCTCATCGCCAACCGGGAAGTATATGCTATAATGAATCTTCGCCGGTGTGGGACTCTCATCGCCTGCCGGGAAGTATATGCAATAATGACCCTTCGCCGGTGCGGGACTCTCATCGCCAACTGGGAAGTATATGCAATAATGACCCTTCGCTGGTGCGGGACTCTCATCGCCAACCGGAAAGTATATACCAACTCATAGCCAAAGTACAATACTCAGATTCTCAATGCAATACCAATAACAGGACATAACATATAATATAGAATATAAATCCAAAGCTAAGGCGTAATGAGTACGCCTACCAGCAGCTACACACGTAAGGAACATGTGGTAGAAAATCCATGAGGCCGAGTGCCTCCAAAGAAATGGATAAAAATACTTACCTCTTCCAAAAGTTAGTACGGCTAATCAACAACCGCTTTATCCTTTGATTTCCTTGCCAAATGATCCCACTCTATTCAATGAGCAGAAAAATATATCAAATTAGTATAAAGGCTTCATTCCTCACATCTTAGGGCAATCCTGTTAAGAACCTGATACCCTATTTGCATACGCAATGCGCAGGCCAGGCCTATGTACAGGGTTTAAGGTTACATAACCAAACCCTAAATAAATTATATTTATAAGTTGCCCATAACTCACTGAATACGAATATATAATCAATTCTATTATCGGGGTCCATTTGACCCTTTAAACTATTAATTGAACGTATTAAAACGATGTCTAATATTCCAAGTTTCACCGTTAAAACATATTCAAACACACGTAATAAACTCAAATAATATATTAAGATCATTACCTGAATGTTTCAGGGTAAAAATTCTACTTTTATCCGGCTCTTTTCTCATTTTCTAGCGTATTTTCGGTTGTGTTCCGTTTTCTCATCTCTCGTTTCCTTTCTGTTCAATTTTTCTTATTTCTGTTCTATATTACTTATGTTGATCTTGCTTAGCTTTAAAAGGTAAGGATTGCTCACTCTACCGTCATTCATTTCTTTTGTCCTTTTCCCTTTTTTTTTTCCTTTTTCCTTTAAAATTCGCTGCTACGGTAAAAATTGAAATGGCACCCTATGATATTCGAAATAATTTCAACTTTTGGATACAAGTTATAAAAAAATATATGTAGCATACTCGCGAAGGCGGATCTCAAATCGGGTTCCCGAAACTCAAGATGCGAATTTAAATTGAAAAAGTCAACTTATTTTAACTTTCGGTATTTTAGCGGAAACTAGCCGAACAACATCGAAATTCACTTTCGAAAGTTCACAAAAGTCAAAAAACCTAACGGCGCTTTCAGATTTCGAATCGGAGTTCGTTCGCCAAAATCGAGCTCAAAAATCTCTTTTTAATATTTGTTGTCAATAAAAACTGAAATCTTCTTCTGATGCCTACCAAACGAGGTCTGATTTAGCTCAAATTTTACAGACATGTCCTAATGGACATTATAAATATTTTAAAATTATCGGCATGCCAATCAGAGTCCTATCTTCCGAAACGAGTAACCAAGGTCGTTTCATTCTCCTCCACTTAAACTCTCGTTCGTCCTCGAACGAGCCTAAGTCTAAAGCAAGATTCACGCAGATAACAAGAGAACTTGCACGACCTTCATGAGCTACTCCACGGGCATTATTTTCTGATTATAGAATACACGCACACCGAACTCTTTGAATAAAATATATCTTGATAATATCCTCACATCGTTGCCCAGCTTATTCTGACTAAGCTGATCCTTCTTTGATCACGAGAGAAGAGTTCTTATATTTTCGAAACAAAGATAGACGAAACTCTGGATGGATTAACATGATTCTGCCGACAAATCACCTCGTCGATATACTTTACGATATAGAACAAGTCGATGGAACTAAGAATTAGCTTACGCTTCAGCAACGCCTTAGAGATTTAATATTATGATTCGGTATCAATTGGAGGAAGACTCCTCCACTTAGAACATTAACTAATACCGCTAACTTGAATAGAAATAGTCATTCTCGCACAGTCTATCGGACTAAGGAAGACATAGCAAAAAATAGAATGTGGCTCAGACCTGAGCTACCAAATTACCCTCTCGAGTTTCCAAATGGCTGCAACTCCCGAGTTCACAACTCTATATCTTTGTGATAAGCACTACCATTAGATGGATTAAATCAGAGGTCAAGTGATGCCCCTCATTGCCTTTAGTAGTCCTAAACACAACAATGCGCTTACCCAGCTACCTTGACACGCACTCTGGCTCCACACAGGGAACATCATAAGAGGCTACTGACCGCCTAAGCTCACCAGTGCCGAACAAAGAAGAGATGGTAATGGACTGAGGATAGAAATAATTAGATCTTTATGAAGGTCATCATCTTATTTATTTGGCTACCAGAGCTAGACTACTTACGAGTCAAGCTAGCCAAATAATCACAATTGATGGAATAGATATTAAATAAGCTTTATGGAATGACATCTAGATCACTTTAACCTTCCTATAAAAGGAAGCTCCGACAATTTACCAGAAAACCTTTTTATGCCGAGACAAGCTCATGGAATAACATGACTCTACTAGCGTCTCCAACCAAGAGGAGACACATAGATCGGGTATTATTTATTAATAACTTTACATCAGAAGAAACAATGATATTTTCTGATGGTGATGAACTAAAATTCCATCATCCAACCAACACGGAATTCCGAGAAGAGAGGTAAACTAATTTGACATAATAATAGAAGGTGGCACAATAAGATGCCAAGCAGACAATACCGACACTCACTCCCAGATCCATCACATTTAGACCAAATAAATTAGTAGGGTCTCACAAATGCCAGGAATAAATCATACTAGAAGCTCGCCCCTCTACCGCAACCGATTCTTAATAGAAATGACATCTAAGGAAACCATGGAAACATGGTAAGATAAACGAAGTTTAGACAGATCGGAAGAATCCAATCTTACCCACATATAACAGAAGAAATCTCAAGGTCTACTACCTCGAATACCTCAGGATCCTGCCAGACTGGTAGTTCATAAAACTGTCTCTGCGGCTGAACTAAGCCGTTATACTAATAATTACCTTCTGAAGAATAATTGCCACCACGCTCTCAACCTCTACTTGATGGTGGCATTTCTCTGATTGACTAAAATTTAAATGAAATTCCTGCGACTGTGCAGTTGCCTAAGGGCAAGAAGAAGGACGATTGTCTACTTGCTGGAGTAAGGGAAATCTCCTACAGGATAACCAGACTCACGACAATGATAACACCTTTTCGCTGAAAATGGAAGCTGGACAGATTGTTGATAGCTACAAAGAGAAAAAAAACTGTGTCTGATATTGACGAACTATCGGCTCACTCTAAGAATCGCGTGACACAAGCTAAGATAACCTGGAAGGTGACCTCCCAAAATAATCAGAACTCTTACCTCCAAATAAGGTACCATAGCTGCCCACTAAGGCCACGGGATATCTTGCTCTCCCGCTCTAACTCTTCCCGCTCTAACTTATGGTATGCCTCGTACCTTCGAACAATATCAACAACGACATCAAATGAAGTCCCAACCTCAATTTCTCGAGCCATCCGGGATCTCAAGGAAGGAGAAAGGTCAGCAATAAATTTTTGAATCTCTCAAAAGGCTCATGGACTAGTTCTAATGCATGCTCAGCCATTCTATAGAATTCAATCTCATATTCTGAAACACACCAACAGGCTAACCGACAGCTACCCTGTCCAATTCACTCAAACTGACAACACTTTTCATCTCGCTCGCTACTCGAAAGGAAATTTTCCGCGAATCTAAAAGAAAAATCGAACCAAGTCAGCTAATAAGAGAGCGGCCCACCAATTCAAGGCTGGACCCCTAAAACTGGAAAGAAGAATAATCAACACCATACCGCTCGATATAATCAAGAGCCTGAAGGATATGCTGACATCATTTTATTTTAAAAAAATCACGAGGTTTATCTGATGCATTGCTTAAGAATATCCGAAGGTTCAACCGTGTAAAATAATTCAACCTCTATGGGCACTTGGACCGAACTGTTGCCTCGGATGGCTAACCATCCAGAACAATTAGTGGCGCAACACATGCTGCCTATGAAACATATTTTACTGGGGCAACATCAAGAACTGGAACGAGATCTCTCTAAGTCCGAACATCTGCATGTGCGGCGACCAGATAAGCTGCCTAGCGAATAATAGGTTCTTGCGGTATCTGAGTCATCAAGATTCTCGTAAAGCATCATAGAGAGCCAAGAGAACTACAAGGCCTTGCTCCCTTGCCCAACGCGAGCTCGTACAACTGGGACCTCCGTAATTAGATCGTCAGCACGATTAAAAACTCCCGGGGCTTCGTCAGTGCTAGCCCCTGGCTAGACTGCTTCGTCTTGAACTCATACCATTTACTTATTTGTCGCACGAGGGTTCACAATTACCACAAAGGAATTAACAAATTAATGAAAATACTTTTGAATCCTAGACCGACGCACGATCAGAAAAGAAGGAATTGAAACTTCCTAAATGCCATCATAGCCTCTCGTAGATAAGTACGGACGTCTACGTACCCATCAGCGAGACTCTACTAGACACTGTCTTAGTCTGGATAGACTCAAAACTGGGCTCTGATACCAACTGACACGATCCGGAATCCGGTTAGGCCGTGCGGGCACTCGACATCCTCCCCTAGACCCGTCGGGCGAACAGTTACCAATTAAATCAGGAAAATAAATATAACAATTTACAAATAGACATAAAATAAAAACACGGACATACTGATACCTCTAAACTGTACAAAAGAAATTACAGCTGACTACCCAACATGCTAGGTCTAGGGCTATCCAGACCAGACATCTAAGAGTACAAAAGAAGACAGATACCTCATGAAGGGAGCAAAATGCAACTGAAATAATGAACAATAAACTGGTGGCCATCCGGAATAAAAGCTGGCTTACCCTGACAGCTGAAGTTGTCTTCGTTCCTTCACAACGTGGCAAACTAAATCCTAGAGCGAACCTGCCGAAACGAAATAGATAGACAAGAAACAAACAACAAAAAAGGGTGAGTCAAAAGAACTCAATAAGTGGGGCAGACTAGCCTCCTCAAAGAATAGGATAGCTAGCCAGGGAGGAGAAACAGATAAATAAAATTCCTCTTATTTAAAATATAAAAAGACAGAGCCAGATAATAACTAGCACACGTATGGAATGACAAACTTATCAATAACCAGGAACGTAAGATAACCAAAACCTATAGGTATCCCGAACACATCAACAATCAGAAATACATCCTGTTGCGGCGTGCAACCCGATCCATATATTTATGCCGTTGCGGCGTGCAAACTGATCCATATATTTATACCGTTGCGGCGTGTAACCCGATCCATATATTTATACCGTTGCGGTGTGCAACCCGATCCATATATTTATAATGTTCCGGCGTGCAACCCGATCCCCGTAACCCAGAATACGACCCAGAAATTGATGCCGGGCAAACCACGAGACCCTTCACTCGGAGCCAAGCTAGGGAGATCCAAGGAGTACACCTACACTTGGTGAGGAAGGGCCTAGAAGAAGGAAGCGATTGGAGGCCGCACCGGGTGATTAGAGCACAAGAGGAGCAGCCCAGTGCTTTGGGCGCCCCGCCTGGCATTCCAGGCGCTCCGCCTGAAGAAGCCTAGGCTGAGGCACTCCGCCCCAACTCTGGGCGCCCCGCCTAGGCCACCCCACTTTTCATTTGGCCGGGCGCTCCGCCCGGAATGCTGAAGGACGAGATTCCTAGTTATGTTAAGATATTTTGACCCTACGTGGTCCTATATTCCTAAGCCTAAGTGTGGGCATATTAGACCTTTCATATGGTGTCTAAAAACACCTATAAATAGCTAGTTTTCTTATTATTTTCATTAGCTTACCTTTGATGAAAAACAAACACTTGTGTTGAAGAGTTGAACTCTTATTGAATGAAAAACCTTGAATTGGGACTTGTCCTTCCTCTAGCGGATCTAGATGAATTCCAATCCCCCCCGACCATTCTACTTGCGTGCTCACGTTAGCTCGAGGGTAGTTGCCTAGCGTAGGTGTTCTTGACCTCCTCTCGGGGTGTAACGGAACAAGTTCTCCGTTGCTACTTGAGATTTGTGATCGAGATACGTCTCGTTCCTATCTTTTACTTTCCGCGTTTGATTTCCTACATCATTTGGTATCAGATCAAGGCTCGGGTTTTGTTTCTACAAACCCGCGACCCTTGATTCTTCGTGCCTAGTATCTTCTTTTTAGTTTTCTTTTTGTTGAAGTTATTGGGAAAAGAAAATTACAAAAAATTGAAAAATTCAAAAATTCAAAAAAAATTGGTGTAACTTTTTGGTGTTTGTGATTCTTGAAGTGGGTGTTATAGATCATCGATCCTTGTTGAAAACTTGACGATTGGGTACCAAATTTGTTGGGATTGGATTGAATTGAAAATTGAAAACCCCAATTGTTGTTAAACCCTACGAAACCCTTGTTCTTGAGAAAATTGATTGATTTTGGGTTGTGTGTTAATGGGGTTTTGGAATTTATTATTGGGGATTGATCTCTATTGAAAACCGAACAATTTGCAACAAGAATCGTGTGATTCGGAGTTCGGTAACATAGTTTTTGAAGAATCGAAACCCACTTTTGAACCTTGAAACCCATGTTGAAACCCCAAACTTGAAAACTTTGAATCTTGATTGAGCATTATTTGTTGGTTGTTTGGGTGTGAAATTGATTGGGGATTGTAGGTTGTATCAAGGAGCAACTTTGGGTACCTTGAATTTGGCCAAAACACCTTTGAATCAACCTAGAAATTGGCTTGAAAACGAAGAACACGGAGTAGACAAACCCAGGTGTTCTTCGTCCAGGCGCTCCGCCTAGACCTTTGGGCGCTCCGCCTGAATTGCCCTTGCTCCAGGCGCTCCGCCTAGTTCCCAGGCGCCCCGCCTGCCCAACCCCACTGACCAAATTTTGGGCGCTCCGCCTAAATTGCTGGAGGGTTGTTTTTGGGTAGTTTCTTCTAGGTTTGCTTGTTCTTTGTTGCCTAATCTCTTATTAGTCCCTATCTAAGTAATCTTTCTACTTAATTAGCACTAATCTTTCATTGCTTTTAGGTTGATTCGTGCATTAGTTGGAGAGTAGAATTCCAAGAAGAATCCTAGACTCTTTGTGATTCAAGTCCTCACTTCAAAGTGCCTAGCTTTCATTGAGTCCTATTAACTCCACTCACCCCGGAGTGTGCTTGACTCGTGAATAGTTTGGTTGAGTTGAGGAATTTCTACTCATCTACGTGAAGCTTTGGAACCACAAGTGGAGTGAAATACCCACCGTCACTAAACGAGAGACCCGAGTGATCTCAAGTGAGGGAGTGTGTGAGGTTGTTTACTAACGTTTGTTACTTGTGTAGGTACAATGTCTTCCGAAGGAGATGATTTTGCAAAGAGTGCCCTTGCTACTATCCTCGCCAAATTGGATAGTATGCACTTGAGGATTGAAAGCCTCGAAAGGGTGAACTCTAGTGTTCTAGTTGAGCAAGGTACTTCTAATGTCCCATCGGAGAAAGGGACCCCGAGTGTCCAAGTCGAGAAAGGGACCCCGAGTGTCCCGGTTGAAGTCTCAACTACTCCTAACTTTACTCCGGAGCAAGTTAGCCATGTCATTGAATTGCTCAATCAACAACAAGCAAAGGAGGAGCGAGAGAGACTTGATCAAGTGTTGGGCAATACCCAACGAACGGGCATTCCCCGTATCTTGGATAACCCCCCAAGAAACATTCCACTACCAAGGCCCATCCGAAATGTGCAACCTCTTGAGCAAGCCGATGAAGCTCAAGAAGGGGAGGAAGCCGATTATGGTGATGATATGTATGGGTTTGATGATCACTTTCAACCAAGGCGAGGTATGAATTGGGGTCGAAATGTGGATAGAGGTAGGGACCGAGGTCGAGGGCCACCTATGGGTTATGTTTGAGGGAATGCGAGGAGGGAGTATGGTGTGAATGAAGATCACTATGGGGGCCGACCGGAGCCTTTCCGTGGGGGTCGTGACAACACCAACATCAATAGTGTGAAGCTTAATCTCCCAACCTTTAAAGGGAATTGTGATCCGGCGGCTTACATTGAATGGGTGCTACACATGGAAAGATTGTTTGACACAAATGAGATGACCGATGAGAAGAAAGGTACCTATGCTATTTCATCCTTTGAATCCTATGCATCTACTTGGTGGGAATCCGTCAAGAGATCAAGGAGGAGAGCGGGGGTTCCCGTGAATGTGGGTTGGAATGACTTGAAGGGTATCATGAGTATCAAGTACATCACTCCTAGATATCGGCAAGAGCAACTCAAGAAACTTTATGAGTTGAAGCAAGGTGTCAAAACGGTGCATGCATATTTTGATGAGTTTGAAAGAACTCGAATGGCCTTAGATATGGACACCAAAGACGAAGAGCAAGCCGTGATCCGTTTCATGAATGGTTTGAGCTATGGTATAGCTTCACAATTGAGATTGCATGCTTATCTTTCACTCCAAGAAGTTCTTGATGCCGCTATCCAAGCTGAGCAATGGCTTGAGAAAGAGAAGTCCAACCGTTACAAGAGCAACACTTCTACTTCCATGAACAAGTCAAAGGATTGGAAAAATCCTACTCCCAATGCCAAGTTCACAAATGCAAGTGGCCCTAGTGGAGCAAGTGCTAGCAAAGATGTGAAGAAGCCATTTGAGAAGTACACACCCAATGTGGGAGGTAATTCTAAAACCCAATTGAATACTCCTACTTCTTCTTCCATTCAATGTCACAAATGCAAGGGGTATGGACACTTTGCTATGGAGTGTCCTACGAAGAGGACCATGGTTCTTGTTGGTGATAATGCATATGAACAAGAGAGTGAACCGGAGGATGATGAGGGTGTAGAGGGAGATGAGGGAGTAGAGGAGGATGATCTAGATGACACGGTGGAGGATGAGGAGCCTCATACTTTTCTAGTTGTGAGGAGGAGCTTAGGAGCTATGATTGTGGAGGATGGTGACACCTTGCAAAGAGAAAACCTTTTCCATGCTAGGTGTCGTGTTAAGGGTGTTGTATGCTCTATGATCATTGACTCCGGGAGTTGTGCTAATGTTGTGAGTCAATCTCTTATAACCCAATTGAAGTTGCCTACCGTGAAGCATCCCAAGCCATATCGATTACAATGGCTTAGTGAATGTGGGGAGCTAAAGGTAGTGAAGCAAGCAATGATCAAGTTCAAAATGGGTAGTTATGTTGATGAACACTTGTTCGACGTTGTGCCCATGCAAGCTTGCCACCTTCTCTTAGGAAGGCCTTAGCAATTTGATCGACAAGCGGTCCATGATGGGCGTGTCAACACTTACACGCTCCAACATGAAGGAAGGAAATTTGTGTTGAAGCCCCTAACTCCCAAACAAGTGAGTGATGACTACAATAGGATGAGGGAGTTGAGGGAGGTGGAAAAGGCCAAGTCAATCATTGAGATTAGCCCTTTGTCCAAAAGCATGGTGGCAATCCCACCTTCTTCTTCTACTGGTGGCATTTGTGCCATGATGCAACCGGGCGAGATCCTAAAAGGAAATGATGGCACCAAGTTTCTCCTATGCCTAGTGCACAAAGGTATGATCCTAAACTCTAATTGTGATTTTTCTTCTAACCCTTTGCCTAGTGTGTTTGAGAATGTCTTGTAGGATTTTGGGGACATGTTCCCGGATGAGATGCTGGATGGATTACCTCCTTTGAGGGGTATTGAACATCAAATAGACTTTGTCCCGGGATCTCAAATCCCAAACAAGCCGGCCTATAGGAGCAATCCGGAAGATACAAGAGAATTGCAAAAGCAAGTTGATGAATTGCTCACTAAAGGCTTGGTGAGGGAGAGATTGAGTCCTTGTGCCGTGCCCGTGATCCTTGTTCCCAAAAAGGACAACACTTGGAGGATGTGTGTTGATTGTCGGGCCGTGAACAAAATAACTGTAAAGTACCGTCATCCTATTCCCCGACTTGATGATATGTTAGATGAATTGAGTGGTTCATGTGTGTTTAGCAAAATTGACCTTAGGTCCGGCTACCATCAAATCCGGATGAAACCCGGTGATGAATGGAAAACCGCATTCAAGACCAAGTTTGGTGTCTATGAATGGTTGGTGATGCCCTTTGGGCTCTCCAATGCACCTAGCACTTTCATGAGGCTAATAAACCATGTTCTAAAGCCATTCATCAACAAGTTTGTAGTCGTCTACTTTGACGATATATTGATCTATAGCAAATCAATAGACGACCATGTTGATCACCTTAGGCAAGTGCTTGAAAAGTTGAGAGCCGAAAAGCTCTATGCTAATTTTAAAAAGTGTGTCTTTGGTGTTGAGAAGGTAGTATTCCTTGGGTTTGTTGTGAGTGCCCAAGGAGTGGAGGTGGATGAGTCTAAGGTAGAGGCCATACGTGATTGGCCTACTCCTACTACCGTGACTCAAGTGAGGAGCTTTCATGGTCTTGCTAGCTTTTATCGGCGATTTGTGAAAGACTTTAGCTCCATTGCCGCTCCACTCACCGAATTGGTGAAGAAGGACCGACCATTTGTTTGGGGAGAGCCTCAAGAGAAGGCCTTCCATGAGTTGAAAAGTAGGTTGAGTACCGCCCCTCTATTGCAATTGCCCGACTTCGGAAAGGCATTTGAGGTTGAATGTGATGCCTTGGGGGTGGGAATTGGTGGTGTTTTAATGCAAGATAGCAAACCCATCGCCTACTTTAGTGAAAAATTGAAAGGGGCCTCCTTGAACTATTCTACATATGACAAGGAGTTGTATGCCCTTGTGAGAGCCCTTGCCCATTGGCAACACTACCTTTGGCCTCGTGAGTTTGTAATCAAGAGTGACCATAAGTCACTCAAGCATTTGAGAGGCCAAGAGAAGTTCAATAAGAGACATGCCAAGTGGGTTGAATTCATTGAGTCCTTTCCCTATGTGATCCAATACAAGAAAGGGAAGGACAATGTTGTGGCGGATGCGCTTTCTAGAAAGTTCGCTCTAGCCACCACTCTCACCTCTAAGCTTATGGGTTTTGAAAGCATTAAATTGATGTATGCTCATGACCCGAAGCTCAAGAGCATCCATGAAGCTCTAGAAAAGGACGAGAGAGTTGAGAAATACCAATGGGTTAATGGATATATCTTTAAGAATGGTAAAGTGTGCATACCCGAGTCCTCATGGAGGGAATTGCTTGTGCAAGAGGCACATTGTGGAGGACTCATGGGTCACTTTGGTAGGGACAAAACCTTGGCCATCCTTCGGGAACAATTCCATTGGCCAAAAATGGGGACCCATGTTGAGAGACTTTGCAACTCTTGTCTTGAATGCAAGGTTGCTAAGTCCAAGTCGAACCCCCATGGTTTATATACCCCACTCCCCGTACCTACTAGTCCATGGTTGGATATCTCGATGGATTTTGTGATGGGATTACAAAGGACTAGGGGGGGCCATGATAGCATTTATGTTGTTGTGGATAGGTTCTCCAAAATGGCTCATTTCATTCCATGTCAAAAATGTGATGATGCACAACATGTTGCAACCTTGTTTGTTGATAATTTCTTGAAATTGCATGGTGTGCCTCAAACAATAGTGAGTGATAGGGACACTAAGTTCCTAAGTCATTTTTGGAGGAGTTTATGGGGTGCCCTTGGCACCAAACTCTTGTTTTCTACGTCCCACCACCCCAAAACGATGGGCAAACCGAAGTGGTGAACCGAACCTTGGGTGCTCTTCTTAGAGCCATGACCCGAGGTAAGGGTGGGACTTGGATAGATAAGCTACCTCTTATGGAGTTTGCCTACAATCGAACCGTGCATCGGATGATTGGTATGACTCCATTCGAGTGTGTGTATGGTTTTAACCCCTTGATTCCCCTTGATCTAACCCCTTTGCCAAGGGAAATGGTTGTTAATTTTGAAGGTACAGCTAGAGCCAAGGCTTTGATGAAGCTACATGCTAAAGCGAAGAAGAACTTGGAGGAAGCTTATGCAAAGGTAGCCGTCAAGAAAAACCAGGGACGCAAGAAGGTGGAACTCAAGAAGGGTGACTATGTGTGGGTGCACTTCCGGAAAGAAAGGTTTCCAAACCTTAGGAAAGGGAAGTTAGCACCCCGTGGAGATGGCCCATTCCAAGTGCTCTCAAAGATAAACAACAACGCTTATGTGGTCGACTTACCAAGTGAGTATCAAGTGTCTAATACTTTCAATGTTTGTGACTTGGTTTCTATGGATGTAGGTGATGAAGAGGTCGTGGATGATAATGCTTCAATTTCGAGGACGAAATCTTCTCAATAAGGGGAGGATGATGCCGGGCAAACCACGAGACCCTTCACTCGGAGCCAAGCTAGGGAGATCCAAGGAGTACACCTACACTTGGTGAGGAAGGGCCTAGAAGAAAGAAGCGATTGGAGGCCGTACCGGGTGATTAGAGCACAAGAGGAGCAGCCCAGTGCTTTGGGCGCCCCGCCTGGCATTCCACGCGCTCCGCCTGAAGAAGCCTAGGCTGAGGCGCTCCGCCCCAACTCTGGGAGCCCCGTCTAGGCCACCCCACTGTTCATTTGGCCGGGCGCTCCGCCCGGAATGCTGAAGGACGAGATTCCTAGTTATGTTAAGACTATTTTGACCCTACGTGGTCCTATGTTCCTAAGCCTAAGTGTGGGCATATTAGACCTTTCATATGGTTTCCAAAAACACCTATAAATAGCTAGTTGTCTTGTTATTTTCATTAGCTTACCTTTGATGAAAAACAAACACTTGTGTTGAAGAGTTGAACTCTTATTGAATGAAAAACCTTGAATTGGGACTTGTTCTTCCTCTAGCGGATCTAGATGAATTCCAATCCCCCCGACCATTCTACTTGCGTGCTCACGTTAGCTCGAGGGTAGTTGCCTAGCGTAGGTGTTCTTGACCTCCTCTCGGGGTGTAACGGAACAAGTTCTCCGTTGCTACTTGAGATTTGTGATCGAGATACGTCTCGTTCCTATCTTTTACTTTGACCTTCTCTCGGGGTGTAACTGGGAAGTATATGCAATAATGACCCTTCGCCGGTGCGGGACTCTCATCGCCAACTGGGAAGTATATGCAATAATGACCCTTCGCTGGTGCGGGACTCTCATCGCCAACCGAAAAGTATATACCAACTCATAGCCAAAGTACAATACTCAGATTCTCAATGTAATACCAATAACAGGACATAACATATAATAAAGAATATAAATCCAAAGCTAAGGCGTAATGAGTACGCCTACCGGCAGCTACACACGTAAGGAACAGGTGGTAGAAAATCCACCAGGCCAGGTGCCTCCAAAGAAATGGATATAAACACTTACCTTTTCCTAAAGTTAGTACGGCTAATCAACAACCGCTTTATCCTTTGGTTTCCTTACCAAATGATCCCACTCTATTCAATGAGCAGAAAAATATATCAAATTTGGATAAAGGCTTCATTCCTCACATCTTAGGGCAATCCTGTTAGGAACCTGATACCCAATTTGCATACGCAATACGCAAGCCAGGCCTATGTAAAGGGTTTAAGGTCATATAACCAAACCCTAAATAAATTATATTTATAAGTTGCCCATAACTCACTGAGTACGAATATATAATCAATTCCATTATCGGGGTCCATTTAACCATTTAAACTATTAATTGAACTTATTAAAACAATGTCTAATATTTCAAGTTTTACCGTTAAAATATATTCAAACACACGTAATAAACTCAAATAATATATTAAGATCATTACCTGAATGTTTCAGGGTAAAAATTCTACTTTTCTCCGGCTCTTTTCTCATTTTCTAGCGTATTTTCGGTTGTGTTCCGTTTTCTCATCTCTCGTTTCCTTTCTGTTCAATTTTTCTTATTTCTGTTCTATATTACTTATGTTGATCTTACTTAGCTTTAAAAGGTAAGGATTGCTCACTCCACCGTCATTCATTTCTTTTGTCCTTTTCCCTTTTTTTTTTCCTTTTCCCTTTAAAATTCGCTGCTACGATAGAAATTGTAACGGTACCCTACGATATTCGAAATAATTCCAACTTTTGCATACAAGTTATACAAAATATATGTAGCATACTCGCGAAGGCGGATCTCAAATCGGGTTCCCGAAACTCAAGATGCGAATTTAAATAGAAAAAATCAAATTATTTTAACTTTCGGTATTTTAGCGGAAACTAGCCGAACAACATCGAAATTCACTTTTGAAAGTTCACAAAAGTCAAAAATAATCATACGAACCTAACGACGCTTTTGGATTTCGAATCGGAGTTCGTTCGCCAAAACCGAGCTCAGAAATCTCTTTTTAATATTTATTGTCAATAAAAACTGAAATCTTCTTCCGATGCCTACCAAACGAGGTCTGATTTAGCTCAAATTTTACAGACAAGTCCTAATGGACATTATAAATATTTTAAAATTATCGGCACACCAATCGGAGTCCCATCTTCCGAAACGACTAACCGAGTTCGTTTCACCAAGCGTATCATTGTGCAAATAGTTACACATAATATAATAGGTGTACACATAATATTATATGCGTGCACATATTATAATATGTGCACACATAATGTGGTATTTTCCAAATCTGAGTGCCAAAGAATGATCCCACTATTGCCTACATTGAATTATAGTGTTTAGGGCGTAGTTTTGCGGTATATATGCACTTATTGTATCCATCTTGGTGTATTTGATCTTCCTTTGTTTATACTGCAAGTATACCTTGGGTTGAAGGCTGAATTCAAACAAAGTATTACATTATTAATTTTGGATAATGATGATAATAGTGTAAAAGACACGAACCAAGTGCTTTGGTCTTATTTTGATCGTTTCACATTGAAATGCACTATAAGTATATCAATTTGTACGGATTGTTGAGATTTCTCACTCATTATAAACTCTAGACTTGATGATTACCAAAGAACACATAGAAAAACGTTTGAATGAGTTTTGCTTAGACCAAAGCAACATATTATATATGAAAATAGTACCAAACCTACATGTAAGCTAACATAAATGGACAACTAACGTAATGCAAAGTACATTACTAAGATATGCATGGTTCCACTGCACATCTCACAATAGGTGCACGCATATAATAATAGGCGTGCACATATTATAATATGTGCAGATGAACCAAGCATATCATTGTGCAAATAGTTACACATAATATTATATGCGTGCACGTATTATAATATGTGCACACATAATATGGTATTTTCCAATTCTGAGTGCCAATAGTTACACATATTATATGCGAGTGTACACATATTATTATATGTATGCACATAGTTTTATATGTGTACACTTATTGTAATATGTGCAGTTGAACCAAACATTGATTTGTGGAAATAGTTACACATATTATAATAGGTGTACACATAATATTATATGTGTGTGTACACATAACTTTCTAATTGGATAACTTAGCATATCTGAGTGCCAATAGTTTCACATATTATTATATGTGTATACGTAATATAATATGTGTCGAACTCCTCACAAGAGTCGTTTACTTCTTACACTTATTAATTTTAACTGTTTCGCATATTTTACAGTGTGTCCACACATATATCGTCAATTCAAAGGAGAGAAATATAACCATAGAAATGTAACATAACATACAAACATAACTACATTTTATCATAGCTAATATTTACCAAAAGTATTGGGCATACTCAAAAGGAAATAAAAAACAAAGCCACACAGGGCTTAAATTATCCTTACAGACCAATAAAAAGCCAAACACAGCTTTGATTATCCAAAAATTTCAACCAAATTGTAACAACTTAAGGAGACATCTTTTCATGAAATACATCCACTGCCCAACTGTACCTGCAGTCCTCCATAGTATTATCGCTGAGTTTCGTCATTGGGGTGTTGGTGAGGAGGTGCTCGATGTACATCAGTGAATACCCACCACATGCTGTCCCCGTGTCATTGTGTGGCAAACCCTTCAACCTCTAATAAGGCCACATTTCTTGCTTCAGGATTTCATCCGGCAAGTGTTTGAATTTTCCACTATCTCGCAAAAGTCTTGGGAATATTACCATGATGGGAAACATATATGGCGCAAACACCCCAATATTACAGTCATAAACTTCAATCCTTCCTTCCTCGACCATGAAAAAAACAGTCACATAATGCTTTTTTATAATGTTCATGACTGTAAATATCCTCTTGACCCCATCCCAACGGCGCCCACCTGGGTAAGGAGTCTTACCAAGCGCATAATCCACGAGTCTTTGCGCAGTAGGCGTCACCTTCAAATAAGCTTCCAAAGAAATCCCCTGCTTCTCTGCCTCCTTTTCAAGGTCCATGTACGATCCAGCAATGACGGAGCAGAAGTTCATGTGGAGGATGACATCACTCGGATCATAGTGACTTGTGAATTCCTTGTGTCTGATCCTCATTAGGCCCAAGATTACATCAACGTGCTGCAGACATTATGAAAAAGAAGAAGCTTCGTAATCATAGTTATAAAAATGTGCCAATATATACACTTTAGCATATGTGCACACATATTGTGAGATGTGTACACATAAATAGATTATGTGCAAACATAAAAGGAATAAGTGCAAACATAAAAGGGAATATGTGCACACATAAAAGGAATAAGTGCAAACATAAAGGGAATATGTGCACACATAAAAGGAATATGTGTGCACATAAAAAGAATATGTGCACGTATGACAATTATAGTTACTCGTTTACCTGACTCTCCAGCCACTCTGACATGGTTGTAATCAAACGAAATTCAGCCTGATCATATTCATGGCCCATAACAATCATCTTCTGCTTTTTTCTCGAACGCATGTATGCATCAAAAGCTTTTTTCTTTGCCGGATCAACACGCCTATAAATACTAACAGGAAGTCGCTCCTCAACTTCTGCCTCAACCTATTCCTGAACCTCTTCCCGGACAATTTCACGAACCTTCTTTGCAACCGGAGTGGTCTTTTTGTTCTTCACCATCCTTGCCCTCATCTTTATAGAATGTACATAAGGAGATATTTGTGTCCTTGCAGGGTACACAGTCCTCCTTGGCTGCTACTTTGTCCATTGTAGAAGGGAATCAACGACCTCCTTCATATCATTCAACATCTGTTTCTCTTTATCTCTTTCTTCTTTGCAGTCTTGGCACAATTTACATTGGCAACAATAATGGGATCTTGACGTACCTTCTCTGCCATCACCTACAGAACCAAATGATCTTTCAAAACCTCTATTATGACCACCACCACCAAAAGCACTGAAGCTCACACGTCTGGCAACTTCATGCTCTGCAGCAACATCTTGTACAGGAACTTCAACATCTGCACAATCATTCAAACCACCTTCTCTAAAATCTCCGCCATCACCACGATCTCTTAAAGCTCCAACATTAACTCTTGAACCATCTTCCTGCCCATAGTCAGTCTACTAACACCATCCAACTTTTCAGTCAGCCTATCAATCACTTCATCCTCCACATCTTCATACGGAACAAAATTTTTCATGAAATCCTTCTCCATCTCGCTAGGAGTTGGAACAAGGCAAGGGGTCACCACCTGCACCCCCCATCAACCAAAAAAAAAAGAGAAAAAAAGACATCATAAATGAGATGAATAGATAGAAGTTTTAGCTGTATATAATATGTGCAAACATCTCACAATATGTGCACACATAAATCATTATGTGTACACATATTATAGAAGGATCACATCAATTATGGTGCTGCATTATGTGCACTCATAAAAAATTATGTGTACACCTATAAAATATGTGCACACATAAATCATTAAACGTGTACATATAATATATATGTGCACACTTAAATCACGATGTGTACACATATTATTTATGTGTACACATAAATTGACTTTGACTGCATATAAACTACAGACTTACCGGGTTAACAGCATTGCGGAACAACTGGTCTCAC
Organism: Petunia x hybrida; assembly: GCA_037355625.1. NCBI lineage: Eukaryota > Viridiplantae > Streptophyta > Magnoliopsida > Solanales > Solanaceae > Petunia > Petunia x hybrida. Next base: position 9,760,434 of record JBBBVM010000002.1, read on the forward strand.
TCACGCTCTTGCTTGTCTGACATCCACCATATCATCCTTGGCTCTGTGGGCAACTCAGGAAATTCACCGTGCCTCAGCGAAGGAATGGCTTCATATGCCCACGCAATGAATGCCCAAGGAAAGCCATATAGGGTGAAATCCTTTTTATCCACAGACTGTATAAGAAGATACTTTTTGGGAATGCTTGTACGCTTATCTTTGGCACAAAGAATTGCGTGTGCAAACCAAGCCAAGCAAAGGCGAAACTTGTGCGGTCTACTAATGGTTGTGCTTGTCTCGATCTGCTCCAGTAGTTGCTCTGCTGTAACAGACTTCTGCTTGCCCTCATTGGTTATCGCGAACCATAAAGCTTCACCCCTCTTAGCAACCTCCCCAGTTATAAATTCCTCAAACAGGAAAGAGTGACACTGCAGACCAGTCATCAATGCAAATTCTCGGAGGCCAAAACGAACAGGCAATCCGTTAAAGTTGACCCACAATTCCTTCTTCTTTCCACAAATGATTTCGCGTTCCGGGAGGCCATGGACTAATTTTGGAGCGAAAATGGCATTGGTATTCAACTCCAATAGGTGACCAAATATGTTGTTTCTGAAACTATCCTCAAATTTAAGGGTTTTCAAGAGTTTTCTAAAAGCGGCAAAGGAACCAGAGATGGAGGATCTCACAGCAAATCTAGGCACTTTCGCCTCGCCATGTACGTCCATATGTGTCCTCAGGTTGTTCTGAGGAGTGAACGCAACCTCACCATGAACCTGCACATTCAGAACATAATACTGACTGCATGAATTAATCATCAAACAGAGAGATATGAGCACATCTCATAATATGTGCACGCATATAACGAGATGTACACATCTAATATTATGTGAATACATAATATTATATGTGCACACATATTATGATATGTGTGCACATATTATAATATGTGCAACTATAATGAGATGTTGGCACATATCATGATATGTGTGCATATATTGTAATATGTGTACACCTATTACAATATGTGCGCACATATCATAATATGTGTACACATCTGCCACATTAGTTTGACGAATTCTCCAACCTGATCAGCGACGTCTGCACCTACTGCCACTTCATCATCCTCTTCTCCTCTTTTCTCTACTGACTCATCTTGATCAGCACCACCTAGTTCCCTTAAAACATTACCAACAGCAATATCAGGATTGAAATTTTCTCCTACACCACCAACTTCTTTTTCTGCAGCTTCTTCTTCTCCAGTTTCAATAGCTACTCTTTGTTCTCCAGCCTCACCTGCTTCATTTTCTCCATTCTGATCATCTTCCCCTCTTTCTTGTTCTCTTTCTACTGCTTCACCATCACCTACTTCAACTTGTCTTTCGCTTTCTCCTGCACCACAACTACCATCACCTGCTTCTAATTGTCCTCTTTCTTTCTTCTACTCTACCACTACCAACACCTTCTTCAGTTTCACGCCCAGTTTCACCTGCTTCTTCTTCTCTAATACCACCTCCTTCAATTTGTGCTTGATTTGCTCCTTCTCTTTCACCTGCTCCATAACTACCTGCTTCTATTTGTCCAATTTAAACACCTTCTCTTGCTTCTTCATCTCTACCAGCACCTCCTTCAATTTGTGGTTCTCCTCTTTCTTCTGCTGTACTACTAACTGCACTGTCATCATCAGATGATTCCGCTACTCCAAATTCATCATCTGCTACCGCATCACCAACGGCCTGCTCTCGTTCATGCAACTATTCTGGAGGATTCATATCAATGCTAACTTGGCTTTCCCCCTGCTCCTCATTACAGTCCTTACTAGCAAGTCTTTTTTCGTTAGCAGCTTGAGCCGTCTGGATTTCCTTATCATCCCTCTTCCTCTTACTGCTCCGTAGATGAATAGACCCCTGTGACTGTTTCTTGTTTGCACCACCACTACGAGTACTAACCATTTTATCTACAAAACAAAGTTAAAAAATATATATATAAGGAACATAGAATACATAAAAGATTAGATGATGCACACATAAATTAAGATGTGCACACATATTCTTTTTATGTGCACACGTACTATAATATGTGCATACATATTATAATATGTGCAAAGACTACAATGATGTTGTACAAGCTAAATAATGTGCACAAATATTTTGATATGTGCACACATAATTTAATATGTGCACACACAAATTAATATGTGTGCACATATCATTTATATGTGCACATATTAAATTATGTGCACAATTTATGACCATCATCACCACGAACTATTTAAGCAGATATGTTCAACATAAATCCAGATATGTACACATCAACCCTTATGTGTACACATCAAGCCATATGTGCACACATATAACGCCGATGTTTGTGCACAACAACAATGATTCTTTACAACCACCAGTTTTACTAGTTTGCATGTGAAGTTAACCATCAAAAACCAAGAAAAACAGTGATACTAAGCAATGTAAAAGCACCAGACAAAAGCAGAACAAACTAAAATACACTTTTTATCGACACACAGTGAAATTTCATCAAAAACGTCAAAATTTACCTTGATTTTTGATGGAACCACGTTACCCACTCAGCGATGATTAAAAATTTTGCTAAAATGAAAACGAACTGAAACAATGTTGCCTGGAATCAGAGATTTTGAAGTAGTTTTTCGTTTGAGTTCTTTGTTTTGAAGAGAGAGAGAAAGAGAGAAAATGGGGAAGTGTGTAAGAAATTATGAGAGAGCAAGTAGGGAGGGGGTATAATGACTGCTGATATAATGGGGGGGGGGGGAAAGTTTCAAAATGTTTCACTTTTGCCCCGTTATTTTTGCCCCCACAAGTTTTAAGACCTACGAAATAACCCATGGCCCCACTAATTAACCCAATAATGACAAATTAACACTTTTTGGGAATAAAAGAAAAGCAAAAAGAAATAGTTGTCCCCCTATTCTTATTTAAAGAGTTAGGGGGTCCTTTGCCCTCTTTCTTCTCGAGATACTTGTAGACAAAATTCAATTAGGCAAGTGACAAGATTAGCTAGTTGGCAATTAGGTGTAAATAAACTTGCAAGCAAGTTGTAATTCCACTTGCATTTGCAAGTTGTAACCTTGTGTATTAGGAGGCAAGGTTTTTTAGAAATAGAGACCTTTGCCTCCTTATTTCAAACACTTCAAATATAATTCTCTCTACATATTTATCTAGCTACTCCTTTCAATATTGTGTCAATTTTAGTTTTATTTACAATAGAGGTTACTCTCAGGTCGACTAGCAACGCCTTCTCGGGTTTTCGCCAACTAGTCTCTCTCTTTAATCTTTTGATTCTCTTTTGTCTTGTGGCGCCCTTTCGGATTTTCACCAACAAGATGTTATTTCTTTTTTTTTTTCCTCTTTTTTTTTCTTTTCTCTTTTTTTTCTTTATTTTTCTTTTCTTTCTGTCTTTTTCCTCTTTTCTTTTCCCGAAGTCAAACATCACTTTACAAAGTAAAACTTCACTTTTCGATGACACCCTTGACTTGCCATAAAAGAAGGTTTGACATAAATGCCCAAAATGTGTCATTAGGTAACTGAGTAAAATTCACCACCTTTGGAAACATCTCCTTTTAAAATAAAAATAAAGTTCTACCCTAGTTTAGAATAAACTGGGCTATTTGGGGTGATTGGGATGAATGAACCGTCCCTTGAATAATTTTTTAAAAAAATAAAAAAATCTGTTAAACTGGGGCTCTGAATTTTCTTTCGTATTGGCCGCAAACTTGGAGGAAAGTATTTGCTTCAATGTGAGACAGAGGAAAAAGAACCTTTTCCTTGTCATGACCGAACCCGAATGGTTGCCTACGTATCCTTTAAAGAGGAATCAGGTCAAGACGTAGCTCTAGGCTAATTTTCAACTTTTCTTTTGATGCTTTTTTATTTCATTTCAATATAATTACATTGACTCCATCTGAGTATATGCCACAAAAAAAGTGCAGAACTCAAAAAACTAGAGGGGGATACAATTTTTGATAGCAAAAATGAAAGCCTTCTATCATCTTGTTTTGAAAATCCCTCACAAATATGAGCTGCCTTGGAGTTAAATGTAGTACCTCTTGACCGCATCTGCATTGGTTGGTATCTCGATTGTCCTGACCTCTGGATCCGTAAGGTACAAGGCGCCATTTGACAATACTTTCTTTTCTAGGTATGGACGTTGCCAACTTGGAGGAAATTTTCCTTTAGCTTCTACTTGATGAGAAAAGATTCGTTTCAGAACCAATTGCCCTTTTTTCAAATAACGGAGGCAAACTTTCTTATTGTATGCACGGGCCATTTTTTGTTGATAGAACTGACCAGGACAAACTGCATTGAGTCTTTTCTGGCCAATGAATGACAATTGTTCTAGTCGGGTTTGGACCCACTCTGTATCCTCAATTTCAGCTTCCACAATGATTCTAAGAGATGTTATTTCAACCTCGGCTGGTATGACTGCTTCAGTTCCAGATAACAATGAATACAGGGTCGCACCTATGGAAGTGCGCACAGTTGTGTGGTAACCAACCAAAGCAAATGACAACTTTTCATGCCAGTCGCGGGATCTTTGCACTATTTTCCTAAGGATCTTCTTGATGTTCTTATTTGCTGCTTCGACTACACCATTTGCTTTTGGCCGATAAGATGTAGAAGTGCGTGATCTCTCACACACTTCCCTCATCAGTTGACTGTTTAAATTTACTGCATTATCAGGGATCATGGTACTTGGGATACCAAAGTGACATACAATGTTTGAATGAACAAATTCAGTACAGCATTGTTGGTCACATACTTGAGAGTGATAGACTTGACCCATTTGGTAAAGTAATCTATTGCAACCAAAATAAATTTGTGCTCATTTGATGTTTTTGGATCAATAGGCCCGATAACATCAATACCCCATAATGTAAAAGGCCAAGGAGCTGACATTGTATGCAACTCTTAAGGGGGTGAATGTATCAAATCGTCGTGTACTTGACACTGAAGAAACTTCCGTAAAAAAGTGATGCAGTCATGTTCCATGATAAGCCAGAAGTATCCTGCTCTGAGTATTTTGTTAGCTAACATGGACCCGCTCATGTGGGGTCCACATATCCCTAAATTCATTTCATTAAGAATTTTCGTGGCTTCATTTTCATCCATGCATCTTAATAGTCCCAAATCTGGTGTTCGTTTATTACACTACTCCCCTGCTAAAAAAGAAACCACTTTTTAGTCTCCAAATGGTTCTCTTCTGATTGTTTTCTGCCATTGACGGATACATCCCATCTTGAAGAAAATTCTTGATTTCAAAATACCATGGCTGACCATCAATTTCTTCTTCAACCACACTGCAGTTTCCATGTTGACTTTGGACCTGGATTTCCAACTAATCAATATGGACTATCAAGAAAGACAAGCATTGAGGCTAGGGTAGCCAATGTGTCAACCAGTTCATTGTGCATTCTAAGAACGTGCCTGAACTTCTGAACATCAAACTTTTGGCAAAGATCATCCATACACTGCTTGTACATGATCAACTTAAGGTCTCGAGTTTCCCATTCACCCCTCATTTGGCATATCAAAAGGTCAGAGTCTTCGATCACAAGTAATCTTTGATGTCCATGTCTAATGCCATACGCAGACCCATTATGCATGCTTCATACTCGGATGTGTTATTAGTGCAACTAAAATGGAGCTGGGCTGTCGCCGGGTAATAATGTCCCGTAGGAGAGATGAGGACTGCTCCAACACCGTGACCTCTTGAGTTAAAAGCACCATCAAAATACATTTTCCACACGTGCTCTTCTTCGTTAATCAATTCTTTAAGCACATCTACTTCTTCATCAGGGAAGTAGATTTTCATTGGTTCATAATTATCATCTACCGTATTCTCAGCCAAATGATACGCTAAGGCTTGAGCTTTCATTACAGTTCTGGAGACATAAACTATGTCGAATTCCATGAGCAATATCTTCCATTTTGCAAGTTTGCCAGTTGGCATTGGATTTTGAAATATGTACTTCAATGGGTCCATCCGGGAAATATGATAAGTGGTGTAGGACAACAAATAATGTTTCAGCTTTTGTGCGACCTAAGTCAGGGCACAACACGTCCTTTCCAACAATGTTTATCTGGTCTCGCAGTCCGTGAACTTCTTGCTCAGATAATATATCGCCTACTCTTTCTTTCTTAAAGCATCATGTTGCCCCTGTACACAACTAAAGGAATTGTTATTGAATAACAAGTACAAAAGCAACGGTCGACCAGGCTCGGGCGGAACCAAAACATAAGGATTTGACAAGTATTGCTTGATCCTATCAATGGTTTCTTGGCACTCTTCGGTCCATGAATGTGATGCATTTTTTCAACAACTTGAGGATCGGCTCACATATTGTGGTAAGTTGAGCAACGAACCTACTGATATAATTCAGTCTGTCTAGAAAGCTTTTAACATCCTTTTAGGTTCGAGGCAGAGGTAATTCCTCTATTGCTTTGACCTTTTCAGGATCTAATTCAATACCTCACCTGCTTATGATAAAAGCTAACAATCTTCCTGTGGGAATGACAAATGCGCACTTTGCTGGATTCAACTTCAAATTGTACCTATGGAGCCTTTCAAATTGTGCCTATGTTAAATTATTCACGTGATTTTCAACCGTTCTTGACTTGATAATCGCGTCATCCACATACACTTCTATTTCTTTATGCAGTATATCATGGAAAATGGCAGTAACTGCCCTCACATAGGTCGCCCCAACATTTTTCAAACCAAACGGCATCACTCTGTAGCAGTAAGTTCCCCAAGGCGTAGTGAATTCCATTTTGTATGCATCATCTTCATCTATTTGGATCTGGTGGTATTCGACATAGCAATCAATGAAAGATTGTATCTCATGTTTGGCACAATTGTCTACGAGAGTGTGAATATTAGGCAACGGGAAATTGTCTTTTGACTTTCCTTGTTCAAGTCTCAATAATCGACACATATCCTTGTTTTTCAATCTTTTGTAGGAACTGGAACAATATTCACAACCCAAGTAGTGTACTGGACCGGTTGAATGACTTTTGCCTCCAATTGTTCCATGGTTTCCTCATGAATTTTCTTGATCATATCAGTTTTGGATTTTCGCTGCATTTTTCTCGCTGGAGAGAAACCAGGTTGAATTGGCAATTTGTGGACTATCAAATCTGAGCTTAGGCCCGACATTTCATTACATGACCATGCAAAAATATCTCGATATTCAAAAAGAACTTTCAGAATATCATCTTTCACTTTAGGATGGGCATACATGCTTATCTTGATTTCACTCACATCATCAGGGCTCCCAAGGTTAACATCTTCTGTATCAGCCAAATTGGGTTTAGGCTTGCCCTCATGGCGTTCCACTTCTAGTACTATTTCAAAATCGGCCTTTTTTCATCATATTCAACCTCATTAATGAATTCCTCACTGTGTTCTTCATCACTTTCAACCTTCACTATAGTTGTGGAGCCAAAATCAGGTTGCGGCTCCTGGATGGACGGTAAGTTCCTTGCACATGTCATGATAGCAAGACCAGTAGATATATCACTAGACATAAACAAAATAGAATAAAATTAGGAATATGAATAGAGATAGAAGGAAAGCTTGGCTCTCAGGCATTTCATTGATGAAAAAGGGTTTGAATTACAAAGAGATGAGCAAGATAATACACTTGGCATACAACCCATAGAATATCCAAGTGAATTCATCAAGACCCTCTCCTGATTGGGAGGGGAGTTGCATTCTAGTTGGTCAGGTGCACATTCGGGCCAATGTACTATATTGAAGCATTGCTGGAGCCTTCACCCGGCTGGAAGATGCAAATTTCAAAGATTCCACCTAAGTAAAATGGTCCATCGTGATCATCCTACATTGTTTTACATCTTTAATAGCAGCTTTTGGTTTCATGACATAGCCCACAAAAGAAAATTCATACTTCTTCTTCTTTGCTTGCTTGCGATCAGCTGCTTTTGGCTAGAACCATAGTCCCCACGTGCCTAGCACGCCAATCAGACTCACTAGATTTACTATGCCTTGTAATGATGCTCCCAAACCTTTTTCAATTTTGAAACCATGTTTCAACATTTCAGAAGCCATTATAATGGACGTCTCTGACACTCTTGGGATGGGCATAGGTTTTTCTTCTGTTACTTTTTCTACATAAACCACGTTAGAGGTTTGATAAATGATAGTCAGCTGCATGGGGACAACTTTGAGGGCTGGTATATCTAGACTGTTGCCAAACTGCAAGTCATCCTCTCCAAAAACCACGACAGTTTGAGTGCTCCTAGTGAACTTGACCGCCTGATGAACCATGGATGGTACAACACATGCCATGTGGATCCATGGTCGACCTAATAACAGATTGTAAGATGCATCCATTTCGATGACTTGAAATTCATTGTTTAAGGTTGTAGGACAAATGGTTAACTCAAGATTAATGATGCCCAAATATTCTCGAACCCCTCCATCAAAACCACAGAGAGCAAAGGAACTGGCTCTAATTTTCCTAATATCCACTTTTAGAATTTTCAGTGTAGACAAAGGACAAATGTTCAATCCTGCACCGTGATCTATTTGAACACGTGTGACATAAGATTTTTCACGCTTAACTGAAACATGAAGGACTCGATTATGACCCGTTCGTTTTGCTGGTAGCTCCTCATCCGTGAACGTCACATGATTAGTCTCAAATACTCTACCAGCAAGTGCTTCTACATTAGCCACAGTAGTTTGCTCTGGAATGTAAGCCTCATTAAGTATTTTCAATAATGAATTGTGGTGTGATTCAGAGTTCATAAGCAAGGACAAAAGTAATAACTGAGCTAGAGTTTTTCTCAATTGTTTGACAATATAAAAATATGTCGTTCTAATTTTCTTTAGAAATTCTTTAGCTTCTTTCTCGCACACTGGCTCTTTGATTGGTCCTTGGTCCTCTCGACTTGGCTTAGCCTTTCTCAATTTTTCCAGGGTGAAACATCTCGCAAACCGAGTCAAACCATTTACACAAGCAACAACCTCCATAAGTTTGATCCCTTTGTATGACATGACTGTCTCGTTGTAGTTCCAAGGAATGTAATTTTGACGAGGAGTTGTGTTGCCCGTGTGATGATTACTGGTTCATACTTCTTTTGCATAATAAAAACTAGCCCACTGGCTTGAAATTTTTCTTAATTCGCGGTGGGGATTGTAAAACTTGGTTCTAAAAAAACATATATGCAGTGGAAGCAGTTTAAGCGTCATACTCATATGTATTCTAGAGAAACTAGTAGCACGTATTCCGTTTTGAAATAATATAAAAAAACAGAATACCTATAAAAGCAATCACAAAGACCTTCAACAATCTCTTGTTTCAGTCGCTCCAACTTTTCACGGTATTCTGTTGTGTATCCGGTTATTTCTTGGACCAACAGTACTTGGGTGGAAGAAGTGCTTCAGCGAAAGAAGTGGTGAAAACGTGTGTTTTCTTGTGTCTTACAAGGTGGCCAAAATTCCTCCTTTTATAGACTAGGTTTTGAGGGTTAAAACCCTTCTCCAAAACCTGTTAGGATTTTCCTTTTCCACCACACAACTTTCTCCTAGTCCAAATTGAATTCGGTCACAACAAGGACAACATAATCAATTAATAAGGCTTCCAATTATGGAATTACTTCTTTTTGTCTAGAATTAACCTTTCTATAATAAATTGCAAATTATTTCCACTAGAAATTTGTAATTGCACTCCTTAGTTGAATTTTGAATTCATAAAATCTTATTTAACTCCCTATGTTAAGAATACAAACAACAGTCAATAATATTAAATTACTGACAAATTAATATATTGACTAAATGAATATTCTTTACACTTCCGCTTAACTTATTCAATGTGCCGGATACAAAATCCACTAGATAGGTTTACATATAGAAGCTTCTAAGCTTTCATAAATGATGCAACCCGACGCTCATCCAAATCTTTCACAAGGAGCCAAGCTCAGGAGTTGCAACAGCTACAGATAATGTTCACACAACTGGAGCTGATTGGACAAGTATTGGAGGTTCTAGGGCAGTTCTGCATGCTCACTGCCTCTGGAATTGAAAATACTCATCGTGATCGCGAGTGCACAGACGCGATCGCGAAGAGCCAAAAGGAAGAGATACGCGATCGCGGAAGAGCAAATGGCCATGCAACGCGATCGCGCATCCACAGACGCGATCGCACAAGAGGCTGGTTGAAGCCTTTGCCTGCGCGATCGCGAGGCTATAGCCGTGATTGCGAGGCTATGAATTAATGCTTAGCGCGATGGCGACCATCACTGTATGATCGCGCTGAGACGAGGATCAGAAGGCCCAATAGTAGCTAATGACTTGAAGGCCCAATGTTAAGGGTTAATTAAGGCATTTGTGCCATAGTATAAATACTCCTAAAGTCATTAGCATACCTAGATTTTGATGATTATTGAAATTGTAAGGGTTTGGCTAAGCTTGTTTGCTTTAGCACATTAAACTTCCTTGATTTTCATTTAGCTAAAACTAATTGAGGATCAATTAGTAGTGGTTTTTTTATTCAGGTGATTAAGGGGGTGATAAGGTTAATTTCCCCTAATCGATTTCCTTAACTCTTCTCTAATCAATTGAGTCTTACTTTATATTTCTTTTCATTTTTGTGTCTTTAATTTTCATATCATTTGGTATCAGAGTTGGATTAGTATTTGTTTTAACAATCACTAAACCAATTCTTGTTCATCAAGTCAAAAATCCAAATATATGAGTCTTAGGATTAGGTTTTTATTCGATGAAATTTTTGGTATCATTTGAAGATATTGCTGCCTGAAACTATTCCCAAAAGGAATTGATTAAACAACAACAAATTGTTAATGAATTGAAGGATTCAAAATAGGGTTCTTCATCAAGAAATTGAGGTTTTTGTATTTGGTTGTTGAAATTGAAGAATCAATTACTGGGCTTGTTTACGGACCAACAAGGAATATACATCTCAAATTTGGAGCAAAAACACGATACTTTGTGAAGATTCAAGTTGTAAAGTGAGCTTCAAAATTGGGTTCTGCTTCAAACCCTGAAGTTTACGCGATCATGCCACTTCCAGTGCTATCGCACAGCCACTAAGTAAAAGGCCTACGCGATCGCGACAGTCACATGCGATCGCGAAATTACCACCAGCAAGCCTCCGCGAACGCGATGCACTCACGCGATCGCGCTGAACAACAATTTCCCAGAAAAATAGATGCTTAGACGAATTGTTCGCAACAGCCCCGTAACAGTTTCCAATCAACCGGAACTCAATTTTAGCATCAAGAACAGTGAGTTTCTAGATCATAAATAAAATTTCATCCAATTCCGAATCTGATTTGTGCCAATTCAATTCGTGCCTTTCTTTCTTCCCTTTCTTTAAACTTTCCTAAAGTGCTTTCGTTAGTTTTAATTGTCCGTGTCTTGTCACAACAATTTCCTTCCGATCCCGAATTAGTTGAGTTTGATTATCAAGTTGGAATTAGTGTGCGAAGAACAAACTTGCAATAGTCAATAGTGGAAAAAGGCAAGTGAGGTAAGAGCATTAGAATGAGTAGTAGCCGAACGTTGAGTGCAAATATGAGTGAATTGAGTGACATCAATTTGAGTGTAAACACTTAGGGAGCGACTCGGTGAGGACACTTTCTGCTAACATTTTTTGTTTAATTGTTTGAAGGTACGATGGCACAAAAGGAAGTAGAGACGGACATAGAAGTTAAAACCATGATCCCAGCCTTGGCAGCAACCATTAACTCATTGAGGGATGCGGTTGATGAGCTAATTCGGAAAGACAAGCTTCGGGAAATGGGTAAGCAAGTGGTTGGCACACCTCCAACCGTGGGCGTGCGGGTGATGGGCCAAGCCAAATCACTCAGGCCATTGACCGCTACTCCAACATGGTGGTCTAAGATACCTATTCGCCAAATGTCACTCCACAAGCAAGGAATCCTACTCATGATCTCCCTAGAAATGAACAACCAAGGAATGACACTCCAAGGCCACTTGATATTGAGGCTTTCCATGAGGATGAGAACTATGATAATGAACCATTTTGCTATCCGGGTGAAGGCCAACGAGGGGGAGCTAGGGGATGAGGTGGTCAATTTGGGGGAGGTTACCAAGGGAGAGTAGATCGTGATGAGGACTACTATGACCACGGGGTTTATGGTGGAGAACGGAGGTACCATGAGGAAGATATGGGGTTGAACACTATCAAAGTCTTCCTATCTACCTTCCAAGGTGAGAGTGATCCGGATAAGAATCTTTCAAATCAACAACGTCCAAGATGCTACAAGGGTGAAGTATGCTATCTCCCAATTTGAAAGCTATGCTTCTACTTGGTGGGAGTCCAAGAGAAGACAAAGGGAGACACAAGGGCTCATTGCCAATGGGGGTTGGGCGGCTTTGAAAGCCATGATGGAGGCTCGGTATCTACCTCCAAACTATGAGGATGAATTGCTCAAAAAGTTCTACAATTTGAGGCAAGGAACCAAAAGCATGGTGGAGTATTTTGATGAATTTGAGAGGACTAGGACAAGGGTTAACATGTTAGATGGTGACGGGTCTCTCATACCAAAGTTTCTTGGAGGTTTGAATAGGGAGATCTCTTCCCCAATGGAATTGCACCGGTTTGAAAGCTTGAATGATACATTCCATGTGGCTCTCAAGGTGGAGAACGAGATCAAGTTAGACAAGTCTTACAAGGCCAAAAACATCCCTTCCACTTGGAATAAAGGAAAGGATAATGTGAAGGCTTATACCCCATGGGATAAAGCTAAGGAACCCAAGCGTGACTTCAAAGGCAACTTTGAAAGAACCAAGCCCAAGGAGGAGCCCAGGGTGGGAGGTAATAAAGCTAAACCTGAAAACTTATCTAACATTCAATGCTACAAGTGTAATGGCCGTGGTCACATGATGAGAGATTGTCCCAATAGGAGGACTATTATTGCTTTGGGTGATGGGGGCTATGAAATGGGTGGTAGCGATGATGATGAGATAGATAGGGGTATGCCATATGACGATGATTTTGATGAGGATCCTATGGGAGATGGGCAATTAGAGGAAAACTATCTTACTCGTGTGGTAAGAAGAATAATGGGGGCACAAGTGAAGGAGGAATTGGAGTCGAATCAAAGCGAGAGTTTATTCCATTCCTATTGTAAGGTTCAAGGGGCTTCTTGTTCTTTGATTATTAATAGTGGTAGTTGCGTCAATGTGGTGAGCACCACCTTGATTAGGCAACTCAAACAACCCACTCGAAAGCGCCCACAATCTTACAAACTCCAATGGTTGAATGAGTGTGGTGAACTAAAGGTGACCAAGCAAGCCTTGATTAAATTCAAGATTGGAGATTACCATGATGAGCTTTTGTTTGATGTGGTCCCTATGCAAGCTTGTCATATCTTGCTTGGTAGGCCTTAGGAATATGACTGCTTGGTAAAGCATGATGGCAAGACTAATAGGTATGCCTTGGAAGTGGGGGGTCGGAAGTTTGTTCTAAACCCATTGACTCCGGCACAAGTGAGTGAGGGTTATAGGAAGATGAGGGAGTTGATGTTGAAAAGAGAGAAAGAAAAGAAAGAGGTAGTTGTGGAGGAAGAGAGAGTGGGAGTTGTTACTCAAAAGAGTGAGGAACCAAAAGAGGGAGTTAATTTGTTCTTGTCTAGGAAGGAATGTTTGAAAGATGTGGAGGAAGGAGCACCCATGATTCTCCTCCTACACAAGGAACATGTTTTGCTTACTAATGATCTAACCCCTTCTTTGCCCAGTTCTATTTCGTCTCTTTTGCAAGGTTATGAAGACTTCTTCCCCGAGGATTTGCCTAGTGGGTTGCCACCACTAAGAGGCATCGAGCATTAAATTGACCTTGTTCCGAGTTTCCAATTGCCCAACAAGGCCGCTTATTGAAGCAACCTGGAAGCTACCAAAGAACTCCAAAACCAAGTGGAGGAGTTGCTTGGAAGAGGACTTGTGCAAGAAAGCTTGAGCCCATGTGTGGTCCCGGTCATCCTAGTGCCAAAGAAAGATGGGACTTGGCGCATGTGTGTGGATTGTAGAGCTATCAAAAAGATCACGGTAAAGTATCACCATCCTATTCCTAGGTTAGATGATATGCTTGATGAGTTATGTGGATCTTGTGTGTTCTCTAAAAATTGATTTGAGGAGTGGATACACCAAATCCGGATGAAACCGGGTGATGAGTAGAAGATGGCCTTTAAGACTAACTTTGGTCCTTATGAATGGCTTGTCATGCCTTTTGGCTTGTCCAATGCTCCTTCAACCTTCATGAGGTTGATGAATTATGTTCTCAAATCCTTCATTAGAAAATTTGTTGTATTTTACTTTGATGATATCCTTATCTATAGCAAATCCATTGATAAGCACGCTAATCATTTGAAACAAGTGTTTGATGTCTTGAGAAAGGAACAACTATTTGCTAATATGAAAAAGTGTTCTTTTTGTGTTGAAAAAGTTGTTGACACGGCCCGAATTCTTGGTTCGACCGTGCGGGCACCTGACCACCTCCCCTAAACCTGTCGAGCGAACCCTATTGACAAAATCGATATAAACGGCGCAAAATTACCTTGAAAATAAAATTAAACATGACCTTAACAATATAAAATAACTCTCAAGGATAGACATATATACAAACTGTCTGGAAAAAACAACTAACTATCCAAAATACACAGGTTTAAAGGTTTTCAGATCAGACATCTAAGAAGGCCAAAAGATATACACACCCCCCGAAGGGAGCAAAAGTAAGGAAAACTGTAATATCTGAAGTTGGTGGCCGCAATGAACAGGATGGCTCACCGTAGACGGCTGAGAACGTACTACTCCTCAATCACGGCATGAATGGCTGGGTGCTGGAGCAGAATCTGCCGAACGAAAAGAAAACACAATGACAAATAGGGGGTAAGTCATAAGGACTCAATAAGTGCGAACAAACTAGCCACCTCGAAAAATAGATACGCTAGTCAGGGAAACGGAGCCAGACAACAAACAACAAATAACCAATGCTAATATAAGCAGAACAGTAGTCATGTACAGAAAATCTACACAATAGTATGAAATGAAATGGAATGAGATGAAATAAAATGAGATGCAAAGGGTCACATGTGCCAAATGAATGGAGCGGAATCCTCCTACCCTCAATATGATGCGATGGAGCGGAATCCTCCTGCTTCGAGGGCGGAATCCTCCTACCCTCAATATGATGCGATGGAGCGGAATCCTCCTGCTCTGAGGGCGGAATCCTCCTACCCTCAATATGATGCAATGATAACCCTTCACCGACGCGGGACTCTCATCGACTTCCAGGAAGTATATGTCAACTCATAGCCAGAGTACAATGCTCAGATCCTCAATGCAATACCAGCAACAGGACTTAACATATAATATAGAATGTAATACCAAAGCTAAGGCGTAATGAGTACGCCTATCGGCAGCTACACACGTAAGGAACACGTGGTAGAAAATCCACGAGGCCAAGTGCCTCCAAAGAAATGGATATAAACACTTGCCGTATTCCAAAGCTAGCCCTGCTACTCAACAACTGCTTTTTCCTTTGGATTAACTACCAAACGATCCCGCTCTATTCAATAAGTAGAAAAATTATGTCAAATAAAGCTAAAGGCTTCATTCCTTATGTCTTAGGGCAATCCAGTTAGGAACCTGATACCCTATTCGCATACGCAATATGCAGGCCAGGCCTATGTATAGGGTTCAAAGTCCCATAACCAAACCCTAAATAAATTGTATTTATATGTTGCCCATAACTCACTGAGTACGAATATATAATCATTTCCATCATCGGGGGGCCAATTGACCCTTTAAACTATCAATTTAACTCATTAGGGCGATGTCTAAAATCCCTAGTTTTACCATAAAAATATATTCAAACACACGCAATAAGCTAAGATAATGTGTTAACATCATTACCTGGAGATTTGGGGTAGAAACTCCATTATTTTTCCACCTCTTTTTCCCTTTTTTCCTCTTTCTTTTCTAACTTTTCTTTTCTTGTCTCTGTTTAAATGTTTCTCCTCTGTATCGTCACTTGCTCATGCTAATGGATTAAATCCGCTTAGCTAACCAACATTGTTAATTAATTAATTAATTTTTTTAAATTCGCTACGATGATTAAAATTAAAATGGTACTCTAGAGAAGTCGAACTTATCCCAAAATTTTCAAGTAAGTTATGCAAAATATATGTAACATACTCGCGAAGACGGATCTCAAATCGGACTCCCGAAACTCAAGATGCGAATTTAAAGGAAAAAGGTCAAATTATTTAACTTTCGGCATTTTAGCGGAAACTACCGAACAACATCGAAAATTCACTTTCGAAAAATCACAAAAGTCACAAATAATTATACGAACCTAACGATGCTTTCGAATTTTGAATCAGAGCTCATTCGCCAAAATCGAGCTCAAAAATCTCTTTTTAATATTTATCGACAATAAAAACTGAAACCTTCTTCCGATGCCTACTAATCGAGGTCTGATTTAGCTAAAATTTTACAGACAGGTCCTAATGGACCTTACAAATATTTTAAAATTATCGGCACGCCAATCGGAGTCCTCACTTCTGAAAAGACTAACCGAGGTCGTTTCATTCTCCTCCACTTAGATTCTCGTTCGTCCTTGAACGAGCAAGAGTCTAAAATAGATTTCACATCTCTAATGAGAATTCTTACACCAATTTTTCAATGACATTTACTACGAAATTAAAATCATATACAATGATAAGATCTTTTAGGCTTTAAATACCGAGTTCGAACCTGAATAGTCGAAGAGGTAAGGATACCTCTCACGCATACTAGACTCAAGCTCCCAAGTGTCCTCCTCACGAGGACGATTATTCCATCGCACTCGAACCATCAGAATCTGCTTCGAACGAAGCTTCTGGACATCACGCGCAACTATAGCAACTGGGAACTCCTCGCAAGCCAGATTCACATCTAGCTGAGCAGGGTCTAATTCGACCACTTCGGAAGGATCTCGGATACACTTCCGAAGCATCGATACATGGAAAATTGGGTGAACTGGCATAGAAGCTGGCAAGTCGAGCCGATAAGCTACCTTACCAATACGCTTCTCGATACGGAAAGGGTCAATGAACCTAGGACTAAGCTTTCCTTTCCTACCAAATCTCTTTACACTTCGCATCGGTGACACTTTCAGAAATACCATGTCCCCGACCTCGAACTCTAATTCTCAACTCCTCCGGTTCGAATATGAAATCTGCCTACTCTGGGCAGTCCGTAAACGATCTTGAATAACACAAACAACATCAAGAGTCTGACGAACCATATCTGAACTCATCACCTAGACATCTCGAGACTCAAACCAGCCAATAGGAGAACGACATCGACGACCATATAAGGCCTCAAATGGAGCCATCTGAATGGAAGAATGGTAGCTATTATTATAAGAGAACTCTGCTAACGCCAAATGATAATCCCAGTAACCCCCGAAGTCCAACGCACAAGCTCTCAGCATGTCCTCTAAAATTTGAATAACCCGTTCGGACTGACCGTCAGTCTAAGGATGGAATGTTGTGCTAAGCTGCACCAAGGTCCCCAACTCTATTTGAAAAGACTGCCAGAACTGAGAGGTAAACTGGGAACCACGATCTGAGATAATAGATACAGGAGTACCATGCAATCTAACCACCTGCTGAATGAAAATCCGAGCCAGTCTCTGAGCTGAATCATTAGTCTTTACAGGGATAAAATGAGCTGATTTAGTCAGTCTGTCGACAATGACCCAGACTGAATCGTGGCGCTGCAGGGTCTTTGGCAGACCAACTGTAAAATCCATTGTGATGTGCTCCCACTTCCACTCGGGAATGGGCAATGCTTGGGCTAACCCTGCTGGTCTCTGGTGCTCGAACTTAACCTGCTGACAGTTCAAGCAACGAGATACATAATCAAATACATCTCTCTTCATCCCCTTCCACCAGTATAGCTCTCGAAGGTCCTGACATTTTTGTAATACCAGGATGAATTGAATAACGTGAGCTATGAGCTTCACCGAGCACTGACTGCCTCAAATCCCCAACATCAGGAACACAGAGTCGACCATTAAACCGAAGAATTCCATCTGAATCAAGCTCGAAGGAGGGAACTCCTCTACTTAGGACCTGACCACGCAACTCCTGCAGATGAGGATCCTCGAACTGTCTTCCCTTAATCTGATTGACTAAGGAAGATTGAGCTGCAATACACGCTAAGACTCTACTGGAGTCTGTAAGAGGAAATCTCACGCCAAAATCGCCAAGGGACTGCAATTCTCAGGCCAATGGTCTCATGTCAGCATAAAGAAAATCTGTGCTGCCCATGGACTTCCTGCTCAAAGCATCTGCTACTACGTTCGCCTTCCCAGGATGATAGTGGATGGTGAGATCATAATCTTTAATTAATTCACGCCACTTCTGATGTCGGCCGTTAAGATCTTTCTGAGAGAGATGATACTGCAGACTCTTATGATCCGTATACACCTCACAAGGCTCGCCATAAAGATAATGCCTCCATATCTTCAAAGCAAAGACCACATCTACCAATTCTAAATCATGAGTCGGATAATTTTTCTCATTCGGCTTCAACTATCTGGAAGCATAAGCAATTACCTTCCCCTGCTGCATAAGAACACAACCAAGGCCCACAGGAGATGCATCACAATAAACTACGAATCCACCGGTGCCCGAAGGAAGGGATAACACTGGAGCTTAAGTGAATAAGACCTTAAGCTTCTAGAAGCTGGCCTCACACTCATCGGACCATCGAAACTGAACCGCCTTCTACGTCAGGCGAGTCAGTGGAGCTGCAATAGTAGAGAACTTTTCCACAAACCTCCGATAATAACCTGCCAATCAAAGGAAGCTGCGAATCTCCGTCGGAGTGGTAGGATAAGACCATTTCTACACTACTTCAATCTTCTACGGATCAACCTTGATACCCTCACTAGATACCACGTGACCCAAAAATGCCACAGAATCAAGCCAAAACTCACATTTCGAGAACTTGGCATACAGCTTACGATCACAGAGGGTCTGAAGAACCACCCTCAGATTATAGTCATGCTCCTCGTGGATACGAGAAAAAATAAGAATATCATCAATGAAGACAATGACGAAGGAATCAACGAAAGGCTTAAACACCCGGTTCATAACATCCATAAAGGCTGCAGGGGCATTAGTCAGCCCAAAAGACATAACAAGGACTCATAATGGCCGTAACGAGTCCTAAAAGCAGACTTCGAGATATCTGACTCACGGATCTTTAGCTGATGATAACCAGATCGCAGATCGATTTTAGAAAAGAATTTGGCACTCTGCAACTGATCAAACAAATAATCAATACGAGGCAAGTGATACTTATTCTTGATGGTGACCTTATTTAGCTGACGATAATCAATACACATCCGCATAGTCCCATCTTTCATTTTCACGAATAGAACAGAAGCACCCCACGAAGAAATACTCGGCCTAATGAACCCCTTATCAAGCAAATTTTGCAACTGCTCCTTCAGCTCCTTCAACTCTGAAGGGGCCATGCGATAAGGAGGGGATAGAAATAGGCTGAGTCCCTGGCACTATATCAATGCCAAACTCGATCTGTCGATTAGGAGGAAGTCCTGGAAAATCATCTGGAAACACGTCAGGGAACTCCCTAACGACAGGAATGGAATCAAGAAATGGAATCTTCACAGTGGTATCTCGAACCATGGAAAGATACGGTGAACACCCTTTATCCATCATCCGCTCTGCCTTCAAGAAAGAATAACATGCCCTATGGGTGGAAATTAAGAGCCCTGCCACACCACCGGTGCTGAACAAGGAAGAGACAACTGAAGAGACTTGGCATGATAATCTAATGTGGCATGACACGACGCCCGCCAATCCATGCCAATACTAACATCAAAATCAACCATATCAAGAATTAGAAGATCTACTAGTGTCTCACGACCCCCAAAAGATATGGTACAAGCTGGATAAACTCGATCCACAATGATAATGTCTCCAATAGGAGTAGAAACACAGAATGGATCACGAATACGCATATAATCAACACGAAAGCCCGAAGCAAACTAAGGAGATACATATGAATATGTAGACCCCGGATCCACCAAATTATATGCATCTCGACCACAAACAGATAAAATACCTGTAACAACAGCTGGGGATGCCTCGGCATCCTGCCTGGCCGGCAGTGCATATAGCTGTCTCTGCGGCTGAGCTGAGCCGCTAACCTGATGACCACCTCTAGAGGGACAACTAGGACCACGCCCACGACCTCTACCGGGTGGTGGTGCACCTCTAACTGGCTGAGACCCTGGATGGGCACCCTGAGGCTGCTGCTGCATAGGCACTAGAAGGCGAGGGAAAGGGCGGCTACTACCCTACTGATGGAGATAAGGGCAATCCTTCTAATGATGCCCTAGATCCTGACAGATAAAGCACCGTGGAGAAAATCTACGCTGATCAAACTTAGACTGATCTCGCGGGCGAAACCCAAACTGACCCTGAGAAGAAGTAGGCGCGTTCTGAGAACCAGGCGCTGGAAACTGAGCTGGTCTGACAGCAGGCCTACTCTGCTGCTGATAACTCCTACCTCCATACGAGGTACTAGAATGCCCTGGACCATGAGATCTCTTACTCTCCCGCTCTAACTCCTCCATCTCCAATCTATGATAGGCCTCATACCTCCTGGCAATATCAACAGCGACATCAAATAGAGTACCAGCCTCAATATCACGAGCCATCTGGGACCGAAAATAAGGAGAAAGCCCATAAATAAAACGTGTGACCCTATCAGAGGGCTCCTGCACGAGATCTGGAGCATAGCTGGAAATCTCTTAAAAAAGAAGCTCGTACTCCGTGACTGATAGGTTACCCTATCCAATCCTCTCCAACTGTCTCCTCTTCTCATCCTGCTGACTGCGAGGGAAAAACTTCTCCATGAATCGATGGGAGAACTCACTCCAGGTCAGCTTAGGTAAGCCCTGCCTAGCTGATGGGAGTGCGGGCCACCAAGCTAAAGTTGGACCCTAAAGCTGGAAGGTAGTATAATCAGCTCCATACTGCTCAAGATATCCAAGGGCCTCTAAGATACGCCGACATTGATCAAGAAACTCACGAGGCTTAAGCTTATCTGATTTCTGACCAGAGAACTTCGGAGGACTAAGTTGGGTAAAATAATGTAACCTTGCCGGATCATCAACCTGACCTGCTACCTGGACTGGCTGACCAGCCTGAGCAACCGAAGGTACAACACCCGCTACCTCTGGAACATAACCACCTAGAACATGAACTGTTTGGGCTACATGTAGAGCTAGAATGGGGGCTCCCTGAACCTGAGAACCAATATCTACCGCAGCCTGTGGAGCTGCCTGAGGGATAGGAGCATCTACAGCAGCTTGAGGAATAGGAGCATCTACTGCAGCCTGAGGAATATGAGCATCTACGGCAGCCTGAGGAATAGGAGGTCCCTGAGGCATCTGCGTCGCTAAGAATCTCATAAAAGCGTCATGAAGTGCGGGGGAACGAATAAGCCCCGCTCCCCCTGCCCAGCAAAAGCTGGCACTACCGGAACCTCTGCAGCAGGATCAACATGATCCACCATCCTCGCGGCCTGGGCAACTCTACCTCTGCCTCGACCACGACCTTTACCGCGACCAACACCACCACCTCGCAGAGCAGCAGGCATAGGGGCGACCGCTGGCTCCTCCGCCTCTCACTGAACATTCGCGCGCGTTCTCACCGTTTACTACGGAAAATTAAAAATATTTATCTTCAGATAAGAAGACTCACGCACGACGGGGAAAGAAAGAAAGAAAGAAAACTGCCTAAATGCCACCATAGCCTCTCGTAGATAGGTACGGACGTCTCCGTCCGATCAACGAGACTCTATTAGACAGTGTCATGATCTGGAAAGACTCTAAACCTCGCTCTGATACCAACTGACACGACCCGAATTCTTGGTTAGGCCGTGCAGACACCCGACCAGCTCCCCTAAACCTGTCGGGCGAACCCTATTGACAAAATCGATATAAACGGTGCAAAATTACCTTGAAAATAAAATTAAACATGACCTTAACAACATAAAATAACTCTCAACGATAGACATATAGACAAATAGTCTGGACAAAACAACTAACTACCCAGAATACACAGGTTTAAAGGTTTCCAGATCAGACATCTTAGAAGGCCAAAAGATATACACACCTCCCGAAGGGAGCAAAAGTAAGGAAAACTATAATATCTGAAGTTGGTGGCTGCAATGAACAGGATGGCTCACCGTACTCCTCAATCACGGCGCGACTGGCCGAGTCCTGGAGCAGAATCTGCCGAACGAAAAGAAAACACAAGGACAAATAGGGGGTGAGTCATAAGGACTCAATAAGTCCGAACAAATTAGCAACCTCGAAAATAGATAGGCTAGTCAGGGAAACAGAACTAGACAACAATCAACAAATAAGCAATGCACATATAACCAGAACAGTAGTCATGTACAGAAAATCTACACAATAGTATGAAATAAAATGGAATGAGATGAAATGAAATGAAATGAAATGATGAAATGAAATGAGATGCAAAGGGACACATGTGCCAAACGAATGCAGCGGAATCCTCCTGCTCTGAGGGCGGAATCCTCATACCCTCAATATGATGCAATGATAACCCTTCACCGGCGCGGGACTCTCATCGACTGCCGGGAAGAATATGTCAACTCACAACTAGAGTACAATGCTCAGATCCTCAATGCAATACCAACAACAGGACATAACATATAATATAGAATGTGAATCTAAAGCTAAGGCGTAATGAGTACGCCTATCAACAGCTACACACGTAAGGGACACGTGGTAGTAAATCCACGAGGCCAAGTGTCTCCAAAGAAATGGATATAAACACTTACTGTATTCCAAAGCTACCTCTGCTACTCAACAACTGCTTTTTCCTTTGGATTAACTGCCAAACAATCCCGCTCTATTCAATAAGTAGAAAAATTATATCAAATAAAGCTACAGGATTCATTCCTTTTGTCTTAGGGAAAACCAGTTAGGAACCTGATACCCTATTCGCATACGCAATATGCAGGCCAGGCCTATGTATAGGGTTCAAAGTCCCATAACCAAACCCTAAATACATTTATATGTTGCCCATAACTCACTGAGTACGAATATATAACCATTTCCATCATCAGGAGCCAATTGACTCTTTAAACTATCAATTTAAGTCATTAGGGCGATGTCTAATTTCCCTATTTTTACCGTAAAAATATATTCAAACACACGTAATAAGCTAAGATAATGTGTTAACATCATTACCTGGAGATTTGGGGTAGAAATTCCACTATTTTTCCACCTCTATTTCCCTTTTTTTCCTATTTCTTTTCTAACTTTTCTTTTCTTGTCTCTATTTAAATGTTTCCCCTCTGTATCATCACTTGCTCATGCCAAGGAATTAAATCCCTTTAGCTAACCAACATTGTTAATTAATTAATTAATTATTTTTAAAATTCGCTACGAGGATTAAATGTTAAAATGGAATCCTAAAGAAGTCGAAATGATCCCAAATTTTTCAAGTAAGTTATACAAAATATATGTAACATAATCGCGAGGACGGATCTCAAATTGGACTCCTGAAACTCAAGATGCGAATTTAAAGGAAAAAGGTCAAATTATTTAACTTTCGGCATTTTAGCGGAAACTAGCCGAACAACATCGAAATTCACTTTCGAAAAATCACAAAAGTCACAAATAATCATACGAACCTAACAGCGCTTTCGGATTTCGAATCGAAGCTCATTTGCCATAACCGAGCTCAAAAATCTCTTTTTAATATTTATCGACAATAAAAACTGAAACCTTCTTCCGATGCCTACCAAACGAGGTCTGATTTAGCTCAAATTTTACAGACAGGTCCTAATGGACCTTATGAATATTTTAATATTATCGGCACGCCAATCGGAGTTCTAACTTCTGAAACGACTGAATGAGGTCGT
Source organism: Petunia x hybrida (assembly GCA_037355625.1). NCBI lineage: Eukaryota > Viridiplantae > Streptophyta > Magnoliopsida > Solanales > Solanaceae > Petunia > Petunia x hybrida. Next base: position 9,784,434 of record JBBBVM010000002.1, read on the forward strand.
TTCAGTTGTTTTTCTTGGTTTTGTGGTGAGTGCAAATGTGTGGAAGTAGATGAGGCTAAGGTGGAGGCCATTAGAGATTGGCCCACTCCTAAAAGCATTGGTGATGTGAGAAGCTTTCATGGGTTGGCTAGCTTTTATTGGAGGTTTGTGAGGGATTTAGCACTATAGCCGCACTATTGACCAAAGTGATAAGGAAGGATAAAGCGTTTGTGTGGGAGAAAGAGCAAGAAGAGGCTTTTGCAAAATTGAAGGAAGTTCTTAGTTCCACACCTCTTCTTGAATTGCCAAAATTTGATAAGACCTTTGAGATTAAATGTGATACTAATGGGGTAGGCATTGGGGCCGTGTTGATGCAAGAACAAAAGCCTATTGCATATTTTAGTGAGAAACTCAAGGGAGCAACCACTAAATATTCCACTTATGACAAAGAGTTGTATGCCTTGGTGAGCGCATTGTCTCATTGGCGACATTACCTTTGGTCCAAAGAATTTCTTATTAGAACCGACCACCAATCGTTAAAGCACCTCAAATCCCAAGAGAAATTGAATGTGAGACATGCCAAATGGGTGGAGTTTCTTGATACCTTTCCTTATGTCATCCATTACAAAAAGGGGAAAGAGATTGTGGTGGCGGATGCCTTGTCAAGAGTTTGTGCTTCAATCAAGAAGGCACTTGTTGTTGAATACTTTGTGGTCCAAACTCATGGGCTTTTAGAGTATGAAGGAGATGTATGTTAATGACCCAGAGTTTGGAGAACTTTTTGCTAATTGTGAAGTGGAGGAAAGGGGTAGAAGATTCAATTGATTGTGTGGTGAGGAGGAACTTAGTGGTGATATGGAGAAAAAGAGGTTTCACATGTTTAATGGCTTCTTGTTTAGGAATGGGAAGTTATGTGTGCCTAGTTCATCCTGGAGGGAATTACTAGTGAGGGAAGACAATAGTGGGGGACTAATGGGGCATTTTGGTGTGGGCAAGACAATGGAGATTCTTAAGGAGCAATTCTATTGGCCCAAAATGAGAGTGGATGTTGTGAAGGTGTGTGGCCAATGCTTGGAGTGTAGGCAAGCCAAGTCAAAGCTACTTCCACATGGTTTGTACTCACCCCTCCCCATTACCTTAGGTCCTTGGCTTGACATTTCTATGGATTTTATCCTTGGGTTTCCTAGGACTAAAAGGGGAAAGGATAGCATTCTTGTGGTTGTTGATAGATTTTCTAAAATGGCTCATTTCATTCCATGCCACAAGGTTGATGATGCATCTCACATAGCTAACTTGTTTGTTGACAATGTGCTTAAATTGCATGGGGTCCCAAAAACTATTGTTAGTGATAGGGATCCCAAGTTCCTTAGTCATTTTTGGAAGAAGCTTTGGGGGAGGCTTAGCACTAAGTTGTTGTTCTCCACTTCTTTCCACCCCAAACCGATGGCCAAACCGAGGTTGTTAATAGAACCTTGAGTGTCATGCTTTGAGCAATGGTTAAGGGGAAACTAGCTTCTTGGGAAGAACCTCTACTTTTGATTAAATTTGCTTATAATAGGACCATGCACACATCTACTTGCATGACACCTTTTGAAGTTGTGTATGGCTTTAATCCCCTTACCCCCTTGGATCTTACGCCTTTGTCTAGTGATGTTGTCTTAAGCTTAGATGCCAAGGTGAGAGCTCAAGAGATGAAACAACTTCATGAGCAAGTAAGGAAACAACTTGAGAAGAAAAACTAAGAAGTTGCCAAGAAGGCGAACAAAGGAAGGAAGAAGATCGTCTTTGAGCCCGGTGATTGGGTGTGGGTTCATTTCCGGAAGGATAGGTTCCCAAATAAGAGGACGAGAAAACTGATGCCTAGAGCCGATGGCCCTTTCCAAGTCCTTGAATGCCACAATGACAGTGCATACAAAGTGGAATTGCGAAGCAATTACCAAGTGCACAACACGTTCAATGTGTGTGACTTATCTCCCTTCGAAGTAAAAGATCAAGTGAATCTGTGGACGGATTCTTCTCAAGACGGGGAGAATGATGCAACCCGACGCTCATCCAAACCTTTCACAAGGAGCCAAGCTCAGGAGTTGCAACAGCTACAGATAATGTTCACACAACTGGAGCTGATTCGACAAGTATTGGAGGCTCCAGAACAGTTCTGCCTGCTCACTGCCTCTGGAAATGAAAATACTCATCACGATCGCGAGTGCACAGACGCGATCGCGAAGAGCCAAAAGGAAGAGATACGTGATCGCGAGAAGCCAGACGCGATCGCGGAAGAGCAAATGGCAATGCGACGCGATCGCGCGTCCGCAGACGCGATCGCGCAAGAGGCTGGTTGAAGCCTTTGCCTGCGCGATCGCGAAACCATAGCCGCAATCGCGAGGCTATAAATTAATGCTCAGCTCGATGGCGACCATCACTGCTCGATCGCGCTGAGACGAGGATCAGAAGGCCCAACAATAGCTAATGACTTGAAGGCCCAATGTTAAGGGTTAATTAAGGCATTTTGCCATAGTATAAATACTCCTAAAGTCATTAGCATACCTAGTTTTTGATGATTATTGAAATTGTAAGGATTTGGCTAAGCTTGTTTGCTTTACCACATTAAACTTCCTTGATTTGCAATTAGCTAAAACTAATTGAGGATCAATTAGTAGTGGTTCTTTTGTTTAGGTGATTAAGGGAGCGATTAGGTTAATTTCCCTAATCCATTTCCTTAACTCTTCTCTAATCAATTGGGTCTTACTTTATTTCTTGTCTTTTCATTTTTGTGTCTTTAATTTTCATATCAATAAAGGGATGTAATGTCTATACCGAAATGTGGATTCTATCAGCTAACTATCACTTCATAAATGCATATTATTATTATTCAACTTATCAGGAATTATTTGACCCAAATATCCTGGACCTCACCTATTGATAAATCAAGGAAATGAATAATATACACCACTAATAATAGCTATATCAAGATTAAGAGTATAAGTACATTTGATGAGCTTGAGAGTTTGTTTAATATAGTGAGTATAAAAACACTTATCTCTACTTGGTCCGTTCAATGCACACAAAGTGCACTAGCACAAGAAGTTGGAACTATATCGTTCCTATAATCAAGATAAATTATATATAATCTTGTACTACAATCATACCAATGGTTTTATCCAATTTCTATCTTAGATTGTGAACACTACCTCATTATTTATAAGAACCGATGATTTAATCCTCCGTGTATAAGCTTGGCTCTACACACTAAATCAACTACTATATAAATAATAGGACACACATGACACAATTGATCTAAATAAATAATACTTTATTATTTTTAATAAATGTATAAAGTAATAATTTTTTAACAAGAAATAATCTAACTAACTACTGCATGATTGTTAGTATATTTTCTAACAGGTTCAACACCCAGATCTCGCTTTGCCTTGTTGACAACAAGTGCACTTGGCTTCGGGACTGATATAACAATAAACGGCTCATGGCTTCTAATGTTAGTAGAAGGACCAACTACCACAATCTGTTTGGCAGTGTTCCCTTTCACATATTCTTACGTGTATACCATTGCTAACATGTGCGCATCATTCTAAATAGTATGAACTGGCAAAGGATTGTGATTCACATTTTGCGTCTCGTCTCCTACAAATTTTATTTGATTGTTATCTATCATTTCTTGGATCACCCTTTTAAGTTCCCACCAAGATTCTGTTTCATGTCCATGCGCTCTAGAATGGAATGCGCAATGTCATGAGTGATCAATTCTCCTAGTTGGGTTCATGTGTTCCCGGGATTGGCTTTAAAAAATTAGCTTGTTGCAACTTTTCAAATAGACTGGTGTAAGTTTCCCCCAATATGGTGAACTGTGTCCTTTCTAGATGCGTGTTCCTTTGCTGTATGTTTGAACAAAAACCTGGTAGACTCCGTGATCGATAAGGCATCTTCGGCTGAGCTAGAAATTGACCATGTGCCTGTTGATTGTTATACTGGATTGGCGCAAGGGGTGCACGCTATTGTGGACCTAATATTAGTTGAGCATAAGATGTTGCACTTACAGGAAAGAGAACTATGGCATAATGTATTGTTGGTCGTGTGGCGAATAAAATTGTTGCCGCGAACTTGTCTGATTGTATTCTGGACAGTCATTGTATCTTTCGTCACTTTTTCTTGGCCTCGATCCTACCATTGAAACCTCTTCTTTCTTCTATTTCTTTTTTTTCCAAAGTCATTTGATCTAGATTGCAGTGCCTGGGTAGTGGCTCTCAAAGTTGTTTGACTAACAATCTTGCCAGTCTTGATTCTTCTTTCAATCATTTCACCAATTTTTACTGCTTCACAGAAGTGCTTTCCAATGGCAAAGGCTATTTCTTGGTAGTATGTCTCATCGAGCACTTCAATAAACTCTTCAACCATCTTATCGTCTGGGATCAAAGGGCTCACACACGCCGCCTATTCACACCACATGTAGGTATACTCTCTAAAAATTTCACTTGGTTTCTTTGTGATCGTCTTCAAAGAAAAACGATCAGGAGCAGCTTCTATTTTCTAACAAAAATGATTTAGGAAAGAATTGGCCATGTCATCAGAGATGATCCACAAAAATATCTTTGAAGTATCTTATTGCTGGTCCTCTCAAACTATCAGCAAAGTATGCAATCAGTAGTTTATCTTTCTCAATGCCCCTCATTTTGTTAAGGTAGGTCTTCAAGCGGATCCTCGGGTCCAATGTATAGATTAAACTTTTGCACAACAAAACCTTCATACAGTGGCACATGAGGGAAAAAACACAAGTCTTTGTATGAAACATTAGCTTTAACCCCTTGTCCCTGTATGTTTTTCATAGTTTGCTCTAAAATTTTCACTTTCCGAGCCAAATCATTCTCTTCTATCTTTCTCGATCTGTCAATACCACCATGTGACTCTAAGTGGTGCTCTTGATCATATGACCCAGTCGGGCAGAGAACATTCCTCTGTGCTTGACCGAATTGTTGACCCTAGTTCCTTAACTGTGGGTCACTGTTCGGCCATTGCTAAGTAGATCCCCCAAGAACTATCAATTCATGGGCAGTAACTTGGGGTGGGCCATGTTGTAATTGTTGTGGGAGTTGTGCGTGAGGGTGCACTTCAGCTTTATTTGTTACACCATGTACAACGCATGTACTAGGGAGATATGACGGATCCTTGGGTGCCGTAGATGTGCCTGGTGCTTGCAAGAACTCTGTTGGTACGAACCCATCTAGGATGGCTGGCTTAAGAGGAGGTGCCTACCGTGTGTTCACTATGTGATGCATGTCAACCAAGAATTGGTTCAAGCTTTGGACCTCCTCAGTCAACTTTTCATTTTATAGTGTCAATAGCTCTTGTAAACCGGTCTCATATTTCTCTCTATCGAATGGCATGGCAAAAAGTATAGTTAAAGGTCCTTTTGATCCACTTGTGTAACAACGGGATGCTGCCAGAGTAATATGCCAAAATCACTGGTACTCAAAGCTATTGCAAACAGAGCATGTTAGGAAATAACACATTTCACTAATGAAGTGAGCCTAGAAGCCTAAAAGTCGTCATGCATCATCCTGAAGTGCTTTGGATTAGATTCCCAAGTGTATTGTTTGATTCTTCTTCTTTTTTATTCTTTTTTTAAAAAGAGATCCCAGAGGGTGAAATAAATTAACACATGAAAAACAAGCAAAAGAATTTGTTTTTTTTTTCATTTTCATAACTAAACAAAATGAAGATAGTGCTTTATACACACAAACCAAAAGCGCGACCAAAAGATAAAAAGCAACTACTGAAATAGAAACATATTACAACTACTAAGTTCAAAAAGCAACACAAAGTACAACATGTCGTAATGCTGAATAATGTGACAAAAAGAAATCAATAACATGCATCATCTCGGACTACTATCTCTGCAAACTCCTGTCTATTGGATGCGAGATCTGGCTGCTAGGGTGATCCAAGATCTGACTCAGCTTACTCCCCCGGATCTAACTCAAGTGGCTCGTCGAGATCTTCCTCATCTGGTGATAAAGGGTGGCTCATAATGTCACGCAATATGTGAACCCGCTGAAACACATTCTTGACGTAATGAGGGATCTCAATGATGATAGTCTTGTTCGATGAGATCTTATGATCTAGGCACATTTTATACAAATAGTCTGCCAGCTCTAACATATGTTGCTGACCTTGATCGACCACTTTCTCTGCCATGGCTATTTGCTGAAGGTGGTCTGTGCCCAATCTCAGCGCATCATCTTTTAAAATCAATGCCTCGTCATACATATTATGCAGGCGGCCAATAGTCTTTAGGCACTGACATGCTAATCTCTCGCTCTCAGCCAGAGCAGCTCGGGCAGTGTCCCTCTCTGTCAATGCCTGGAGTCGGCTCACAGTATCTTGGTGCTGATGTAAGAACATGCAGAGGGGCATAAGGCTGAGATGCTCTCAAACCCATAAGAACTAGAAAAGGACGATCAACAAGTCTGTATACAACCTCCCCCTCAGGAAGCTAGTTATACTGCCAGAATATCCTATCCGGCGTGAGGGAGCCCAAGTACAAACTCCAATCACGTTCCCTATTTGGAAACATAATTTTCTGGATATGTTTGAAATGATAACCCAGATTACCAAAGCTAAAGTACCTAACATTAGGATTAGGTGGGTGGGTGGGGGCGCACATGCTCCAAGAACCACACCTGTAACAGGAGGTTACACCCCTCAAAGAACATGCTTTCCAACTACACAGAGTCAACGCATGAAAGATAATACCCATAATCTTCGGGATGATCGTAGGATCAGGTGCTGCACCATATAGAGCTTTCATAATCCAACTGATCTTAATGGATATCTTTCTATCTGCAAATGGGAAAATCAGTAATCCTAGAAATCCAACACAAAGACCTGTGGACAAATTAAGAACCAATATTCATATTTCACCTTTTCATGAAACTCGAACCCATATTGTTTAAAACTATTATCTCTGCCGAAACGATCATAGAGGTAGTCAAATGAAATCCAGCCATAACGAACACTAGCGACTGAGGCATCTGCTCATACCCTAATGCTATTAAAGAAATCATGCACATTGACCTTCTTCAGAGCAATCATTTTCTTTTTCTCGAAATCTAGCTTAAGGAGCCCAGCTATTTCCACGAGGGTCGGTGTCATCTCAAATCTCTGAAAATAGATAGTATTTCGGTTTGGTTTCTAAAATCCAACTAGCGCACTAACCAAATCTCTATGTGGGATCATATCTTTACTCATAAAGTCAGTCCAAAAAACAATCTTCTGATGGACTAAATTTCTCTACATCTCGTTCATTCCTTTCCACCAAGACTTTAATTCATCAAGTGGGCCATCAGTCATATGATAGATGGTGGAGTGGCACTAGCAGGGTATTTTATCTTGTTAGATATAAAGATGACGCATCCATAATTCCTATAAAACCATGTGTCAGAATTTTAAATGGTATGAAAATTATTTTTTAATAAAATAATGACCGACAAAACTAAACCAGATTTTGACAATCTTCTCATAGCAAGACAAACACAATTCGAACATCAGAATTTGCTATATTAGGATCCAAAAAATTTCTAACAAAAACTAATGGTGTAAAATTTGATCCAAAACAGTTTCTAAGCTAACCAGGGCACTTTGCAGCTCTTTGAAAAAATTTGGCCATAATAATGACAGAAAAATTAACTCCGAAAATTTCAACAATGATATTTAGTATATCAAAAATAAAATTTTGGCATTGCGACGACGCAAAAAATGACATCAAGAAAAATGTATTTTCGACAAAAATTTGCCAGCATAACGACGTGAAAAAATGAATCCAAAAAAAAAAAATTGACATCAACACAAGCATTTTTTTTTTTTTGAAAAATTTTGGCCATTATAATGACGTAAAGACTGATGCCAAAATCTTTTCGGACTTCTGAGTATTAAGTACTTTCTTTGTAAAATTTCATCATTATAACGACACAAAACTAACATCCACAAAAGTGGCCAATACTGACATAGACAAATGTTCTTAAAAACAAATTTCGCCAATATAGCGGTATGACTCAAAGAAAAAAAAAGACATCTACGGAAAATCTGGTATTCACCCTGATGCAATCGAAAATACGAAAGAGATAAAAGATAAGAAACGAGACGAGACTCACACTAAAGTCGAGTAGCAACGAAGAACTTGTTCCGTTACACCCGGAGCGATTGGAAAGAATCACCTACGCTAAGCAACTATCCTCAAGAGACACGAGGCTCAAGCAAATAGAATGATCGAAGATGGATTGAAGAGCAACTTGGATTCATCCAATTGATTTCAAGCCAAAAGAGTTACAATGTCAAGAGCTATGCTCATTCAATGAGTTTTGTGTTCAAAGTAGTGTTGTAACAATAAATGATGAAAGAGGGCATTTATAGCACCTCATTACAATGTTTCCTAGCATTCTGGTCCGCTGCTACTCGAGTGTTCTTCGCGATCGCGCAGAGTTATATGCGATCGCGTGGAACACTAAAATGCAGACTGTCGCGATAGCGCGAGTCTTGGCGCGATCGCGCAGGCAAAAGAAATGGTCATCGCGATCGCGTGAGTGATGGACGCGATCGCGAAGAGCAAGTTTCCAGTCTTAGGCAGTAAGCTCAGCAGACTTCCCCTGTTTTTGCCCTGTTTTGCTCCCCTGCTTCATGCACTGTTTCCTGCCCTGTTTCCACATGGAATGAGCTCCAATGCATTGCCTTTAAGTCCTTCCCCGAGCTCGTCTCATCCACGCCTCTCCAAACCAAGTGTAGGTGAGCGTCTTGTATGTCCTTGGCTTGACTTCGAGTGAATGGTCTCGATGCAATTTGGATTGCATCATCCTCCCCTTCTTGAGAAGATTTCGTCCTCGAAATTGAGGCGTCCTCCTCCAAGGTGTCGTCACCTACATCAAAAGAAGTCAAGTCACTAACATTGAAAGTAGTCGATACACTATACTCACCGGGCAAATCTATCACGTATGCATTGTTGTTGATCTTGGATAACACTTGGAATGGTCCATCGCCCCTTGGTGCCAACTTTCCTTTCCTTTGGATGGGAAATCTTTCCTTTCGGAAATGCACCCATACCCAATCTCCCTTCTTGAACTCCACCTTCTTTCTCCCTTTGTTTCTCTTGATTGCTATCTTCTCATAAGCCTCTTCCAAAGCCTTCCGCGCCTTGGCGTGAAGTTCAAGTAACGCCTTGGCCCGAGCTTTACCTTCAAAATCAATAACCACATCCCTTGGCAAAGGGGTAAGATCAAGAGGAATCAAAGGGTTAAAACCATAAACACACTCAAATGGAGTCATGCCAATCATGCGATGTAAAGTGCGGTTATATGCAAACTCCATGAGTGGTAGCTTATCAATCCAAGTCCCGGCCTTTCCTTTGGTCATAGCTCGTAGTAGAGCTCCCAAAGTCCGGTTCACCACCTCGGTTTGGCCATCGGTTTGAGGGTGGTGGGACGTGGAGAAGAGCAATTTGGTGCCAAGAGCACCCCACAAACATTTCCAAAAATGGCTAAGGAACTTGGAGTCCCTATCACTAACAATGGTGCGAGGCACCCCATGCAATTTCAAGACATTATCAATAAACAAGGAAGCTACATGATGGGCATCATTAGTCTTTTTGCACGGAATGAAGTGAGCCATTTTGGAGAATCGGTCAACGACAACAAAAATGCTATCGTGTCCTCCTCTAGTCCGGGGCAAAGCCATAACAAAATCCATAGAAAGATCAACCCACGGACTAGTAGAGATGGGCAAAGGAGTGTATAGTCCTTGGTTGTTGGATCTAGACTTGGCCCTCTTGCAATCCAAGCAAGCATTGCAAAATCGTTCCACAAGAGGCCTCATTTTGGGCCAATGGAATTGCTCTTTAAGTATGGCCATAGTCTTGTCCACCCCAAAGTGACCCATCAAGCCCCCGCAATGTGCTTCTTGCACTAGCACATCTCTCCAAGAGGACTCGGGGACACACACTCGCCCATGCTTGAAAATGTAGCCATCTACCCATTGGTATTTTTCCACCCTTTCCCCACTCACTAGAGCATCATGAATGCTCTTGAGCTTTGAGTCATGAGCGTACAATGACTTGATACTCTCAAAACCCACAAGTCTAGAAGCGAGAGTGGTGGCAAGAGCGAATTTTCTTGAAAGCGCATCGGCCACAACGTTGTCCTTACCCTTCTTGTAATGAATTACATAAGGAAAGGACTCAACAAATTCCACCCACTTGGCATGTCTCTTGTTCAACTTCTCTTGGCCTCTTAGATGTTTGAGTGACTCGTGGTCACTCTTGATCACGAATTCCCGAGGCCAAAGATAGTGTTGCCAATGGGCCAAAGCTCTCACTAGGGCATACAACTCCTTGTCATATGTAGAGTAATTCAAGGTTGCGCCCTTTAACTTCTCACTAAAGTAGGCAACGGGTTTCCCTTCTTGCATGAGAACACCCCCAATTCCCACCCCCGAGGCATCACATTCTACCTCAAAAGCCTTCCCGAAGTCGGGCAATTGCAACAATGGGGCGGTACTTAACCTACTTTTCAATTCTTGGAAAGCCTTCTCTTGCGGCTCTCCCCAAACAAAGGACTTGTCCTTTTTCACCAACTCGGTGAGTGGTGCGGCAATGGTGCTAAAGTCTCTAACAAAGCGCCGATAGAAACTAGCAAGGCCATGAAAACTCCGCACATGAGAAACGGTGGTGGGAGTAGGCCAATCTCTAATGGCTTCAACTTTGGATTCATCAACTTCTACACCATTGACACTAACGACAAAGCCCAAAAAGACAACCTTTTCAACACAAAAGGCGCACTTCTTAAAGTTGGCATAGAGCTTTTCGGCTCGTAGCACTTCAAGCACTTGACTCAAGTGGCCCACATGGTCGCCTATTGACTTGCTATAAATCAATATGTCATCAAAGTAGACGACCACGAATTTGTTGATAAATGGCTTAAGCACGTGGTTCATTAATCTCATGAAAGTGCTAGGTGCGTTGGAGAGGCCGAAGGGCATCACCAACCATTCATATAGACCAAACTTGGTCTTGAATGCGGTTTTCCACTCATCCCCGGGTTTCATCCGGATTTGATGGTAGCCGGACCTAAGGTCTATTTTAGAAAAGACACTAGAACCACTAAGCTCATCCAACATATCATCCAAACGAGGTATGGGATGTCGATACTTTACCGTGATCTTGTTGACCGCTCGACAATCCACACACATCCTCCAAGTGCCATCCTTTTTTGGAACGAGGATCACGGGCACGGCACAAGGACTCAAGCTTTCCCTCACCAAGCCCTTTGTAAGCAATTCATCAATTTGTTTTTGCAACTCCCTTGTGTCATCGGGATTGCTTCTATATGCCGGCTTGTTGGGGATTTGAGATCCCGGGACAAAATCAATTTGATGTTCAATACCTCGCAAGGGAGGTAGTCCATCCGGCATCTCTTCCGGAAACATGTCCTCGTAGACCTTCAAGACATCGTTAATGGCACTAGGCAAAGGGTTAGGGTTAGATAAATAATCACCTTCGGAATTTAAAACCATACCTTTGTGCACTAGGCATATGAGCATCTTGGTGCCATCATTTCCTCTCAAAACCTCACCCGGTTGCATTATGGCACACATGCGACCGGTGGGAGATGGTGGAGTCTCGGCCAAAGATTTGGCCACAATCGGGGACTTGGCCTTAGCCGCTTCCCTCAACTCTTTCATGCGCCGATAGTCTTCACCTACTTGTTTCGGGGTCAAAGGTGTAAGCACGAACCTTTTTCCCTCATGTTTCACCGTGTAAGTGTTGGCCCGGCCATCATGAACCACTTGTTTGTCGTATTGCCAAGGCCTTCCAAACAAAAGATGGCAAGCTTGCATTGGCACCACGTCAAACATGTGTTCATCTTGATAGTTCCCAATCTTGAATCTAATCAAGACTTGCTTCACTACCCTCAATTCCCCACACTCACTTAGCCATTGCAATCGGTAGGGATTAGGGTGCCTTTGGGTAGTCAATTTCAATTGTGAGACCAAGGATTGGCTCACCACATTCGCACAACTACCCGAGTCTATGATCATGGAACACACTTGCCCCCTCACTCTACACCGAGCATGGAACAAGTTTTCCCTTTGTTCATCTTCCCTCTCTTCACTCACCATGGTTCCCAAAATGCGGCGAACCACAAGGAACATATTAGGATCATCCCCCTCCGTCACTCTCTCTTCACCCTCACCCTCAACTTCCTCACTCTCCTCCTCAACTTCACCCTCGGACTCACTTTCACCCTCATAGACCAACCCATCATCCATCACAATCATTGTCTTCCGGGTAGGACACTCTTTGGCAAAGTGGCCATAACCCTTGCATTTATGACATTGGAAAGAAGAAGAAGAAGGAGTATTTAAAGTAGTTTTAGAAGTACCTCCAACTTCTTTGTGGTCGCTCTTCGGAGTAGCCTTTTCAAAAGGCTTCTTTGCATCTCGGCTCCCACTTGCTCCACTAGCATATGGGCTCTTCCATTCTTTGGTGCGAGTTGAAGGAGTGGTGGTGGTAGTACTCCTATAGCGAGGAGCCTTTTCTTCTTTGAGCCATTTCTCGGCTTCAACCGCGGCATCACAAACATCTTGCAAGGAGTGGAAGATGTGAAGTCTCAATTGGGAAGCAATCTCCCTACTCAAGCCACTTTTGAAACGGATGATAGCTTGTTCTTCATCCTCCGTTTCCATATCAAGAGCCATCCGGTTTTTCTCAAAGTCGTTGAAATATTCATCAACGGACTTGTAGCCTTGCTTCAATTCATAGAGCTTTTTGAGTTGCTCTTGTCGATACTTGGGAGTCACGTACTTGTTGTTCATAACTTCTTTCAACTCTTCCCAAGTGATGTTCATCCGCAACCCAAGTCTTCTCCTTGATCGCTTGATGGATTCCCACCAAGTAGAGGCATAGGACTCAAATGATGAAATGGCATAAGTGGCCTTCTTCTCCTCGGTCATATCATTTGTGTCAAAGACCCGCTCCAATTGGATCTTCCATTCAAGAAATGCTTCCGGATCACTAGTCCCCTTGAAAGGCGGGATAGTGATCTTGACACTATTGAGATTAGTGTCTCGACCCCCACGGTGTTGTTCCGGTTGAACCCCATAGTTGTCATCAACATCTTCATATTCCCTTCCCAAGTTCCTTCCCATATAAGCTCTTGGTGGTCCTCGACCTCGACCACGACCTCTATCTATGCCTCGGCCTCCATTCATCGCTCTCCTATTTGGATAGGGAGCACCAAAGTAATCATCATCAAGTCCGAGGCCCTCCCCTTCTTGAGCTTCACCAACTTGCTCAAGAGGTGCAATGTTTCTCCGTGGCCTTAGGAATGGAACATCTCCTTGGGGATTGCCCAAGGGTTGGGGATTGCCCAACACTCTTTCTCTAGCAAGAGCCTCATCCCTCAACCGTTGTCGACGAACTAGCTCCGCATAATGATCCGGCTTCATGATGGAATCATCACTAGTGCCTTCATTGGGGTCCTTTTGGACACTCGGGGTCCTCTCTTTTTCAAGAGCCTCCATTTTAAGGTTTAGTGCCTTCACCTCGGCTAACAAATTAGCCAAGACGTCGGTTGGAACCTCAATGGTACTCTTTGCTTTCTCCTCCGCCATGTACCTACAACAATCAAAAACAAGAAAGGAAGATTAGAGTAAAAGTCCTCACTCACTCCCTCACTTTTGTTTGTCGCTCGGGTTCACTCAAGCTTGGGGGTTGGTTTCACACAAACTTGAAATCAATGGCCTCCTCGTAGTTGCGCAACCTCCTCAATGATCAAACCAAAATACAAGAACCAAATGCTCTTCGGGAAGAGTGGATTCAATGGGACTCGATTAACGCTAAGCTATTTGGTGCGCACTTGAACCAAACAATTAACTACGAATCTTCTTTGAACTCTACTCTCCTTCTAGGCACGAGTATCCTATTCGCACAAGGGATTAGTACTAATTGGGTAGAAGTGTTACCCTCAAAGTACTAACCGGAAGTGGCGCGATCAAATGTTCAAAGATCGATTCGCCACTAAACGGATTCGGAACTGGACGAATTTTGGTTTGTGATCTAGAAACTCACCATATTTGATGATGCTATGGGAGTTTTGGTGGTTGGGAACTGTTACGACACCTTTGCGAACGTTCTGTCCAACTTCAGGAAATTCTGGAAATTGGTTCCCTTCGCGATCGCGTGCAGATGAGCGCGACCGCGATGAACAAAATTTCAGAATTGGCGCGATAGCGCGAGACCTTGCGCGATCGCGCAGGTTTGTTCAGCTGAACCAGAATTTCGACAGAAACACAGCAGTTTTGGCACAACAACAACCCAAATGCAATGTATTTCAGTTTTCAAGCTTTCCAAAGATGTTTTTCAGCTGGAACAAACATTCCCCAATAGTTCATACACAAAAACAACCATCAAACAACTTGTTTTCAAAGATTTTTGACAAGTTCTTCAATATTTCCAAAACCTTCAAGAACCAAATTTTCGATTTTCACTACAATACTCCAAATGATGTAATGTTGGTATCAAAACAACGGGAAAACTATTGTGAACAATCCCCGATACCAAACATTCACGATATCATAACATCAAGCAAGTTTTGGCAAATTTTACAAAATACCCAACCTAGGGTTCAATTTTTGAACTTTTGATTTTCAATTCCAAAACGCGTTTTGTTGGTACCCAATTGTCGGGTTCACGTAAACAAACAATCCCCGATAATCAAAACCAACAAATCGTAACAACAAGCGATTTCCTTCAAATTTTTGGGTTTTCAAGTTTTTGAATTTTTTTCTTCTTTTTCAATATAACAAGAACAAGAACACGAAAATAAATGCGGAACAAAGATGACAAGCACGAAGAGTAGGACGAGGGCTCGTAAGAACGCAACCCTAGCCTTGCTCTGATACCAACTGATGCAATCGAAAATACGAAAGAGATAAAAGATAAGAAACGAGACGAGACTCACACTAAAGTCGAGTAGCAACGAAGAACTTGTTCCGTTACACCCCGAGCGATTGGAAAGAATCACCTACGCTAAGCAACTATCCTCAAGAGACACGAGGCTCAAGCAAATAGAATGATCGAAGATGGATTGAAGAGCAACTTGGATTCATCCAATTGATTTCAAGCCAAAAGAGTTACAATGTCAAGAGCTATGCTCATTCAATGAGTTTTGTGTTCAAAGTAGTGTTGTAACAATAAATGATGAAAGAGGGCATTTATAGCACCTCATTACAATGTTTCCTAGCATTCTGGTCCGCTGCTACTCGAGTGTTCTTCGCGATCGCGCAGAGTTATATGCGATCGCGTGGAACACTAAAATGCAGACTGTCGCGATAGCGCGAGTCTTGGCGCGATCGCGCAGGCAAAAGAAATGGTCATCGCGATCGCGTGAGTGATGGACGCGATCGCGAAGAGCAAGTTTCCAGTCTTAGGCAGTAAGCTCAGCAGACTTCCCCTGTTTTTGCCCTGTTTTGCTCCCCTGCTTCATGCACTGTTTCCTGCCCTGTTTCCACATGGAATGAGCTCCAATGCATTGCCTTTAAGTCCTTCCCCGAGCTCGTCTCATCCACGCCTCTCCAAACCAAGTGTAGGTGAGCGTCTTGTATGTCCTTGGCTTGACTTCGAGTGAATGGTCTCGATGCAATTTGGATTGCATCACACCCTGCCTACTTTCTTTTTCCTTCTTTTTTTTTCATTTTTCTTTTTTTTTTAACTCATTCCTCTCCAGTTCGGTCAGCATAACAACTTTCCCCAGGCGCATGCAACATATAAAAATGCCTCAGACGTGTCTTTTTCGGGAAATGGGTCTCGCTTAGACACAAAGGTAGTCAGCCTAGACAAGTGCAACATCGGTGTACCGCACCTCACTAAGTCAGATGAAATGCAAACAATTGGGCCTAAAGGTTTAACTCTATGTGACACAACTGACTTGGTGTCTAGACTGGCTGAAAAATCCGGCGGACAAACCGGGAGAAAAATGCGTCGGGGACGTCCGGCAACAGTGTCTCCGGCCTAAAACCCTAACACACCTTCCTCCTAAATCATGGACAATTTTGGTAAGAAAATTTCCAGATGCCGCAAGCAATCTAGTAAGTGTACGTGTGCATGTGTTCAGAGACTTAGAGGTGTATGCAGGGAAGACATTTTATATATATAGTCCAAATAATATCAAAGCGGTAATATTCAACTTTTCATGTGAACACGGCAATAAAAACAACAACCAATTATTTAATAAATAAGAGAGAAAAACAACAAGTCAAAAAGCCGGAGATTCTAGTTTTCACTATTGCTCCAAGCGAAGTCGCCAAGCTGTCACGCCCTTAAAATTTGTTTTACGAAAGTTTGTAGTTAATTATAAACGTTGTGGCTGGTGTTCAAAGGTACAAAAGTTATGAGATTCGGAGTCGTCACTTGAAAAGTTCAAAGGTATGCCAAGTCACCAAAAGGTGTACCTTTAGAACACCAATGACTTGTCAATTGTCTGCATCAGAAAATTCGGGTAAGGATCTCGATTGACTCGCATGAAGGTATTAAGTACTCTCGAATCCTGTGCTAAGCACAAGTTCTTTATTGTCGTGCTTTGATTTATTAAATATGGTTGTTATATTTTTTTACTTTTTAAAAATTGTGTGATAATCACCCACTTGATATACATTAACACAACTTTATATGAAAGTTACCCGAAATGTATTTTTTCAAGAACTAATTGATTTTTTTAAGTTAATTTCGTCATTTCCTGATAAGCAAATCACAAATCATACTTATCATTATAGGTTTGCCTAATCATATTGTGTTCTATTATTAAATAGTAACTTTCGGTTTTAAAATAAAATTTAACAAAAATGAGATGGAAGCCAAAATGACTTTATAACTATTGATGACTATTTCTCAAAAGAATGACTGTTTATCCAAGAGTTATCGAATAATAGACTGTTTTTGCAAAAGAATATTAAGCCGAGTCAACTTTCATAAGCGCTCAGTTAAATGGCTCATTTTTGCACAAACAGCCTACAAAGTAATTTTTTCTTAGATTTTGACACAAAGCTTTTGGAATTTCAGTTTTGGAAATAGTATTAGTTTTGAAAGAAATGGCTGTTTGTGGACTGCCTATGCAAGTAGTTTTGGGCTGGGCCATTTTGCACAAATGAACTCCTTCAATTATTGTCTTGCAGAAGTTGTTACTTTATGCCTATGTTTCAAATAATAGTTGTTTTCTCAAGATGGTGGCTGATTTGCAAATCAATCTACTTCTCCAGATTCATAAAATTATCCATTTTAAACTACAAACCTTTCCTTTATGCATTGAAGTTCCTAGATTTGCCTACCTACTTTCTTTCCGTTCGTTTTGTTTCACATTATTAAGTTAAAGACTTCAATTGAAAAAGCTTGAATTAACTTGTCAAAGTGAACTTATTGCCTACCAGTTTGTCTTCAAGGAAAAAAAAAAATATAGGCATGCTTTTTAACAAATATAGCAGAAAATATAAATAAGAAAACTCAACACACCAAATTCCAACTCACATCAACATTTTTAGAATTTTTAAAAAAATAGTAGATCCATAATTTTTCCAAAGTACCTGCTAAATTCTATTAAATTAACATGTTGTATTACTCAACCAACTGATATTTACTTGTCACATATACATAAAAATGACTAACAATTTCAAATAAGAAAGGTTAAACATGAAGCAGAATTCTTTTTTACTTTCAACATGCTAATTTTAATCACTTCATAGCCAAATACTCAACAAAGAAAATAAAAGTTAATTTGTGTTTACCTAGTAGGAAAAAAAACACAAGCTAGCAAGCAATGAGAAACCAGCTGCAAGTCCGAACAGCAGCAAGAAACTACCCCAGTAAACAGCGCTAAACTGCAACTTTCAGAACCCCAAAACTTGACTTAAAGATCAAAGGTTATACACAAAAAGACCATTGTATAAGAATGCTATTTGGTTCTAACATTTTACCCTTAATCTTACTATATTTCTCACAGTTCCTCTTTCAAGTTTTATCTTAGCATTTACCGTTTTTCTCTTTATTTTCAACTCTTTTTTCTGTGTCTATTTAGTGTAGTTGAAATGTTTGATGTCACTTAAAGTGACAGCCCTGGGCTGGAGTAAAAGGGTTATCGGACCTGGACTTACTAAACTCCAGCCCAAATACCTATTTAACACTACTGGAAAGATCTAAATTATTTCCCGCCCAACAATGATACTAAAATTGAAATTCTACTTAATTAGGCAAGGCCCAAAAAACTGTACTCCAGAACTCATCCCATGAGTCCCAGATATAATCAAGTAGCCCTTTTGAGACTATAAACCTCACTAGAACATCCAAAATCAAAACTAAAATGCCATTACGTGTTATAACAAATTAGAACCCAAAATATAGACCAAATAGCTCACTTGTGAATTCCCTACACCTAACTATCTTCTAAAACGGCTTAAACAAGATTATATTCTAAGAAATAGAGTACACAAAATTCTATTAACAACTTTAATGCTTTCAGTCACTCAACTCCCAGCCAGACAAAGCATTAAGACACTTTAGACAAGATTTCATGATTAGATAATACAACAGACCTAACTTACACAATTTTAAGGCTCGAACACAATAGGCAAGACACACATATCTCCACAAATTTGTGATGCTCACATGCACTTTAACACACGTATTTAAGCAAAAAAAAAAAAAAAAAACCTCACAATTGAACCATTTCTTACTGAAAAGCAAACAGAAACAAAACTAATTCAACTCAAGACTACCAGACTTTCAACTACAATCAAGCCATTTTTAAGCTCTAAATGTGAATTTAGACTAAACACAGGCGTCAAAGGTTAAGACCATTCACTTACTTGAACATGACTAAAATAAAAGAAAACAGGTGGTTTCATGGTTGAAGAATTACATCTGGCTTACACCCACACCTTCATGAACAAAACTTCATACTTGGACAGCGTTCAAACACACGACAATTGCCATACCTTAAATAGAAACGACACAATAAGGTCATGAATGTCACTATGATATACTCTCGAACCTCAAAGCATAAAAGTAAACAACTTTCACATTCCATATTGTTGGATTTATCTGAATAAAAGAGTCCACCCATAAAGAGGTGCTCTTAATATCTATCCAGGTAAAAATATAAGTTACATGGTAGAGTCCTACAAGAGGACAACTACTGTATTATACAGTTATAAATACAGTAGTAATAGGCTCAGATAAACATACTGATTTCTCTACAGCTCTTCCTATCTCTCGCTCTAAAATAAACTAGTGTTTAGACTGTGGATAAAAGGGTTGATCCGTCAAGCACGTGACAATCACCGACGGCTAGTAATTCCAGCCACGGTTCAAGATCCTACCGCTTCCGCTTACGAGAACAACAAGTAAGTTCTCGGTTTATGTTTAAACAATCTATTTAGTATACATTTGTTGTTATATGAATATATGCATATTTGTATCCTTCATTGGTATCAGATGTCATTAGGCTGGTTTTCTGGTCTGTAAAATCATATAGTATAAAATAGTTCTATTTGATAATTATTGAACTACATTTATGATTTATTTTTTTAATTGTAAACTTTAAAATTGGGATGGGTTAATCCATTTACTGTTGCTGTCAATACAAAGTTTCTGTATTCTCATATACAACTGCGTAAACAAAAATTCATCCATATAACAACTTTGTATCCATAAGTTATGGTGTACCTACTTCCTACAGCAACCAAATTAAAACAAAATAATCCCATATACAAAAGTTCACCAACGTGAAATTGAAGAAAACCCAAAAAATATTTTTCTGGTTGTCTGCCTGTCACCGTCAAGAACACAACCCTCCTGCCGCTGAAACGTCGACCAAGAGCGGTTCTTAGCCACCGGAACAACTATATAATTTTAATTTTTTTAAGTATACTGGTGGTTGCTATAACTATAAAAAAAAAAAAAAAAAAAAAAAAAAAAAAAAAAAAAGAGAAGAAGAAAATATTATGGTTTTTCTCTGTCTCACCCAATTATACATCAGAGATAAAAGGGATAAAGGAAATATGGAGTTGGGTGCTCCAATGGACGGCGGCTGTGGCAGAGAAAACAATTGAAGAAGATGATAATAAGGGTTTCTTACTTTATCAAAGGGTCACGTTTTTTTTTAGTTCAGTGTGTGTTTTGTTTTGAAAATTTGCAGAAATAGACCTTAAAATGGTTGGCTTTGGTCCTTTGTTTTAAATTAGTAGAATGGCTATAAGGTGCCAGTTTACGTGAAATAGGACAAGCCATTATTTTTTTGGCATGCAGAAAGATTACATGGGCTAAAAGCCCACCAATAAGTAATATTAATAGAATTGTGAAAACAACCCATTTCAGAATTTCTGTTGAGAGATGCACTTTTTATGTTCGGCTAATGGCCAGTTTTTTTTTGTAAAACATTATAGGGATAATTCTGAACTATTTTTTTAAAAAACTTCAAAATACTTTGTTTTAAAGAAATATAAATTTAGTATTTATATATGATACAATTATAATGTTAATAACTATACTTACATTATTTGTGAGTAAAATGTTAATTAGTTTAACATTAATTCGATATTGTTAATTTGTTTAACATGCTAGCAATATTAATTGATTTAATATTACATCTATTTGTTAATTAGTTTAGCAAATTTTGAATGTTAATTAGTTTACCAATTACATAAATGTTAATTAGTTAACATTTAGCTTATTTTATTCAATATGTTAAATAAAATTGAAAATTAAGTTTAAAGTTAATTTGTTAACTTAGATCCATAAGGGATTATAAGATCATGAAAAACAAAACGTTGTTTTTAGTATGATTAGACATTAAGCTAAGTAGTTGACTAGGTTAATTTACATGTGTTTAATTTCTGGACGATGACTGGGAACATAGTGAACTTTCGACTCCATTATTAATATATGTGTTTATTAACTTAATCAACTTAGTGCTTATTGTCCGAATATGTATGTTGAACATAGTACTTGCGTTTAGAAAATTCCTTCTTTAGATCCTCACTATATTTTTTTATTTTTGTTAAAAGAATATCTACTGCTGCTAAGAATATTGTTGCTGAGCTCAACAAAGGGTTGAAACTCAATGGTGACAACTATGAGACCTGGAGCTTAAAAGTCCAATATGTGCTTGAAGAGCAAGAGGCTCTGGAGGCAATTAACATCGTCATGGATGAGCCTGAGGAAGGCACCACGGCTCATCATAGGCGTGACCGTGCAGCTTATGACGCTTGGAAAAAGAAAGACTCATTGGCTCGCATTACGTTGTTGAGCCCCTTAGATGATGATATCTTAAGGGAATTTAAGGATCACCAAAGAGCTATGAGTCTTTGGGTTGCTTTGAAGAATAGGTTTGGTACCTGTTTTATTGAAAGGCTACGATCCTTAACAATCAAGTTTGACTCATACAAGAAGCGCCCAGAACATTCAGTGAGAACTCATATGCGGCTTATGACAAACATGATTGGGGAGTTAAAATACGCTGGTCATGTGTTGACCGATGAGCAACAAGTTCAAGCTGTCATACGGTCCTTACCTAATTCTTGGGATCATATGAAGATGCATTTGACCCACAATCAGCTAATCAAGACTCTGGAAGATGTCCGGAGATCTCTTGAGCTTGAAGAGGATCGGCTTGAGGCTACTAAGCCAACAGCTAAGTTGCATATGGCAACATCCTCTAAGGCCAAAGGTGGCTCAAAGAAAAAGAATTGGGTTAAGAAAAGAGGACCTACTCAGTCTCAGCCTGCTAAAAGAGATAACCAGAATAACAAGGCAATAACAAACGTCCCAAACGTGTAAATGTTGCAAAGGTGAAATGTTTTAACTATGACAAAAAGGGTCACTATGCTAAGGATTGCTCTGAGCCTCCTAGAAAGGTATTTCACAAAACTCAAACTAGTGAACTTTGTGTTTCTAGTTCAGTATTTTTTACTGAATCTAATCCTTTGTGGATTGTAGACTAGGGAGCAACAGACCACATAACGAGGGAACGCAATTCCTTTGTGGAGTTTCGGCGTATTTCACGTGGAACAAAGTGGATTTATGTGGGCAACAACAATAAGGTTGTTGTTGAAGGGATCGGTACATGCAAGTTAGTCTTGCGTGGTGGTCGACACCTACTACTACATGATGTCCTCTATGCTCCAGGAATTCGTCGGAATATTATTTCTGTTATTGTTTTGCTTAGGCTTGGCTTTAGCTTGTTTTTCCATGACAATTCTGTCAAATTGACTTTAGGTTCAACTTTATTTGGTTTTGGTCATGTGACCGGAGGTTTTATTATTATGGATCTTTGATTATGATTCATTTAATAATAATGCTAGTTTTTCTATGTTTGCTTCCTCACATAAATATGATAGTGATGTAAACATATGGCATGCTAGACTTGGTCATATTGGCCAGCAAAGAATGCAAAGGTTAGCAAAACAAGGTTTGCTTACTGGCATTGAACATGTGGAATTGTCCACTTGTGAAAATTGTCTAGCAGGAAAATCTGCAAGAAAACCCTTCGGTAAAGCGACTAGAGCTGAATATCCCTTGCAATTAGTCCATTCGGACATCTGTGGGCCTATGAATGTCAGGGCTAGGCATGTAGCGTACTATTTCATCACATTTATAGATGACTACACTTGTTTCGGTTCTGTCTATTTAATTTCCCACAAATCAGAAGAAATAAGTTGTTTCCAACGCTATATGAGCTTAGTGGAAAATCAATTAGACAAGAAGATAAAAGTTCTTCGAACTGACCGAGGTCGAGAATACTTGTCAACTCAATTTAACGAGTTATGTGATGGAAAGGGAATTGTTCATCAATTGACTATCCCAAATACTCCACAACAAAATGGTGTTGCGGAGAGAAGAAACAGGACGCTTCTAGAAATGGTTAGGTCAATGATGGCACAAGCTGACATCCCAATTAGTTATTGGGGTGATGCATTGCTTACGGCTACCTATGTACTTAACCAAGTGCCTACAAAATCAGTTGCAACCACTCCATATGAGTTGTGGACTGGAAGAGCACCCAACCTAAGTGTATTAAGACCTTGGAGTTGCGCTGCCTATACACATGATTCTTCTCACAAACATGGCAAATTAGGCCCGAGAGGAAAGAAAAGTATCTTTATAAGATACTCAGAAACCTCTAAGGGTTATGTGTTTATAGGTCAGCAAAACAGTGAGAGCGTAACTGAGTTTGAATCACGAGATGTCACATTCTTAGAGGATGAGTTTCCTAAAAAGGGAGAGGTAGGTCAAGACCTCACCTTGTTTGAGATAGAGGATCAAGATGAACAAAGATCACTTCATTCGAGTGGGAGAAATTTAACTGATGATGAATTAGTTTCACATCAACAACCTCATTCATCATCGGATGCGAATGTAAGTAATCATTTGACATCAAACAATGACCAAATGGATCTTGTTCCAAGTGGGAGTGAGATGGTCACTGATCTTGTTCCAAGTGAGAGCAGGATAGATGTTCTTGATCCAAGTGGGAGCAACGTTGATCCAAATGGGAACAACGAAGAAGAATCACAAAAAGGACGTGGTTTACGTAAAAATATTCCCCGTCGACGATTTGATATCGAAGGTGCTGAACTTTTTATGTTGTTCTTACAAGTAGAAAACGAGCCTAAAAATGCAAAAGAGGCTCTCTCATGCCCTTCAAAGGAAAAATGGATAAAAGCAATGGAAGATGAAATGGAGTCAATGAGAGTTAACAAAGTCTGGGAACTAGTTGATCTCCCAAAAGGACGCAGAGCTATTGGGAGCAAATGGGTTCTCAAGATTAAGCTCAAGACTGATGGCACAGTTGAGAGATATAAGGCTCGACTGGTGGCGAAAGGTTATACACAACAGGAAGGAATATACTACGAAGAGACGTTCTCACCTGTTGTGCGATTTAACTCAATTCGCCTGATTCTAGCTATAGTAGCAAGTTTAGATCTTAAATTACAATCAAATGGATGTAAAGACTGCCTTTCTCAATGGAGAATTAGATGAAGAAATTTATATGGAACAACCTGAATGTTTCATTGAAAAAGGTCACGAACAAAAGGTTTGTAGACTTTTGAAGTCTATTTATGGCCTCAAACAATCTTCAAGGCGATGGTATATACACTTTCAAAATGTGATCATATCCAATGGTTTTACTATGGTAGATGAAGACCATTGTGTTTATACCAAGAGATCAAGAAATAAGCTTGTAATTCTGACATTGTATGTCGATGATATACTTATAGCTGGAAATGATAAGGAGTTATTAAACCAGGTAAAGGCCTGGTTGTCGTCTCAATTTGAGATGAAAGATATGGGTGAAGCTGTATATATTCTTGGAATCAAGATTTCAAGAGATCGTCCTAAGAAACTATTGTATCTCTCTCAGGAGAATTACATTAAAAAAATTCTTGAACGGTTTAATATGCAGAATAGCAACCCAATTGACACTCCTATCAGCAAAGGCCATAACTTGGGAAATCATTTGTGTCCTCAGACTCCTGAAGAGGCAGAAAAGATGAAGCGAGTGCCTTATAGAAGCGCAGTTGGATGTCTAATGTATGCTATGGTGTGTACTAGACCTGATATTTGTCAAGCAGTTGGCTTGGTAAGTAGATATCAATCCGATCCAGGTCCAGCATATTGGCAAGCAGTAAAGAGGATCATGAGATATCTGAGAGGAACATCTGGCTACGCGCTTTGCTATCAAGGCAGCAAAGATTTGCGATTAGTTGGATACACTGATGCTGATCATGGAGGAGATTTAGACGAGAGGAAGTCTACCTCAGGATATGTCTTCTTACTTAGTAATGGTGCCATATCATGGAAGAGTAAGAAACAATCATGTGTAGCACTATCCACGATGGAAGCCGAATATGTGGCTCTGTCAAAAGCAACAAAAGAAGCTGTTTGGTTGAATAGGCTCTTCAAAAGCTTGTTGGGTAACACTGATGATGAACCAGTGTTGGTCTACTATGATAGTAAGGCTGCAGTTGATGCGACCAAGAATCCTAAGCATCATTGTGATACTAAGCACATAGATATCAAGTATAACTATGCAAGAGACATGTATAAACGCAAGAGGTTGAACCTGGTGAAAATATCTACAGAAGATATGGTAGCAGACCCATTGACCAAGCCTTTAGCTAGAGATGTATTTGTGAGACACACTAGGTCTCAAGGCTTGCATAGACTTTGAGTGATTTTGTAGTATTCTTTGTTTTTCCAGTTGTTCACAAAACTATGTTCTTTGATAATCAATAAAGTTGATTTACTTACATACATATTCATGATTTATTGAGTGTTTAGTACATTCTTCAATTATATTTTAGTACATTCTTCTCGCACAGGCAACCGCCTCCTTATCTTAGTGATAAGTGGAGATAAGACTTGATTTTAAGAAAAATTATCAAATGGATAATTTGAGAGCGATATGCTTAAAATCAATACAGTCGTTTAAATAATAACATAAGGTTATTAAGGTGAAATGATGTTCACCTAGTCTACTTAGTGAGCTAGATGTGAGTATAAGAAACTCGATTTTAGATACATATGGTGTCTGAATTTCATCTATACAACATTATTTATAAAGACATATGCTCCTTAAGGAAAGGAGAAAAATGTTGTAGCACGTGTTTCATACCATGTGTGCTAATGTCGACCTTGGGTTAACATAAGTTTGATCTCAACTTACTGTTGCGTGAGACCCAGAGCCTTTATGCTGGCTCAAATTATGTACCCTCAGTGACTCCAGTCAGATACTTGAGACTTAGTCTAATGTTAGCTATCTTAGTGTGTTTCCAAAATACCATGAAAATGGATGCGGTCTGGCGGGACATATCTAGAAAAGCAGTTGAGCTAATGTTAAGAGAATCGTGAGAAGAGGAAGATCATTAAAGGAATCTCATTAATTTTGTATTCACAGGTGCACCAGTTATAACTTATGAGTTATAATTGTGAATACATAAAAATGATATTTGAGATTTTGAGAGGATATCAAAAATGTGATTCATATGATCTAGGGTATTGCATACTTTATAATCTACTTACAGGTTTGCGCTCGACGAGAGGCTATATACTCCTAACAGATGTATAGCACGTAGCTCTCACAGTATGCTGGTCGCACGGTCTATTTCACTGTATGAATATTTGTAGAGATGAGATGAGAATATGTTTCTCATATTGTTAGAGCACTCCCATTATGTGTGAGTGGGAGATGTTGGATTTATCTGAATAAAAGAGTCCACCCATAAAGGGGTGCTCTTAATATCTATCCAGGTAAAAATATAAGTTACCTAGTAGAGTCCTACAAGAGGACAACTACTGTATTATACAGTTATAAATACAGTAGTAATATGCTCAGATAAACATACTGATTTCTCTACAGCTCTTCCTATCTCTCTTTCTAAAATAAACTAGTGTTTAGACTGTGGATAAAGGGGTTGATCTGTCAAGCACGTGACAACCACCAACGGCCAGTAATTCCAGCCACGGTTCAAGATCCTGCCGCTTCCACTTACGAGAACAACAAGTAAGTTCTCGGTTTATGTTTAAACAATCTATTTAGTATAGATTTGTTGATATATGAATATATGCATATTTTTATCCTTCACTTATTAATGAAACGGCAAAAGAACATGTGATACTCATCTTTGCTATCGACAAACATTTAAATACCAACTTTTATTAATTAATTTTGAATAAGCTTTAACATACACTGCTGGAATTGCACTACAATAACTCAAGTACACACTAATCTTCTAAGCTAACACATCTAAAAAATTAAAACATAAAGCAAAACGGAAAAAGGGGTTTGATGTTTTTGTCTAACCCGCTGAGCAAATTTCAATTCTATCAAATTTAGTGCCACCGCTTCCCTACTATCATCGTCATCTTTCCATTCTCGCCATCGTCGAGCCATTGCCTCGCCTCGCATCGCATCACATCACCGTAGAACACTGTCGTCACAATCTCAAAACTCCATTGGAAGCGCAACAGGGGGCAGCCCGCACCACTGTCTTAACACCTCCCCGCTACAACGTCATCTATGCCGCTGCCTCGCCACTTAAAACAAACTCAGCATCGCCATAGCATCATAAAAACAACTAGCCAAAGAAAAACTCCAGTAGCTTCACCCCGCCAACGCTGCCGCTGCTTCCTTAACAACGTCACAACAGCTCCGTCATCTCCATATCACCATCAAATCCAAAACATCCCCCCATCCCGTCACAGTAGCAACAACCAAAAAACATCATCACAATGCCCCAAAATTGTCCCCTCAGAAATGGAAAAAACAAGAAAAAGATAAAAGGGAAGTAAGAAAAACGTGAAAGAGGAAAAGAAAACGAAAAAAAGGAAGGGAGATCTCAAAAAATGGGGTATAGGGGTCAAAGAGGAGTGTGAGAAGAAGAGAAAGAAACAAGAACTTACCAGAGAAAAGGAAAAGTCACCGAAGTAAAGTTTGTGACCGCCATTTTGAGGCCTGATCTAAACCAATTTTGCTTGTTTCAAGAGAAACTAATGGTGGCATGAGATAGAGGATGAAAAAATAACCTAATAGTATAATTTGGCATTTTTTTGACCACTACTTGTGGTGGTTTGATGGTGGCCTGGCGGCGGCGCTACGGTGGGAGACGCTGGGTTTGGCGATTTTCGGTGTGGGATTTTTAATTGGACATATTTCACTAGTCTTAAGGCAGTTATGGTGTAAGTGAAGGAAATTGCGATTGTATGAGGGGGCATTGTGGAAGAATGGTAGCCATTAGATTAAAGGCAAATCAAAGGATCAGATTTAATGGTGTTGGGCGGGTCAAAAGTGGGAGTTGGGCTGGTTCATTTTGTTTTGGCTAGTCCAAATTTGCTATTGAATCAAATATAGCCCAAAGTTCTTTCATATTATCAGTTTTCCAAGAAATAAACACGCAAAATACTACAATAAACAACTTAATTAATGCAAAAGGTCAAACTAAACATTGCTTACAAATTAATAAATTTTTGCAATTTCTTCATAATTGGACTAACTAAAAACATCTAAATAGAAAAGAAAAAGGCAAAGGTACACTAAAATCAACCAAAATTAACACATCTATTCTTAGCATGTTTTTCTTTAATATTTTAGTTTGGTACCAAATTTAGGTGATTACACTCGTACTAGTAATAGTTATGAATATTTACTGATATTTCAAGGGCTTTGTTATTGTTCAATGGTATTGTGAACTGTCGATGCGCTGCGGATGCCACATAACCTTATGTAAATCATCGATACGCTATGGATTTCATAGCACCTATGTAATATGGAGTTCGCATTGTTAGTCCGCCATGGAATTCGCACCCTTGATATCGCAATGGATTTTGCATCAGGTTAAACACCCCCAGTAATGCAACCCGGATCGTCATGACCCTTTACAAGGAGCCAAGCAAAGGAGTTGCAAGAGTTGTAGGGCTTGTTCTCAAAGCTGGAGCTATTGGGGCAGATATTGGGTGATGCATGGCCTGTTTGCAAGCTCACCACCTCAAAATCAGAACTTGCTCATCGCGATTGCGGAAGAGCCAAAAATCGTACAGCGCGATCGCGAGGGCACAGAGTCGATCGTGTAGGAAGCAGAGAAAGGCTGAGGAGACTGCTCTTCGCGAACGTGCGACCTAGGCCGCGTTCGCGAAGCTCTGGTGGCTAATATATCGCGATCAAGCAGCTTTTGGCAATAGCGCTGAGGCGAGGACTAGAATGCTAGTTTTGGGTTGAATGACTAGTATTTCAGCCCACTTTTGGGGCAATTAAGGCATTTCATGCCATAATTGGAAAGGCCACTATTTAAGTCTCATTATGTTCATGATCTAGGTTTAGACTATGTGGAATATTGATGACCTGTGAGATTTGGCTAAGCTTATTTCTTAAGCACTTAATTATCTTAACTTACAATTGAATGTTGATTCAATTGAGGGTTAAATACAATAGATACTTTTGATTGTTGTTTTAAGGGGGGTGATTAGGCCTCACCTCCTAATTTATTTTCTTAATTCCAAATCAATCGAATTATGTCTTGCTTTTATTTCTTTCAATTCTTTGTTATTTCAATTTCGTAGATTAGGTTCCTATCACCCGGACTGTGAAGGAGTCTGCTCCAAGAGGCGGGCACATGTGACCTTATTGGAAGTTCTCTAGTATTCAAAACTTGAGTCATAGATTTAGGGTTTCTTTGGATGAAATTCTTGTTGGAAGTTGTGGTTTATTGATGCTAGAAGCTATTTTTGGGAGGAATCAAACAAAAAATTACAACTGAGGCATCAATTTGAAGATTCAAGTTCTAGGGTTCTTCAACAAGAGAATTGGAGTGACTCAAAAGGAACTTATACCTCAAATTTAAAGAAAAAACAAGCTGATTTGTAAAGATTCAATTGAAGAAATTTTTTAGAACTCGGGTTCTTTATAAACCCAAGGATACTCTTCGCGATTGAGCGCATCCAGACGCAGCCCTGCAGACCTGGACTGACTACTCTGTGCGATCGGGAGTCTATAAACGCATTCCCGCAAGACTACTGATCTCTTCTTCGCGATCGCGCCCAATATCACGCAATCGCGTAGCTCAGGAACTTTACCACTTTATAGATTGCTTTAAATAGTCCCTAAACAGTTTCAAACCACCCAAATACTATTATCATCATCAAATACATTAAGTTTCTAGATCATAAACAAAATTTTATACATATCCAAATTCGTTTTGTGTCAATTCGATTCGTGTTTTTCTATTTTTCACTTCGTTGACTTTTCTAATTCCTGTTCGTTAGCTTTAATGGTCCATTCTTTGATACATCTGTTGAACCCCAAAAATTAACTCCGAAGGATTAAATTCCGGA
Organism: Petunia x hybrida; assembly: GCA_037355625.1. Taxonomy (NCBI): domain Eukaryota; kingdom Viridiplantae; phylum Streptophyta; class Magnoliopsida; order Solanales; family Solanaceae; genus Petunia; species Petunia x hybrida. The sequence goes on from JBBBVM010000002.1 coordinate 9,814,342, forward strand.
ATATCGACAGGATGGACTAACTCTTTTGGAGTTTTTGGAGTCGCCACCCAATTTAAGGAAAACAAGGAACCAAATTAGCAAATGCGTGCAAAAACTCCGTTTTTATAAAAAGACGGTCTTTCTTTCAGAGATTCTAAAGGTAAGAGGTTTTATTAATTTCGGAAGAAGGTTTTTAAGGCACTTCCAAAATTCCGTTAAAAACAGTTGATCCGACAGGTTTCCAAATATTTGCAGAATATGCTTTTCTAGAAAAGTTATCTAAAATAATTAATTGAAATAAAACTTGTTTATGAAAAATATTTTAATTTGCACGCATTTTGCTAATTGGCCTCAGTTTGCAATAAATTAAATAACGACTTCAAAAATAAAAGGCAACGAACATAAAGTAAAACAATATACAAACAATCAAATATTATTGATAAATAAATATTCTACACATTTATTTGCATAAATTTCTCTAAGGAAAGAAAGGCAAAGTTTAAAGATAAAACCCGAGAAATGATCAACTCGCGGGAGCCTTGGATTTTCTAAACTTTCTAAGTCTTATTTCTGAACGCTCGAGTCCGAATTCAATCCAAACGACTCCAATGCAACGGACTATCCCCATTTGTAAATTAGCCAAAAAGCGTTCCCGAGTTGTTCGTGCCAAGATGTACCTCGCAATAAAAATGGGAATTAAACTAGATTAGTGCGATAATAAGGTATAATAATTAATGAAATAAAATAAATAATAAAGTAATAAAGTAATAATAATAATAATAATAATAAAATATATAATAATAATAATAATAATAATAATAATAATAATAATAACAACAACAACAACAACAACAATAATAATAATAATAATAATAATAATAATAATAATAATAAAAAGGGGGTTTGTTTTGCAAAATTTAGGCTCAGGTTTGTATGTCGCGTCGAATAGAGGCTCGGGATTTGGTACGGTTGCAAACACGGAGCCCGAGCCGTATTACCATGCCAAAGCACCAAACCCACTACTCTATTCGACTTGCTTTGCATTAATTTCGTACTTTCATCATCGCCTTTTGCTTTAGGGACACGGGAACGGGACGGTTCAAGTGTAGTATCATGTTCAAAATCCGTCAATTTATTGTCCGTCAATTCCTTGTGTAGGCCTCAATACGTGCATGTGTATTTTTCATCGGCCAAAATGGTGTAGTATCCGTTCAAATCAGTTCTTAGCCTCAAATAAATTATTTCCATAGGCTTTAAAGTATAGTATCATGTTCAAGTTGGTCTTAAAATCCCGTAATAGATAAAAATTTATCCGAACGGGTCCTGCACTCAGAAATCCAGTAAATGCATAAACCAGTACAACAACATAGAATAACTAACAACATAACAAATCCGTCAATGAGGCACAGTTGCAAACAAGATCTGTAACATAATAAGGGAATCGGCCAAAAAACAATGAAGATCGAAACACATGTAAGTTGAAACATCAGCCAACCAAAGACCAAGGCAAAAGTGTCCTCGCCGGCCAGAATCAGAACCACGACACCAAGACCGAGGAAGGAGGAGGAGCAACGCTAGCGGCGTCGCTATGACTCCGTCGTTCCCAGTTAATCTCAGCAATCGATCAAAGAACGGTGGCTCGCAAGATTGATCAGAAACATAACATCACCGGAAAAAAAATTCCAGTGAAAACAATAATTAAATTAATCAGACGCCGGGATAATTTTCTGATGGCGGGGATCTTCTGTTTCTCTGTTTTCCAGCGATAGACTCCGGTGGTGATGACTAGTGACACCACTGCTCATGTCTTCCAAAACCCAACCCCGATCTCCAACCCCCTCTCCGTTCGATCTTCTATCTCCGTTTGTATTTTCCGGTGGGGTGATGTTTACCCCTGCCTCTAATCTGTATTTGTTGTGCGTGTGGGAGAGTGGTGATGAGTGAATAGTGGAGGGAGGCTGATGAATAATAATGAGGGGCGTGATAGCTTAAAAAAATTGGTTTGTGTGATGTATTTTGAGTGGTTATAATGGAGAGGGATGATGGGGTTTTTGGGGGAAAGCCAAGGGAAGTGGGCACGGCTGATGTTGGTGTATATGGTTGAAAGGAGAGGGAGATACTGTTTGTGTGTGGAGCTTTTTTGTGAGTAAAAAAATGGTGTTTTTTTTGATAGATCTGGTTTTTCTTAGTGGTGATGGTGGGGAAGATGAATAGTGAATGGGGGCTAGGGTTTAAGGGATAAGGATATATATATATATGGGTGAGGGTTTGCACAAATAGGCTAGATTTTAAGGGGGGAGCGGATTTGGCACAATTTTACAATTAATAAAAAAATGAATGGGTTGCACGAGCGGGTTAGAATTGGTGGGATTTTGCAATTTTAGCACTTTTCTTTGACACTGCAATTGATCCTCTTTTATTATCATTATTTATTCAATTTTCAAATTAAACCTCAATTACAAAAATATTACCAGAATTTAATAATTTTGAAAAATTCGGGACAAAATTGGGTGTCAACAACATCAACTCAATTTCACCCCGAATTGGATTGAATTTAATTGTCAAAAATTGGAATTTAGTGCGAAGAGCAACTTAATTTTTGCCAAGAAAGGTAAAAGGAAAGTGTGGTGAGAACCTTTTTCTACTAATGTTGTTTGTTTTGAATTTTTATAGGTATTATGTCTCAAAGAGAAGGCGAGATGAACATGGAAAAAAACACCATGTTTCAAGCAATCATGGCCCAGTTGGCTGGATTCTACGTTGACTTCAAAGGAGTCAAGGACATCGTTTAGGACCTAACTCGCAAGTCTAGGCTCCAAGAAATAGGAAATCAAGTGGCTGAGACACCTCTGACTGTGGGGGTGCGGGGTGATGGTCCTAGTAGGCTTTCTCATACTAGTGACCGCTATTTTCAAATGATTGCCCAAGACACTTATTCTCAAATGATTGCCCAAGACACTTATTCTCCAAATGATTGTTGACACCCAATTTTGTCTTAAAACTTTTAAATTGATATCTAATTATTTTATAAAAGATTAATTTTAAATTTTGAAGGTGAAATAATTTGAAATTTGAAGAAATAGGATAAAATCGCAATCCGTAGCTCAATGTCCTCCTACCCCGCGCAACACCCTTATTTCAATTTAATCATAAGATGGGTCCAATTTCGTTCTCAATCTGTAAACCCAGCCTACATTTGCAAAACACATATAATACGTATACACAACACACATGCGCCTCATTTCCCCAATTCAGACTTTTCCCCTTTGACCCGCGATGAACCCTAACTCTGTGACCCGTTAACCAGATCCCAAATCTTCACAATCCGCCAAGAATCCGTACCAGTGGTCCCCACATCTCCACATCATCTTTACCAGTACAAGCATGAATCATTATCGTCCATTTCAAAAGCAAGTTTCAATCTGAGCCGTAAATCATCCTAACGGGCAAATCCTTTAGAGGAAAAGGTGAAAGTGGTACAATCCAAGAGCAATATACCATTTTCACCCTTGTCTCTAAAGGAAAAGTGAAAATGAGTAAGGATCGATCTGGAAATTCAAGCGGGAACCAAACCCTAACATTCCAGGTATAAAAGGCGAGGTTCTTCTTCATTTTTCAGGGGTTCAAAATTTAAAACAGAGGCAGTAGAATATAGAAGTTGTAGCAGCAGCAGCTAGAAAGAACATTAGGTCTTTTGAAAAAATCTAACGTTAGGTAATTGCTTGGTTCCTGCTAAAAGATTTTGTGTCGTCGCTTCATCATTCGAGTCATCGACCCTGTTTGCATCGTTGCCTTGTGCTTGAGTCGTATTTTCTTTCCGGATCTACGCCCTTTTTCACTGCATCGCAAAAGGTAATAACTGTTCCTATTTTTTTTTTACTGTCCTTTTGTTCTTGTGCTTAATGTGTAGTAATATGCTGAATATGGTCATGTGACTGCTATAGTTAAAGAATATGTATTAATCTTAATGGTCAAGTTTGATGGTTGTTAAGTATGGAATCACAGTTGTTTGTTCTACAGTAAAATATAGGATTTTTCTCTTTTTGCTTTACTACTAAATGCTGATTCTGAAAAGGCATTATAGGGTTAATTTTGTCTTGAATTGTTCCAATTTCATGTTGAGTTTGTTCTTGGTTGTCGAAGGACCTGGTCCCTGTTCCTGGTTGTCTAAGGGAGTATAGAGTGAGTAGTTACTAGTGTTTTGCAGGTTCTGTTGTTCATAGAAGTTAGGAGTTTCAGGGGAGTTTCCTTTTGGTGCAGCCTATGAGAATGGCCCGAGGTGGTTTGTTATGTGTGCAGGTAGAGGATATATGTATGTGCTGGTGTTCAGGGATAGTGCAGAGGTGTTGTTGGATTTAGAAATGAGGTTTACGTGATTTTTAAGGTTGGTTTATAGGCTGATGTGTGTATGAGAAGGTCTGGAGTGTGCTTAGGTAGGGTCCTGGAGGTTAGGTTGTGTGTTTGCAGCTTATTTTTTTCATAAGTTCTTGTCTTAGATTCTGGTTCTTGTTTTCAAGTTGAGGTTTGTTCCGCCTAGTTGTTATTGAATAGAATAGGAGATGAAGTGATCAGAGAGTGGTTGGAGGTCAGGGAGTCAGTTCTGGTGTCTACAGGGTCTAGGAGCAGGGGTCTGTGAGGTTGCAGGTCAGGTTGGTGTCTGGCCTCCTCTCTGTTTGTTTTATGGAACCTGAAATGGTTGTTAGAGGCCTATTTTAAGTTGTATTGATGCTAGTTGGTTCCGGAAGGAGTATAGAAGTTCAGGAATCAGGTTGGAGTTTAGTTGTTTCCTTGGAATTCTGAAGGATGTTTTGGAGCAAAAGAGCTTGGAATTTCTATCATGTTATAGGGTGCAAGGGTTTTCTAAGGGTGCTGTGCAGGTTGTTTTATTCAGCTTGATGCAGGGGTGTTTGGTTTGAGTTGGTCTGAATTGTTTAGGTGCTGCAGGGTGTCTCTATGAAGTTGTTCAGGTAGCAGGGAGATAGGAGAGGGGTTGTTTTAGCTCATAAGGTGTGTTTGAAGCTGTATAGGTGTGTGTATGGTTCCTTTATTCAGGTCCAGTTCTGGTGCAGTGTGTATGGGCAGTGAGAGGAGGCTTTTCATTGTTGTGTAGGGGCTGTTCAACCTTCCCACTTTCCAAGGAGGTAGTGATCCCGAAGAGTATCTAGAATGGGATATCAAAATGGAGAGAATCTTTCAAATCAACAATTTACAAGAAGTTACAACAGTCAAGTAAGCAATTACTCAATTTGAAGGCTATGCTTCTACTTTGTGGGAATCTAAGCATAGGCAAAGGGAGGCTCATGGGCTACTTGCGGAAGGTGGATGGATAGCATTGAAGGCAATGAAGGAAGATCTGTTCCTACACAAGAACTATGATGAAGAGTTGCTCAAAAAGTTCTACAACATGAGACAAGGGAGCAAAGAGGTCCCGGAATACTTTGATGAGTTTGAGAAGACAAGGATAAGGGCTAACATTCAAGATGAGGACCGATTTCTCATTCCAAGGTTTTGCAGGGGATTGAATAGAGACATCTCTTCTCCAATTGAATTGCACAGTTTTGAAACTTTGTATGATGCTTTTCAAGCGGCTATTAAGGTGGAGAAAGGGCTCAAGTTAGACAAGTCTTACAAGTCCAAGGGCACCACTTCCAATTGGAACAAAGGAAGAGATAATGTAAAAACATATTCACAATGGGACAAATCAAAGGAGCAGAGGCAAGAATTAAATAGCCAAATTGACAAAGCCAAGCCCAAGGAGGAACTAAAAGTTGGAGGTAACAAAGCTAAACCTGAAAATTTATCTTCTATTTAATGTTATAAATTCAATGTTCGAGGCCATGTGATGAGCGATTATCCCAATAGGAGATCTATTGTTGCTTTGGGCAACGGTGGTTTTAGAATGGATGATAGTGAGGGAGAGGAGATAGATGGTGATATTCCTTGTTAAAATGACTTTAATATGGGAGGAGAAGAAAGTGAGAATCTTGAAGATGAAAACATTGTTTCTCTTGTTATAAGGAGAATAATAGGGGTGCAAGTAAAGGAGGACTTGGATCAAAGGGATAACTTGTTTCATACTCATTATAAGATCCAAGGTGCTATTTGCTTTCTTATTATTGACAGTGGGAGTCTTGTTAATGTAACAAGTGCTCTTTGATTGAAAAACTCAAGCTTCCTACTAGGAAACGTCAACAATCCTATAAGCAATGATTGAATGAATGTGGGGAATTGAAGGTGATCAAGCAAGCTTTGATCAAATTCAAGGTTGGAAACTACCAAGATGAGATATTATTTGATGTAGTTCCAATACAAGCTTGTCACATCTTGCTTGGTAGATCTTGGCAATATGATCGTTTGGCGAAGCATGACGGAAAAACTAAAAGTATGCTTTGGAGTTGGAAGGGCGAAAATATATACTTAAGCCATTGACTCCGGTTCAAGTGAGTGAGGGGTATAGGAAGATAAGGGAGTTGGAGCAGAAAAGAGAGAAATAAAATAACGAGGGAGTTGAAGGGAGTAAAAGAGTGGGAGAAACACACAAAAGAGTGAGGGAACAAAAGAAAGAGTGAGTGTGCTTTTGTCAAGTAAGGAGTGTTGGGGTGAATTGAAAGAGGGGATGCCTTTGATCCTCCTCATACACAAAGATCATGTTTTACTTACTAATGATCTAACCTCTTCTTTGCCTAGTTCTATTTTTTCTCTTTTGCAAGGTTATGAAGATATCTTCCCCGATGAGTTGCCTAGTGGATTGCTACCACTAAGAGGCATTGAGCATAAAATTGACCTTATTCCGGGTTCACAATTGCCTCCAACAAGGCCGCATATAGAAGCAATCCAGAAGCCACAAAAAACTTCAAAGACAAGTGGAAGAGTTGCTTGAAAGAGGACTTGTGAAAGAAAGCTTGAGTCCATTGCGGTTCCGGTCATCCTAGTGCAAAACAAAGATGGGACATTGTGCATGTGTATGGATTGTAGAGCCATCAACAAGATAACGGTAAAGTATCGTCATCCTATTCCGAGGCTAGATGATATGTTTGATGAATTATGTGGATCTTGTGAGTTTTCTAAGGTTGATTTGAGGAATGGGTACCACTAAATCCGAATGAAACTGGGTGATGAGTTGAAGACAGCCTTCAAGACCAACTTTGGTCTTTATGAATGGCTTGTCATGCCTTTTGGCTTGTCCAATGCTCCTTCGACCTTCATGAGGTTGATGAATCATGTGCTTAAATCTTTTATTGGAAAATTTTTTGTAGTGTACTTTGATGACATTCTTATCTATAGCAAATCCATTGATGAACATGTTAATCATTTGAAATAAGTGTTTGATATCTTGAGAAAGGAGCTATTATTTTCTAACTTGAAAAAGTGCTCCTTCTGTGTTGATAAAGTTGTGTTTCTTTGCTTTGTGGTAAGTGCAAATGGTGTAGAAGTTGATGAGAATAAAGTGGAGGCCATTAAGAATCGGCCCACTCCTAAAAACGTTGGTGATGTGAGAAGTTGTCATGATTTGGCTAGCTTTTATAGAATGTTTGTGAGGGGATTTAGTACCATAGCTGCACCGTTGACCGAGGTGATAAGGAAGGATAAGCCATTTGTGTGGGGAAAAGAACAAGAAGAAGCTTTTGTGAAATTGAAAGGAGTGCTTAGTTATACACCTCTTCTTCAATTTCCTAACCTCGATATAGCCTTTGCAGTTGAGTGTGATGCAAGTGGAGTGGGAATTGGAGCCGTGTTGATACAAGATCAAAAGTCCATTGCCTATTTTAGTGAGAAGCTTAAGGGGGCCTCCGCCAAATACTCCACTTATGACAAAGAGTTGTCTGCTTTGGTGATGGCATTGGCAAATTGGCAACACTATCTTTGGTCAAAAGAGTTTGTCATTAGAACAGACCACCAATCCTTGAAATACCTCAAATCCTAAGAGAAGTTAAATGTGAGGCATGTCAAATGGGTGGAATTCCTTGAAACCTTTGTTATGTCATCCAATACAAAAAGGGGAAAGAAAATATGGTGGCCGATGCTTTGTGATGCGGGGCAAATCGACCCTAAGCAACAGCCATCAAGAGCCAAGCTTGAGAGCACAAAAAAGACAAGTCAAGACCTCCGGGGGAGGGTTCGAGAGTGATTTGAAGCCGCATGCTACCATTGGTGTGGAGGGTGGAGCACCCCATGATGAAGGTGGAGCACCCCAAGATGAAGGTGGAGCACCCCAAGAAGACGGCGGAACCCCCATCCTCCAAAACATTCGAAAAAGGGCTAAGTGTCAAGAACCAAACTCTCTGAAGTTTGAAGGGCGGAGCGCCACTGTGCAGAGGTGGACGCCACAAGCGCTTCACTGAGACAAAGGGCAGGTGCCCTGAAAGGGAGGGTGGAGCACTTCCCTCTGTTGAAGGCCATCCGAGATTTTGAGTATTTTGCGGTGTAATTCCAACTTTGGCCCTAAGTGACTTCTAATATTTTAACCCACTTCGGGGTATTTAGGACCTTTCATAAAATATAAAGGAAGACTATAAATGCCTTCCTTAATCTTCCATTCCATAATCATCTTAGTTTGAAGATAGAATTGAGAGAAAGAACATTGAGAGGCTTGGCCTTCGTGTTTGGAGCGTGACGCTCATGTATCCCCTACGACTTGGGAACCCGAGGACTGCATCCTAGTATGAATCTGGGATTTGGTTCAAGTTTCTCTTTCTTCCGTTGAATTCAATCCTCGTATATGAGTTTGATTCATTTCTATCTTCTCATTTCTTGCCTTCCCAATCTTTATTTCTTGTTATCTCATTTTATTGCTTCCGCTCGTTTAGATTATTGCTTTCGCGTAGTTTTCCCCACATCAGTTGGTATCATAGCACGGCTAGGTTTTTTTCTTACAAACCATCGATCGTGCAATTTTAGCTTTGTGATTTTTGTTAGTTGTTCTTGTTGTTATTATTTGGAAGAAAAACAAAAAAGTTGAAAAGTTGAAAAAAATACAAAAATTGTTGGAACTTGTTGGATTGGAACACCCAAACATTGAAAATCATTGGGGTTTGTTCTATGTTGGATTCCCGTTATTTTGGTACCAAAATTTCATGATTTGGTGATGTATTTCAAATTTTGAAGATTCAAATTCTCAAAATTTTCAAAAACCCTAGAAAAACTTGATTCAAAATCAAAATCGATTGGTTGTTGTTTGCTTGGGGTTAAAACCTACTGGGGATTGTTTAGAATCAATATATACATCTTTGGGTACCATTGGGAGTTGAAAACAACTTGAAAATATCAACAATTTTGGGTAAAAACGGGAAAAAAACCCGTTGTCGAAGGAGCTGAAGAACAGCCCAAGGCGGGTGCCCCAAGTGCAGGGCGGACCGCCCCAGAGGAGCTCAACTCTCTGAAGATTCAGGGCAGAGTGCCCCTGAATCAGGGCGCGCGCCCACCCCTATTTTGGGGTCCAGGTAGTTTGTTTCGTAGGAGTTTTCTTATTTTTTTGCCCCCGGGCTTCTTGGTTAGTGTTTCTAGGGTAATTGGCCTACTTGAAAGACACTAACTCTTTAGCGTATTAGGACATTCGTGCGTAGAGGAGATTAGAATTCAAAGAAGAGTTATAGAACTTTCTTTTTTCTCAAGTGCACACTTAAAATAGTCGTCCGTCCATCGAGTCCCATTAACTCCATTCCAAACTAATACTTGGACATACTAGTTATGATCACTGTGGTTTTTAAGTTATTAAGGTCTCACCATTGAGTATTTATATATTGAGTGATACACGTGAGGGAGTGATTTTTTTTTAGGTTCTTTCTTTTATTGGTGCAACTATGTCGGATGAAGATTGTGGAGATTATGGCTCATGTGGGGATGATGCGAGTTGCTATGACGAGTATGAGGATGATGGAGACTATGGTTCCTACAATGAAGTTGAAGGGGATTACTATGAAGACTCGGGAAACCATGACTCCTATGATGATGAAGCGGTTCACTATGATGATCAAGAGTATAATGAAGACTATGAAATCTATGAAGATGAATGTGTTGATCCTTATGCTTCTAGTCAAGAATACGAAGATGGTGACGCTTCAAGGTACAATGTTCCTACTTACTCTTCTTGTGATGAATATGAACATATTGATAGTGACATAGAGGGAATTGATGATGAAGTTGATTATACGCATTATTCATTTGCATCTTCTCTTGGTGTTGATAGTGGTGTACAAGGGAGTAGTAGAGGCCCTTCCATTAGTATGGGAGGAGGTGGTGGTTGTTCCATGGGAAAGAAGCTTGCATCTTCTAGGTATGCCAAGCGACCTAATGCTTCTAATTCCCATGTAGAGGGTGGTTTGAGAGATGGTGTTGCTCTTGCTACAAGGGGCTTGTATTATTCTATCAATGCCGTGAAGTGTATGGGTAGTTGTAGTAGGAGTAGTGCTATGGCCAATGGAACCAAGGCGAGGGGTTCTTATGGGTTCCATGGCAAGGATCCTTCCTCGACTTTCAACAACACTTCTAATATTGGAAGAGTGACGGGAAGTGGATGTTACCCTAGCAATGTTTCTAGCAGACGAGGTGGTGTTGACACTCGTGGGCGTCCAAGCTATCATTTGGATGCCAATCTTCAGAACTTAGGTAGGCGAAGGTTCGTTGTTGAGGTAAATGGTATTGGAGGATACTTGCTCAAGATTGGTGATATCGATGCCAATTGTATTAGCACCTCTTTGGTTGATAGGCTAAGGATATCATGCCATGCGCTAGAGCATCCTTATGAGTATGATGGAGTGTGGGTTTCCAAGGAGGCTCGAGTACTCATATCTCATAGGAATTATAAATGTTATGTGTGGTGTGATCTGTATCCCATACATCATGTTGTGTGTGGATAGGTGAGCCAGGGTTTGAAGACAAGAGGGTGCAATATAGTGCTATGAAGGATACGTATCTTGTGGGCATAGGGCAAAGGATTTATGACTTTCTGCCTTATCGGGCAAGGGGCCAATTGCCTACTAGTTCACCTTCTTTGGTTATGCAAAGCAGCAAGGAGCGAGAACTTCATTCCACGGGTGAAGTTGTGCAATCAAAGAGTCCTACAATTATAAGAAGTGGTGAGAATAGTGCAAGTGAAGGGTTGACAAGTGTCAACAAGGTGAACCCAAAACCACAAGTTTCGAAGCCAAGTGGTTCACCAACAAAGAAGAATGAGACATCAAGCGATAAGTCTCCAAGTCCTAGACTCCGTGTTAATGTTAAGAGTCCACCTACTCCGGCTATGGGTATTCTTGGGCCTCATCCCAATTCACTCGAATATGAAAGAAAAAAGATTGAGTAGGAGTAAGGGAGTGACTGGTGACATTGTTCGAGTGGAAAAAGGAGAGGATGTGTTCAGTGATGTGAGTGGGATGCCACCACCCGAATCTACACCCGACCTTGAAAAGAAAATGAGGGAAAAGAAAGAGGGAAAAAGAATCATTGAGAGTGAGGACACCCCTTGTTCTAATCTTAACCCTTTATCTTGTTCTTCTACTTGTTTGAGTACTTATGTAGGTATTCTTGGAGGCAAACCGATGGAGCCTCAATCATGTTCCAAAGAGGAAAGGCAAGGTGAAGAAGATTCCAAATGTGAGCTACAAGGTGGAGAAGCTAGCCATGATACTTCAAATGCATTGAGTAAGCAAGATGGCAACTAAAGTGTACGTGTTAGTTCTTCTATCCTTAAGCATGATACTTCCTTGTCTTGCGATATTGTTTGGGAAAACTCTATACTAATTTATGATTTGTATGAATACAATGTGTTTGCAACTAGTGTAGAACCGGTTGGTCAACTTGTATGTGAATGTGAACCACTAGTTGAGAGGGTTGAAAAGCCACATCATGATGTGAGCTCGGTGTTCATTGAGCCTCTCTTTAGTGAAAATATTGAAGTTGACCTTGTTTGTGTACCTTGTTATGACACTCCACCCATATTTGATAAATGAGAAGATGAATTACATAAATATCCCATTCTTCCCATTTGATTGCTTACTTGATAGTGGTGCTCTCTTTTGTCGTAGCGATGATGGTTGTGGCCTTGAGGAGTCTATAGTGTATGAGATGGATCGAATTGTGTTCGATGACTCCTCAAGTGTAGATGTCGTCTCTAGTTTGAATACTTCACCTTTGATGGCTAATGAACTTGAGAAGTGTGCCTATACTAATCCTTTGTATGAGGGCGACTTCAATAGAGATGGTGATTTGTATCAAACTAGAGTAGAGTGTGAGTTTGAACCTCCATGGATTGGAATGGTTAACTCTATAGATAATCCATTGTTTGAGACCTCTCTTTGGAGTTTGTCTAGCGAGGAGAATTGTCTTGGAGGTGAATATTTAGGTGAGGAGGTACCTCTTGGTGTGTGTAAGAATGCTTCTAAAAAGGGGAGTAGGGTATTTGATGTTAGTTGTCGCTTGAACTATCTTGCCTACTCCATTCAATATGTTTATCACACCTTGAGTGTTAAGCATGCCAAAGTCATTGTGCCACAAGATGATAACAATGCATTGAAGGCTGTGTGTTGGTCATAAGCTTAGGGGTCCTAGGGAATTTGATTGCTATGTTTTTCATGTTCCGTGTCCTACTGATCTCTTTGCTTATTCTTGTGTTGGATGCGCTTTCTTTTCTAGTCAATTACATGTTGTTTCCTTTGGAGACATAAACTTTTTAATTGTGTATTGATGCTTGGCTCTATCATAAGAGTGTGTTTTCCACACTTTTTTTTGCACTAACCTACTATTGTAGTGGGAAGCTTTGTTTGTGCTTGTTTTTGAATGTAGGCTTTGATGGTTTGATTTCGAGGATGAAATCTTCTCAAGAAGGGGCGGATGATGCGGGGCAAATCGAGCCTAAGCAACAACCATCAAGAGCCAAGGTTGAGAGCACAAAGAAGACAAGTCAAGGGCTCTGGAGGAGAGTTCGAGAATGATTTGAAGCCGCATGCTACCATTGGTGTGGAGGGTGGAGCACCCCAAGATGAAGGTGGAGCACCCCAAGATGAGGGCGGAGCACCCCAGGAAGAGGGCGGATCGCCATCCTCCAAAACATTCGAAAAACAACTAAGTGTCAAGAACCAAACGCTCTGAAGTTTGAAGGGCGTCAGAGGAGGGCGCCCCAAGAGCTTCATAGAGACAAAGGGCGGTCGCCCTGAAGGGGAGGGTAGAGCGCCTCCCCCCGTTGCAAGCCATCCGAGATTTTGAGTATATTTTGTTGTAATTCCAATTTTGGCCCTAAGTGGCTTCAATTATTTTAACCCACTTTGGGGGTATTTAGGACCTTTATAAAATGTAAAGGAAGACGATAAATGTCTTCCTTAGTCTTCCATTTCATAATCAGCTTAGTTTGAAGATAGAGTTGAGAGAAAGAACATTGAGAGGCTAGGCCTTCATGATTAGAGCGTGACGCTCATGTATCCCCTACGACTTGGGAACCCGAGGATTGCATCCTAGTATGAATCCGGGATTTGGTTCAAGTTTCTCTTTTTCCCATTGAATTCAATCCATGTATGTGAGTTTGATTCGTTTCTTTCTTCTCATTTCTTGCTTTCCCAATCTTTATTTCTTGTTATCTCATTTTATTGCTTCCGCTTGTTTAGATTATTGTTTCCGCGTAGTTTTCCCTATATCACTTTGTCAAGGAATTTTTGCTTCAATCAAGGAGGCATGTGATGTTGAATACTTTGGGATCCAAGTTCATGGGCTTTGAAGTATGAAAGGGATGTATGCTAATGTCCTAGATTTTGGAGAGCTCTATGATACTTGTGAGTTTGTTGAAAGGGGAAGGAGGATCACTAGATTATGTGGTGAGGAGGAGCTAAGTGAAGACAAAGAGAAGAAGAGATTTCAAAAATTTGAGGAGTTCTTGTTTAGAAATAGAAAGTTATGTGTGCCTAAATCTACTTGGAGGGAGTTATTTGTGAGGGAGGCTCATGATGGAGGTTTTTATGGGGCACTATGGAGTGAGAAAGATTATTGAGATTATCAAGAAGCAATTTTATTGGCCTAGGATAAAGGTGGATGTTGCAAGGGTGTGCGACCAATGTTTGGAGTGCAAACAAGCTAAGTTGAAACTATTTTCACATGGTTTGTACTCACCTCTTCCCACCCCTTTGGGTCCTTGGCTTCACATTTCTATGGATTTTGTGCCTTGCTTGCCTATGACCAAAAGAGGAAAAGATAGCATTTTTATGGTAGTTGATAGATTTTTCAAAATGGCACATTTCATTCCTTGTCATAAAAGTGATGATGCATCCCATCTTGCTAACTTGTTTATTGAGCATGTGCTTAAATTGCATAGAGTTACTAAAACTATTATTAGTGATAGGGATTCCAAATTCCTTAGCCACTTTTGGAAGGAATCGTAAGAAGGCTTGACACTAAATTGTTGTTTTCTACATCTTGTCATCCCCAAATCGATGGCCAAATTGAGGTTGTTAATAGAACCTTGGGAACCATGCTTAGGGCCTTGGTTAAAGGAAAACTTTCATCTTGGGATCATTTGCCTTTGATTGAATTTGCATACAATAGAACCATGCATATTTCTACTTGTATGACTACTTTTGAAGTTGTATATAGCTTTAACCCCCTAACCCCCATGGATCTCACCCCTTTATCTCAAGATGTGATTATAAGCTTAGATGAAAAAATGAGGGCTCAAGAAATAAAGAAGCTTCATGAATAAGTGAGGAAGCAACTTGAGAAAAAGAATCAAGAAGTTGCCAAGAAAGCCATCAAAGAGCAGAAGAAGATGATCTTCAGAAGAAGATGATCTTGAGCCGGGAGATTGGGTTTGGGTCCACTTTCGGAAAGAGGGATCTTCCAACAAGAGAACAAGCAAGTTGATGCCAAGAACTGATGACCCCTTTCAAGTCCTTGAGCGCCTCAATGACAATGCCTACAAGATTGATTTGCCTAGTGACTATCAAGTGCATAATACGATCAATATGTGTGAATTATCTCCTTTCGAGATTGTTGATCAAACGAATTCGTTGTCGAATTCTTGTCAAGAAGGGGAGAATGATGCAACCTGGATCATGGCTAGACCCTTTATAAGGAGCCAAGCAAAGGATTTCCAAGAGTTGTAGGGCATGTTCTCAAAGCTGAAGCTGTTGGGGAAGATATTGGATGATGCAGGGCCTGTTTGCAAGCTCACTGCCTCAAAATCAAAACTTGCTCATCTCGATCGTGAAGGATATGACGCAATCGCGCAAGAGCCAAAAACTGTACAGTGCGATCGCGAGGGCACAGATGCGATCGCGCATGAACCTGAGAAAGGCTGAGGAGACTGCTCTGCGCGAACGTGCGACCCAAACCGTGTTCTCAAAGCTTTGGTGGCCAATACATCGCGATCGCAGCTTTTGGTGCGATAGCGCTGAGGCGATGACTAGAATTCTAGTTTGGGTTTAATTACTTGTATTTCAGCCCACTTTAGGGGCAATTAAGGCATTTCATGCCATAATTGGAAAGGCCACTATTTAAGCCTTATTATGTTCATTCTCTACGTTTAGACTATGTTGAATATTTATGACTTGTGAGATTCTGCTAAGCTTGTTGCTTAAGAACTTTAATTACCTTAACTTGAAATTGAATGTTGATTGAATTGAGGGTTAAATAGCATAGCTACTTTTGATTTTTGTTTTAAAGGGGGCGATTAGGCCTTACCTTCTAATTTGTTTCCTTAATTCCAAATTAATCAAATTGTGCCTTGCTTTTATTTCTTTTAATTCTTTGTTAATTCAATTTCGTAGATTAGGTTCCTATCACCCAGAGTGTGAGGGAGTCCGCTCCGGGAGTCGGGCACATGTGACCTTGTGGCACTATTTTGGATTCATACAATGTTAGGACAAGGACTGTTTTGTGATACGTGATTGTTATTCTAGGTCTTTGGTGTGCTCGATATATGAGATTAATTTGTTTGTCTGTCACTTACTTCTTGTATCTCTTGGTTATCTAGTTGGTCCTTGGTATAGATATTATTGCTTAGTACCTGAGTTCATGAGGAGATTCGGTGCAGGTATTATATGAGTAGTTCAAGGTTGTAGTGAGTTGCACGTGTATATTTTTGTCTTTAGGAATGTATTGGTGGACTAGCTAGCCCCCACTTACGGAGTCCATTCGACTCACCTTCTATTTGTTTTTTGTCTATTTATTTCGTTTTTGCAGGTTCACTCCAAGATTGAGTTCGCTGTGTGATTGAGGAGTGAAGACGACCTCAACTGTCAGGGTGAGCCGGCTTTTGTTTAGAATTGCCACCAGCATAGGTTTTATTATATCAATTTTATTTTGCTCCTCGTCAGGAGATGTAAGTCTTTCCTTGTATTCCTAGATGTCTGGTCTGGATAGCCCTAAACATATGATATTGAGTAGGCAGATGTACTTCTTTCTAAATATCTTTTTAGTATATATGTATACATCAGCATGCCTTTTACCTTATTCGATGTCTGTCTCAAGCTAGTTTGTATCCATTTTATTAACTAAGTGATAAGGATTCGCCCGATGAATCTATGGAATGACGTCGGGTGCCCGCACGACCTAGCTGGTAATTTGGGTCATATCAGCATCAAAGGAAAAATACAGATTCGAGCCAATGCTTTGGCGTTCTATACAACGCAACAATTTTGTTCTCGACTAACGAATTTTTTCTTTGTGAGCAGATCTTTTCTTACGAGACTCACAGGCGATACAGATTATCAATCGCGATAAATAAATCATTTGCTACATTTGCATCTTCCTCTATATTTTTACAGCATTGTCTACATTGGTTACATTACAACAGTTTCTACATTAGCACCATCAGCTACATTAGCTACATCCCATAATTTGCTACATTGGCAATATTTCATCCCGCTACATTGGCTACATTGCATCCTGCTACATTTTCAATCTCGCTATATTGGCTACATTTACATCCTGCTACATTTGCATTCCGCTTCATTACACTTCGGTACATTACAACAAAGTGATTCAACAAGCACAACAAACTGGGGAAGAATTTTTGAGGATCCCCTCAAAAATTCCAAGAAGACAATAAATAAACACTGGGGCAGAAATTTTTTAGGCTACCTAAAAAATTCTAGAAAGACACAAGTTGACACTGAGGCAGAATATTTAGGTTCATTCTGACGAACCTCAAAATTCATCAAAGACTGATATTTGCAAGCTTAAGAAGCATCAATAAAGGAGATTAAATTTACACAACGCTATAGCTAACGAGGAACCAGTTCCAAGGAGGATGCACAAATAAAACCTTCCCTTCCTCGCTACTCACAAATTTCCTTTGAGTGCAGGAACAAAATATGAACAAAGTAGCAATATGCATTACAATGTCTAGAACAATACCACAATCACGTAGCTCGGGAGAGCAGGCACCAATATCTCGTGACGAGAGGAATTTTTTTTCCAGTAGCTTAGAAAGAGCAAGCACCAGTATCTCAAAGACAAGAAGCATTTATTTTTTTTCCAGTATCTCAAGACTAGAGGAATTTATCTTTTCCAATATCTCCTGACGAGAGGCACTAATATCCCCCAACGAGCAGAAAAATATCTACTGACGAGAGGCACTAATATCTTCTGATGACCAGGCAAATATCTCCTAATGAAAGGCACTAATAGCTCCTGACAAGAAGACAAATATCTCCTTACGAGAGACACTAATAGCTCTTGACGAGTAGACAAATATCTAGGCACTAATAGCTCCTGACAAGCAGAAAAATATCTCATTATGAGAGGCACTAATACCTCCCGACGAGCGGACAGATATCTCATTGATGAGAGGCATCGACAAACAACAACTGATGCTTATCTTTATCTTTATTTGTACTTATCTTACTTTTATTGCAGGACACTCTTCAATTTCCCGACAACTCCTCGAGCCACTCCTTGCTCTCTTACACCTGCCTTTAAAGCCACTTCCTTATACAAGAATTGTGCAAATACATACTATGCACCGTGTTGAACCCCAAAAATTACCCCGAAAAGGATAAATTCTGGAATATCAACTGATTGGACTAACTCTTTTGGAGTTTTTGGAGTCGCCACCCAATTTAAGGAAAACAGGGAACCAAATAAGCAAATGCATGTAAAACTCCGTTTTTATAAAAAGACGGTCTTTCATTCAGAGATTCAAAAGGTAAGAGGTTTTGTTAATTTCGAAAGAAGGTTTTTAAGGCACTTTCAAAATTCCGTAAAATACGGTTAATCCGACAGGTTTCCAAATATTTACAAGTGCGCTTTTCTTGCGAAAGAATTATTTAAAAATAGTAATAAAAATAATAATGATAATAATAATAATAATAATCAATTAAATAAAGGCTTATTTGTAAAAAAAAATATTTTTTACTTGCACGCATTTGCTAAAATCACCCCAATTTGTAGTAAATTAAATAACGACTTCAAAATAAAGGTAATGAACATGAAGTAACACAATAGCTCAAGTAATCAAATAATATTAACATAAATTGAATATTCTACACATGAAATGTCTAAATACAAATGATACATTTATTGAAATAAGTAATCGAGTTAAAATGATAGAACCCGGGAATGTAACAAACTAGCGGGAGCCTTGAATTTCTAGAATTTCCAAAGGGTGTTGAAAATTTGAACTCGATCTTGATCCCGACGCGACTCCAAGCCAATGCAAACCATCCCGATTTGTGAGTTTAGCCAACTGGATCCCAAATATTCATGCCCAATGTACCTCGCAAAAAAAATAAATGAAATTGGATTAGTACGATAATAAAGTGTAATAACTAATAAAATAATAATAATAATAATAATAATAATAATAATTATAATAATAAAAAATTAATAAAGTAATAATAATAATAATGATTATATATATAGTGGTAGTAGTAGTAGCAGCAGCAGCAGCAGCAGCAGCAGCAGCAGCAGCAGCAGCAGCAGGAGGAGGAGTAGTAGTAGTAGTAGTAGCAGCAGCTGCTGCTGCTGCTGCTGCTGTTTTGTTTTGTAAAATTTAGGCTCAGGTTTGTATGGCGTGTCGCGTAGAGGCTCGGGATGTAGGTACGGCTGCAAACACGGAACCCGGGCCGGTTCCCATGCCAAGTACCAAATCCACCACTCTATTCGACTTGCTTTGCATTCAATTCATACATTCATCATCGCCTATTTGCTTTAGAGACACGGGGACCGGACTGTTCAAGTGTAGTATCATATTCAAATCAATCCCGAGGCCTCAATACGTGTATATGTATTTTTCATTGGCCAATGTAGTATCGGTTCAATATCAGCCCATAACCTCAAATTAAATATTTTTTCAAGGCCAATTGAGTCTTATCCCAAATCAGAACAATTTGGACGATGAATAGCGGTGTCCCACAATCTCAAAAATGCAGCAACAATGATATGAACATAGCAGCAGAACACCAATCTCCAAGGTGCAAACAAACAACCAAACCAGCGGAAACCAATAATAACAAAGTAACACCATAGTATTCAAATTAAAAGGGCCATAGCAACAACGGAACATCCCCTCCACACAGAATCAGATACAACAGCAGAATAATAGGACAAACAGGATATGAGTTCAAGCAATCGACACAGCAGCAGAAGCATCCAAAGACCCATCAAAGACGTGATAAGGATCCTAGAAAACAAATCTCAAAAATTGTCCAAATACATCAAATATGTCAAATCGCTAACATAAACGGGTCAATCAAGAATCTGAAAAGGGCACCGGTAAAATCCTTAAGAGAACCGAACGGAGGAAACAACACGCCGGTATACTGCTTTCCCTGCGAGATAGAACTCAAAGTAACAGCAAATTCCACGTCAGAAGCATCATAGCTTCACAAATAGACAAAGTTAGCAGACACAAGGAAACCATAGACAATCTGTAAGAGAATAGTTAAAAGAAAGGTTCAGCCAAAACAGGGGAGCATCGTCGGCTAAACGTAGCCGGATCTCCGGCGAACGGAGCAAATTCTCAGAGGATGTAAGGAGGAGCGACACCAACCCGCTTATCGGGGGTGTCACTGCCACTCCTCACTCCCGTTTTCAGTCAGAAATCAACAAGAACAAAGAGCTAAGGCCGCCGGTGATAAGCATTTTCCAGTATGGGATTTGTCTCCCCCACTGTCTTTTACCCCTGTCGTCACCCTCTGTTTCAGATCTATTTTGTATTATATCGGAGTAAGGAAGATGAGGGGGTTTCTTGTATGATATGTATTCCGTGTGTATGTGGATGTATTGTATAGAGAGAAGAAAGGGAAATTGTGTAGGGAGGAGTGAGCCTAGATCTGATTTTCTTTTTGTGTTACGGGAGAGATGAATAGTGAGGGTTCCCTCCGGCTAGGGTTTTGGATAAGAGTGTGTGTGTGTGTGTGTGTATATATATATATATATATATATATAGGTATTGCAAAGGTAGGCTGTGTTTAGGCCTAATAACACATATAGCCTTCAATTAAATTAAACAAAGAATTACATAGCACGCTGCAAATGAAGGGATGACTTGTGATTTTGGCCATTTCTCTTTAGAATTAGCTATTTACTTGCAATTTTCAAAATTGAACTTAATTTTAAAATAATTATACATTTAATTAAAAACCGGGATAAAATTGGGTGTCAATAGCTGCCCCTCATTACCCGAAAAGGATGAAAGAGTTTTTAGGGTAAAGAAAGTTGACGTGAAAGCCAATTTTGTCACGATAAAGCCGAGACTCTGATTCGTGGGATCAAAATGCAAGGCTTATGGTCATGGCCGAGCTCCGGTTTCCGAGTTGCCTACATATCTCGGGCTGAAAGAGAATCAGGCCATATGTAGTTCGACGCGATTTGAAAATCAAAGACGAGATAGTAATGACTACTCAAGCGCGGGAAAATAGGCTTGTAATCACCCAAGTTATGAAAATGTGGTCGATGACACACCCATAAAGAGGGGTTTACATGGACATAGCTTCCACTGCATCTCGATAACCGAGCAATCTTGTCTTCAATCTCAAACCTCAAACTCAGGGTTAACAAGAGATTTACCTCTAGGGTGGATGACTTATGCGGGTGCGATTCTTCAGGTCTTCGTTGACGAGTCTAGCTCATATCAACGATTGCCCCGGTTCACCGCTAAGAAAAGTTCCATATTATGCTCCAAACGCTACTGCGGTGCTGCTAAAAATCCTGTACTAATCTCAACAAATGGTAAGCGTGCAACTGCTAATAAACTGTAATAATTGGAATAAGAAATAGATAAAGTGATAGTATAAAATTGTAAATGCGGGTTGTGGTATCATCGATAAGTTCTTCCTTCGATCAATTGACAAGGCGCTCCGCCCGGAGAACCTCTAGGCTGATTATTATTAACGCAATCTCGTACTATGCTCCAATCACTTGATAAAGCAATGAGGCATCTGGTTACGAAGCCTCCAGCCTCCCAATGCAACTTGAAATAAATCTGCATATCCTATTTACAAGTGGATGAACCTGAATTGTTCATTTATAAGGCGAATGGGCCCAAAACATTCATTTATAAGGCGAACGAGCCCAAAACATTCAATTGTAAGGCGAACGAGCCCAAAACGTTCAATCATAAGATGAACGAGCACAAATCATAAGATAAAGCAAAAGACACAAAATTCATTAATGCATGTGCTTCTTCAAACTTAGCAATATCTTCAAATCACAACAATGGAAATTTAGTAAATACTCTCATAGCGAATAGAAATGAAAAGAATATATTTAATAACTTGCAAGAATTATAGGAGATAGAAATGCCGCCTTTCGGTCATAAATCATGATCGAGCCTACAGTGGGCTCCATAACAATAGCGCCTTTTGATTGTCTATGATAGGCTTCATAATAATGCCTCCAATTGTTTATGGTAGGCTTCAAATGATAATGATGTCTTCGCTTGCTCACGATAGACTTGATAATAAGACCCCCGATTCCTTACGGTAGGATCAATAACAAAAGCGCCTTCAATTGTCTATGATAGGCTTCAGAATAATGCCTCCAATTGCTTATGGTTGGCTTCAAATGATAATGATGTCTTCGCTTGCTCATGATAGACTTGATAATAAGACCCCCGATTGTTTACGTTAGGATCAATAACAAAAGCGCCTTCAATTGTCTATGATAGGCTTCAGAATAATGCCTCCAATTGCTTATGGTAGGCTTCAAATGATAATGATGTCTTCGCTTGCTCACGATAGACTTGATAATAAGACCCCCGATTGCTTACGATAGGATCAATAACAAAAGCGCCTTCAATTTTCTATGATAGGCTTCAGGATAATGCCTCCAATTGCTTATGGTAGGCTTCAAATGATAATGATGTCTTCGCTTGCTCACGATAGACTTGATAATAAGACCCCTGATTGCTTACGGTAGGATCAATAATAAAAGAACCTTCAATTGTCTATGATAGGCTTCAGAATAATGCCTCCAATTGCTTATGGTAGGCTTCAATGCTAATGAAGTCTTCGCTTGCTCATGATAGACTCATAATAAGGCCCCCGATTGCTTACGGTAGGCATGACGTAATTTGTAAGTGCAAGCTGCAATATCTTTGATAAATTGTCTTTCAATCAACTAGCGAAGCAATAAAGCAAGTGCGAAGGCATAGTGCAAATCCTTTTCAACAATCATGACAAATCAACTGGCAAGCCGGTCGGGCACGAAGCAAGGAGGGTCTTGAGGTTGATTGCCTACAAATCAGCTGGTGATCCGATCCGGCACAAAGCAAGGAGGGTCTCAGGGCTGACCTGTTAACCTAAAAGTAAAGCAATTCATAATATAAAGCAAGTGCAAAGGCATAATTAAAAGCAAGTGCAAAGCAATTTAGCGTGAAATCTAAAGCAACGCAAAAGCGATTTAGCGAATCAACAGGCGCGAAAATCAAACAAGAGAGAAGCCCCGCCTGGTGGTCAACCTGAAGAATGTAAAGCAAGGCATCAATTTTAAAGCAAGTGCGACGACATAATTTAAAGCAAGTGCAAGGAAAGGCAATGCGAGAATGTAGAGCAATGCAAGAGTCATTTGGCGAATCAATAGGCGAGATAGTCCAACAAAAGGAATCCTCGCAGCCGATGGTCAACCTAGGCTTCATTGCTTATTTGGGAAAGAAAATGATAGAGGTAGAAATGCCGCCTGTTCGGCAATAACTCATGGCAAAGCATAACTCTTTAAGTCATGAAAAAGTCTATGCGACGCAATCTGCAAGGCAGCTTTAAATGAGCGTTCAATAAAATGTTCATCCATAGTGCGAATGATTCTTTCATTACAAGTTTTCATGTGCCTGCTCTCAAATAAAGCTAAAGGCTTCATTCCTTGTGTCTTAGGGAAATCTAGCTAGGAACCTGATACCCTATTCGCCTACGCAATACGCAGGCCAGGCCTATGTATAGGGTTCAAAGTCTCTTAACCAAACCCTAAATAAATTACATTTATGTGTTGCCCATAACTCACTGAGTACGAATATATAATCATTTCCATCATCAGGGTCCAATTGACCCTTTAAACTATCAATTTAAGTCATTATGGTGATGTCTAATATCCCTATTTTTATCGTAAAAATATATTTAAACACACGTAATAAGCTAAGATAATGAGTTAACATCATTATCTGGAGATTTGGGGTAGAAATTCCACTATTTTCCACCTCTTTTTTGCTTTTTTCCTCTTTCTTTTCTAACTTTTCTTTTCTTGTCTCTATTTAAATGTTCCTGCCTGTATATCGTCACTTTCTCATGCTAAGGGATTAAATCCCTTAGCAAGCCGACATTGTTATTTTTTTAAATAAATTCGCTGCGACGAATAAAATTAAAATAGAACTCTAGAGAAGTCGAAATGATCCCAAATCTTTCAAGTAAGTTATAACAAATATATGTAACATACTCGCGAAGACGGATCTCAAATCGGAGTTCCAAAACTCAAGATGCAAATTTAAAGGAAAAAGGTCAAATTATTTAACTTTCGGCATTTTAGCGGAAACTAGCCGAACAACATCGAAATTTTACTTTCGAAAAAATACAAAAGTCACAAATAATCATACGAACCTAACGGCACTTTCAGATTTCGAATCGGAGCTCATTCGCCAAAACCGAGCTCAAAAATCTCTTTTTTATATTTATCGACAATAAAAACTGAAACCTTCTTCCGATGCCTACCAAACGAGGTCTGATTTAGCTCAAATTTTACAGACAGGTCCTAATGGACCTTACGAATATTTTAAAACTATCGGCACGCCAATCGGAGTCCTAACTTCCGAAACGACTGACCGAGGTCGTTTCATTCTCCTCCACTTAGACTCTCGTTCATCCTCGAACGAGCAAGAGTCTAAAGTAGATTTCACACCTCTAATGAGTATGCTTACACCAATTTTTCAATGACATTTACTACGAAACCAAAATCATATACAATGATAAGAACTTTTAGGCTTTAACGACTAAGATCGAACCTGAATCGTCGAAGAGGTAAGGATGCCTCTCACGCATACTGGACTCAAGCTCTCAAGTGTCCTCCTCACGAGGATGATTATTCCATCGCACTCGAACCATCGGAATCTGCTTCGAACGAAGTTTCCGGACATCACGCACAACTATAGCAACTGGGAACTCCTCGTAGGCCAGATTCACATCTAGCTGAGCAGGGTCTAATTCGATCTCTTCGGAAGGATCTCGGATACACTTCCGGAGCATCGATACATGGAAAACTGGGTGAACTGGCATAGAAGCTGGCAAGTCAAGCCGATAAGCTACCTTACTAATACGCTTCTCGATACGGAAAGGGCCAATGAACCTGGGACAAAGCTTTCCTTCCCTACCAAATCTTTTTACACCTCGCATCGGTGACACTTTCAGAAATACCATGTCCCCGACCTTGAACTCTAACTCTCGGCTCCTTCGGTTCGAATATGAAATCTGCATACTCTGGGGGGTCCGTAAACGATCCTGAATAACACGAACAACATCAAGAGTCTGACGAACCATATCTGAACTCATCACCTCGACATCTCGAGACTCAAACTAGCCAATAGGAAAATGACATCGACGACCATATAAGGCCTCAGATGGAGCCATCTGAATGGAAGACTGGTAGCTATTATTATAGGAGAACTCTGCTAAAGCTAAATGATCATCCCAGTAACCCCCGAAGTCCAATGCACAAGCTCTCAGCATGTCCTCTAAAATTTGAATAACCCGCTCGGACTGACCATCAGTCTGAGGATGGAATGCTGTGTAAGCTGCACCTGGGTCCCCAACTCTCTCTGAATAGACTGCCAGAACTGAGAAGTGAACTAGAAACCACGATCTGAGATAATGGATACAGGAGTACCATGCAGCCTAACCACCTGCTCAATGAAAATCTGAGCCAATCTCTGAGCTGAATCAGTAGTCTTTACAGGGATAAAGTGAGCTGATTTAGTCAGTTTGTCGACAATGACCAAGACTGAATCGTGGCGCTGCAGGGTCTTTGGCAGACCAACTATAAAATCCATTGTGATGTGCTCCCACTTCCACTCGGGAATGGGCAATGCCTGGGCTAACCCTGCTGGTCTCCATTGCTCGAACTTAACCTGCTGACAGTTCAAGCAACGAGATACATAATCAAATACATCTCTCTTCATCCTCTTCCGCCAGTATAGCTCTCGGAGGTCCTGATACATTTTTGCAATACCAGGATGAATGGAATAATGCGAGCTATGAGCTTTACCGAGCACTGACTGCCTCAAATCCCTAATATTAGGAACACAGAGTCGATTATTAAACCGAAGAATTCCATCTGAATCAAGCTCGAAGGAGGGAACTCCTCCACTTAGGACGTGACCACGCAACTCCTACAGATGAGGATCCTCGAACTGTCTTCCCTTAATCTGATTGACTAAGGAAGATTGAGTTGCAATACACGCTAAGACTCGACTGGAGTCTGGGAGAAGAAATCTCACGCCAGAGTCGCCAAGGGACTGCAATTCTTGGGCCAATGGTCTCATATCAGCATAAAGAAAAGCCATGTTGCCCATGGACTCCCTGCTCAAAGCATCTGCTACCACGTTCGCCTTCCTAGGATGATAGCTGATAGTGAGATCATAATCTTTAATCAATTCAAGCCACCTCCGCTGACGGCCGTTAAGATCTTTCTGAGAAAAAAGATACTGCAGACTTTTATGATCCGTATACAGCTCACAAGGCTCGCCATAAAGATAATGCCTCCATATCTTCAAAGCAAAGACCACAGCTGCCAATTCTAAATAGTGAGTCGAATAATTCTTCTCACTCGGCTTCAATTGTCTGGAAGCATAAGCAATTACCTTCCCGTTCTGCATAAGAACACAACCAAGGCCCACACGAGATGCATCACAATAAACTACGAATCCACCGATGCTCGAAGGAAGGGATAACACTGGAGCTGAAGTCAATAAGGCCTTAAGCTTCTGAAAGCTGGCCTCACACTCATCGGACCATCGAATCTGAACCGCCTTCTGCGTCAAGCGAGTCAGGGGAGCTGCAATAGTAGAGAACTTTTCCACAAACCTCCGATAATAACCTGCCAATCCAAGGAAGTTGCGAATCTCAGTCGGAGTGGTAGGATGAGGCCATTTCTGCACTGCTTCAATCTTCTTTGGATCAACCTTGATACCCTTACTAGATACCACGTGACCCAAAAATGCCACAGAATCAAGCCAAAACTCACATTTCGAGAACTTGGCATACAGCTTACGATCACGGAGGGTCTGAAGAACCACCCCCAGATGATAATCATGCTCCTCGCGGCTACAAGAATAAATAAGACTATCATCAATGAAGACAATGACAAAGGAATCAAGGAATGGCTTAAACACCCGGTTCATGAGATCCATAAAGGCTGCAGGGGCATTAGTCAGCCCAAAAGACATAACTAGGAACTCATAATGGCCGTAACGAGTCCTAAAAGCAGACTTCGAGATATCTGACTCGTGAATCTTTAGCTGATGATAACCAGATCGCAGATCGATCTTAGAAAATAATCTGGCACCCTGCAACTGATCAAAAAAATTATCAATGCGATGCAACGGGTACTTGTTCTTGATGGTGACCTTATTTAGCTGACGATAATCAATACACATCCGCATAGTCCCATCTTTCTTTTTCACGAATAGAACAGAAGCACCCCACGGAGAAATAGCCTAATGAACCCCTTATCAAGCAAATCTTGCAACTGCTCCTTCAGCTCCTTCAACTCTGATGGGGCCATGCGATAAGGAGGGATAGAAATAGGCTGAGTCCCTGGCACTATATCAATGCCAAACTCGATCTCTCGATCAGGAGGATGTCCTGGCAAATTATTTGGAAACACGTCAGGGAACTTCTTAACGACAGGAATAGAATCAAGAGATGGAATCTCCACAGTGGTATCTCGAACCATGGCAAGATACACTGAACACCCTTTATCCATCATCCGCTTTGCCTTCAGGAAAGAAATAACATGCCCCCTGGGTGGCAAATAAGAGCCCTCCCACACCACCGGTGCTGAACAAGGAAGAGACAACTGAAGAAACTTGGCATGACAATCTAACGTGGCATGACACGACGCCAACCGATCCATGCCAATAATAACATCAAAATCAACCATATCTAGGATTAGAAGATTTACTAGTGTCTCACGACCCCCCATAAAGATATGGTACAAGCTGGATAAACTCGATTCACAATGATAATGTCTCCAATAGGAGTAGAAACACAGAATGGATCACGAAGATGCATATAATCAACATGAAAGTCCGAAGCAAAATAAGGAGATACATATGAATATTTAGACCCCGGATCCACCAAAGAATATGCATCTCGACCACAAACAGATAAAATACCTGTAACAACAGCTCGGGATGCCTCGGCATCCTACATGGCCGGCAGTGCATATAGCTGTCTCTGCGACTGAGCTAAGCCGCTACCCTGACGACCCCCTCTAGAGGGACCACTAGGACCACACCCACGACCTCTACCGGGTGGTGGTGCACCTCTAACTAGCTGAGACCCTGGAGGGGCACCCTGAGGCTGCTGCTGCATAGGCGCTGGAAGGCGAGGGAAAGGGCAGTTACTACCCTGCTGATGGAGATAAGGGCAATCCTTCTTATGATGCCCCAGATCCTGAAAGATAAAGCACCCTAGAGAAAATCTACGCTGATCAAGCAGAGACTGATCTCGCGGGCGAAACCCAAACTGACCCTGAGAAGAAGTAGGCGCGTTCGGAGGACCACGTGCTGGAAACTAAGCTGGTCTGACAGGAGGCCTACTCTGCTGCTGATAACTCCTACCTCCATACGAGGTACTAGAATGCCCTGGACCACGAGATCTCTTACTCTCCCGCTCTAACTCCTCTATCTCCAATCTATAATAGGCCATATACCTCCTAGCAATATCGACAGCGACATCAAATAGAGTACCAGCCTCAATCTCACGAGCCATCTGGGACCGCAAATAAGGAGAAAGCCTATCAATAAAACGTCTGACCCTCTTAGAGGGCTCCTGCACGAGATCTGGAGCATAGCTGGACATCTCTGAAAATAAAAGCTCGTACTCCGTGACTGACAGGTTACCCTGTCCATCCTTTCAAACTGTCTCCTCTTCTCATCCTGCTGACTGCGAGGGAAAAACTTCTCCATGAATCGATGGGAGAAATCACTCTAGGTCAGCTTAGGTAAGCCCTGCCTAGCTGATTGGAGTGCGGTCCACCAAGCTAAAGCTGGACCCTCAAACTGGAAGGTAGTATAATCAACTCCACACTGCTCAAGATATCCAAGGCCCTCTAAGATACGCTGACATTGATCAAGAAACTGACGAGGCTTAAGCTTATCTGATTTCTGACCAGAGAACTTCGAAGGACTAAGTCGGGTAAAATAATGCAGCCTTGTCGGATCATCAAGTTGACCTGCTACCTGGACTGGCTGACCAGCCTGAACAATCGGAGGTATAACACCTGCTACCTCTGGAACATAACCACCTGGAACATGAGCTGCTGGGGCTACATGTAGAGCTAGAATGGGGGCTTCCTGAACCTGAGAACCAATATCTACCGCAGCCTGATGAGCTGCCTGAGGAATAGGAGCATCTACAGCAGCCTGAGGAATATGAGATCCCTGGGGTATCTGCGTCGCTAAGAATCTCATAAAAGCATCATGAAGTGCGGAGGGAACGAATAAGCCCTGCTCTCCCTGCCCAGCAAAAGCTGGCACTACCGGAAACTCTGCAGCAGGATCAACATGATCCACCATCCTCGCAGCCTGGGCAACTCTTCCTCTGCCTCGACCACGACCTCTACCGCGGCCAACACCACCACCTCGCGAAGCAGCAGGCATAGGGGCGACCGCTGGCTCCTCCGCCTCTCGCTGAACTTCGCACGTGTTCTCACCATTTACCGCAGAAAATTAAAAATATTTAACTTCAGATAAGAAGACTCACGCACGACAGGGAAAGAAAGAAATGAAACTGCCTAAATGCCACCATAGCCACTCGTAGATAGGTACCGACGGCTCCGCTCGATCCGCGAGACTCTATTAGATACTGTCATGATCTGGAAAGAATCTAAACCTGGCTCTGATACCAACTGACACGACCCGCATTTTTGGCTAGGCCGTGCGGGCACCCGGCCACCTTCCCTAGACCTGTCGGGCGAACCCTATATACAAAATCGATATAAACGGCGCAAAATTACCTTGAAAATAAAATTAAATATGACCTTAACAACATAAAATAACTCTCAAGGATAGACATATATACAAACTGTCTGGACAAAACAACTAACTACCCAGAATACACAGGTTTAAAGGTTTCCAGATCAGAGATCTAAGAAGGCCAAAAGATATACACACCTCCCGAAGGGAGCAAAAGTAAGGAAAACTGTAATATCTAAAGTTGGTGGCTGCAATGAACAGGATGGCTCACTGTAGACAGCTGAAAACGTACTACTCCTCAATCACGACGCGACTGGCTGGGTCCTGGAGCAGAATCTGCCGAATGAAAGGAAAACACAAGAACAAATAGGGGTGAGTCATAAGGACTCAATAAGTGGGGCAAACTAGCCACCTCAAAGAATAGGATAGCTAGCCAGGGAGAAGAAACAGATAAACCAAATTCCTCTTATTTAAATTATATAAAAAAACAGATCCAGATAATAACCGGAAACACGTATGAAACCATAAACTCAACCAGAAATACAAGCCAAAAACATATCAACAAATAAGCAATGCACATATAAGTAGAATAGTAGTCATGTACAGAAAATCTACACAATAGTATGAAATGAAATGGAATGAGATGAAATGAAATGAGATGAAATGAAATGAGATGCAAAGGGTCACATGTGCCAAATGAATGGAACGGAATCCTCCTGCTCCGAGGGCGGAATCCTCCTACCCTCAATATGATGCGATGGAGCGGAATCCTCATGCTCCGAGGGCGGAATCCTCCTACCCTCAATATGATGCAATGGAGCGAATCCTCCTGCTCCGAGGGTGGAATAATATGAAATGAAATGGAATGAGATGAAATGAAATGATATGAAATGAGATGAGATGCAAAGAGTCACATGTGCCAAATGAATGGAGCGGAATCCTCCTACCCAAAATATGATGCGATGGAGCGGAATCCTCCTGCTCCGAGGGAGGAATCCTCCTACCCTCAATATGATGCAATGGAGCGGAATCCTCCTAATCCGAGGGCGGAATCCTCCTACCCTAGATATGATGCGATGGAGCAGAATCCTCCTGCTCCGAGAGTGGAATCCTCCTACCCTCAATATGATGCAATGATAACCCTTCACCGGCGCGAGACTCTCATCGACTGCCGGGAAGTATATGTCAACTCACAACCAGAGTACAATGCTCAGATCCTCAATGCAATACCAACAACAGGACATAACATATAATATAGAATATAAATCCAAAGCTAAGGCGTAATGAGTACGCCTATCGGCAGCTACACACGTAAGTAACACGTGGTAGAAAATCCACGAGGCCAAGTGCCTCCAAAGAAATGGATATAAATATTTACCGTATTCCAAAGCTAGCCTTGCTACTCAACAACTGCTTTTTCCTTTGGATTAACCGCCAAACGATCCCGCTCTATTCAATAAGCAGAAAAATTATATCAAATAAAGCTAAAGGCTTCATTCCTTGTGTCTTAAGGCAATCCTGTTAGGAACCTGATACCCTATTCGCATACGCAATACGCAGGTCAGACCTATGTACAGGTTCAAAGTCCCTTAACCAAACCCTAAATAAATTACATTTATGTGTTGCCCATAACTCACTGAGTACGACTATATAATCATTTCCATCATCAGGGTCCAATTGACCCTTTAAACTATCAATTTAAGTCATTAGGGCGATGTTTAATATCCCTATTTTTACCGTAAAAATATATTCCAACACACGTAATAAGCTAAGATAATGAGTTAACATCATTACCTAGAGATTTAGGGTAGAAATTCCACTATTTTTCCACATCTTTTTCCCTTTTTTCCTCTTTCTTTTCTAACTTTTCTTTTCTTGTCTCTGTTTAAATGTTCCTGCCTGCCTGTATATCGTCACTTGCTCATGCTAAGGGATTAAATCCCTTAGCAAGCCGACATTGTTATATATATATATATATATATATATATATATATATATATATATATATATATATATATATATATATATATATATATATATATATATATATATATATATATATATATATTTATTTATTTATTTATTTTTAATAAATTCGCTACAACAATTAAAATTAAAATGGAATCCTAGAGAAGTCGAAATGATTCAAAATTTTCAAGTAAGCTATACAAAATATATGTAACATACTCGCGAAGACGGATCTCAAATCGGACTTCCGAAACTCAAGATGCGAATTTAAAGGAAAAATGTCAAATTATTTAACTTTCGGTATTTTAGCGGAAACTAGCCAAACAATATCAAAATTTACTTTCGAAAAATCAAAAAAGTCACAAATAATCATACGAACCTAACGGCGCTTTCAGATTTTTAATCGGAGCTCATTCGCAAAAACCGAGCTCAAAAATCTCTTTTTAATATTTATCGACAATAAAAGCTGAAACCTTCTTCTGATGCCTACCAAACGAGGTCTGATTTAGCTCAAATTTTACAGACAAGTCCTAATGGACCTTACAAATATTTTTAAATTATCGGCACACCAATCGGAATCCTAACTTCCGAAACGACTGACCGAGGTCGTTTCATCTAGTATGCCATGTAATAATATCAACATATCTAGTACTAGAAGAACATGCTATAATACATTGGTCCACATAATAGTCATAAGTATTACAATTCAACACAAAGCTATCATCATAAATATTTCCAGAACCATAAAAGACGTTGTCTAGAGTAATTCTCACTACATTACGACTAAAGATAAATAAAAACCTAAACTTTGAAGAATAGAGACAAAAATTCAATTTCATTGAATTTCCGGAGCATATAGGACGTTATGCAACATCATAGTTCGGCCACCACACAAGTCAATCGTGCAAGTGCCAATCCCTTTAACATCAACCTTTTTATTATTTCTTACATATATCCACCTTGATCTAGATGGAACTCAATAGTACTCCACAAACGCTTCTTGGTCATGGATGACATGGTCGGTGGTCCCTAAATGAATGATCCGCACATGATAAGATTCAGTTAATACAATTGTGCTAGACACAAATATAGCACTTTGAGGTTCGTTTAAAAATGGTACCTTTTTCGGCTCGGTACATTCACGAGCATAGTGTCCCGGTACTTGAAAATTGTAGCACTTCATCTTACTTTTGTTCTTTTCCTTGAAAAACTGCTTTCACTTTTTGGGGTTTGGTTGGTTTCTTTTTTGGAGGTTCCCTCTCCAATTTCCTTATCCTTCTTGTGTTTTTTCTAATTATTTTCACGCTAGAATCCTAAAAATTTTTACCATTTGATCCTCCCACATAAGCATTGGGTATAGCTTTAGCAGCTCATAGCCGCTCATGTTCAATCTCCATATGGCGGGCAACATCAGGAAAGGTTTTGATGCTGTCATTATGGGTAAAGTTAACCTTCACATGTTCCTAATTGTTGGGAAGAGACTGGATCACTGCCTGAACCACTTGCTCATCAGAGAGAACATGATCAAATTTTAAGTTGAGCAATAATTTTAAACATCGCCCATAGTTTTTGTTTGAAAGTATGATCATGACGCATCTTATAAGTGTCAAACTTGATAGTCAGTTGTGTGAGGCGACTCATAGTTGTTCCGTTTTATGTCTCTCTCAAATGTTCCGGCATGACATGATCATTATAGAACTATTTACATTCATGGATGAATTCATTCACAGCTGAGCTTACAAAGATTCCACGAGCCGTGACATATTTATTTTTCCAAGAATTATAAGCCTCAAGATCTCTTCTAAGTTAGACAGTGTTTCCCTCCTCTGGGCAACTAACAACATGGTTGATAGCTTCCTGATTAACATGCTCTAGCACATACCACATCTTACGGCTCCAAATATCATAATTTTTGTTGTTTAGTTTGTTTGTTCCAGTCAATAATGATACTTTGCAATGCCATTTTCTGTTATATGAAACATTTCTGCAAGTGTATTACTCGTCAGTTGCATATGTGATATACACAATTAGGAAAATCAATTAAAAATTATTAACTTTACACTTAGCATATAATCTAAAGAATACCATATTTCCAATCATCATCTATAACTAAATATTTAAATAATATTTTAAAACTATTTCTGAGTGTTAGAAATTTTGTAAAAGATTTTCAGTCTTTCATATTCATTAAGTCTCTACCTTTAAAACAAAGTTACATTACATGTAATTTAAGAGAAAACTAACATAAATATATTAAAAAAAATTTACATTAAGGAAAACTAAATCACATGTTCATATAGACATAATTTATGCCACTCAATTTCTAGTTTGTGAATGTACACCTCATATGTCATCCTTGGCCATGTCTCATGATAAATATCAATTAAAACTTGATATTTTGCTACAAAACATATATTTTATTATTAGTTACCTCACGTTTTGATGTTTTGAGAATAGTTTTAGTATGAATATTAGTATTTATGCTTATAGTCGGTGTTTGAATATGTAAGACTCAAGTGGCATGAAATATTGTTAAAGGTTGATGGTTTGGAGCAAAATGAAGTGAATTTATAGCGAAATCAACCAAGGAGGAGCATCAGAGTTAGGTGCCAAGACCGTGGATTAGCCATGAAAGGAATATGAAGACAAGAGGTTATGAGTCAACCATCTTAAGTTGGTTACAACAGAAGATTTGAAGAGATTTTCTTAAACTTTTATTATCTTTTGGCTGCTATGGATATTACCTTAACAATTTCTACTGTGTTTTCTAGTTTGAATATGAGTAGCTAAATTACTACTCTAGGATTTTGATGAACCCGTTATTGGATAGTTTTGAGTAACTCCAAAAGTGATTGATTCATGATTCTATTTGTTTGCTGGGTGTTGATTGAATTCAATATTTTAGGCCTACAAGTCTTTATGCTCTTTTTGCTTGAATGATATTGGAAAATACAGTTAGATTAGGGTCAGTCAAGTAACAATACGTTAGAATATGATAAGGATTGCTTAATCCGGTTTAGAATCATTATAGGGACATCGTAATTTGAATGTGGCATGTAAATGAATGGTTTCTAATGGTCCTAATTATTTTGGGAAAAAATAGTTCAGAAATGGTGTTGCTAGTAGTTAGGAAATCTAGTGAAGGATATTAAGTTCAAGACCAATAGAATAGTATCTAGCGCAAATTTGGAGTGAACTCTGGACTATCCCGACAACTGAGGGATTTATTATCCTTGGTATTTATTTATGTGCAAGTTCATTGGATTCTTGTCATTCATAATTTATTTATATTTTTTTTCAGTTAATTGTGTTTAAATTAATAGTTTATAACTGAAAACTTATGTAAAATTAATTTTACTATTGAACTTCGAATATTTTGCTATTAAATTTACTAGAACTTCATTGCTCTCTGTGGGATTCGACTTCGAATTAAAACTCGGATATATGCAACGACCGCTTAGTCTATTTCATAGGGCATAGTTTGGCATTACCAAATTTTGATGTCGTTGCCGGGGAGCAAATGGTGCATGTTTTTGTAGAGAAAAAAAATTGCTGAATATGTTATAGTTAAACAATCTTTCTTGTTCATTACTAACAATGATATTGGCAGTACATGTGTATGCCTAGGAAAGCCTCCAAAGCTGGAGAACTTCTTGAAGCTAATCAAGAGTAGGAGAAACTTTTCAGGGCATTAAGGCGAGCAAATAAGAACAAGCTACAACCTCTACAATAGGAAAAACTAATGTTTGAAATTGAGATGGAGGATGATCCAAATGCTATCAATATGAACAACAACAATCCAGTTATTACATTCATAACTCGGCTCAGATGGCAACTGAGAACTGAGAATTTGGCAATAGCTATTGTCATTCGACAGATAGCAGCATAGTATTCAGGTCACAAGTATTATGCTCAACTTGTTGCAGAACACATGGCAATTCGTGGGTTAGGAACATGAGAATCTACAATGACACCTCAAGAATTTCTCATCTATTTGTGTCACACAGAAGCAAGCCAATGTGACACCTGAGGTGATCAGGCTATTATTGTTCCCATTCTCTCTTACTGATGAAGCTAAAATGTGGTTGAACTCTTTATCTATCAACTCCATCATAACATCGGTGGAGATGGCTATGCAATTCTTAGCAAAGTTCTTCCTACAAAATAAGATAGCAAAGATGAGTGATGAAATTCTATAGTTCAGGCAACTGCCAATGGAGACCCTACAAGAGGCATGGGAGAGATTCAATAGCATGCTGGTAAAGTGCCCACATCATGGCATCCTAAGAAAAATGCTCAGGCAAAGGTTTTACATCGTACTGAATGATAATTTGAAGGATAATGTGAATTCTTCAGCTGGTGGAACATTTATGAGGAAGACTATTGCAGAAGCTCAGCAGTTATTGGATATTATGTCACAAAATTTAGGATGGTTGACCAGAGGCTTTCCTGTCATACCAGTTGTTCATTATGTAGCACTGGACCCGAACAATACTAATGCTGAAAACATTGCTATTTTAATGACATAGATGAGCCTTTTGATAAAGAAGATTGATGAGATGGGGGCAAAGAAAGTCCATATAGTTGACACCACTAATGGAGGTTTATGCACACCTTATGTTGTTGTATGTCCCACCAGTCTATGGTGAGTTTGCTCCACAGGTTTATAAGAGTTTTCTCCAAAGGTTATAATGAGTTTGATCCACTAGGAACATGAGGATGTGAACTATGTCAACAACTTTGATAGCTAGAGACATGGTATCAAAAAAATGTGGACAACTAACCCAACAGTTGTTGTGGAGACCTGCCCCACAACAAATACGGTATAATAATACAAGGAATGTGAGACTACAAGGTCAAATGTTTTCTTATAAAAGAAAATATGGGTACAATCAGCAAAAACAATAACAACAATTGGCCTATCCTTAGCAACCAAACGAAAATATGCAACAGCCACAACATGTAGCACAACAAGAGAGTAGCAACTTGTCTAATATCGAGAGCTTGTTGCAATAGAAAGTGGGTGACAAAGGTAAATAGAGCAAGCAATTTTGTACAACTCTACAACCATAAAGAATATTGAGACTCAACTTAGGCAAGTGTCAATGATATTCAATAATAGACATCAAGGAACTCTACTAGGTGATTGGCACCACCTGAATCTAGCTAGGCCGTGCGGGCATCCGACTACCTCTCCTAGACCCGTCGGGTAAATCTTATAAACTTAACTGAAGATTAATGATATGAAATCAACCATAAAAACTATAAACTTTACTTGAAAACTTTTTAAAATTAACTTAGTTGAACGAGAACAATAAAGACTAAATTGAAATAACACAAGATGGCCCATTGGGAAGTACATATCAAACTCACAACTGTTGTACAATACTCTTATGGTCAATGCAATGACAAATAAGTCAAGTTAACCTAATATACAATAGACAACCCGAAACTAAGGTATAGAAAGTATGCTTATCGGTATATACACACGTAAGAAAAACGTGGTAGAATATCCATAATGCCAAAGGTCGTCAATTAGATGAACACTATCACTTACCTCTAAGTCTTGGGTATATACAACTACTGAACAATCGTCTTTCCTTTCCGAAGCCTTCCAGAACTATCTCTCTGAGCCAAAGAAGTCCAATCGCACATATAAGTGCTCATAAAAGCTCTATTTTAAAAGGTATTTTTGGGACTCGCCTCTGGACGGGGCACTTGTAAAACACCATGAGACTCTCCGGCGGGGCTTAGATACGTGAGGCTTACACCTCAAGCGTCTGACGATGCGCTCATAGCCCACCCAACGCTCAATGCTCGGGGCTCGTCTTATAAAACTTATCCAGTGATCTGTCCAATTACCTAATTAAAATTGTTCACCCATAATTTTATTTAAAAATGAATGATACAAGTTATATTCCTCTATAGAAATTGAGTGTAGCTCAAATAACGATATATAATATTGCATGAGAATATGATGAGGATGAATATCATCTGTGTACTTAATCTGAAAATGCATAGTCGAGGTTCATGTCTTATTTCTATATCTCATAATTGTTAGACTTCAATTATTTTTTAATTTAGGAAATTTTACATTTATCAATGAAGAACTAATATTTTAAATTATAATAGTAATAAATTTTATTGTTTATTCACTCTTAATATTAACAATTTTTAATTTTTAATTATTTGAAAGTTAAAGTCTTATAGTTTATTTATATCTCATCAAAAATACAACTTTATTCAATTTCTTTTACTTGTAAAAATTGTTATATCTTCTTGTTTCTATAATCTTTCTTCTTATTTTTAACTTTCTTAATTTTTTTATGTATTTTTTATTTTTTTGGCTCATTATGCTATTTATTAATTTAAAATTAATTAAAAATATAAGATCCATGGGGCGGGCTTATGCCTCGCCCTGTTGTAAGTAAAACGCCTCGCCTTGTGCACCTGCCTTTTAAAACATTCTATAGAAGGAAGGTTTAACTGTTAGACAAAGAATAGATGGAAATTAATAAAGTACCCCTAGGCCGAACATAGCCAAAAACCCATAAATTATATATTTCTGGACTCCTCACAGAACCACGAATCCAATTATATCATTTGTTTTCATAATTAAGTTTAACTAGATTAAATTCTCCAATTTCACAATTTAGGGTTCTAACCCCCATTCCTGCAAGCAATCTTTAATAGAATTCAATCCCAAAATTATGAATTAATGATATTGGAAGATCAAAGGATGTTACATGATGAAATCTTACAATTTTCACTTAGATTTTGCCTGGGAACCGAGCTAAAATGAATGGAATTGAATTGGGAATAATTCTAGTTGACCAAGTCACTTTTACACCCTCTTAGACATGCTACAGAGTTGCTGGTGCTGCATTTTGGATCCAAATAGGACCTTACGAAGCCTGGAATGACCCCAAACTTTTCACGCAAGTTATAAAACACTTATGGAAGCTACTCGTGAAGACGAATCTCGAATCGAATCCCCAAAACTCAAGATGCGAACTAAACAGAAAGAGGTCAAATTTTCAACTTTCAGAATAATACCAAAAACTATTCGAACGACCTCGGATTTCACTTTTGAAAAGTTACATAGTAAGAAATTACCCTATGAACCTTACGACGCTTTCAGATTTTGAATTGGAGCTCATTGTTCAAATCGACTCAAAAACCTCTTTTAAGCTTTACCGACAACCGAAACTGAAACCTTCTTCCCTGACCTACCAAAGTATGTCTTATTCTGTTACGTTCAAACTTTGCAAACCAGTCATAATGGACCTTACGGAGCTTTTAAAACTATCGACCCGCTAATTAGAGCCGTAACTCCTAAAACGACTAGTGACACTCAAGTATGGGTGTCAAACGGGTAGGGGTCTACCCGTCAAAACCCGGCCCCGGACTCATTAAAACCCGACCCCACCCGGACCCGCAAAAACCCGCACCCGGACCCGTAGACCCCCTAAAATACCCCTACCCGAACGGGTTCTTTTTTCCTTAACAAATACCCGTATCCGTTAAGACCCGTCAAAATTATGGGGTATTAATGGATATACCCGTACCCGTACCCGTTAAAATAAACTGAGTAATAAACTTGTACGTGGAGAGAAATGTATACACAAGTTTTCCACTCATGGTTTAATTTGTTTTGTGTCCATATTGTTAGTAGTGAAATATGTTCAAGAGAAACAAATTATTTATTTAATTTAAAAAATACTTTATATTCCATAATAAATCAACACTTTGAAGTTTGAATATATATTACTCTAATATGGTATAGAACTTCAACTATTAATTTCGATATATACCTCAGAAAATAAGCTACTTGGAGTCGGACAAAGTAATTATGGGATCGTATTTATTAGAAAATATAATTATTTAATTCACTACATAAAATATTTTGAATTACATGTCGTCGCATACAACTAATTGCTTTCTAACAGAAAGCATAATTCCTTGGAAGGTGGCCTTTGACAGTTGGAGACTCGCACTAAGGACTTTAGCCCGTTGAAATGGTGGAAGGAGAATGAAAAGCAATATCTGATTCTTGGAGCAATGGCCCGAGATGTTTTAGCTGTACCAGTTTCAACAGTTGCATCAGAAAGTGCATTTAGCCAAGGAAGACAAATGATAGGTGATACCCGCCACTCTTTGGGTAATAATGCTTTGGACGTTCTAGTTTGTTTACGAGACTGGATTAGATCGGAGCGAAGAAATCAAGCAATTGAAGACTCACTAGAACAAGATGATAACCTTGAAGAAATTCTCTTAAGTGATCAAGCACCATCAATGGCACCTACACCGGAGCATGATGGAAATGACATGGAAGAAATTACACAAAGAATTAGGCATATTTAAATTTGTAATTTGAATTTTCATTATAGTTTTGATGTTGCACTTTTTAAATTTGGAAGTTTAATATTTAAGACTTTAATAGTTCAAGTATCTTAAATAAAGTAACTCTTTGAGTTTTTCCTATTGATCTTTTTTTTAATTTGTTTTAAGTATTTAAAATAATATTATTAAAAAATAAAATTATAACCCGTAGCCAAACCCGATTTGTTAAGACCCGACCCGTACCCCTACCCGCTAAGACCCGAACCCGCACGGATTTTTTTTTCTAGCCGAAACCCGTATCCGTTAAAAACCCGTAATTTAAACCCGTACCCAGAACCTGCGGGGTTACAATTTTACAACCCGAACTCGGACCCGTATACCCGTTTGACACCCATACACTCAAGTCAATCCAAAAAATACTGGTAATTCTTATATCATGGTGGTAAGCTTAAGAAATAGGCGAGACCTTGACCTGGAGCAGTAGATAGGGTACACTAAAAGAGTGAAAGCTCGACCCTAGGTAGCGGATGATGAACAAATTAATCAAGCTAATATGACAGATGTAGTAGTCAGGCAGACATGCCGACACTGACAAGGTGATTGAGAAAGATCCTGAAAGAGTGGCCGAAAAAGAGGTAGAAAAAGTAGCTGAGCCAGTTGTAGAGAAGTTAAATGCAAAGAAAAGGCCTCCTCCACCATATCCTCAGCAGTTCGCAAAGCACAAAATGGAAGGTCAATTCAACTAATTCATGGAGATGCTCAAACAGCTTCAGTTGAATATTTCATTGGTTGATGCACTCAAGGCCTAGAAATTGAACAATCATTAATTTTAGAACGGATCAATAAAGATATGCTGTCATTAAAACTGGAACAGAGGGGTAAGACATATATTAGTGGTGACAACGTTGCATGATGGTGTAAATGAAGACACAAAAAATAGGTAGGTTCGTGCCATTAATACAACCTCTTGTTCATCCGTGTTCTCAATTGTTTCTTCAAGAAATGAGTACCACCACCAATGATGGACCCAGGTAACAAAAATATGATACATTTATCACATGTGAAGGTGATTCAACAACAAATATTGAGATAATTTTTTCACAAGTACTCTTTTTATGTGAGATATTTTAAATTTGATAGTCAAATAAATTTTTCTTTGACCGCAATTTTTCATATACCTTTTAAATATTTTTTTATTTCTAATTATAGTACCTGATAGTATTACTTTCTATGTAATTCTAAATATTTAAACTGTATTTTCAGAAACTAAAATATTCCATCATGATTAAAAAAGAAGTTTACTTTGGAAATCCGAATTCTGCCAAAGGAAATTTGATTGAACCTTTACTAATAGGTCCCGCCACTCGGTCTACCACATGATTAGGATGGAACATGAAAAATCGTTATCAAGTGTGCTGTGTGCTGGTGTGGGGAATATTTGCAGATGAGCAAGTAATTCGCTAATATCTTACTTAGCTGTAAAGAAAAAAGATGTCAGTCCTCCGTTCCCTCTTTAGTGCTACCAAGTTTTTAAAAGACTATGGATTCATTCGACAATCTTTTCAATAACATATGTTAAATAATTATAATATCCAACTTCTTCTCGATTTTTCAACGTGAGAAAGAAAGACGAGATATATGCTCTTTCAGAGTGGTTGATTTCTTGGATTTGCCTTTTCAGGTCAACTTTTTAAATGAGAACTTCTCTTGCTTGCTTGATGGGATTCTACTGATATACAAAAAGAAGTCCACAAGAAACGGTGGAAAAAAGATTCCATTACATCCATTTTTGAAACAGTAGAAAACACTATAATTATACTTCGACAATAAGACAAACATTAGTATGATGCAACCGATCGAACAATCAATTATTGAATTTGATTAGTAACACAACTCTGCGATAATTAAAAATTCATCACTTGCTTTGAATGAAAGAAGCAAAGCGTTTTATGAGATCTCTAGCTTTCTCAGATTCAGGATTATCCATAAAAAAACAATGCCCTTCTCCTTCAACCTCAAAAAACTCTAAGTCTCCATTCCATCCACTTTTCTTAACACCTTCAACAAATTGCATTTCCATTTCTCTTGGAACCAATTCATCTTTCTCACAAATACACATAAACAACTTGGAACATCCTAGCCCTGATAAGCTAGGAGCCATTTTACAAAGCGGATTGACCATTGGACAATCAAGTGGATCGGGAGATAATCCAAGTTCCGTTTTTGGAGAAATGACTTCGACCCATAACTTGTAACCCAATAAATTCTCCACATCAACATTTTCATGTGGGATTAAGAAATATGGACAAGCAAGAATAGAACCATTTATTTTAACACCACCATTTAAACATTCTCTACCAGCTCTCATTGCCATGTTGAAAACTATATTAGCTCCACCACTTTCCCCAAATATAAACACCCTACTAAAATCACCATAGCTTGTTAACCATGTATCGTTGCTACCAGCGACCCATTGAAGGGCAGTCCAAGAATCTTCATAAACAGTTGACAAATTATTTTCTGGTGCTAATCTGTAATCAACAGATACAACAATGCAATTGGATTCAGAAACCAAGTGATTCAAAAAATGGTGACTCTTGTTGAAGTATGCTGATCCAAGAACAAGTCCACCACCATGGTAAAACACTATGATTGAGATTTTTCGGTCAGTGGTTGGGTTTTTAGGTAAGTAAAGCCTAGCAGAAACATGAGATGAGATTGTGACATCCTTAGAGGAAACACCAGTTTCTGGATCTTCTGGTGATGGTGGAACGTAGAACACGTTATGTAAGTGGTAGAAACGTTCAACACGACCATTTTTGTACACTCGAAAATGGGGATAGAGATCAGTGATAACATCATTATCTTCACTAGCCATGGAAGAAGAAGGACCACAAGAATATATAAAATGCACAATAAGATGACACCAAGATACTTTGCACTATTAACTAAATTCAGAAAAGGAAAGAAGCCATCTATTTATAGTGAGGGAAGCCCTTTTCTGCTACTTTCTCGGGTCTCAACTATTAGTTGTTGTAGCAAATTGAACTTAGAGTAGAATACTTGACCTATTAGATAAACAAAAAATAATAATAATAATAATAATAATAATAATAATAATTACTTTTTATCTTTTGGTAACTTATCCTCACCTTTTAATTAGTAGAGTCATAAATAATAAGAATAATCTTATCATTAAACTTTGTCTAGCCAAATATTCTTATAATCAAGATTAGTGTATCTCAGCTGGTGTGAAAAAAATCTTAAATCTCAGTCGTAGAGTGGTAAATGAATTAGATTGTGAATGAATCATTGAGGTATTGGGTCAAAATAGTGTAACCTGGCCGATCAAAATGCTACACGCAACCATACATATCAAATTTATAAATAGGGAATTAAGTAAATATTAATGAACTTCAACTAATAGTTTAGTAAAATATACTAACTTTCAAATTTAGAGCCTGGGTCTTGTTGAACCGACTGAGTTACTTCTAACTATTTGTATCGCTTTAGTTCATTTTGACTCTAGCAAATTTTAAATGGAGGTTTACAAAAATACCTATCAAATGTAAAATATTTATCCACCCGTATGCATAAGTTTCATATTTACGAGTTCTATCCATAAACTATTTACACCCCTTACCCATTCAGATTTGTATTATGCAGTATAACATAAAGGTATACACTTATACAGTTATAATGGATAAGTTGGGTAAATAGTTTTAATTTTATGGGTAGTGTAATTTTTTATGGATATGGTGGGTAAATACTCTAGATTTCATTGGTACATAGTGTGAACACCCAATTTTAAATTCATGATCAATTTATTAATTTAACCCGATTCGGTCCGCACATCTACCACCTCGAGGGTAGACCTATGATGATGAGCCCCATTCAATTCCATTTATTTAGATGCCCAATTTCAAAATATAGCATGGTCCCTGTTTTGCTTTCTTATGTTTTGACTTTATTTTCATCTCTGCCTAATTTATTTTCTAGAAGATCCAATTTCGGTGTGAACATAGACTCCAAATTTATGTGTGACCTTCATTCTCTCGGCGATTTTACAATTTTCGTCCTCTTTCATTTGTACTACTTGAATTTTACTTGCACATCTTACTTGAGGTTCGTGTTTCGGTCTTGGATAGACCGGGGTTCG
Source organism: Petunia x hybrida (assembly GCA_037355625.1). Taxonomy (NCBI): domain Eukaryota; kingdom Viridiplantae; phylum Streptophyta; class Magnoliopsida; order Solanales; family Solanaceae; genus Petunia; species Petunia x hybrida. The sequence continues at coordinate 9,858,387 of JBBBVM010000002.1, forward strand.
AGTAACCTTAAAATGATTATCAATTACAGAGAAATGAATCCAAGATCATTAATAATTTATATGATAAAAGGACTTTATACAGGTTTGGCACATTTTATATACTCATTTTTAAGTTAATTTTTTACTACTGTTACCTACATAAGAGTTATAAAAAACATATAAAAACAAAATACATAGATAGACACTCAGGCGTTAGGCCCCAAATCCCACTTTACACTTGAACTTTTTGACTTACTATATAGGCACTTTATATTGAAGAGCAGTATGTAGAGAAGAATTAGCTGAAAGACCCTCAAAGTGTTGAATAAAAAGTTTAACCTTTTTATTTCTTTTTGACTTATTTTTGGAGAGAGAAAAATTTAAGTGGGTTTAAGTGGGGACCTAGGGTTGGATTAGTATTCTTAGAAACTTGTGGGTGCAAAACAATAATTCCTTAGGATGCAAAATATAAAAAACTTGTGAACTCTTTTGAAATAAAAAAAAGTACCCGGGTAATTTAAAACATAACGGATACTACATCTACTCTATTTGGTTGATCATACACTACATCGTGCCGTTCCAATTTTCTCTCTCAACTTCTCCTATTTTCTCTCTATCAACTGCCTGCACGACTTCATAACTGCTGTGAGTGTCTCGTTTGAGTTATTTAAAGGATCTCTGTGGGTTCAAAGCACATTATCGACCAAGAGCATAAACAGGTACGCACTCGATTTTGTTAGGGTTTTTATTTGAAATTTAACTACTGTATTTTCTTTGATTAATGGCTATTTTGCATCTTTACATCGAGATTTCGGGTAATGGATTTTGTTATTTTACCGTTTTATACGCAATTTTCGATTTAGGATTTTGGTTTAATTTTTGAGGGTTTTTTCTTTAACTTTCGTAGTAAAAATGTGGTTTGTGTAGGTGTAATTTTTGGGGGTTTTTTTCTTTAACTTTCGTTGTAAAAATGTGGTTTGTTTAGGTATTTAAATGCCTAGGGTAAAGCATGCCGTTCCGAAAGGAAAAGGTCCGCGAACTTGGGAAGAGCGTAGAGCGGAGCTTTTAGAAAAGAAGAGAGCTAAGGAAAAAAATATACGTACGCGTAGGTGGTCCATGCGTAAATCAGCGCAAGAAGCTTGGGTGTCTGCGAACATCCCCAAAGATTTTGTCAAATGTAAAAGAAGAAGGGTAGAGGAACATGATGATAGTGATGCGACAACCACCGATAAAGATGTTGGTGGAGGTCAAACAGAGGTGGGTGACAACTCAGAGTACCTGAGTTCAAAAGGAGCATCTGCTGGTACCTTTGATCAGATAGACAGATTTCAAGATGAGTTTGAGGCTGAAGATGGAGTTGGTAGTGGTGCTGTTGCAGCAAAAAGAAAAGGAAAGACTGTTGTTATTGATGATGATGAGGATGAGGATGATTCTGGGGAGGCAAGTAGGAAGAGTGCTGGTGCAGGGGATGAAGAGGAGGATCAGGCTGGTGCAATGGATGATGGAGTTGATAAAGGGGTTGATAGGGATAATGCTAGTGCTGGAAAAAAAAACAAAGAGGGAGATGAGGAAGAAGAGGATGAAGATGATGAAGAGGATGTGCATCCTCTTGACAGATTGAGTATTCCAAAGAAGGTGATTGACATTGATATCAGTAGCTTTAGGTTCAAAACCTAGTTGTCAAGGTTTGAATCATTTAATGCAACGATCTCTGTGAGATCTTTAGTGAAAAAGTTTTATGACTTCAAGACCAAGTTGGCCAAATTGGGGCTTGAAAAGATGTTTAGGAGATCATTTTTTGGGGATTTCTTAAGCCTATCTGAGAGTTGGACCTTCAATGGTCAGCTGGTGCACTCAGTGCTTTTGAGGACTATTAGGCAGTCCAAGAAAAAGCATGAGATGTGGTTCTTAATAGATGGTAAGCCAGTCTGTTTTGGCTTGAGGGAGTTCTACTTGATGACTGGCTTAAGTTGTTGTCAAGAGCCAGATACCAAATTGAAGGCCAAGTTCCTGGCAAGTGGTGAAGGATTTCTGGAGAAGGTCTGTGGTGGTGGGGAAGTGAGGGCAGAAAATCTGCTGTACTTGATGGATTAGAAACACTTCTCTAAGGAAGAAAAGCTAAAGTTGGCTCTTCTGTGGTTCCTCCATACTGTTTTGATGGCCAGGGACAAAACAAAAAATATTGAGAAATGGTGGATCCAATGTGTGGATAACCTAGACTTTTTCAGCAAATACCCCTGGGGTAGGCTTTGTTATGACTTGACAGTGGACTACTTCTACAATAAAGTGGATTTTGCAAAGACCCATCGACAGCATGTAGAGGGAAAAACTGCCGGTTATGCACTGTTTGGATTCCCATGGGCCTTCCTTGTAAGTATTATTATTTTATTTTCCAGTTTTATTAAGAATGATTGTGTGAAAACTTAAGTAATGTGACTGTGGCATTCATGACAGGCATGGATATATGAGGTTGTGCCCTTGGTTGGCCATAATGCTGGCAAATCTGAACAGTCCCCCTTGCCAATCCCAAGGATGCTGAGGTGGCAACAGACAAGAAGAAATTTGGGAGATGTTGATGCAGGCCATCAAGGAGCTAGACAGGTATGTACTAATTCAATTTATTAATTATGTTATCATTTAATGATTAATTAATTTATTAATTATTTTATTATTTGATGACAGGTTTTGCACCCTTTCTTGATCCCAATAGTGCAAGAAGTGGAGGGTTGCAAATAATTTGTCTCTCCTCATGCTAATGAGGTCGAGGATTCTGCACCGGACAGGGTAAGGGCTATGCTGGAGGGGGTCACTGACATTAAGTACATTGTGGAGGAGTATGCTGATAAAATGCACAAAAGTGAAAGCCAGGAAGATAGGGGTGATGATGTTTATGATGGTGATGATGCTGATGATGGTGATGATGCTGGTGCTGGTGATGGTGTTGATGGTGGTAGCAGGGGAACTTGCAGGCACTATGGGCATGTGCAAGGTGTGCTGTCAAGAATGCTGGAGGTGAGTGAGGAGATTTTAAAGTTGTTGAAAGAGAAAAAAGTGAACAGTGAAAGGAAAACAAAGTCCAGGAACTTGATGAAGAGGAAGCTGTTCAAGCAAAGGAAGATTGTCAAGAGAAAAAAGAAAGGTATCTATATTCATTTTAATGATAATTTGATTAATTTTATCAGTTTCTAAGTATTTCCTTTTAGTTGTAGTGAATGAAGGTAATAATGATGAAGAGAAGGATGAAGAGGTGAGAGAAAAAAATGCTGCAGTCGATGAAGAATAAGAGGTTTTCCATGATGCTCAAGTTCATGGAGCAGATGAAGAGATGAATGCAGATGCTGCAGTTGAAGAAGAAGCCAGAAATGAAGCTCAAGTTGATGGAGCAGATGAAGAGATGTCTGGAGAGCTGAATGAGAAAGATGCTGCAGTTGAAGAAGGAAAAAATGAAGCAGTGGATGGAGACAATGCAGAGATTGTTGAAGAAGCCAGAAATGAATAGATTGTTGAAGAAAATCGAGAGACACAAGCAGCATTGCAGGTGGATGAAGCTAATGTTGCTGTGAATGAAGTGCTTGCAAGTCTGAATGTTCAATTTCCTTCATAGAATATTGGAGCAGATAATATTTGATGGGTTCCAGTATTAATGATTGGTTTCGTGGTTTTGTATAAGTTGAATGTTGAACTAGTAGTTAATGACAGTAGTTGACAGTTAACTTTAAACTTGTTAAGGTATATTCTATTGATGACAGCCGTTGACAGTAGTATATTCTATTATGGTTAGTCATAGACAAGTGTATGGTGGCTGACCTTGTTTTTGGACATGAAGTGTGGGTTTATTAATGCAGGGCACTTGTTAGGAGAGAACTCATTTCATTCATTGTTCAATGTTTCAATTATGGTTTGCAACTAATAACATGTTTGTACTTATGTGCTCGCAGCTCAAACAATAATGAAGCTTTTATAACAAAAACAAAACAGTGCTTTCCCGACTACATTACAATATCGAAGCTTTTATACAAAAACAGCCAAACGATTGGCCATAAGTTTATACAAAAACAGCCAAACGATTGACCTTAAGTTTATACTGCGTCAAAATAATAATACACATATCCGGATTAATTACAAAATCTACACAGTGTCAAAATAATACACATAATAAAAGAAGCAAACTAATAGGAGATCCATTTAAAAACGGAGCAGATAACACAACCAGCAACCATCGACTTAATCAACATCTTCAGTCGATGACTCTTCTGCTCAGCTTCTTCCCTCTTCATCTCAGCTTCTTTCAGCTTTATTTCACCTTCCCTCAGCATGATCTTTAGAAAATTATTCTGCTCTTCACATTCACTCAGCAGTTGTCTCAGTAAAACACAATTGTCTTCAGTATCTTTAAGCTTTCTAACCAAGTTCCCAATCACATTCGATGCTGCTGCAGGCAGTGGTCCACCATCAAACCACCTAAAATAGTCGCACCCACATTTGACTGCATTATTTAACAAAACCCAAGAAAAAATCAGTACATTAACAATTAATTAAAAACAAAAATAGAACTATAATGTATGACTAACACACTTTTGGAGTTTTACAACTCCAGAATCTGTGGCCAGGGTTTGTAGTTGTGCGAGAGGTCCTCAGCTTCGTTCTTTTGCCACAAAAACAGATATCGGCTTCCGCTGCTATGTTGGAGCTGGACGAATCTTGACTCATGATATTCTTTGAGTTGTTTGATTTTTTAGCTGGTGAAAGCGAAGATTTTGAAGAATTGGGTGGGTTAGGTTTGATTTGTGAAATAGAAATTTTAATTTTTGGGGTTAAATAAGCTTTTATATATTTGGGGAATTATTTTAAAATATTGAAATTTATGTTTAAGGGAGGCGGGAAATTGGGGGAGATTGGGCACCGTTTGCCACTGAAATTTTTTGACTTTTGTCAAAGCCACGTGCCCTGGGGCGTGATGTGTTCCGTGTTTGGGTTTGGGGTTTGGGGTTTGGGGTTAGGGTTAGGGATAGCGATAATCGACATATGGTAGTCGATAATCAACTTTGTATCTTGAAAATTAACATATGAAATTTTTCTCGAATCCAAAAAAAGGTGATACTGTAATTATTCATTGAAATGTGTATAAATGATGTTAGAAATAAAATGCACTAACTTAATACATGCTTATACTTAAGTTATGTAGTATTTATCCCATCATTCATTGTGTAACAAGATATATGAGTAGCAATACTAGGCATTGCTTACCAAGAATTGACGTAATAGGCTTATGTATTGACGAGTTATACCCTTGTAGGCATCAATGAGTTGTTATAATGTATTAAAGTGGTCAATAATATTAGATGGGCACATTATACCATCACTTGTGGTGTAACAAGACATATGAGTCGTAATACTAAGGCATTGCTTAACAAGAATAGACATAGTAGGCTTATATATACATGAGCTTTACCCTTTTAGGCATCAATATGTTGTTTTAATGTATCAATGTGAGCTATAATACTCAAATGGGTTCCATATATCAACACATGAGTTGTAACAACACACATTAGTCGTAACACTAAGGCATTACTTAACAAGAATAGACATAGTATGCTTATATATACATGAGATTTCCCCTTTTAGGCATCAATATGTTGTTTTAATGTATCAATGTGAGCTATAATACTCAAATGGGTTCCATATATCAACACATGAGTTGTAACAACACACATTAGTCGTAACACGAAGGCATTACTTAACAAGAATAGACATAGTAGGCTTATATATACATGAGGTTTCCCCTTTTAGGCATCAATATGTTGTTTTAATGTATCAATGTGAGCTATAATACTCAAATGGGTTCCATATATCAACACATGAGTTGTAACAACACACATTAGTCGTAACACTAAGGCATTACTTAACAAGAATAGACATAGTAGGCTTATATATACATGAGATTTCCCTTTTAGGCATCAATATGTTGTTTTAATGTATCAATGTGAGCTATAGTACTCAAATGGGTTCCATATATCAACACATGAGTTGTAACAACATACATTAGTCATGGTTTTTTTGATTTTATGTGAAATTACACTAGGTCGGTAATCAACCCTTTCGTGGTTGAGTTGGTTAATAGTCGATTAAGACCTATGTGCAGTCGATTTGTTGATTTGGTTAATAGTCGATTACCTTTGTCCAGTCAAGTCCCGACTATTCATTTTTCAGATACGTTTCCCTTTTTCTATTAATTAAATATTATCGTAATTTATTATTTTACTTTTATCTTTTTCTGTTTATATTTTTGTTTTTGCTCATTTTTTTTATTATTTCCATTTTTGTGAACCTATCTATCGATTTATCTACTTGGTGTTGGTTGATTATACACCAAAATGGAGTATGGACAGTTCATCAAGAATATGCAAAAAAATGGGGGAGCGAAAAATTGAACGAGAAATTAAAAGAACCATTTCCAATAACAATAATAATAATAATGCTCAGGGAGCTTTTTCATTTATAATAATTTTTAAGAAAAGAGCAATCATAATGAAAACCCATTTCTTTTTACATTTAAAAATTAAAAAAAAACTAATTATTACGAGGGGAGGGGGGAGGGGTTATGTAGTTGTCCAGATCCTCTCCTGCTCGTTCCATGAGCACCCTCAACATCCTAGCAGTACGGCGGATGTTCATCTCATGCCTCCTACGATCATCACACAGGAGGCGGATAAGCCTGTCTATGTCAGCACGAATCAGCAGCACCTCTAGTTCGTTGTTCCTGAGAGTTAGAATTCCTCCATTGCCATTGTTGTTGTTGTTGTTACTTGCAGTGCCTAGAGCTCTTGCCATTATAAGATGAGAGTGATTCTTGAGTTGTGTTGTGGATTGTTGGATCTAATACCTCTATTTATAGTCTCCAAATCGATGCAACCTTTGGTGTTCCCAGAAAAGTGTCATCGTTTCAAGTGGCAATTATGAACAGCCACTTCGTTTAACCCAATTCCGTCTGCTTTCAATGATGGGGCGCACGCTTGTATTAAATGCGTTCAATCACTTTATCAACTGCATTTGGTCAATTAATCTACGTTATTTTTTTCAATAATCAACCCATATAATGTCTATTAATCGAAAATGTAAATACTCAACTGGTTGTAAACATGTCCAGCATTTGGTGAACTCAAATAATAGTCATTTTTATAAAAGACTTAAAATAGAAATAAAATACATTAATGAAACTATTACAATCAGTTCAAATTGTTCCAACAAATAACACAGTACCAAATTAAGACAACCACATATAACACTACTTAAACACACCAAATTATCACAACTTAAGGTAATACAACAAATCAGAATTGCAAGGTTGATTATCAACCTCGTACCAAAGCAGGGCAGGTTGTCCTCTTATGGCCACTTCTCTTGCAGTTTGAATATCTATTTTTCCTCTTCCTTGAGAAAAATGTTTCACCAACTGAGGAAAAACGATTAATTCTCCTTCTACCCTTTTTGGGATCGACCATCGGCGAAAGAATTCTTCTATGAACTACCTCTGGAGGAACCATCCATTCTTGCTCTGGTGGCATTGGATAAACATTTTCTTCATACACACACATGTAAGTCTGAAGCCTATAAAATGGACGAGTGTAATGGTACGTGCTAGCACCATATTCATCTCCATACCTTATCCTTAACACTGCAAACGTATGCTTGCATGGTATCTTGTCCAGGTCAAACTCCCTGCATGTACACGTTCTGAAATGAAGATTGACAGTGTGGGATAGGCCATCTCCAACCACAGTGTACTTCAGTACTTCCACATTTCCGCCTGCATGATAAGCAATCAATTTGTTTCCTTCAAGCATATTTTGATTCAATTTGTTTCAGCACTGGGCACCAAAATGGTGTTGTGTTTCTTCATCTCCTCACGCCTCCCATTGAACTTGTCAGTAAACCTGCGAGTAATAGCATTGCACAGTCCCAGGATGGGGTATTCTCTCTCGTCCTTGAACATTGCGTTGAGGGACTCAGAAAGGTTTGTGGTCATTACATCGTACCTGTTTCCTGGAAAAAATGCTCTCGTCCACCTATGGAAGCCCACTTCATCCTTAAGACAAGCAGCTGCAGCAGGGCATTTTGACGCGAGCTGGTTAAAAGCATCGCTGAACACTTCAAAACGGTACGCCTTCGCAGTGGTGTAATAATCCTTCAAAAATGATCCACACTTGAACCTTACGCGCATGTTCTCAGTAAGGTGCTTGGTGCAACAGCCATGAGATGCTAAGGTATACACCTTTCTAATCCCATTTGCTAATGGCCTTGGTGCGATTGAAAATTAAGCACAGGTCCGGTGTATTGGGGACTACGTGAGCCAGCTGTTCAAAAAAGAATTGCTATGAGCTATCGCACTCCTTGTCTACCATACAGAAAGCCAATGGATAAATATGGTTCTCCGTGTCCTGCGCGACAGCCGTCAACAAAACACCGCCGCAGGTGGACGATAAATGTGTCCCATCGACTGATATCACCTTCCTCATATATGTAAACCCTCTAACCCAAGCTCCGTAAGCTACAAAAAAATACTTGAACCTCCCCTGTTCATCAACCCTTAACCCAGTCTTGCTGCCAGGATTTAGGCTTTCCAACACAAAACTGTACGCATCTAAAATTGCATAACTGTGCTCCGGACTGCCCCTAACTAAAGCCTTTGCAATTTCTCTTCCTTTCCAGCACTTCCAATAACATACCTTACTATTCAGTTTTTGATCCAAAGCGCTCTTGATATCTTTTGTCGTCAACCCTTTGCCTTCAATAAACCTGGTCTTGAAATATTCTCCGATGACATCCGCTGAAGCATGTGGATGATGGCTTGGTAGATGTTGCACCCCACATGTGTGCTCTTTAAAGTATTTGGTGATCACAAACCTGTTGGAATTAACATGCTTCATGGCGCGCACCATCCACCTACAGTGCGCTTCTACACACGCCACGACATACAGGGATTTAGTACTCTTCTTTGTTTTGAATGTGAACGGCTTCTTCATTGAACCCATCTTCAAAGCTACAACCAGGCTCTTCTTGGTATCGAAGGTTTTCCCAGTATGAAAACCTGTGCAATCATCAACCACATCACCCAAGTTGCTGCCTTGAGTGGGAGCAGATTCGGCAAAACAGTTGCTCCCATTTACAGCGGGTTCTCCAACCTCTGGATCTTCAATAGCATTTTCTTCTTCACTATCCATATCACCAGCAGTATCACCAACTCCAGCATCACTGCCATAATCACCCGTACTCTCACTGAATAGTGGTGGTCGTGGTGGTCTTGCAGAAGTAGCTGCAGCATTAGTGGCAGCATTTGAGCCTGCTTGAGAGCTCTCGGCAATAAATATCTTTAAAATAGGCCTGCTACCATTATTTCCAACATCGAGCATACAGATATGCAAATCATTATCATTTCTTATAAAAGAAGGAGCCACCTTACCCCTCGTAGGAGCAGCACTAAAAATATAGCTAATTGAAACCTCGCTGTGATGGCACGTTAAGTTGTCGCGATCGATTAATTGGTCAATTAACTGATCGTAGGTACATTCCAAATCTAATGCAATATGGATTGTTGCCTTTGTCCTAGATTGCCAATTCCAGCATTTTGGGGTCTCAATCCAGTCACCCATAAAGTCAGCACCTACTACTACGAAACCCCCCATCTACTTCAACGAAGACGATGATCAATAAAATGTGGTCGATGGTCGATGAAATAATGCAGTAGTTCTGCAACAATGGCGAACGAATAAAAAACAGCTTGAACTTCTTACCAGTTGAAGAAATGAAAGGATGTATGTGCAAAGACGGAAGCCCAGACCAATTCACCTCAGATTTCCATCCACATTACTCGCCTCGAGACGTTACAGCCGCAACAAGAAATTTCAAGAAAAACGGGTTCCAAAAGATAAAACAGTTATAGATCGGGATGATGCAGTTCTTGATGAGTGAAATGGAGCAAAAAACGAAGCTCAAACAGCCATTGAAGGCGCAGGTGGTTCTGGGCGGGAAAGCTTGGAGGGAAGAAGAAGGCAACTGGGGGTCTAGGGGTTTTGGTGGGAAGATTTAATTATTTTTTGCTATTTTAGGTAAATAATAATTGTTTATATAGTAGACCAAAGTGTAGTTTTGTAACTTGGGGGCTGGGGGTTTGAGACTTGAGAACTTGGGTAAGATCATTAGTGTTAAATGGTCATTAAGCAATTAAAGGGTTATACACCTAATTTTTAAGACTTGAGGGTTATTCCCTCTATTTCCTTCATTGCAGAGGTCTTTTAGCCAAGTCACCCTAGTATGTACCGCTCTCAATATGATGTGCCATAAAATTATGAAAACCAATTAAACTTCAGTCAGAAAGCCCCAGGTAATATTTGACAGGTGACTTGCAAGGTTAACTTATAAAGTGGATTCTAAGTCCCCACAAATAACCCTAGGTAATACTATTTGCAGGAAAATCCTATGTAATTAATTTTTACTGCCATACTGGAAAATCCCCATATAAAGTGTTTTCCCAATGAAAATCCATAGGTAAACTATATAATTTTCAAACGCTATTTCATATATATTTAATTTCAGAATTTTCATTTTTTGAAGGAACTAAGCTAAAAAAATTTGTGACTACGTAGGAGCGGCCTCAGTGATGGACAAGATGCGAAAGCATGGTTGTAGTGGTTCGACCATGTGAAAAAAAGAACCACGGATGCTCTAGTGATGAGGTGCGAGGAGTTAGCAGTATTGGGTCTACGGAAAGGTAGAGGTACTCCGAAAAAAATTGGGGCGAGGTGAGACGTAAAGACATGGCCCAGCTCCAGATCACCGAAGAGATGATTCTAGATAGGAAATGTCGAAGATTTGGTTAGAAGGTTAGACAGTAGTCGTACAATTTCTATCATATTAGCATTATTATTATATATAGTATTTCTATCTTGTTCTGCGTCTTCTATCTCTATTGAGTGTTTTGTTTACTTTGGTTATCATAGCTTTTATATTAGTATTTTTTTACCATAATACTTGTATCTTATTTTTTCCAAACATGTTTTCAAAATGTTTTTAGCCAAGGGTTTATCGAAAATAGCCTCTACACCTTGGTGGGGGTAAAGACTGCATATATTTCACCCTCCCCAAAACCCACCTATGCGATAACACAAGGTATATTATTGTTGTTGTTGTTGTAATCTGAAATTTCTTTGATTAAGTAATCATAACAATAAAAGTTAACTCATAACATTAATATGTCAGATATATACGCTCTAAATGGAAAATAATATCAAAGAAATAATGAGTTTGATTTCTATACCCAGATAATGCATGTGTGAAGAGGTTTTACAATATAAGTTCACCTAAACACTAAGATCTACCTAAAAAGTGGGACTAGTATGTCAAATCATGTGTAAGAAGAAAAACAACAAAAAAAAGTAGGATAAGTCTAGTACTCAATAGGGATGGCAGAATACAACCGAAAGAAAAAGAAAGCATTTATGGGTCAAATATAAATATCAATATTAAATCACTTTAACAAAACAAGCTTAACTATATAAAAAGATTGGTTCCAAAACAATTATTCAAATCAAGTACTTCTATCAATAAAAACAAGTAGCCATAAATATACAACATTAAGTCTGATCTCAAATGTATGCTGTGATGGTAGGATATCAGTCAAATCTCTTTGGAAATTCCATAACTACATGGCCAAGTCCACTCAAGAGAAACTCAACACAAATCTTTAGAATTCTCATAAATCCATACCAGGCATAAAGCCGTTACCATTCTCATCAAATCCATGATTAGAACATAAATGCTCAATAGCACCAAAGAAAGGTCAAAGAATCAAATATTGAATCAATAGCATCTCAACAAAAAGAATATGTGTCAACATGAACTAAAGAATAGCAAATGGGCATATGAAGTACACCTCTTGCCAGCTATGCATGAAAGAATCATACATAGAATCCCAATGTGGACAACTCCACCAAAAGGATAGAATCACTTATCTCGGACGAAAGCACATCAAATCAAAAGGTACAACCCATTCCCGAGTCAAAATTTATTTGTATAAAAAATTCTATAACATCATTTTTATAAGCGAACCCCATTTTGGTAGGTCTCAAAAATTGAATCTAATTATATAATAATATTTCCTATTTAGATATGAGTTAGGCATATGTAATTACCAAAATCAAACCTCAAATGGATAATCAAATCATTCATAAAACCTCTCTTTTGGTTTACCCCAAAAATCCCGAAATCCACATTCAATCTATTCATTCGATCTTGCCCAATTTGACCTAATCTAGCATGCCATATAAACATCTCTATTACTAAAAAAAATGTCATAACACGTCGGTCCACATAATAGTTATAAGTAGAAGGATTACATTTCAACACAACTGATAAGCCCCAAATCGAGCCAAGACACCTTTCCACCATGTATCAAGCTTTGAAGAGGCAAAGGATGCAAGGGCAAGAGCTTCGGAGATGATTCAAGCATGTTTAGGCAATGGAGCACCGGTGCTCCACCCCACAGGCAGCCAGGCGCTCCGCCCAGGCAAACCAGGCGCTCCGCCTGAGATACACTTGGCTCAGGCGCTCCGCCCAGCCCCCAGGCGGTCCGCCCAGCCCCCTCCACTGCTCAACTTTATGGGCGCTCCGCCCAAGAAACGGGCGCTCCGCCCAATTTGCTGAAGCACGGGATTTCAAGTTTAAAGTTACTATTTTGGCCTTGCATGGTCTTTTAGCTTAAAGCCTAGCTTGTGGGTATTATAGACCTTTTACTTAATGCCTAGAAACCTCTATAAATAGCTAGATAGCTTATTTTATTCCTTAGTCTATTTTGAATGATGGATTAACATTGTAAAGAGGGATCTCTTTGGGTTTATGGAAAAACCAACCTTTGATTGGGATTTGTGTGCTTCTAGTGGATTCTAGTTGGACAACGACCCCGCCCCGACCATTCTACTTGCGAGTCCTAGTTGGCTCGAGGGTAGTTGCCTAGCGTAGGTGTTCTTGACATTCTCTCGGGGTGTAACGGAACGAGTTCTCCGTTGCTACTTGAGATTATTGATCGAGTTACGTCTCGTTCTTTATCCTTTTACCTTTTCCGCATTTGATTCTTATCAGTTTGGTATCAGAGCAAGGTTCGGGTTTTGTTTCTACAAACCCCCGACCCTTGATTCTTTGTGCCTAGTATCTTCTTTTAGTTTTCTTGTTGTTGAAGTTATTGGAAAGAAGAAAGACACAAAAAAATAGAAAAGTGAAAAAATACAAAAATTGGTGTAACTTTGTGGTGTGATCGATTCGTGTTATGGGTGTTATAGAATCTTGATCCTTGTTGGAAACCCAACGTTTGGGTACCAAAATTGTTTGGATTGGATTGGATTGAAAAATTGAAACCCCAAATATTGTTAAACCCTCCCAAACCCTTGTTCTTAATGAATTTGATTGATTTTGGGTTGTGTATTTGTGGGGTTTTGGAATTGATTATTGGGGATTGATCTCTATTGAAAACCGAACAAATTGCAACAAGAAACGTGTGATTCGGAGTTCGGTAACATAGTTTTTGAAGAATCGAAACCCACCTTTGAACCTTGAAACCCATGTTGAAACCCCAAACTTGAAAACTTTGAATCTTGATTGAGCCTTATTTGTTGGTTGTTTGGGTGTGAAATTGATTGGGGTTTGAAGGTTGTATCAAGGAACAACTTTGGGTACCTTGAATTTGTGCAAAAAACGTTGAAATCGGACCAAATTTTGGCTTGAAATCGAGTAAAATCGGAGTTGGAAAAGCAGGGGCCTGACCCCCAGGCACCCCACCTAGACTTTGGGCGCCCCTCCTGACTTACTCTTGGTCCAGGCGCTCCGCCTGCCCAACCCCTACTGCCCCATTTTTCTTCAGGCGCTCCGCCCCACCCTTTGGGCGCTCCGCCTGACCTCTGAAGGTGTTGTTTGGGTAATTTTTCCTAGGTTTTCCTATTTCTTTGTTGCCTAACCTCTAATTAGTGCCTATCTAAGTAATATTTCTACTTAATTAGCACTAATCTTTCATTGCTTTTAGGTGAATTCGTGCCTTAGTTGGAGAGTAGAACTCCAAGAAGATCCGTAGAATCCTTTGACTAAAGTCCTTACTCTAAATTGCTTATCGTACATCGAGTCATATCAACTCCACTCACCCCGGAGTACACTTGACTTGTGCGTTGATTGATTGAGTTGAGGATTGTTTTCCAACTACTTGAAGCTTTAGTACTCAAGTCCGAGTGAAATATCCGCCACCACTAAACGAGTAAACCGAGTGCTATACACGTGAGGGTGTGTGTGAGGTGATTTCACTAATGTTTGTTCTTTTGTAGGTACAATGTCCACCGAAGGAGAAGAATTTGCTAATAGTGCCCTTGCTACTATCCTTGCCAAATTGGATAGTTTGAGCTTGAGGATTGAACCCATTGAGAGGAGGACCCCGAGTGTCCAAATTGAATCCGGAGAAGGCACAAGTCATAGCACGCCTATGACTCCCGGACACTTTACCGAGGTAACCAAAAGATATGAACAAAAGAAAGTTGAAGCTCTTCAAGAGTGTATGTTGGGCAATACCCAACCCGTGGGCAATCCCCACAACTTGGGCAATCCCCAAGGAAATGCTCCACTTCAAAGACCCGTTAGATTTGTTCCACCTCTTGAGCAAGTTGTTGAGGCTCAAGAAGAGGAGGAGGCCGAGTATGGTGATGAAGCCTATGGGTATGATGCTCCTTATCAACCTAGGAGGCAAATGACTTGGGAACGAAATGTGGATAGGGGTAGAGGCCGAGGTCGAGGGCCACCCATGGGATATTTTGGAGGGAATGTTAGGAGAGATTATGGTGTGTATGGTGACCCTTATGGAGGCCAACCGGAGCCTTACATTAGTGGTCGTGATCTTAACAATCTCAATAGTGTGAAGCTTAATCTTCCAATCTTTAAGGGAACTTGTGATCAGGAGGCATACATGGAATGGGTACTACTCATGGAGAGGGTATTTGACACAAATGAGATGACCGATGAGAAGAAAGGTACTTATGCTATTTCATCCTTGGAGTCTTATGCTTCTACTTGGTGGGAGTCCACAAAGAGGACAAGAAGGAGAGCGGGTGTGCATGTGAATGTGACTTGGAATGAGTTGAAGGACCTCATGAACACCAAGTATGTGACTCCTAGGTATCGTCAAGAGCAACTCAAGAAGCTTTATGATCTAAAGCAAGGTGTCAAGACGGTTCATGAGTACTATGATGAGTTTGAGAAGACCCGGATGGCATTGGATATGGAAACCGAGGAGGAAGAGCAAGCCATGATCCATTTCAAAATTGGCTTGAGCTATGGTATAGCTTCTCAATTGAGGTTGCATTCGTATCCTTCACTCCAAGATCTATTGGAAGCCGCTATTGAAGCCGAGCAATGGCTTAATGGAGAAAAGTCCAACCGTTACAAGAGTAGCAATCCTACTCCGGTGAGCCAACCAAAGGAGTGGAAGACTCCAAATGCAAAATTCTCAAGTGCAAGTGGTGCAAGTGCTAGCAAAGAAGTGAAGAGAACATATGAGAAGTCTACACCACCATTGGGAGGTAATTCTAAAACCCACTTGAGCAATTCTACTTCCACTTCTACTCAATGCTATAAGTGTAAGGGGTATGGCCATATTGCTAAAGATTGTCCTACAAAGAGAACCATGGTTGTGGTAGGCAATTTGGTGTATGAGCAAGAGAGTGAGCCCGAAGATGAGGAGGACGAGGAGATTGAGA
The DNA here is from genome assembly GCA_037355625.1 of Petunia x hybrida. Taxonomy (NCBI): domain Eukaryota; kingdom Viridiplantae; phylum Streptophyta; class Magnoliopsida; order Solanales; family Solanaceae; genus Petunia; species Petunia x hybrida. The sequence goes on from JBBBVM010000002.1 coordinate 9,874,148, forward strand.
TTGCTTGTGAGGAGGGTATAGAGGAAGGAGATGACCCTCAAATGTTCTTGATGGTTAGGAGGAGTTTGGGTACCGTTCTCATGGAAGAGGAGGTGGAGAATGATCAAAGGGGAGCGGCTAAAGCCAAATCGCCCATTGTACTTGAACCCGAGGCAAACAATCTTGTTGTCTTGCCAAAGCATGATGAAAATGAGAGTCACTCCACTTTAAATGAGAGAGAAAAGATAGAGAGAAGTGAGGGAGTGATCGGTGACAATCTAGGAGAGGAAAAAGGAGAGGAATTGAGGAGTGATGTGAGTGGATTGTCACCACCAACTACACTTGACCATGAGGTAAAATTGAGAAAGAAGAGAGGTGAGGGAAGAAAAATTGAGAGTGAGAGCACCCATCGTTCTAACAATTCTTCATCTTCTACTCTTTCTTGTGTTAGTTCTTATGTAGGTACAAATGAAGACAAGCCATTGGAGCCTCAACCATGTGCTTGGAAGGAAAGACAAGAGGAGGAAAATTCTCAATGTGAGCTTCATGAAGAAGGAGTTACACATGACACTTCAAGCCTTGAGAGCCTCAATGTAAGTGTTGCTCCACCTTTTCATGAATCTACTAGCTATTTGACTTGTGATGACTCAACACTAGTTGGTGCTTGTGTTGCATCTAGTGAATATGCCACTAGTGTAGAGTCTAAAAGTCAACTCGTGTGTGCTTGTGTGACATTAGTTGAGAGCCTTGCTATGCCACATCTTGATGTGAGCTCATTGTTCAATAAATCTCTCACTAGTGTAGACTTGATAGTTGACAATGATTGTGACCTTTGCTATGACACACCGCCAATCTTTGATGAAGGGGTAGATGAGATAGTTGATCATACCCTTGTTGATATGCTTCTATTTGGTGGGTCTAAGTGTTGTGGTGAGGGTTTTAGTGGCATTGAGGAGTCCAAATTGCATGAATTGGACAAAGTTGTCTATGATGACTCCTCAAATGAACCTAGTCTTGATAACTTGTCTATGCTTGATCATGATGTTGAGATGCATGTTTTTACATTTCCATTATCTGAAGATAATCTCATTGGTGGTAGCGAATTGTATGGGACTAGGGTTGATAGTAAGATGGAACCTCTATGGTGTGAAGGGTTTGACCCCTTAGGCAACCCATTGTGTGAGGATTTGAATGAGGTAAATGACTCTTTGAGTGACCATACTATTGCTTGTGTGGGTTATGATGAAGAAGAGGCCATTATCAATACCTTTCTTGATAGTTTGTCTTTTGAGACGGGTTGCTTAAGTGATGAAATGGGAGGTGAAAGGGAACCCCTTGGTGTGAGTAAGTGTGCTCTAAAGAAGGGGAGTGGAGTACTTGATGTTACTTGCATGATGGGTTATTTGACTCACTCCACTCCACATGTTGATCACACTTTGAGGAGGGATTGGTTTGTTGATCTTGAGCTTAAGGTTCAAGGGGATTTTGATAGCTTGATCTTGCATTTTCCATGTCCCCATGACCTATTTGTTCCTTATTGTGTTGCATGCATATCCTTATTGAACCAAGCACTTGATGATCTCATTGGAGATTTGGTATTTGTTCTTAACATTGATGCTTGGTTATATCACAAGAGTGTGTTTTCCACACTTCTTGCACTAACCTACTTTCAAAGTAGGAAATCTTGTGTTTGCTTGTCGTTCCTTGTAGGTTCTAAGCTCCATGTTAAGGCAAAGGAGACCTTGGAAGAAACCTATGTCAAAGTGACGATCAAGGGTTACAAGGGAGGACAACATTGGGCACCCCGAAGAGATGATGCCATGTACGTGAATGCATTGATTTCGAGGACGAAATCTTCTCAAGAAGGGGAGGATGATAAGCCCCAAATCGAGCCAAGACACCTTTCCACCATGTATCAAGCTTGGAAGAGGCAAAGGATGCAAGGACAAGAGCTTCGGAGATGATTCAAGCATGTTTAGGCAATGGAGCACCGGTGCTCCACCCCACAGGCAGCCAGGCGCTCCGTCCAGGCAAACCAGGCGCTCCGCCTGAGATACACTTGGTTCAGGCGCTCCGCCCAGCCCCCAGGCAGTCCGCCCAGCCCCCTCCACTGCTCAACTTTGTGGGCGCTCCGCCCGATTTGCTGAAGCACGGGATTTCAAGTTTAAAGTTACTATTTTGGCCTTGCATGGTCTTTTAGCTTAAAGCCTAGCTTGTGGGTATTATAGACCTTTTACTTAATGCCTAGAAACCTCTATAAATAGCTAGATAGCTTATTTTATTCCTTAGTCTATTTTGAATGATGAACTAACATTGTAAAGAGGGATCTCTTTGGGTTTATGGAAAAACCAACCTTTGATTGGGATTTGTGTGCTTCTAGTGGATTCTAGTTGGACAACGACCCCGCCCCGACCATTCTACTTGCGAGTCCTAGTTGGCTTCAGGGTAGTTGCCTAGCGTAGGTGTTCTTGACATTCTCTCGGGGTGTAACGGAATGAGTTCTCCGTTGCTACTTGAGATTATTGATCGAGTTATGTCTCGTTCTTTATCCTTTTACCTTTTCCGCGTTTGATTCTTATCAACAACAATATATTACTGTAGGTGACTATCTCTAGTGGTTTAGGATGAAGTTTTGCTACTGACTCTATCCTTTGAGAAGAAACCATCATAAAGATGTTCAAAATCATACAAGGTACTTTCTAGAGTAATTCTCTCAATATTGCGACTAAAGTTCAAGCATAAACCTAAAATTTGAAGAACAGATACATGATTTAAGTTCCGTCGAGTTTCCGGAGCATATAAGATGTCATGCAACATCAAAATTTAGCCACCATGCAAGTCAATCTTGCAAGTTCCAATCCTTAACTTAAACCTTCACATTATTTTCTACATATATCCACCTTGATTCCGATGGAACTCGACGGTATTCTACAAATGCTTCTTAATCACGGAACATGGTCGATGGCCCCTACACTACAAGAAATATGATTTTCTGCGGCGACTTTTGTGGCGACACATATTATTGTCACTAAATATAAGGTTTTAGTGGCGACCCAAAAAGGTTGCCACTAAATGTGTTTGTTTCAGTGGCGACTCTTCTAGTCGCCACAATAACTAACATATTAGTAGTGACAATACTTTGGTTGCCACAATATTTACTAACTTTTCTAGTAAGTTCCGGCTAAAAAAAGTATTTGTAGCGATTAAAAAACTGTCGCCACTAAAAATAGATTTAGTAGCGACTTCGTCGCAACTGTAAATGAAGCTTTTCTGTCAACCGTCTTGGATGCCACTAAATCTTTTGGTTTGTATAAATTAAAAATTTTATCAAATTTTTTTAATTGTGGTAAGGGTGTGTATGTTAGTTTGATCCTTTATTACTGCCGTTAAGGCCTTAAACCACATCTGATTCAAATCTATCCATGGGCGTCGTATGTTTGATTTGGTTTCTACATTTCGCGAAAAAACAAAAATTATTTTGTAAATTCCCTTTCTAATTTATAAGGTATAAGGTTGGTTTAACTGTACTCAAAATGACTAAATAATTTAGTTTTAATTATTAGAGTGCTATAAGAAAATTAGTTAATTTATTTAATATATGTATTAAAAGTAGTAGAAACTATGATACTTAATATGTAGAATAGTTGTTACATCAAATGTTATTTATTTTACTTTAGTTTAGTTTATTTTTTTAAATATTTTTTTAGCTTATATTTTTTATAATAACCAAACCATATGTCATATATTTGTGTATGACATCTGGCTTTTCTTTGTTCAGGAGGTTTAATAATAATTTTAGGAGTTTACGATTTAAAACATGTCAATTTTAGATTGTAAATCTCTTAAGTTTCATTTAGCTATAAGTGATCAAATTATAAAGGAGCAAAATTATGTCACAAATACTCAGCCACACAATTTTCTTTGCACTCCCAAGAAGCTCATTTACCCACCGAATCTCATTACCCCCAAAACACCATTTCCTTTCAGATCTGAACTCCCCTTTCATAAAAAATAATGGCGATTTTGCCTCTCCCCTCCCCACGCATCTCGTCTCTATCTTATCCTTACGATCTAACCCTTATTGTATACGAGTACTAATGATTAAGAGTTAGGTTTTCTACTTCGCCTACCCCAAGTGTCGACGGAAGGTATTCCAAGTGCTTAAGTCTACTACTTCTTCAGGTAGTCCTCGTTTTTTTGTTGAGTACCTCTTTTATTATTGTTGTCTGAACAAGTTTGATGATTCATGTTCCTTCATATAAAAACCCATTAGTTCTTGTTATTTCATTACTTTCATCTAGATAATAACATTATTAGGTTCAATTTGTGGAATTCAAGAAAGCCTTTGAAGAGAGAAGTTAGAGTTTTGGTTCATTCTTTGAATTTGATTGTTTATCTTTTCTACTTCAATTTGTTACCAACAATTCTATTAATTAAAATAATTTCATTTTAATCTAGGTTTCTAAAATAGGGAGAGCAGCACAAGTAAGGACAGAAACATGGGTAAGTTTAAAAAAAGGTCCCAAGCAAGTCTTTTAATAATGAAAAAGGCCTCAAGTTTTAAAAAATAGGTATAGGGTCCTCCATTAGGATTAGTGTTAGTTGGGTAAAAGATGCATACAAACTTAACCCTCAAGTTTTTAACTTTACACTTTGCACCCTCTAATAAACCCCTCATTTTACCCCCCAAAATGGCAAAAACAATTTCTCACCCAATAGCTCCCCCCCATCACTGCTCCGCCGATTCCGGCGAGTTTCCAGCAATTTATTTTGATTTTTTGGTTCACTATCAGCTCCCCAAAGTAGATTCAACAACTATTTCCAAGTATATTGTGTATTTGCAAAAGATTTGTTCCAAAAAAATTTGAGAATTGTCAAAATTTGCTCAGCCATTTACAACACGAATCTCAACTAATCGCCTTGGATTTTCAGCCATATTTGGTCTCTGGTAAGTGTTCTTTAAGTTTATAGTCAAAAAAATTGATTTGAAGCTAAAAGCTACCGGATTGACAATTTTGAAGAACTGGGTTTGGTTTCTAGTCAAACATCCGTCGATGAGATGGTTGATGTTTAAACATCTCGTTGATGTTTTTGTGCACATCGTATCATATGTTTAAACATATGTGCTAATGCTGAGCGTATGTTTAAACCATTAAACATTTGGACTTATGTTTAAATATCATGCATGATGTTTGAATATAAATCAGGATTACTAAACATCATTGAGGATGTTTAAACATAAGTCCAAATGTTTAAACATTTTAACTGATGTTTAAACAACCTCAATGATGTTTAGTAATCCTGAATGATACTCAAACATCATGCATGATGTTTAAACATCTAAGAAAATGTTTAAATATTTGTATCGATGTTTAAACAGTGTAGTTTTTTTTAGAGAATGTTTGAAGCAGTACCTTTCATTTTTTGTGAATATGGCTTCTATAAACAATTGTATTATGAAATTTAAGCTATAAGGATCTAATTTAGACCCTCTTTGTATCTTCAGGACAAATAATGGGGCCCGTATTATTGGTAGTTGATTATCTCGGCGAATGGGTGGAGAAAGCTAAAAGTTTTGTTTGGGTTCCTGTTGTGAAAGAGAGTAGACCTATTCTTGTTAGTAAGCAGGTTACTTATAATGAGCTGGTTGAAAAAATCATTCAAAGTTGGGAAATTCTTGATGATCCGAGGGATCTATCTATTATGTACTTGTTGAGCATTGTAAAGCAAAAGACTGCACCCTCTCACATTAGGAATGATATTGATGTCTATCTTTTTATGGCTGATGTGGATGCATCTGGTTCTAGGCCCACTCTACGTGTAAATGTGGTTCCTCGGACTGAAAATTCTAATGAACAAAATCATGGGTTGGATGACATTGCAGAGGAGGCTTCACTAAATATGAATGTGGCTGAGAAGGAAGAAGATGAAGAAGCAAAGGAAATCCAAGAAGATAATGAGGTACAGTTTCCTGATTCAATACCATCACAAGGCAGCCACACTCGGTCGGACGGCACTGGTTTCTACACAGGGCAAACATTCACGAACAAGCGCGAGTTGGTTGTGCTGTTGAAGCTTGCTGCAGTGAGAGTGCCTTTCTATTTTCAGTATGTGAAGAATAAGAAGAATGTATTTTGTGCTAGATGTGTGGACAAGAATTGCCACTGGTGGATTCGAGCCATGAAGTACAAGAGCTGTGACATGTTTTATATCACTGTCTACAACAGCCAGCACACTTGTGGTTCTGAGCATTCTAAAAGCCATCATCCACACGCCACGTGCAATGTTGTTGGAGAGTACATGAAGAACAGATTTCATGATGGAAAAGCACCATCCACCAAAGAAATCAAGGATGCAGTTCTAGCAGAGTTGGGTTGCAAAATAAGCTATTGGAAGTGTCTCAAGGGCAGCAACATTGCAAAGTCTTTGGCAAGGGGGTCACCCGAACATGGCTATGCCATTCTTGGTGCATACAGCTATATGATTCGGCAGTCAAATGAAGGAAGCAAGACAGCATTACAGCTTGATGAACAAGGGAGGTTTATGTATTTTTTTGTTTCTTACGGTTCGTGGATCAGGGGGTTTAAGACTATTAGAAAAGTGCTGGCTGTTGATGGCACTTTTTTGACGGGTCCATATGGTGGAGTGTTGTTGTCCGCTGTCGGTCAGGATGCTCAAAATCACATCTTTCCTCTTGCATTTTGTGTAGTTGACAAAGAGTGCGATGCCGCCTACGAATTCTTTTTTGAGCAATTGGTCGGAATAGTCCCTGACGATGATGAGTTGTGCATTATCTCCGACAGGCACAGAAGCATTGAAAAAGCTGTTTGTAAGGTTTTCCCATTTGCTAACTATGGTTATTGCATGAGGTTTAATGCTATAAGCGAGAACTATGCTCCGCACGACTTTTCATTATCTCAACCATTATCTCCGCTGCGGTTAACTCAATGTTCAGGAATCACAAAGAATTTCCAATTGATGCGCTTTTCAATGCTATAAGCGAGAACTATGCTGAAAAGTTTCTTCAAAGGCGCATGGAATTTTTGTACAGTTCGAACACTTGTGTCCCCTTAATTGAGGAGGTGATAACAACCAACAATTTATTGGGCAGCAAGCTTTTGGTGCATCGAGTGAATACTTGTTTTTTCAAAGTTAAAGGAGGAGGTCCAACAAATATGACTTATGAGGTGGATCTACACAACAGGAAATGTACTTGCAAGCGGTTTGATTTGGACAAGATACCTTGTCCACATGCTATGGCAGCTATGAGGTTGAAGTATCCCAGATGAGTTTGGAAGGAAAATCTATGAATACACGTCGCCGTATTATTATGTAGAGTCCTACTTGCTTGCATATGCCGAATCAATCTATCCAGTTCCGGATGAACAATCTTGGCATGACTGTCCTCATGAGCTGAAAGAATGGAAATTACCTAGCCCTTACTTGAAACTTGGCCGTGGAAGAAGGAGGATGAAGAGAATTCCATCCGTTGGGGAGCGATTCAAAAAGAGGAGAAACAAATGCGGGATTTGCAAAAAGCTTGGCCACAAAAAAACTACCTGCCCAACAGTTACAAGACCAAGTCAGAACGATCCCATAAGTGTTTAGCTGCTGCTTTGAACAATCCTTTTATTTGGGTGTTTGTTGTTGAATTTCTGAACCTCTTTTTAGACAATCCTTTAATATGTAATCTCTATTTAGACAATCCTTTATTTATGTTCATATTAAGTTATTAAGGTGTGTCTTGTTTTCTCATGCTTTGCCTGCTTCCTTGTTCCATATAAAATGTTTGATCGCACTTGAGTCTGTTCCAAACATCGTGCACAATGTTTAAACATAAGTTAATATGTTTCAACATCACGTGTAATGTGTAAACATATTATGAAATGTTTGAGATTCCACCTAATATATTAAACATCCAACTGGATGTTTAAACATCACGACGGATGTTTCACAGTAATTGTTAAAAACTGCACGCCTACACTGAAAAAACGGGTTCTCCTGAAAAGACATATTTCAAAACTGCACGACTGCACTGAAAAGACACATTCATTCCACAAGGTACCTCTTAAAGTATAAACGGTGACTTTTGAAAACCACATTGACATCCTATAAATACCCAACACTATATGCACCAACAGTATATGTGAATTTTCCATCACCAAACACTTCAACAACATAAATATGTCTGAAGCAGGATCAAACGACGCCTTGTAGGTTGGCAATAGTGATCAGGCATCGCGTCACAACCAACCAATACAGAATGCACCACAAAGAGAACGACGAGGCGATATAAATTGGGAAGTTGCAATTCTAAAGGACGACATGGCAGAGATGAATCGAGCCATAGAAATAGTACGAGCAGATTTATGGCGTTTAAGGTACAGGCACGCGAGGGATCACCGAAGGGTCATGCAAATAATTACACAAATTTTGGATGAACTGGACCTGGAGATTGAAGGCGTATGAAGTTTATGATATATTTTAAGTTGTTATATATTACCTTAGTTTCCGTATTTAACATATTATTATGTTGTAAACTTTATATCATGTAACGTATTATTATGTTGTAAACTTTATATCCGTACGTCGTAAACTCTATTATTATTTAATTTAGTCGTTTAGTCTCTTTTTTACAACTGCGTCTTCTCATTTTAGTATAGTACTTGCAATGTTTAACAAGCAGGCGGAATCTTAAACATTTAACACGATGTTTAAACATATGTCGTTATGTTTAAGATCTCAACTAAATTACTTAAACATAATTTGTTATGTTTAAAAATTTGTCATGATGTTTAAACATCCGATGTGATGTTTAAACATATCATAATATGTTTAAACATCACACGTGACGTTTAAACATCATGACAAATGTTTAAGATTCTGCCAAATATACTAAACATCACCCTCTGATGTTTAACATTTCGTAAGATGTTGCACATCGTACGAGATGTTTCAAACATCTGATGGTATGTTTAAACATCGTGGAAGATGTTTGAAACATATGACCATATGTTTAAACATTTCATCGAATGTTTAAACATATCATGCTATGTTTTGATGAAGCAATCTATTTTTTTCAAAGTATGCAACCATATGTTGAGTTATGAGACGTGTAATTACACATTTTGAAGGATAAACTTAATGATTAAGTATATAAAGTATAATTCCATCGATATTGAAGGTGTTTGAAATGATAACACTGATGATTGGTGTTTCTATCAATCAAGATGGAGGTGTTTGAGTGAAAGGTGATAGTGTTATGAGTGATAACACCAACAACTAAGCGTTTACATGTTTTTTTTTATTGAAGGGTGAACATATTGGTTGTTTAAACACCAATAATTAGTCATTCCTATGTGCATGTGAATGATTTTGAACAAAATTGGAGTGAGAACTCTATTTTAACTTGTTCACTCATGTAGATGAACATTAACAAAAGAGTTTGGAGTGACCTATCAAGGGATTAGAGTTAATCTAAGTTTTCATCGACAATTGAAGGGTTTAGGAGTCAAAACGGTAAAAAAAAACACTTTAAAGTAAATATGTAATGATAATTGAAATCATTCTTATTGAAAGCTCAAGCTTAAGCTTAAACATCATGACAGATGTTTGAAACATATGACTATATGTTTAAACATTTCATCAAATGTTTAAACATATCATTATATGTTTCAAACATCTGATGTTTAAACATCATGACAGATGTTTGAAACATCTGATGGTATGTTTACACATCAGGACAGATGTTTGAAACATATGACCATCTGTTTAAACATTTCATCGAATGTTTAAACATATCATGATATGTCTGGATGAAGCAATCTATTTTTTTGCAAGTCTGCAACCATATGTTGAGTTATGAGACGTATAATTACACATTTTTTTGTAAGTTTGCAACCATGATTAAGTATGCAGTTATTCTATTGTGTAAAATGGAAAAGATGAAGGGGTGTACGTGGGGTTATGTGCGTTTGAATTTATGAAGGGGTGGATGTGAATAGGCACATACACAACTACATATGAAAAGGCACCAAATGTAACCATCACATATGGAACTGAAAAGGTACCAAATATAGCCTATATATATGTTCCAAAAAGGAGAGATTTGGATGCCGTGTTTTGTACACATTTGCATGATGTTTCAGCATATTCCAATTAATAATTTAAACATCTGAATTATGTTTCAACATAGTCAAGTATGTTTACACATATGATTAAATGTTTAAACATCCACACAATGTTTCTTAAATCAGTGAGATTGCACACAACTAAAGTATTTACATAAAACAGATAATTATCCTTACATGACTTCCAACAAAACATAACATAACATAAAATTAAGAAAACAAGCCAAAACAAATACTTAATCATCCTTACATGCCAACAAATACTTAATTGTCCAACCATAACTTATCAAACTACGGTACCATCTTCCCACGAAATATGTCCACAGCCCATTTCACCCTAAAATCCACCATGGTGTTGTCACAGAGCTTGTCCCAGGGAGTCTTTGTAAGAAGGTGTTCAATGAAGGCAAGGGCATAAGCACCTGATGCAGTACGAGTGGTGCTTGTCGGGAGGTCTTTCACACGCTCATATGGCCACACTTTTATGTTCAGGATATCCTCCGGCAAACTTTGGAACATCTCGCACTGTCTGATGAAAATGGGGAAAAGGGAAGTGATGGGCTTCATCATTGTGTCAAATTCATCATCATTTATGTTGCCACTGTACATGGAGTCGTATACCCTTATCTTACCTTCCTCCACAAGGAACTCCACAGTGACAAAATGAACCCCTTTCAATTTCATAAGACAGAAAATCCTCTTCACCCCAGCCCACTCCACACCCCCTGGGTTCGGCTGCTTACCTTGTGCATAGTCCAGCATGTCATCCTTGAATTGAACAGTCTCAAGCTGTACTTCCAGGGGCGCAGCCAATGCATCAGCGAGTATACGCTGCTTCTTGTAAAGCTCACACAATTTCTTAGAGAAATTCAAATCCATAATGACATCGGATTTGAGATAGAACTGGGAGTGGGCATTCTTTTTAAGCCTCATCAGGCTCATGATTTCCTCAACATGCTGCAGAAAAGGAAAAAAAAAGGAAACAGAAAACACATAAAGAACAGGAAGAACATGTCAACATCAGGGGAAATGTTTAAACACCAGACATAATGTTTAAACATATTGTGATATGTTGCAACACCGTATAGATGTTTAACATTATATAAACATATATGCGTAATGTTTAAACATTAACTAATATGTTTACACATTCTGTATTATGTTTAAACATATCATAAGTTATTTGTGATGTTTAAACACTGCTTGTTATGTTTGCACATCCCAATCCATGTTTAACATATCTGATCTGATATATGCACTAAGAAAAAAGAATTAGGGTGAATTGCGTGTACCTTTTCCTTCAAACTTCTTTCCATTCTAATGATTTCTTCCAGATCCTTGTAATTGTACTCATGCCCAAGAAACAGTGGACTTTTTTCATTTTTCTTCTCTGCCAAGAAGGCATCCAATGCATCTTTGCTCTTCTTACCCACAGGCTTGTAAATATCAATCTTCCCCCTCACTGTCTTCTTCTTCCCCTTTCTTCCTGAAGCAGTAAATGGGGATTTCAGAACTCTACTAGGGAAGATGCTTCTCAAACCTATTCTCTTGGGCACCTGTGTTTTCATCATTTCCTTCAGCTCAACTAACATAGTCTCAATCCCACCAACCTTCAACAACAATTTATCAGTGTCCTCCTTGCACTTTAAGCATTTGCAAGTGCACTCTCCAGTCGACGTACCCATAACTGCTTCTTCTCTCCTCACAACTCCTCTGGTACTGCCACCATCTTCTTTTCTTCTAGCAGGTCCTCTACTGCTACCATCTTCTTCTCTCCTCACAACTCCTTCTCTATCCTCAGCCTGCCTTCTAGCATATCCAAAAAGATCCCCAGCAATTCCAGTGTACTCTCTTCCACTTACTCCAAAAAGATCAGCACCCTTGCCCCCACTGTATCCCGTCAACATTGCACCACGACTTAGCACAACATGTTCTAGAGGGGTGTTAGGAACAACAGCTTGTTTCCTCAACATTGTCACCCCGTCCAACTGCCGCATCAAGCCATCAATCAACGCGTCCTCTACATCCTCAAATGGCACAAAGTCATGGAGCACATCCCTCAACTCTTTGGGTGTGGGTACGAGGTAAGGGTGCACCTCCTGCAATAAAATAACCACAAATGTTAAAACTACTGTTTAAGGATTTATTGTAACATTTAAACATCAGTACCAGTGTTTAAACATCACGACTAATGTTTAAACATTTCGTGTAATGTTTAAACATCACTAATAATGTTTAAGCATTTATTGTAACATTTAAACATCAGTACCAGTGTTTAAACATCACGACTAATGTTTAAACATTTCGTGTAATGTTTAAACATCACTACTAATGTTTAAGAATTTATTGTAACATTTAAACATCAGTACAGGTGTTTAAACATTTAGTATAATGTTTAAATATTTTGTGTAATGTTTAAACATCACTACTAATGTTTAAGCAAATAATGCAGTGTTGAATGTGAAAGAACTGGGGAGTAAAAGAAATCCTACCTGGATGTCAACATGCTGGAACACTGCATCTGGGTCCTTTTCTACCTTATCCCCCAACCAACGTTTCATCCGTGGTATTGTCTTCTCCTTAGGGTATTCCCTTAGCCTAAGTGCCGGAATAGCCTCTAACACCCATGCCATGAAAGCCCATGGAAATCCATACAGTGTGTAGCTATTCTCAGGAGCCTTCCAGCTTGTAAAATCTTTCAGGATGTAAAACACAGTCAAGTCGAAGCTTTTTCTTCCCCATGGGTACTTGTAAAAGTATTCAGGGGTGCTCGCGAGACAAACTACCCATTCCTCAATACCACTGTTAGTGTCCTTTGAACACAACACTTGGTGCTCGAACCAACACAAACATAAACTAAACCTTATGTCATCATCATTCACCAGGTCTTCACTCTCTATCAGTTCCAGAATATAATCACTACTTGCAGCCTTCTTCCCCTTCCTTGAAACCAAATCCCACAAATCTTTCCCCTTGCTACGGGCTTCATCCATGAAATCATCAGGGGGAGGTAGGGCACAACTCAATCTTGTCATCAAGGCAAACTCCTGCATCCCAAAACGAAGAGGCAGTTCATGGAATTTAAACCACGCCTCAAACTTCTTCTGACAAATAACCCGGCGAAGTAAAATGTTGTGAACCAGCTTTGGAGCAAACACACACTTGGGCAAATCGATTAGGTGCCCGAAACAGCTTTCCTTGAATCTTTCCATTAGATTAAAATGATGTAAAGCTTTATGAAATTTATCCAACTTCGAGTGCAGTGATGATCTGACCGTCACCTTCTTTGTTGCGAACGCATTATTATACTCCATCCACGTCTTCATTTGACTCAAATCAGGCAGGTCAGTCTTTATGCATGGGGTAACCTCATCAGTCAACTCCACCTGAAATTGATACAAGAAAAACAATCATTACACAGTCACATTTCTAATGAAGAAAATATTTTCATGGGTTAAACATTGTTAAGATGTTTAAACATCACCCAACATGTTTCAAACATCTTATAATATGTTTGGAACATAATCTATAATGTTTGAAATAAATCCAAACATCATTTATTATGTTTGAAACATAATATAAAATGTTTGAAACATTCGGAGTGATGTTTGAACATATCCGTATATGTTTGAAACATCATACAAGATGTGTAAACATAAGCTTCGATGTTACCTCCTGTTCTATTGCCTCTACAAATTGATCCTCTGCTGTTGCTTGTGTTGTTGCTTGTGTTGTTGCTTCTGTTGTTTCTTCTGTTGTTGCAGGCAAATCATGAACAGCTTTTGTTCTTCCTTCCCTTGCCTCACTAACTCTAACTTGAGGCATAGCACTACCCCTACTTTCTCCCCTTTGTTCATTACTTGGCTCTGCTGCTTCTGCATCCTCTGTACCTTCTTCACTACTTCTTGATCTTTGTTGTTCCTCTTCGTGTTGATTTTTGCTAAGATTCCGACTAGCTTGACTAGCACGACTAGCACGACTAGTGTTTGGGCTCTCGAAAGGGACCTGTAAAAGATCCGGTACTGCCCTACTTCTTTGTCTTTTTGCACGAGGAGATTCACTTTCAGATTCCAAGGAAATTTGCCTGTCTGTGGCTTTGGCTGTGGTCTTTTGGACCTTCTTAGCAGCAGCAGCCGTAGCCTTTACCAGTTGCCTTTTTTTGGGGGGCATGTTGCCTATATACACAAATAACAAATAAGTTTCTTTACACGTATTTCCCATATTTATAAGAACTAAATATGGTTCAAAAAACATGAGGCCGATTTCCTATTCAACATATACAACTGATGTTTGGCATTTTATGCCTATATTTCCTTAATATTTCCTCACGTTTTAGTACCTTATTCGCTCGTTTTGTAGCTTGTGAATGTGGTTTTACACTGATTTTATGTCGTGTGTGTGTAGGTTGTTATGCAGTGTAATTGGAGCTTTTAAGAGCTTGATTGAGCAAGAAAAGATTGGATTTTGATTGAGGATTGGATCGAGCACACGAAGGCACGACACGAGCGAGCAAAGGAGCGAGAAAACACGAAAATTGGCCTGTTGTTGCAGGCAAATCATGAACAGCTTTTGTTCTTCCTTCCCTTGCCTCACTAACTCTAACTTGAGGCATAGCACTACCCCTACTTTCTCCCCTTTGTTCATTACTTGGCTCTGCTGCTTCTGCATCCTCTGTACCTTCTTCACTACTTCTTGATCTTTGTTGTTCCTCTTCGTGTTGATTTTTGCTAAGATTCCGACTAGCTTGACTAGCACGACTAGCACGACTAGCGTTTGGGCTCTCGAAAGGGACCTGTAAAAGATCCGGTACTGCCCTACTTCTTTGTCTTTTTGCACGAGGAGATTCACTTTCAGATTCCAAGGAAATTTGCCTGTCTGTGGCTTTGGCTGTGGTCTTTTGGACCTTCTTAGCAGCAGCAGCCGTAGCCTTTACCAGTTGCCTTTTTTTGGGGGGCATGTTGCCTATATACACAAATAACAAATAAGTTTCTTTACACGTATTTCCCATATTTATAAGAACTAAATATGGTTCAAAAAACATGAGGCCGATTTCCTATTCAACATATACAACTGATGTTTTGCATTTTATGCCTATATTTCCTTAATATTTCCTCACGTTTTAGTACCTTATTCGCTCGTTTTGTAGCTTGTGAATGTGGTTTTACACTGATTTTATGTCGTGTGTGTGTAGGTTGTTATGCAGTGTAATTGGAGCTTTTAAGAGCTTGATTGAGCAAGAAAAGATTGGATTTTGATTGAGGATTGGATCGAGCACACGAAGGCACGACACGAGCGAGCAAAGGAGCGAGAAAACACGAAAATTGGCCTGGCGCTGTAGGGCATGCCCCGCGGGCCCCACCGCGCCCAGTGTCCCTGTGCGTTTTCTTGTGCGACGCAGCCCAAAAGCGTGAGACTTTCGACGTCTTCTGCCTAGTGTTGCGCGATCGGGGGCGCGGGGCGCCCGTTATGGCGCCCCTGGAGCGAATTTTGACTTCCTATTTCGTCTAGGCTTGGGTCTAACTTATTACTATGTGTTTGTAAACACTATAAATACTCTTTTACTTAGTTTTTCATAGGAGTTGAGACCTTGGAGTAAATTGGAGAGCTCATAACATCAAGAACAAGGGTTTTTCTTCCTACCATTAATTTATTACATCATTATTTCATTATTACATCAATTCCTTGTCTTGTTATTATGAGTATGCGTAGCTAAATCTATAGTTCTAGGGTTAGAGTATTTCATGAAAGTTGATGTTTGAAGATTGATTCCCATTAATTGAATCCCATTACGGGTTATTTATTCTTTCTTGATTTCACTTGTGTAATTGTCAGGGCCCGATTATTACGCATTATCTATGGTTTTTAGATTGAACTCGAAAGAGGGAATTTAATTACGTAATAAGAAAGAATAGGACTAGTTTGTGAACCCGGGCATCGGGGAACCAATTTGTGAGTAGGATAGACATATACTTGCTCGCCTAGTTTAACTAATTACAGAATTCGTTAATGCGTGCACGTGATTCAACCCATAGACATATAGGGATTGGAGTAGCCTGCATAGACCGTGAAGAACTGAAAGGTTTTCACGGGTACAATTAATCTGTTAGTTAGTAACCCGGGATTTAAGAAGTGGAATCAATTGGACAACTCAACTGGATTGTTCATAACTCTGACCCTGGACCGTCTCCTTATTACTGATAACAACCAAGTTTTGCTCCATTGCTTGAATTCACTTTTACCATTTAATTACTGTTCTTTAGTTAACAAAATCCTCACTATTGGAAAAAGATCCCTGAATAGTTTAAATAAATTGTTTGCTAGAACTCAGTCTGCATAGTCCTCGTGGGAACGATACTCATCTTATCACTTTATTACTTGTCGACCACGTATACTTGCGTGTGCGTTTGGGAGAAACAAGTTTTTGGCGCCGTTGTCGGGGACTAATTATTGACTGATTTCTTTTTGAACAGTTTATTACTTACTATTCAGGTTTAATTTTTGTTTTGAGTTTTGTGCTGTTTCAGGTATTAGGTCCTGCTTGATCTTTACCTACAGGAATGTCAGAAGACCAAGCTTTAGCTGTGCGAGATGTTGCTCTCCCCAGCCTGGAGGGAGTAGCATCGAGCATAGTTAAGCCCGCTATCACCGGGGGATTTGAGATTAAGTCCGGCATGATTCAGTTGCTGCATGTGACTGGACAATATGGTGGATTACTTCATGAGGATCCGCAGCAACACATTCAGAACTTTCTGGAGATCAGTGATACTTATACACCAGCGGGTGTTCCTACTGATTATGTTCGCTTGACGTTGTTCCCGTTTTCACTGATTGGGGCAGCAAAGAAGTGGTTAAAGGCTGAAAAGTCTGGGTCTATCACTACTTGGGAGGATTTGGCTAAGAAGTTCTTGGCTAAATTTTATCCGTCTGCCAAAACAGCTCGGCTGAGGAGCGAAATTATGTCCTTCAGACAGTTAGAAGGAGAATCCTTGTATTCAGCCTGGGAGCGATTCAAAGCTCTATTGAGAGATTGTCCACACCACAACCAATCCAATGAGGTTGTTGCACACACTTTTGTTGAGGGGCTGAACCAACACACTAAGATCGTGGTTGATGCTGCTGCTGGAGGCCAAGTACTGGCCTTAAATTTTGATCAGATTTATGATTTACTTGACAAGTTTTCGCAGAGCAATCCTGATTGGCAGGGAGATGGTAGAGCTATTACGCAGAAACCTGCAGGGGTACTTCAGTTAGATGCAGTTTCAGAGCTAAGGGCGAGGATGGATGCTATTTCCAATCAAATTAGCAAGTTAGCTCTGCAAAAGGCTCAGCAACCAGTGGCTCCAGTGCAACAACTCCAGAGCTTTTGTGAGGTTTGTGGTCAAGACCATGCTACAGAGGTTTGCTCTTCTAATCCAGAGTCAGTTTATTACGTGGGTAATCAAAACAGGCTGCAGGGTCAAAACCAGTTTGGTAATGGGTATTATCAAAGCAATACGAGAGCCCCGAATAATTACCACCCACTTCCAGCCCCACCACAGCAGGTTAGCAGTTCAGTTGAAGATATGCTAAAGCAAATAATGGCAGGCCAGCAGAGAATGATAGCTGACACTGCAGCCCATGCACAAGCCATACATGATCTTGCCAATGCTCAAAAGAACATGGAGCACCAGTTGGGACAGTTGGTGGGAGAAAGAAGCACTGTTAAAAAAGAGCCTGAAAAATGTCTTGCAGTGACCTTAATTGAAGGTGGAGAGCTGATGACCAAGTCTGAAGAGAGAGCTGAAATAGAAAAAGTTGAAAAAGTGGAGAAGGTAAAGAAGAAAGAAGAGAGAAAGGAGGCACCTCTGCCGCCTCCACCATTCCCACAGAGACTTATACCATCGAAGGATCTGGCCCAGTACCAAAAATTTGTGAGTATGTTGAAAGAACTTCAAGTTAATATTCCTTTGACTGATGTGTTTGAATTGATGCCATCCTTTGTGAAGTTCTTAAAAGAGATTTTAGTCAAGAAGAAAAAGCCTCAAGAGATAGATACAGTTGATTTAGTTGAGGAGTGTAGCACAATCTTGAGTAAGCTACCTCCAAAACTTCAAGATCCTGGGAGGTTTACTATTCCTTGTACCATTGGAGAGCATAATATCACTGGTGCCTTGTGTGATTTGGGTGCGAGCATAAATCTCATGCCTCTGTCTGTTTGCAAAAGGTTAGGGCTAGGAGCAATCAAGTCCTCTTCAGTTACTCTTAAGATGGCAGATGGATCTCTCACTCACCCTGATGGTAAGTTGGAGGATGTGTTGCTAAAAGTTGGTAAGTTTACATTCTCTGCTGATTTTGTAGTCCTAGATTATGAAGAGGACCGAGAAGCTCCAATCATTTTGGGGAGACCATTCTTAGTCACCTCGAAGGCAATTATTGACATGGAGCTGGGTGAGATGACTGTTAGAGCGCATGGAGAAAAGGTTACTTTCAAGGTTTATAATGAAAAGGAGCACATAGCTAAGGTTGAAGAGTGCTCTATGATTGAATGTGTCAAACAAGAAGATGGAAGTAAACCACATGTGAAGTTGAAGAGGGGTTCTCTAAAGGAAGGGAAGAAAGTAAAAGTTCGGCGTAAGAAGAGAAGACATAAAGGCTGGAAGTGAGCTAAAAGTGTCGTCGTGCCACGACGTTAACTAAGGCGCTTCTCGGGAGGCAACCCGAGTTTGTACTTGTATTATTTTATTTATAGTGTCACGTAGTTGTTGTTGTTCCTTGGATTGCAGGTTCATGTAATGTCGAGGCTAAGTGTGGGGTGTCCTCACCCTTGCCTAATGTTGATGATCTGTTGGGGGAAGTCTGAGTACCTCATACTATATGGAAGCTTGGAGGATGCTAGCACCAAGGACTAGAATCTTCAGGGAAGTTTTCTTTACCTTGCGCTTGCTTATTTTTAGCACTGAGGACAGTGCTTAGTTTAAGTGTGGGGTGGGAAACTACCCTTTATTTATTTTTGAGGTTAGGGATGCATGTACCGTTAGGATTTTTCTTTTGTCACTTGACTTTATTTTTATTTGTTTCTTGCTTTAATACATGAAAAAAAAAAATTAGAAAACCAATTAAAAATTCCATAAAGATTTTCCTTTTAGTTTTATTAGTGGTACATGTCATCCACCCCGTGGTTTTTCTTATGGCCGCGGTTCTTTTCCATGGGGAGGCCTTTGAACCGGGTAGTTTTTATTTTTAGGATTAGAGTAGTTAGTATAGGTGACCCTAGACGAAAGGAATAGGTGGAATGCTAGGTGCCTTTGATTTGTTTGATACCGGTGGACTTGAACTTGATTGCATGTGCTATTTGTGGTGTCCTTGGGTTTTAATTTTGATGCATGCCTAGGAAAAATTGGAACGACCCCCTTGAGATGCTTGAGTCCGCTTGCTTGACTTGTTTGTGAACCTTTGTGCATTAGTGCTTAAATTTTCACAAGTTGCAGTCTAGATGCTTGATTGAGAGTTGTTGATGGAACCTTTTTGTGTGGATCATGTGCAATGTGTGTTGTGAGGCATGTTCTTGTTTACTCCATGTTGCATATTAATGTCTAGAACTTGCCCCGTGTGTGTGCAAAGCGAAATCCTAGGTTCGCTCTAGTTGGGAAATGATACAAGGCCTTCTTTTACTTGCCTACCCTTATATATATACCTTGAAAAAATTGTTGTTGTGATTTCTTTGACCCTTTCTATTGGCACCCACACCCCGAGCCTACCCATTTGTTCTAAGTTGACTCTTTTGGCCCTTTACTCCTTAAGCACTTTATTGATATTGTGTAGTTGATTGGAGTTGTGGTTGGAATTGGGAGGTTTTTGAGTGGAGCTAATGAAGGGGAATAATTGTAAAATTGTGAAGTAGTGAAAAGCATTGGCAAGGTTGGAAGTTAATGAAATTGAAAAAAAAAAAGGAAAGAAAAAAAGAGAGCAAAGTTGAAAAAATTGTGGAAAAAGAAATAAAAAGAGAAAAAGATATCCATTCCTTGCTAGTGTGTACTTATATGAAAAATGCTACTTGTGAGAAGGTGTATGTGTAGAAGTTGTTGGTTTGGGTGGCTTGATGAGATTTGTGCTTGAAATTTGAATGTGATGTATTAAAGTGCTTAGGGAGGTAGTCACTATTACCATATGTATCCTACCCGCCCCTTAGCCTACATTATGACCTTTTTAAAATCCTAGTTAATCCCGATTAGAGTGAGCTTACATTAGTGGAGTCCTACACTACGGGCAAGCCTATGGTACATTGTGTGTGACATGTGAGACTTTCATGAGAGTGAGTGAATTCTTTCTATTCTATTGTCCCCATTCTATTCATGATATTGATTTTGTGTGTGATTTTTGGGGGGCACTCTCTTGCTTCATATTGGTGAGGGCACATGGTTTGCATGAAATAGGTGAAGTTGGTGGCTTCTTGGTTGAGTAGATAGGTGTGATTTTGTGGGAGCATGGTTGCATTAAGTTGAGTTTGTGCATTTGAGCTATTTTGGGGTGGTTGTTCTCATATTTTTGGTTTTGGTAAATTGTTGGCATGTTTGTGGACCCATAGTAGTCATGTGCGCATTGGTTCAATGGTCGGTATCAACCATAGTCATAGGCAGACCTGTTCTATCTAGGTTGGGTAGTGAGATGTGACTTGCTCGAGGGCGAGCAAAGGTCCAAGTGTGGGGTGGTGATGTTTGGCATTTTATGCGTATATTTCCTTAATATTTCCTCACGTTTTAGTACCTTATTCGCTCGTTTTGTAGCTTGTGAATGTGGTTTTACACTGATTTTATGTCGTGTGTGTGTAGGTTGTTATGCAGTGTAATTGGAGCTTTTAAGAGCTTGATTGAGCAAGAAAAGATTGGATTTTGATTGAGGATTGGATCGAGCACACGAAGGCACGACACGAGCGAGCAAAGGAGCGAGAAAACACGAAAATTGGCCTGGCGCTGTAGGGCATGCCCCGCGGGCCCCACCGCGCCCAGTGTCCCTGTGCGTTTTCTTGTGCGACGCAGCCCAAAAGCGTGAGACTTTCGACGTCTTCTGCCTAGTGTTGCGCGATCGGGGGCGCGGGGCGCCCGTTATGGCGCCCCTGGAGCGAATTTTGACTTCCTATTTCGTCTAGGCTTGGGTCTAACTTATTACTATGTGTTTGTAAACACTATAAATACTCTTTTACTTAGTTTTTCATAGGAGTTGAGACCTTGGAGTAAATTGGAGAGCTCATAACATCAAGAACAAGGGTTTTTCTTCCTACCATTAATTTATTACATCATTATTTTATTATTACATCAATTCCTTGTGTTGTTATTATGAGTATGCGTAGCTAAATCTATAGTTCTAGGGTTAGAGTATTTCATGAAAGTTGATGTTTGAAGATTGATTCCCATTAATTGAATCCCATTACGGGTTATTTATTCTTTCTTGATTTCACTTGTGTAATTGTCAGGGCCCGATTATTACGCATTATCTATGGTTTTTAGATTGAACTCGAAAGAGGGAATTTAATTACGTAATAAGAAAGAATAGGACTAGTTTGTGAACCCGGGCATCGGGGAACCAATTTGTGAGTAGGATAGACATATACTTGCTCGCCTAGTTTAACTAATTACAGAATTCGTTAATGCGTGCACGTGATTCAACCCATAGACATATAGGGATTGGAGTAGCCTGCATAGACCGTGAAGAACTGAAAGGTTTTCACGGGTACAATTAATCTGTTAGTTAGTAACCCGGGATTTAAGAAGTGGAATCAATTGGACAACTCAACTGGATTGTTCGTAACTCTGACCCTGGACCGTCTCCTTATTACTGATAACAACCAAGTTTTGCTCCATTGCTTGAATTCACTTTTACCATTTAATTACTGTTCTTTAGTTAACAAAATCCTCACTATTGGAAAAAGATCCCTGAATAGTTTAAATAAATTGTTTGCTAGAACTCAGTCTGCATAGTCCTCGTGGGAACGATACTCATCTTATCACTTTATTACTTGTCGACCACGTATACTTGCGTGTGCGTTTGGGAGAAACAACAACTATCATGATTGTGTACATTAGGCTTGTTATTACCACTCTTCACAAGTTTTAAGAATATTCTAAATGCCTTCTCCATATGTGTTACTGAAAAATGCAGTTCAAACATCATGAGTAATGTTTAAACATCATGCTTAATGTTTGTATTCTACAGGGGATGATGTTTAAACATCTCTATTGATGTTTAAATCATCTCCGGCTAAACATCCGGTGATATGGCCAAACACAACACAGATGTTTCAAACATCTTACGGGATGTTTGAAACAAACGGATTTCGTTTAACAATATCACCGGCAACTACACAAAAAATTCAGTCAAAACTTCATCATTTCCTCGTCCCAAACAGACCCAGACAGAATCATAAACAAACATAGCTTTTAAAATAAAATTCTACGGTTTTTTGTTAACAACAAAAATCGATCAAAAAAATGGTAAAATCATGAAAACAAATGAAGAAAACTACAATGTTGGTGTCGGAAAAGACTTACAATAGAGATTCGGTGACAATCGATCAGTTTTGACAGTCCGATTTTGAGAAAAAAAACCGGGTCGAAAACGGGTTGGAAATGGGTTGAAAACGGGTAGAGAGTGATGTTTGGGATTTTTGGGAAATGTTTGGGGATGTTTGGGTTTTTGGTTTTTTGAAAAATCAGATGTTGGGGTAAAGGGTAGGTAGGAGTAGTGGGTAAGTTTGTATGTTTTGGGGTGTTTTAATTTTGCCCCACAATTTTTAAAATAGTGTAATCACCCCCCCCCCCCCACTTACACTTAATCACCCATTTGAGAGAAAAGAAAAGCAAAAATAAAAGAAAGGACCCTTTTTTTCATTCCACACTTGAGAGGACCTTTTTGTGTCATTTTCTCCAGAAACATGGTAGTTAGGTTCAAATTTATCGATATTGTAATTTAATCCATGTATAGTGAAGATAGTATAAGTTAATTTGGTAAGAGGAGGAAACTCTACTAACATCAGTTAGAAATTTATTTGAATTCAAAAGTTGGAAACTTCCGAGATATAGTTACCTCTAAGCATCATTCGCTTAAAGAGGTACCTTTAAACAAAGTAATCAACAAAGTAAGATAAAGTAAATAAAAGTTGATTCCTCAAACTTGTATCCACATAATGCTCATTTTTATGAATAGAAGTGCTTAGCTATTTATTTTGTTCATTGTTTAAATAGAAATTAAAGCTTATAATACTGACACTATAGCTGATAATTTTTGTTTCAGTTTGATATTTTAATACTGAAATACAAGCTTAGTGGTAGCTTAAAGATTCATTATTTTTATATACTCTTTTACTTATTATTTCAATGTTTCTTTATACTCTGAAGAGGCTTCCTACTAATGTTTTTATCTTTGGTTAATGTGTTATTTGAATCCTTATGGTTGATACTCACGATCTTTATGCCATTAGAGATGACTGTCTAGTGCTAGAGCTGCAGGTCGTAGTTTAAAAGATGAATACAACTCTATTTCTTTACGCCTATTGCAAACCCTTTTAGTTGCAATTATTCTGTAATAATTCTTCTAGGGGAAGTTTCTTTATGATATCAATTATTCTTAGCAAACAACCTTACCAGCATCATATGAATCTACAAAGCAGGAATATTTTGGCTTCTTATACTATTGGAAAACATACATATATCTAAAAATCGGTTGTTTCTACTATTGCTCTAAGGAATGCAACACTTCCCTTGATATGATATATAAACTATAACCCGTTTCTTAAACTCTCTATTAGTTAGCAAAAGAAACTATCAATACCATATAATGGTGAAGATTGTAATCCTCTTTACTGCAAATAAAATGTTGTCATTTTTTCTCTATTTAGTTAAAGAATCTTGGAAAATCATATGTATGTTCACCTTATAACTGAAGATTAATTAGCACCGACCTCTAGACACTAGAAATAGTTATATTTGATTGCAACTAATTGCATGATATTCTGTTTTCTAAAAGAAACTAAATTGAGAGCTGGTACTTGATAATTTTATGTAATTCTAGTTTATATAGACCTAATGCAGAAAAATACTCTACCAATAGCCAAGCATACAGGCTAATCCTCAAGATAGGCCTATACATATTGGAGCAGAAAATGAGGAGATGACATATAGTGGCTGTTGAAAGAGACCTTGTATCTCAAGCTGGAGAAGAGGACATGGAAGCTCTGTTAGGCATGTATGTAACCTTTTTCTCGCCTCCTCTTGACATTGCGCTATGCCTATTTTCTTTAGACATATGAACTGCTTATGTCTATTGTATTTAGATGGTGTTCGTGCTACAATTTCATAATATCATGGAGGGAAATGGCTAGTAATTAGAACTACGTTAAGATATATCCTTTCTTTTCTAGAAGAGGAGATTAACAACATTTCAAGTTGGATACCTAATTACAATATTAAACGGAGTAATGATTGTCGAGTCATGGTGATAAAGGAACAATCTTTTGATGTTTCAGTGTAAAAACAGATTATGTCATGGTGTATACCATGCAGTCTTTCTAGTTCATTGTATGTGTTGTATAATGAAAAAATAGTCACTAGTGTATACAATGCTCAGCAGATAGTAAGAGAACAAAATATTGCATCTCCTCAGTTGGTTCCTTTTTTTGTATATCAGTGTTAAAAGCAATGATCTTGTTGCATATGAGAACACTGTATCCCGAGTCACAAATAAGCCAATATGGTGTTCAAGGTTTAGTTACATATTTCTTTTCTAGTGTTCCCACCAACATATTCTTGACTAACTAGAATTTTTACTTTATTTTTTTATCTCAGGGACAAGGTTAAGGAGGATTTGAAGATTTTTTTGTTGCTCTTTTCCTTTTCATGTGTAAATACAATGACCACAAATTATGAAGTGTTGTTTATTTATAAAATAATATTTAATGAGTAACAAGTTTTTTTTGTAAAGTAACTTTGATATTGCATTTGTATTTGTGATGGACGGCTGTTATATTCTTGGACAGTTAATTATAAAATATATTATATTATATTTTTTTAAAAACAAAATCTTGTATATTACAAAAGGTCATTGGTAAAGCTTCTTTTAGTGGCGACTACAGTCGTCACTAGATGTCCCTTTTCAGGTGGCAACCCTACCTTAAATTCTATTTTGTGGAACGTTTTTTGTAGCATATAATTTTCCTTTCTGTGGCGAGTTTAGTCGCCACAAATGCGTATTTTTTGTGGCGACTCATGGTAGACGCCACAATAAATATAGTTTCGGCTTATAGTGCAGCAACTCTTTGGTCGCCACTATATGTTTTTAGTGGCGACTTTACAGGATTTAGATAAATTTCTTGTAGTGACTAAGACAATCCATATAGGATAAGATTAAGTAAATAAATTGTGCTAGACACAAATGTAGCACTTAGAGGTGCTTCTTAAAACGCTACCTTTTTCTACTTGGTACATTCTTGAGCAAAGTGTCCCACCACTTGGAAATTGTAGCACTTCATTTTACTTTTGTCCATCTTCTTGAAAAATCGCTTTCCCTTTTTGGAGTTTGATTGGTTTCTTATCTTGGAAGTTCCCTCTCAAGTCTCCTAGACATTCTTGTTTTTTTTTTTTTTTTTAAATTATTTTTATGCTTGAATCTTGAAAATTTTTACCATGGCACTAGGTACATTTTTAGCAGCTCATGGTCGCTCATCTTCAAGCTCTACATGGCGGGCAAAATCAGCAAAGTTTTTGATGTTATCATTGTAGGTCATGTTAACCTTCAGATGTTCCTAATTGTTGGGAAGAGACTGGATCACTGCCTAAAATATTTCCTCATAAGAGAGAATATGACCAACACTTTTAAGTTGAGAAATCATGTTAGACATCACCCATATGTGTTGGTTGACAGTGTAATCATGACGCTTGTCAAACTTGATAGTCAGCTGTCTGAGGTGAGTCATAGTTGTACCATTATTTCTCTCTCTGAAATGTGCTTACATGGCATGACCATTAGAGAATTGTTTACATTCATGGAGAAAGTCATCCACAACTCTGCTTACAATGATTCCACGAGTAGTGGCATCTTTCTTTTTCCAAGAATTATAAGCCTTAAGATCTCTCATATGATGGGAAATGTTTTCCTCCTCTAGGCAACTAACAACATGTTTAATAGCCTCTTGAGCATCTTGCTCTTCTAGCACATACCACATCCTACAACTCCATATATCATAATTTTTGCCGTCCACTTTGTTACCCTTGTTCAAGTGAACAATGATACTTTTGATACCATTTTATGTAATATAAAACAATTCTGCAGATGTATTACTCATTATTTGTGCACGTGATATACATAATTAGGCAACTCAATTAAAGAGTGTTGGTTTTACACTTAGAATATAATCGAATAGATACAATGTTTCCAATCATCATCTATATGCTCAACTTATATTTTAAAATTATTTCTGAGTGTGTTAGAAATTTTGTAAAAGATTTTCAGTCTTGCATATTCATTAAGCCTCTACACTTTGTCCACTCAATTTCTAGTTTGTGAATGTATACATCGTACGGCACACATGGCCGGCCATGCCTCGTGATAAATGTTAATTAAAACTTAATATTTTGCTATAAAACATATTTTTTAGTATTAGTTATCTCACGTTTTGGTGTTTTATGGATGGTTTTAGTATGAGTATTAGTATTTTTTGTTCATATTGGGTGTTTGAGTATATAGGACTCAAGTGCCATGAAAAATTATTATAGCTTAGGTTGACGATTCAGAGCAAAATGAAGTGAATTTATAGCAAAATCAACCAAAGAGGAGCATCAGAGTTAGGTGCCAAGGCCGTGGATTAGCCGTGAAAGGAATATGAAGACGAGAGGTAGCGACCCAACTATCCTAAGGCTATGATTCAACCATAAAGGCAAAAGTAGAATTTTCAAAACTCATAGCGTAGTCACAGTAAAGCCGCGATACATGTGTGAATGAAAAATTCTGGTGAAAATGTGGCGAGAACAAACTTGTCCACGAGTTTCATACGAGATATAAAAGGTATTTTAACCTATATTCAACCCCCACCTTGACTAGGAAGAGGCAATAACACCATTGTTGAAGTGAGATTGAGCTTAGAAGATCCTTAAGCCCATTAGAACGGAAGCTTCGAAGAGTTTTTCTTGAACTTTTCTTATCTTTTGCTTGCTATGGATATTAGCTTAACAAATTCTATTGTGTTTTCTAGTTTGAAAATGTATTGCGAAAATCCTACTCTAGGATTTTGATGAACTCGTTATCGGGTAGTTTTGAGTAACTAAAAAATTAATTGATACATGATTCTACTTGTTTGGCTGCGTATTGATCGAATTCAATTATTTACGCCTTGAATTGCTTATGCTTTTTTTGCTTAAATGATCTTGGAAAATACGTTCAGGTTAGGATTAAACAAGTAATAATACGATAGGTTATGAGAAGGGATTACTTAATTTGATTTAGAATAATTACACGGATACCGTGATTCGACTATGGCCTATAATTAGACACTTTCTAATGGTCTTAATAATTTGGAAAAGATAGTTCAAGAATGGTGTTGCTAGTAGTTGGGAAACGCTAATGAAGGATTTTAAGTTCAAGGTCAGTTGAATAGTATGTATTTCAAATTTTGAGTAAACTTGGAACTATCCCTGTAACTGGGAGATTCATTATCCTAGGCATTTATTTATGTGCAAGTTCTTTGGACTATTGTCATTCTTAGTTCATTTCTAGTTGTTCTCAGTTAATTGTTGTTTAAATTAATAGTTTATAATTGAAAACTCAAGAAAAATTATTATTATTATTATTGAATTTTGAATATTTGGATATTAAATTCTAAAACTTGACCCCTCTCTCTATGAGTTTCGATTCCGGACTTATAAGCAGCAATATTCGCAGCGACCGTTTAGTCTATTTTATAGAGTATAGATATACATTACTAAATTTGGGTGACGTTGCTGAGGAGGAAACATGTTAAGTTTTTGTAGAGAAAAATATTGCTGAATATTTTACAGCTGGACAGTCTTTCTTGTTTCATTACTAACAGTGAGACTATGAGTATAGGTATATGCCCATGAAAGCCTCAAATACTGGTGAACTTCTTGAAGCTAATCTAGAATTGGATCAACTTCTCAAGGAATTAAGGAAAGCAAATAAGAAAGCCAAGCTACCACCTCTACAACTGGAAAATCTACAGTTTGAAATGAGATGAAGGACGATCCAAATGCTATCAAAAAGAACAATAACAAACCAGTTGTTACTTTCATAACTAGGCTCAGACGACAGCTGAGAGTTTGGCAACAACTATTGTCGTCCCATAGATAGCAGAAAAAAGTTTTCAGATCACAAGTACTTTGCTCAACTTGCTGAAGAACACATGGCAATTTCCGGTAAAGGAACATGAAGATCCACAACAAAACCTCAAGATTTTCTTGTCATATTGTGTCAAACACAAGCAAACTAATTTGTCATTTGAGGCGATCAGGCTATCATTTTTCCCATTAACACTTACTGGTTAAGCTAAAGTATGGGTGAAATCTTTACCGATCAACTCCATCACAAGTTGGGAGGAGATGGTTATGCAATTCTTGGCAAAGTTCTTTCCACCCAATTAGTTAGCAAAGATGAGTGATGATATTCTACAATTCAGGCAATGTCAATGGAGACCCTACAAGAGGCATGGGAGATACAAGAGTAGGCTGGTAAAATATCCACATCATGGAATCCTAGAACAAATGCTTGGGAAAAGGTTATATATGAGACTAAATGATAATTTGAATGCTAATGTGGATGCTTCCGTTGGCAGAGCATTTACTAGAAGGACATTTGCAGAAGCTCAACAGTTACTGAATATTATGTCACAGAATTAATGATGGTTGATGACCAGAGGCTCCCCTGTCACACCTGTTGTTCATTCTGTAGCACTGGACTAGAACAATTTTAAAGATGAAAACAAAGATACTTTAGTGACACAAATGAGCCTTTTGACAAAGAAGATGGATGAGTTGGGTGCAAAGCAGGTGCATATAGTTGACACCACTAATGGAGGTTTATGCGCACCTTTTGTGACAGGACCCAGATTTCAGGCTAGGTCATGCGGGTACCTGACATCCTCCTCTAGACCCATCAAGAAAACCCCTTCAACTGAATTATCGAAATGGACACAAAACTAACTTGAGATAGACATACTATAACTCAAAAGACACACTGATAAATATATGTAGAAAAGTTGTTCAGAGATAGGTACAGCTGCCTACCCAATATTTTAAGTTTAGGACTATCCGGACCACACATCTAAGAATACAAATCAAATATGTATATCTCTTCAAGGGAGCAAAATACAGCTAATATAATAGAACTAGAACTAGTGACCATTCTGAACAAAAGTTGGTTCACCCTAAAAGCTAAATTCGCCTTCGCTCCTCACTCATATGGCAAATTCAGTCTTGGAGTGAAACCTGCCAAAACAAAATGGATAGACAAGAAACAAACATAGGGTGAGTCGACGAATTTGAATACCCAAAACATATAGTCAACCTAACAAACATTACACAACAATTTAGAATCCTCGCCATGCAACAACTAACCAACACACTCTTGAAGTCATGTAAATAAGCAACCTTTACCCACTTCGTATACTCAAAATATTCCAGTGCCCAACCTAATCCATATAAAAAGCAACTATCCGACCCTAAGCCCAACTAGCTAGCCGGAGAAATCTGGGCAATAGATCCAGCCAATCACGCATATCAAGCTTACAATGACGTAGAGTAAACAACCATTAGCCCCACGTAATAAAACGACCTCGATCAGTCATTTTGGGTGTTAGGATTCTGATTAATGTGCCAAAAACCTTAAAAGCTCCAAAAGGTTCATTAGGACCTGTATGCAAAATTATAACTAATTCGGACCTTGTTTGGTAGGTTTTTGAAAAGTTTTCCATTTCGGTTGTTGGTAAAGCCTAAAAAAGATTTTCGAGCTTGATTTTGAGTAAATGAGCTCTAATTAGATATTCTAATGTTACATTAGGTTTATATGAACATTTTTGACATGTGAAAACTTGCGGAAGTAAAATCCAAGGTCGTTTGGATAGCTTTCAATAAAGCTCTAAGAGTCAAGATATCAATCTCTTCTCGAGGGACCGACATGTTGAGTTTCAGAGATCCATTTTGTGATCCATATTTTCAAGCATGTCACACAAATGTTTTAAGACTTGTGTACAAAATTTGAGGTTATTTCAAGCCTTGTAGGGTCACATTCGAACCCAAATCGCAGCACAAGCAGGTGCTGGTGCAAAACTCTTCACCTTTCGGGCAGGCCTGCGTTATCAAGCACCTTGGCGCGTGCACGCTTGTTTCAACAGCCCCAAAGTGGGACCACGTCCCTGGGAACGCGATCGCAATTAAGGGGTGGCGCGAACATGCTATCTCAGAGTTTTAAAATGACCCAAGTCTGTTTATTTGATTTCTATCTAAATTCCATCATTTCCAAACAGTTCCAAGCTACAATTTTGGTACCAAATCATGTATTCACTAGGTATCATCCATATATCTTTTGATTATGTTAATTCAAGTATTATAAGGTGTATATTATGAGTTGGGTCGAAGAAAATTAGGGTTAGAACCCTAAGTTTATAAAATTTGGGCTATGGGTCGAATCGAAGTCGAATTTGGACTCGTGAGAGTATGAGAAGTCCGAAAATATAAATTTTGTGGGAGTTCAGCTATGTCCGACTCAGGGGTATTTTTTTAATTTTTTATCTCCGACTAATAGCTGAATATTCAGTTCGTGCATGCTCATATATGCAATTTCTCTTCTTTGGCTTAGAGAAAAGTGATTCCAATAGGCGTCAAGAAGGAAATAAGCGTATTCAATAGTCGGTTCGACCCGAGACTAAAAGGTAAGCGGTATCATCCTTTATTTGACAGCCTTAGGCCTTTATGGATGTTCTACGCATGTATTGGTCGCGTGTGTAGGTTCCGAAGAAGCGTACTTACTATGCTAGAGCTTCATGAACACTTGTTTGCTATGTTGTTAAAGTGTTGTTTCGTATTTACTGTGTACTTTGGAGTATGATGCTCCGAGTGTGAGCATGATATATTCTGGTTGCCTGGTATGTGTGCTAGGATGTACTGTATTTATTATTGAGTAACGATAAGAGAGTTATATTCGTTATGAATGCTAATTGAGAAGCTATAGGCTTAAGATTATTAATAGAAAGAAAAGGTTTAAATTGGACTATGATTATCGATTGAATAGTTGTTTATTGTTTTGTGAGATGTAGCCTTATGATAGGTGTGTTATATTGGGCTCGTTGTTGAGCCAAGAATAAAAGTATCTTGTTATTAATATGACCTTGAATGGTTAGGCTATAATGCGTGAATACTATTTGAGGGTAGAAGCTCTACTATAGTTAAAAGTATCTATTTATTGAACTGTAAGCTTAATATAGAATTTAGAATGGAAGTTCAGGTATGATTGTGAGTATCCTTCTAGGTTGGGAATCTTTTAGAGTCGCAAGGCTTACTCATTATATTATGGTTCAAATTGCATGTCATTGCATATCACATTCATGGATGAGCATTGGCATGGGAGCAGGAGTATTTTCGCTCGGACTATATATTAAATCGTCGGAATCGATGAGTGTCCCGAGCTGGGGCAAGTTAATATTGACTTATGTACTTCCCGGTAGTCGATGAGGGTCCTACGGCGGTGAAGGATTATTATTATTATATATATCTCACGGTAGACGATGAGGGTCCCGCGTCGGAGACAAGTGTCGGGCACTTGTGACCCTATTGCATCATACTGCACTCTTTCTATTTCATTACACTGGCTGCTGTGTATTATGTGATTATAGTGTGATGTTTTGTGTATATGTCATGTATTTCTAATTGTTGATATGTTTCGATTTACCTATATGTTTCTGTCTATCTTATGTCCTTGGTTGTTTATGAGTTTATGGTTCCTTACGTGTTTCTAGTTATTATATATCTTTGCCTTTTTATAGTTGAAATAAGGTGAATTGATGTATATACTTTTCTTCTCCCTAGCTATCATATCTGCTTCTTTGAGGTGTCTAGCCAGCCCCCACTTACAGAGTCCTTTCGACTCACCCTTTGTTTCTTTCTTGTCTATTTATTTAGTTTCGGTAGGTTCGCTCCAGGATTGAATTTGCCAACGTGATTGTGGAGCGAATACGACCTCAACTGTCAAGATGAGCTGACTTTTGTTCAGGACGGCCACCAATTTAGGTTCTATTATATCAGTTGTATTTTTCTCCCTTCGGGAGATGTACATTTTCTCTTGAATTCTTAGATGTCTGGTCTGGATAGCCCTAAACCTAGCATATTGGGTAGGAAACTGTATCTCTTTCTGAACAGTTTTTATGTATATATATATGTATCAGTATGTCTTTTGGCTTATTCGATGTCTGTCTGAAGGTAGTTGGTGTCCATTTCATTAACTTAGTGATAAGTGTACGCCGGACGGGTATAGGGAAGGATGTCGGGTGCCCTCATAGCTTAGCCAGAAATTTGGGTCGTGTCGGTATCAGAGTCCGATTTAGAGTCTATCAAGACTAAGACACTATCTAGTAGAGTCTTGCTGATGGGTACAAAGATATCAGTACTTATCTACAAGAGGTTATGATGGCATTTAGGAAGTTTCTCTTCCTTAATCATGTGTCAGTCTTCCTGTGGGATGCAAAAAAAATTTCATTAATTCCTTCATAGTAATGGTGAACCCTCATGCGACAAATCATCATAGGGTAAGAGCTCGTGACGAAGCAGTCTAGCCTGGGGCTAGCGCTGCCCAAGCCCCGAGAGTTGTGGATTGTGCTGATGATCCAGTTGTAGACGCCCTGTTGTGCCAGCTCGCGGTGGGTAAAGGGAGAAAGGCCTTGTGGTTCCCCGGCTCTCTACAATGCTTTTATGAGAATCTTGGCAGCACAGCTACCACAAGAAACTCCTATTCCCTAGGCGGCTCATTAGGTTGTCGCAGATGCAGATGTTCGAGCTCAGAGAGCTCCTATTCCAGTTCTTGATGTTGCCCCAGTAAATTATGTTCCAGAGGCAGCATGTATTGTGCCTCCAGTTGTTCTGGCTGGTCAGCTAGCCTTGGTAACAGTAGTCTCCGTGTGCTCGAAGAGGTTGCCTTATTTTACCCGGTTGAACCTTCTGATATTCTTAGGCCATGCATCAGATAATCTCTATGATGTTTTTTAAAAATTATGTCAGTGTATCCTTCAGGCTCTTGGTTATCTCGAGCAGTACGGTGTTGATACTGCTTTACACTTATAAGTTCCAACCTTGGACTGGTGGACCGCTCTTTTATCAGCTAGGTAGGGCTTGCCTAAACTGATTTAGTGCAAGTTTTCTCGTAAATTCATTGAAAAGTTCCTTTCGTGCAGCGAGCGAGATGAAAAGCGTCTCCAGTTTGAGTTGATTGGACAGGGTAGCCTGTCGATTTCAGAATATGAGATCGAATTATCTAAGATGGTTGGATATGCTCTAGAGCTAGTCCATGAGCCTTCTAAGGAGGTTCAAAGATTAATTGATGAGCTTTCTCCTTCCTTGAGGTCCCAGATGGCTCGTGAGATATAGGTCGGGACTTTATTTTGATGTGGTTGTTGACATTTTTCGATAGTTTGAGGCATAGCAGGAAGAGTCAGAGCGGGAGAGCAAGAGATCCTATGGCCCTGGTGGGAACTATGGTAACTTTTCTAGAGGTAAGGGTTTTGATTATCTAGGGAGGTCACATGCCAGGTTATCTCAGCTTGTGGCGCGTTATTCTCAGAGTGCGCCAGTAGTCTGTCAAGATCAAGCTCAGTCTTCTCTTTATAGAAATCATCAGTCTGTCCAATATCCATATCTAGCCAAAAGGTATTATCATTGTTGTGAGCCTCTTCATCTTAGGAGGAACTATTCCTTACCTTGGAAGGAAGGCAGCTATCCTTCTTCTTGCCCTCAGAGACCTACACAGTCGTAGGGGATTTTATATAGATCTCAATCAGTCAAATATGCCACCATCCGGCAGAGGTCGAAAGCGTCGTAGTAGTCGTTGTTTAGGAGGTGATTATCAGGGTGGTGGCTCAGCTCAACCACAGAGGCCGTTCTATGAACTGCTAGTCTGGCAGGATGCTAAGGCATCTGATGTGGTAGATCCATGTATTTCTTCTTCCTTATATGTGAGTAAGACTTGATTCTTCCTATCGATCTGGAATTCGTTTGTCTTATAATGTTTCCATGTTTTTCTGGGATGTCGTTTCTATTAAGAATCTGTTTTGATAGAGGGGTCTGCTTCTGGTATGATTTATTCCTAGCATTTGTGAGACCCTACTAGTTAGTCTGGTTTAAATATGAGGGATTTGGGAGTGAGTATCGGTATTTTATGCTTGGCATCTTTTAGTACCACCTTCTGTTATTATGTCAAGTTAGTTTAGAATTTAGTGTTGGTAGGATGATAGATTCTTATTCGTCATCATCAGAAAGTGTCATTGTTTAATCCGATTTAAAGTGATTAGTAAGTAATATTCGATCTACGTGTCTTTCCTTGGTTCAAGACGCTAGTAGAGTCATGTTATTCTCTGAGATTTTCTCGGTTGTAAAAGGGTTTTCTGGTAAATTGTCGGAGTTTCCTTCTTATTCGAAGGTTAAATTGGAATAGATGTTGTTCCATTATTTAATGTCTATTTCTTCAATTGCGATTCTTTGGCTAGCCTGACGCGGAAGTATTCCAGCTCTGGTAGCCAAGCAAATAAGAAGATGAGCTTCCTGAAGCTCTAATTATTTTTATCCTTAGTCCATTGCCATCTCTTCTTCTTCCAACACTAGTGAGATTGGTAGTAGCCACTTGTGATGTTCCATGTGTTAAGCCAGAGTGCGTGTCAAGGTAGCTGGGGTAAGCACATTGTTTTGTTTCAAGGCTACTAGGGGTAGTGAGAGGCATCATTTCAACCGTGAATTGATCCATCAGGCGGTGGGGCTTATGGCGAAGGTATGGAGTTGAGAACTTGAGATTTGCAGCTGTCTGGAAACGCGAGAGGGTAATTTGGTAGCTTAGGTTTGAGCCGCGTTCTGTTTTTAGCTAAGTCTTCCTTAGTCAAGTAGAGTGTGCGAGGATGGATATTCTTATTCAAAATAGATGTATGAGTTTATGCTCTAAGTGGAGTATTCCTCCAATACTGAATGCTAATATTAAATCTCTAAGGCATTGCTGAAGCATAAGTTAATTCTTAGGTTCATCGACATGATCTATATTGAAAAGTATATTGACGAGGTGATTCAACGGAGGAATTATGTTAGTCCATCTAGAGTTTCGTGTATCTTTGTACTGAAATGTATCTCTCCTCTCGTGATCGAGGAAGGGTCACTTAGTCAGAATAAGTGAAACGACCTTAGGTAGTCATTTCGAAAGTTAGGACTTCGATAGACGTGCTGATAATTGTAAAAACTTCATAATGTCCATTAGGACTTGTTTGTAAAATTTGAGTTAAATCGGACCTCGTTTGGTAGGTATCGGAAGAAGATTTCAGTTTTTATTCTCGATAAATATTAAAAATAGATTTTCGAGCTCGATTTTGGCGAATGAAATCCGATTCTAAATCTGAAAGTGCCGTTAGGTTCGTATGATTATTTGTGACTTTTGTGAACTTTCGAAAGTGAATTTCGAGGTTGTTCGGCTAGTTTCCGCTAAAATGCCGAAAGTTAAATAATTTGACCTTCTCCATTTAATTTGTATTTTGAGTTTCAAAAATCCGATTTGAGATCCGCCTTGACGAGTACGTCACACATATTTTGTAAAACTTACTCGAGAAATTTGGGATTATTTTGAATTTTGTAGAGTTCCGTTTTAATTTTCGTCGCGAAAAGAAAATAAGAGAAAAGAAAAAGGAAAGGAAATGAAAAAGAGAAATGGGAATGGCGGTGGCTACTTTAAGGGATAAAATCCCTTAAGATTACTAATAGAACGCCAAGGAGAAACAAACAGAAACGAGAACGCGAGACGCTAAGGAAAAAATGTCAGAAAATGGGAAAAGAGCCGGAGAAAGATAGAATTTTTACCCCGAAACATCCAGGTAATGATCTTAATGCATTATTTTAGTTTATTACGTGTGTTTAAATATATTATGAAGGTAAAAATTGGGATATTAGACATCATTTTAATAAGTTCAATAGATAGTTTAAAGGGTTAATTGGACCCTGATAATGGAATTGAGTATATATTCGTACTCAGTGAGTTATGGGCAACATATAAATATAATTTATTTAGGGTTTAGTTATGTGACCTTAAACCCTGTACATAGGCTTTACCTGCGTTTTGTGTATGCGAATAGAGTATCAGGTTCCTAACCGGATTGTCCTAAGATGTAGGGAAAGAAACCTTTAACCTAATTTGATATATTTTCTGCATACTGAATAGGCATGATCGTTTGGGTAGTGAATCCAAAGGATAAAGCGGGTGTTAAGTTGATATAAGGCAAGTGTTTATATCCATTTTTTTGGAGGCCCTTGGCCTTGTGGATATTCTACCACGTGTTCCTTACGTAAGTAGCTGCCGATAGGCGTACACATTACGCCTTAGCTTTCAATTTACATTGTATATTATATGTTATGCCCTGTTGTTCGTATTGCATTGAGCATATGAGCATTGCACTCAGGTTTTGAGCATTGCATATACTTCCCGGTAATCGATGAGAGTCCCGAGCCGGTGAAGGGTTTTTATTACATATACTTCCCGGTAATCGATGAGAGTCCCGAGTCGGTGAAGGGTTATTATTGCATATACTTTCTGGTAATCGATGAGAGTCTCGAGCCGGAGAAGGGCATTATTGCATATACTTCCCGGTAATGGATGAGAGTCCCGAGCCGGTGAAGGTTCAGTATTACATATACTTCCCTTTTGGCGATGAGAGTCTCGCACCGGTGAAGGGTCATTATTGCATATTGCATATATTTCCCGGTAATCGATGAGATTCCCGAGCCAGTGAAGGGTTATTATTACATATACTTCCCGGTTGGCGATAAGAGTCCCGCGTCGGTGAAGGATCATTATTACATATACTTCCCGGTTGACGATGAGAGTCCCGCACCGGTGAAGGGTCATTATTGCATATACTTCCCGGTTGACGATAAGAGTCCCGCACCGGTAAAGGGTCATTATTGCATATACTTCCCAGTAATTGATGAGAGTTCCGAGCCGGTGAAGGGTCATTATTGCATATACTTCTCAGTAATCAATGAGAGTCCCGAGCCGGTGAAGGTATCAGGCCATTGCATCATACTGCATTCATCCCATTTCATTGCACGACATGCTGACTATTGTGTGACTATCATGCTGTGTTTTGTGTATGCGGTATGTATTCCATGTTATGGACATATTTCAGTTTGTCTATATGTTTCTGGGTATTTAATGTCCTTAATTGGTCTATATGCTTTAAATATATGGATCGGGTTGCACGCCGCAACAGTATGAATATGTGGATCGTGTTGCACACTGCGACAGTATTATGTTCGGGATACTTAAAAACCTATATGTTCTGTCAACCTTATGTCCATGGTTGTTTATGGTTCCATACGTGTTTCCAGTTATTAACCTTTTTATCGTTTAAATAAGATGGATTTGGTTTACCTGTTTTTATTCTCCCTGGCTAGCTATCCTATTCTTTGAGGTGGCTACTTATTGAGCCCTTTTGACTCACCCTTATTTATTTTTTATTTTTTCTATCTATTTCATTTCGGCAGGTCCGCTCCAGGATTGGGTTCACCACGTTGTTCAGGAGTCAGCTGTCAGGGTGAACTAACTTTTATTCCGGATGGTCACCGTTTTTATGTTTATTATTTCAGTTGCATTTTGCTCCCTTCAGAAGGTATTTGTCTTCTTCTGTACTCTTAGATGTCTAGTCTGGATAGCCCTAAACCTAGTATATTGGGCAGTCAGCTGTAATTTCTTTTGTACAGCTTAGAGGTATTAGTATGTTAGTGCTTTTTCTAAGTCTTGTTCTTATTTATGAATTGAATTATATTTCTTTTCATAATTTACTTGGTAAGGGTTCGCCCGACGGGTCTAGGGGAGGATGTCGGGTGCCCGCACGACCTAGCCGGATTCTGGTTCGTGTCAGTTGGTATCAGAGCCCGGTTTAGAGTCTATCCAGACTAAGACAGTGTCTAGTAGAGTCTCGCTGATTGGTACGTAGACATCCGTACTTATCTACGAGGGGATATGATGGCATTTAAGAAGTTTCACTTCCTTCTTTTCTGATCGTGCGTCGGTCTGGGATGCAAAAGTGTTTTTCGTTAATTCGTTCGTGGTAATTGTGAACTCTCGTGTGACAAATCAGCAAAAGGTAGGAGTTCAGGACAAATAGTCTAGCCTGGGGCTAGAGCTACTCAAGCCCTGAGAGTTGTGGATCGTGGTGACGATCCAGTCGCGCAGGCCCTAGGTGTACGAGCTTGCGATGGGCAAAGGAGCAGAGCCTTATTATTCCCTTGGCTCTCTATGATGCTTTTACGAGAATTTTGGTGACGCAGATGCCGCAAGAACCTATTATTCGCTAGGTAGCTTATCAGTTCGCCGCATATGCAGATGTTCGGACTTAGAGAGCTCCTATTCCAGTTCTTAATATTGCCGCAGTAAATTATGTTCCGGAGGCAGCAGGTGTTGTGCCTCTAGTTATTCTGGCCGGTTAGCTAGCCCAGGTAATAGTTCGGTCCGAGTGCGTGAGGAGGTTGCATTATGTTACCCAATTGAACCTTTCAATATTATTAGACCATGTATCAGCTAATTCCTGTGTAATTTTTTTAAATAAATGATGTTAGCGTATCCTTCAAGCTCTTAGTTATCTCGAGCAGTATGGTTATTATTATTATGCTTTCCAGTTTCAAGGTCCAGTCTTGGATTGGTGGACCGCTCATTTATATGCTAGGTACGGCTTGCCTAAGCTGACTTGGTGCAAATTTTCTTATAGATTCATGAAAAATTTCCTTTCGCACAGCTAGCAAAATGAAAAGAGTCGCCAATTTGAGTTGATTAGATGGGTAGCTTGTCGAATTTTATAATATGAGATTAAATTCTATAGATAGCTGGATATGCATTAGAACTAGTCCATGAGCCTTCTGAGAATGTTCGAATATTTTTTGGTGACCTTTCTCCTTCCTTGAGATCCCAGATGCTCGAGAAATTGAGGTTGGGATTTTATTTGATATTGTTGTTGATATTGCTTGGAGGTATGAGGCATACCTAAAGTTAGAGCAGGACGACTCAGAGCGAGAGAGCAAGGAATTCCGTGGCCCTGGTGGCCACCATACCTCCTTTGGAGGTAAGAGTTCTAATTATTTTTGGAGGTTACTTGCCAGGTTATCTCCGCTTGTTGACCGTGATTCTCAGAGTGCACGAGTAGTTCATTAAGATTAGACTCAGCTTTCTCTTTGTAGCTTTCAACAATCTGTCAAGCTTCCATTTTCAGCGAAAAGGTGTTACCATTGTCGTGAGTCTGGTTATCCTTTAAGGAGTTTTCCCTTACTCCTGCAAGTAGGCACTCGTCCTTTCTCTCGCCATCAGGCACATGCACAATCACAGGGGATTTCATTTAGATCTCAATCCGCCAGAGAAATGCCACCATCTAGTAGAAGCCGAAAGCGTGGTGGTTGTGGTTCTTCTGGAAGTAATTATCAGGGTACCGGCTTAGTACAGCTGCAGAGATAGTTCTAGGAACTGCTAGTGTGGCAGGACGTTGTGGCATCCGATGCAGTTGACCCTGGGATTTCTTCTTTCCTTAAATATGAGTAAGATTTGATTCTTCCGGTTGATCTAGAGATGGGGTGTCCTATCATGTTTCCATGGTCTTCTGGGATGTCGTTTCTATTAAGAATCGATTTCGGTAGAGGGGTGAGTTTCTGGTATGATTTATTCCTGGCATTTGTGTGACCCTACTAGTTTATCTGGTTTAAATGTGAGAGATTTGACAGTGAGTGTCGCTATTCTCTGCCTGGTATCTTGTCGTGCCACCTTCTATTATCATGTCAAATTAGTTTACCTCTCTTCTCGAAATTCTCTATTGGTATGATGATAGGATTTTTTTTTCATCACCATCAGAGAGTGTCATTATTTCTTCCGGTGTGAAGTGGTTAGTAAGTAATATTCGATCTACGTGTCTCATCTTGGTTCGAGATGTTAGTAAAGTCATGTTATTCTATGAGCTTTTCTCAGTTATAACAGAGTTTACTGATAAATTGTTTGAGTTTTCTTCTTATGGAAAGGTTAAATTGGCATGGATGTTGTTCCATAAAGCTCATTTAATGTCTATTTCTTCAATTGCGGTTCTTTGGCTAGCATGACTCGAAATTAGTCTAGCTCTAGTAGCCAAGCAAATAAGAAGATGAGCTTCCTAAAGCTCTAATTATTTCTATCCTCAGTCTGTTGCCATCTCTTCTTTGTTCGGCACTGCTGAGCTTAGGTGGTCAGTAGCCTCTTGTGATGTTCCCTATGTTGAGCCAGAGTGCGTTTCAAGGTAGCCAGGTAAGCACATTGTTGTTTTTCAAGACTACTAAGGGTAATGAGAGGCATCATTTGAGCTCTGATTTGATCCATCAGGAGATGGTGCTTATGACAAAGGTATGGAGTTGTGAACTCGAGAGTTGCAGCTGTTTGAAAACTCTAGAAGGTAATTTAGTTGCTTAGATCTGAGCCGCATTCTGTTTTTACCTATGTCTTCCTTAGTCCGGAAGACTGTACGAGGATGGCTATTTCTATTCAAGTTAGCTGTATGAGCTTATGCTCTAACTGGAGGAGTCTTCCTCCTATACAGAATGCTAATATTAAATCTCTAAAGAGTTGCTAAAGCGTAAGCTAATTCTTTATTTCATTGACCTGTTCTATATCGAAAAGTATATCGACGAAGTGATTCGTTGGTGTAATCATGTTAACCCATCTAGAGTTGCGTGGATCTTCATTTCGAAAATATAGAACTCTTCTCTCGTGATTGAGAAAGGGTCAGCTTAGTCAGAATAAGCTGGGCAATGATGTGATGATATTATCCAGATATGTTCTAAGGTCGTGCAAATTCTCTTGTTATCTGTATGAATTTTTCTTTAGACTTAGGCTCGTTCGAGGATGAATGAGAGTTTAAGTGGAGGAGAATGAAAAGACCTTAGGTAGTCGTTTCGAAAGTTAGGATTCCGATTGGCGTACCGATAATTTTAAAAACTTCATAATATCCATTAGGACTTGTTTTCAAAATTTGAGTTAAATCGGACCTCGTTTAGTAGGTATCGGAAGAAGATTTCAGTTATTGTCGATAAATATTAAAAAGAGATTTTTGAGCTCGATTTTGGCGAATGAAATCCGATTCGAAATCCGAAAGCGCCGTTAGGTTCGTATAATTATTTGTGACTTTTGTAAACTTTCGAAAGTGAATTTCGAGGTTGTTCGGCTAGTTTTCGCTAAAATGTCGAAATTTAAATAATTTGACCTTTTTCCATTTAATTTGCATTTTGAGTTTCGGGAATCCGATTTGAGATCCGCCTTAACGAGTATGTCACTTATATTTTGTATAACTTACTTGAGAAATTTGGAATAATTTCAAATTTCGTAGAGTTCCATTTTAATTTTCGTCGCGAAAAGAAAAAAAATAAAAGAGAAAAGAAAAAGGAAAGGAAATGAAAAAAAGAAATGGGAATGGCGGTGGCTACTTTAAGGGATAAAATTGAAACGACCTCGGTCAGTCGTTTCGGAAGTTAGGACTCCGATTGGCGTGACGATAATTTTAAAATATTCGTAATGTCCATTAGGACCTGTCTGCAAAATTTGAACTAAATCAGACCTCGTTTGGTAGGCATCGGAAGAAGGTTTCAGTTTTTATTGGCGATAAATATTAAAAAGAGATTTTCGAGCTCGGTTTTTTCGAATGAGCTCCGATTCAAAATCTGAAAGCGCCGTTAGGTTTATATGATTATTTGTGACTTTTGTGAACTTTCAAAAGTGAATTTCGATGTTGTTCGGCTAGTTCCGCTAAAATACCGAAAGTTAAATAATTTGACCTTTTCCATTTATATTCGCATCTTGAGTTCCGGGAGTCCGATTTGAGATCCGCTCTAGGGAGTATGTTACATATATTTTGTGTAACTTGTATGCAAAATTTGGAATTATTTCGAATATCGTAGGGTACCGTTTTGATTTTTACTGTAGCAGCGAATTTAAAAAAAAAAAGAAAAAAAAAGGGGAAAATGAAATATGAAATAAATGTAGGCGGTGGGTCCTTAGCTTATAAGGACCAAGTAATACTAGTAGTACGACAGAAGGAGAACCAAAAGGAGCAAAATGAACAGAATGAGAGAAAACGAGAAAACAGAGAAACTTATCAGAAAAAAATGCCAGAAAATGAGAAAAAGAGCCGGAGAAAAATAGGATTTTCACCCCGAAACATCCAGGTAATGATGTTAACTCATTATCTTAGCTTATTACGTGTGTTTGAATATATTTTTACGGTAAAATTGGGATATTAAACATCGTTTTAATAAATTCAATTAATAGTTTAAAGGGTCAAATGCACCCCGATAATGAAATTGATTATTTATTTGTACTCAGTGAGTTATGGGCGACTTATAAATGTAATTTATTTGGGGTTTGGTTATGTGACCTTAAACCCTGTGCATAGGCCTGGCCTGCGTATTGCGTATGCAAATAGGGTATCAGGTTCCTAACCGGATTGCCCTAAGATTTGAGGAATGAAGCCTTTAGCCTAATTTGATATATTTTTCTTCTTATTGAATAGAGTGGGATCGTTTGGCAATAAAACCAAAAGATAAAGAGGTTGTTGATTAGCAAAGCTAACTTTTGGAAGAGGTAAGTGTTTATATCCATTTCTTTGGAGGCACCTGGCCTCGTGGATTTTCTACCACGTGTTCATTACGTGTGTAGCT
Source organism: Petunia x hybrida (assembly GCA_037355625.1). Taxonomy (NCBI): domain Eukaryota; kingdom Viridiplantae; phylum Streptophyta; class Magnoliopsida; order Solanales; family Solanaceae; genus Petunia; species Petunia x hybrida. Next base: position 9,917,181 of record JBBBVM010000002.1, read on the forward strand.
GCCGATAGGCGTAATCATTATGCCTTAGCTTTGGATTTACATTATATATTATATGTTATGTCCTGTTGTTCGTATTTTATTGAGGATCTGAGCATTGTACTCTAGCTGTGAGTTGGCATCTACTTCCCGGCCGTCGATGAGAGTATCGCGCCGGTGAAGGGTTATTATTGCATAACATTGCATTCATATGCATTATACGTCATTCATATGCATTATATTGCATATCATATTTGGTGCAGGAGTATTCCGCCCCTGGAGCAGGAGTATTCCGCTCAATTGTATCATATTGAGGGTAGGAGTATTTCGCCCCAGGAGCAGGAGTATTCCGCTCCATTGTAGCATATTGAGGATAGGAGGATTCCGCCCCAAGAGAGTGCAGGAGTATTCCCCCTTTGGTTTATATTATATCGGTTGCAGGAGTATTCTGCCCCAGGAGCAGGAGTATTCCGCTCCAGTTGGTTATCAGATTGGGTTCCCTTCGAATGCAGGAGTATTCCGCTTCGAGATGGGATGACGGGCACATGTGACCCTTTACATCAGATTTCATTTCATTTCATCTCATTTCTTTTCATACGATTGTGTAGACTTGTGGTACATAACTATTGTTCTGCTTATACGTGCATTGCTTATTTGTTGATATGTTTCTGGCTCGTATTCCTGGCTGAGTTTTTGGTTTTATACGTGTTTCCGATTATTATCTGGCTCCGCCTTTTTAGAATTTAAATAAGAGGAATTTGGTTTATCTGTTTCTTCTCCCTGGCTAGCTATCCAATTCTTTGAGGTGGCTAGTCTACCCCACTTATTGAGTCCTTTGGACTCACCCTTGTTTGTTTTTTGTTTCTTGTCTATCTATTTCGTTTCGGCAGGTTCGCTCTAGGATTGAGTTTGGTTTGTTCAGGAGCGAAGACGACTTCAGCTGTCAGGGTGAGCCAGCTTTATTCCGGATGGCCACCAGTTTATTGTTTATTATTTCACTTGTACTTTGCTTCCTTCAAAAGGTATCTGTTTTCTTTTGTACCCTTAGATGTCTAGTCTGGATAACCCTAAATCTAGTATATTGGGTAGTCAGCTTTAATTTCTTTTGTACAGCGTAGAGGTATCAGTATCTCTGTGTTTTTTTTAAGTCTTGTCCTTATTTATGAATTATTATATTTATTTTCCTAATTTAATTGGTAAGGGTTCGCCCGACGGGTCTAGGGGAGGATGTCGGGTGCCCGCACGGCCTAACCGGATTCCGGGTCGTGTCAAAAATCCCTTAAGATTACTAACAGAATGCCAAGGAGAAACAAACAGAAACGAGAACGCGAGACGCTAAGGAAAAAATGCCAGAAAATGATAAAAGAGCCGGAGAAAGATAGAATTTTTATCCTGAAATATTCAGGTAATGATGTTAATTCATTATTTGAGTTTAATACGTGTGTTTGAATATATTTTAACGGTAAAAATGAAATATTAGTCATTATTATAATAAGTTCAATTGATAGTTTAAAGGGTTAATTGGACCCTGATAATGGAATTAAGCATATATTTGTACTCAGTGAGTTATGGGCAACATATAAATGTAATTTATTTAGGGTTTGGTTATGTGTCCTTAAACCCTGTACATAGGCCTGGCCTGCGTATTGCATATGGGAATAGGGTATCAGGTTCCTAATCGGATTGCCCTAAGATGTAGGGAATGAAGCCCTTAACCTAATTTGATATATTTTCTGCTGATTGAATAGGCATGATCGTTTCGGCAGTGAATCGAAAGGATAAAGCGGGCGTTGAGTGGCACTTTGAAATAAGATAAGTGTTTATATTCATTTCTTTGGAGGCCCTTGGCCTACCAAGTGTTCCTTACGTGTGTAGCTGCAGATAGTCGTACTCATTACGCCTTAGCTTTGAATTTACATTGTATATTATATGTTATGCCCTGTTATTGGTATTGCATTGAGCATATGAGTATTGCACTCTGGTTTTGAGTATTGCATATACTTCCTGGTAATCGATGAGAGTTCCGAGCCGGTGAAGATTCATTATTGCATATACTTCCCGGTAATCGATGAGAGTCCCGAGCCGGAGAAGGGTTATTATTGCATATACTTCCCGGTTGGCGACGAGAGTCCCCCGCCTGTGAAGGGTCATTATTGCATACACTTCCCGGTAATAAATGAGAGTCCCGAACCGGTGAAGGGTCATTATTACATATCCTTCCCGGTTGAGATGAGAGTCCCGCACCGGTGAAGGGTCATTACTGCATATACTTCTCGGTAATTGATGAGAGTCCCGAGCCGGTGAAGGGTCATTATTACATATATACTTCCCGATTGGTGATGAGAGTCTCGCGCCGGTGAAGGGTCATTATTACATATACTTCCCGGTTGGCGATGAGAGTCCCGCATCGGTGAAGGGTCATTATTGCATATACTTCCCGGTAATCGATGAGAGTCCCAAGCCGATGAAGGGTCATTATTGCATATACTTCCTGGTAATCGATGAGAGTCCCGAGCCGGTGAAGGTATCAGGCCATTGCATCATACTGCATTCATCCTATTTCATTGCACGGCATGCTGACTATTGTGTGACTATCATGTGTGTTTTGGGTATGCGGTATGTATACCTTGTTGTGGACATATTTCAGTTTGTCTATAGGTTTTTGGCTATTTAGTGTCCTTAGTTGGTCTATATGCTTTGAATATATGGATCGGGTTGCACGCCTCGACGGTATGAATATATGGATCGGGTTGCACGCAGCAACGGTATGAATATATAGACTGGGTTGCACGCCGCAACAGTATGAATATATGGATCGAGTTGCACGCCGCGACAGTATGAATATGTGGATCATGTTTGCACGCCGCGACAGTATTATGTTTGGGATACTTAAAAATCTATATGTTCTGTCAACCTTATGTCCCTGGTTGTGATAAGGATCGAATTCAAAAGACAAAAAGAATAATAAAAGGGAACGAGACGCGTCTCGAACTCCCTACAAGGTAACCATGGAGAACTTGTTCCGTGATACCCTCGTATCGGTGTCAAGAAGAGCCTACGCTAAGCAACCACCCTCGAGTCGCACCCAGGACCCACAAGTAGAATGATCGGGTGTCGGTTCGATAATCAAATAGGATCTGCTAGTGAATTCAAGCCAACAAAAGGGTTTTCTTCGTAACCAAGAGTTCAACTCTATTCATCAGTTAACAATAATCAAAGTAAGCTAAGGTTCAATGAAGACAAGTGAAGTATTTATAGGCTTCATTTAGACATAATGAAAGCCCTAAAGTACCCCCAAAGTGGGTTTAAATAAAAAAGGCCACGTAGGATTATAATAGTCAAAACATAGCATTAAAATTACAAGTCCCGAGATGCTTCAGCAAAGTAGGCGCCCAGCCTACTCTACTAGGCGCCCCGCATAGTTGCCTGGAAGGCTGAAAGTGAAAATAGGCGGCCAGGTAGGCGGTCCGCCCCTTTAGTGGGCGGCTGAGAATCCAGAGAGCTGATTTTGAGTAGGCGGTCCGCCAGTTGAAGTAGGCGGTCCGCCCCTTCCTGGGGACTCTTGAAATGCTTCTAAATGTGCCCCGGATGCCTCTCCAAGTAGCCTATGTGGTCCTCCATCCATGGTTCTCCAAAGCATGATCTTCCAGTCGCTCTTGGAGCCTTCTTCCATGTTCTTCCAAGTCCAGTGGAGATGAGTGTCTTCAATCAACTTGGCTTGACTTCTAGTGAAAGGCCTTGTGGTAGCATGCCCCGCATCATCCTCCCATTCTTGGGAAGGTTTCGTCCTCGAAACCATGGCTTCCTCCTCTCCGGCATTACCATCCCCTTCATTAAAAGGGGTCAAGTCAGTCACATTAAAAGTATTTGAAACATTGTACTTACCCGGTAGATCAATCACATAGGCGTTGTTGTTGATCTTGGAAAGACATTGAAACGGTCCATCTCCATGGGGTGCCAACTTCCCTTTCCTAAGGTTTGGAAACCTTTCTTTGCGGTAGTGCACCCACACCCAATCTCCCCTTTTGAGCTCAAGCTTCTTCCTTCCCTTGTTCTTTTTGGAAGCAACCTTTGCATAGGCTTCCTCCAAGTTCTTCTTTGCTTTAGCATGAAGCTCAATCATAGCCTTTGCTCGGCTTTTCCCTTCAAAATTAGCAACCATTTCCTTGGCTAAGGGGTTAGATCAAGGGGAATCAAGGGGTTAAATCCATAAACACATTCAAATGGAGTCATGCCAATTAAACTATGCAAAGTAAGGTTATAGGCAAACTCCATAAGAGGCAACTTATCAACCCACATCTCGGCCTTACGTTGGGGCACAGCTCTAAGAAGAGCACCAAAAGTTCAGTTCACCACCTCGGTTTGTCAATCCGTTTAAGGGTAGTAGGACGTAGAGAACAATAGCTTTGTGCCAAGAGCACCCCATAAGCTCCTTCAAAAATGGCTAAGGAACTTGGTGTCTGTTAGCTTGGATAAGCTTGGAGTTTTGACTGATGACTGAGGAACGGATTCAAAGGACCTGTTCCTTTGAATCACTGCAGCAGAATAGATACTTCATGCAAAATCGTTTAATTGAGATATTATTAATTATCGTAGAACTGACGTAAAACTTGATGATTATGCAGGTCTAAATGGATATGAAAAGATTGCATAAACTAAAGGATAAGGATAGGAGATCCGGATTCTCAAGAGAAGAATCCAATTAGGACTCAAAGTCAAGGGAGCTTTGGAGTTCTAATTGCTCAAGACTTCTTGGCTGCTGGAGCTATAAAGCGTGGAGCATATCAGCCATAGAGGTGTGCACAAATACAGAGAGCATCGAGCAAAAGCTGAGAAGAGTTATTAGCTTATTTGTGTAATCAGTTAGCTACAGTGGAACTAAGTTAGAACCTGTTCCTTAGATTGAATCTTGTATAAGTTCAAGTCTTAGTTCAATTGTAGTAAGCAAAATCGAGTTGTAAAATTTCTGGTTCAAGTCGTGGACTTGACACAACTTCACTGATCGTGAGAAAGATCACTAAAGGATTAGAGTTAGTCCTAGGTTAGTAAGAGTGAGTCTTGTAACCAAGTGGGTCTTTTTACATAGTGAAGTTGAAATCCTACTTGAGAAGTAGGTCGTGGTTTTTGGATCCCGAGTCAAGGGGTTTTTCCACGCTAATATCTGGTGTTCAATTACTTACAGTTTTAATTCCGCATATCGTAGAGTAAAGGAACACATTTTAAGGAACTGGTCCTTAAAACAGTAAAGTGGTGTAATCGTGGGAAATAACAATTGGTATTAGAGCAGGTTATCCTTGAAAAGGCTAATTCCTAGGATTAGATGAGTACATCACGAGAGAACAGTGAGGGCCAGTCAATGGTTAGAGCACCTTATTTCAATGGGAAATACTATTCATGGTGGAAAGAGAGGATGCGTGATCACCTTCAAGCAGAAGACTATGAATTGTGGGATATAGTAACTGAAGGTCCCATGATCCCAATGAAGAAGGATGCTGAGGGAAAAGATGTTCCCAAAACCAGGAAGGAATGCAATGCTGAAGACATAAAGCAATGGGAAAAGAATGCAAAGGGAAGGAAGTGGCTGGTTGGTGGACTTAGTCCTGACGAATGCACTAGAATCAGAGGGTATGCAACAATAAAGGAGATTTGGGATACTCTACAAGTTGCACACGAAGGAGCAAGTCAGGTAAAAAGGTCCAGAGGTACACTTCTTTATGCTGAATATGAAAGCTTTAAAATAAAAGAAGAAGAGTCAATCTCTGAAATGTATACTAGATTCAATGCCATTGCTTCTGAACTTATCTCTTTGGGAAGGGTTTTAACTGTGGAAGATAGAGTAGAAAAGATTTTAACTAGGGTTCTTCCAGATTCTTAGGAGATCAAAGCTTGTGCTATCATTGAAAGTAAAGATTTAACCACTTTATCCTTAGATGAGCTTACAGGGAATCTAAAGACTTATGAACTGATGAAAAAGGTTAAAAACATAGGAGCACTAGTTAAAACTGAACCTAACCTAGCCTTGACTGCTGGTGATAAAATCATTGATGATTGATGATAAGGAACTGGTCCTTATCGCTAAAAGTGTTCAGAAATATTTGAATAAAAAAAGGGAAATTAGTGGACAGGGTAGGTCTACTAACATGAAACAGGCTGGAGAATGCCACAAATGTGGAAGCTCGGAGCACTACATCAGCAAATGTCCAATTATGGAAGGAGAATGGAGGAAGAGATTCATTGATGAAAGGAAGAAGGCTAGGGAACAGGTCCATAAGAAAAGTTGAAATCCCAAAGCATTGGTTGCAGGATGGCAAGACAGTGAAGACGAAATAACTGATGAGGATCTGGATGAGGATCTTGCTCTAATGGCACTTGGAGATTCAGAAAATGAAGAAGATGCTGAGGTATTTGTTTCTAAACTCAAAGATGATGTAAAAAGCATGCCTAGAGAAAAATTGGTTAAAGTAATCCATATTGTGCTAAATGAATTTAAATCTCTAAGGGATAGCAATCATCAAATGCATGATAAAATTGATTGTTTAGAAACAGAATGCAAAGAAGAAATAATTAAAAATGATTTTCTGGAAAGGAAGATTAGCATGCTTGAGGAACAGGTCCTCACACTTGAAACAACTGCTCAGAAATTAGAAAATATTAAAACAGTTGTAAAAGGTAAAGGTATTGCTAATTATCATCAGATCACTGCTGAAGAGAAACTGAGAATCACAGTTGATGAACTGTGTAAAAAAGATGAAAAGATAAGATCTCTAGAAGAAGACTTGGTTAAAACAAAAATGGAATTAAGAAAAACTGTAGAATGGAACAAGTCTTCTGAAGCACTAGAATGGTTACAGGAAAATCATAGTAGTGATAGGAAAGGTATTGGATTCATGAAAGCACAAAGTTCAACCAAATGGAATCCAAAGAGTAAGTACTTATCATTTCCTGAAAACTGGCTATGCATTCATTGTGGGAACACTGGTCACCGGAAAGAAAATTGTGAATCTTTAAAAAGGGCTGCCCAGAGGAACAGGTCCTATAAACCTGTTCAAAATCCTGTGAAACAGAAGAATAGGTCCTATAAACCTGTTCAACATTCTGTAAAAAGGGAAAATATTCACACAAAGAAACCATTACCATTCTGGGCTAGGAGAGATCTGATTCATCCTTTTTCTAAAGGAAAGGAACCCAAACTAGTTTGGGTTCTTAAAATTAACCCCTAGTTTTCTTTTGCAGGCTAGAGTGAAGGAGATAAATCACAAATGGTACATGGACAGTGGTTGCTCAAGGCACATGACAGGGCATAAGGAACTGTTCCTTTCACTCTCAGCCTTCCAAGGAGGAAGTGTTTCCTTCGGTAATGGTAAGAAAGGGGAAATTATTGGAATTGGAAAGGTAGGTAGGTCTAATTCACACTGTATAGATAATGTATTTCTTGTAGATGGGCTGAAGCATTGCTTATTGAGCATATCTCAATTGTGTGACAAAGGTAACAATGTTAATTTCTCATCTACTGGATGCACTGTGACTAATCAAACATCTGGAGAGGTTATTTTGTAGGGAAACAGGCATGGAAATATCTACAAAGTAGATTTGCTGACATTATCTGATGGAAGCTTGAGCTGCTTAAGTGTGGTGCAAAATGATCCCCTCTTATGGCACAAAAGACTAGGACATGCCAGTCTTTCACAATTGAAAAAACTTGTGTCAAAGGACTTGGTGATAGGTCTTCCTAACATCAAGTTTAATGATGAAAAATATGTGAAGCATGTGCCAGGGGGAAGCAGGTAAAATCCTCTTTCTAATCGAAGAAACAGGTAAGTACCACTAAACCTTTGGTACTGGTCCATATGGATTTATGTGGTCCAATGAGAACAATGAGTCATGGAGGTAAGAAGTATGTTATGGTTTTGGTGGATGATTACTCCAGATTTACATGGACTATATTTCTTGCATCTAAAGAAGAAGAATTTAATGCATTTTCAATTTTTGCTAAGAAAGCTCAAAGAACTTTAGATAATCATACTGTTGCCATTAGGTCAGATCATGGAACTGAATTTGAAAATCATATATTTTTCAATTTTTGTAATGAAAATGACATTAATCATAATTTTTCTTCACCTAGAACTCCACAACAAAATGGTGCAGTGGAAAGGAAAAATAGGACTCTAGAAGAAATGGCAAGGACTATGTTAATATCTGGAAATCTTCCACAGAACTTTTGGGCTGAGGCTATTAATACTGCATGCTACATAATAAATAGATGTATGACAAGGCCTTTAATAGAAAAGACCCCATATGAATTGCTTAAAGGAAGAAAACTAAATATTTCTCATCTTAGGGCTTTTGGTTGCAAATGTTTCATACATAACAATGGGAAGGATGCCTTAGGAAAATTTGATCCTAGAAGTGATGAAGGAATATTTGTTGGTTATTCTTTAAATAGTAAATCTTATAGGGTGTTTAACAAGAAAACATTGAAGATTGAAGAAAGCATGCATGTTAAATTTGATGAAACTGACAGTCTCACTCAAGAACAGGTACAGGAGGATGAAGAAATTGGAATGCTGAAAGAGTTTGAACTCAATCCACAAATGCAGATTCTGGACATGAGAAGTGAACTGCAAGGAACTGTTCCTCAGGATAGAACTGAGAAGAGTAGCACTGAAACAGGGGGAACAAATGTTGGTTCCACCTCACAAGCTGGTAATGCTACTCTATCAGGAACTGTTCCTCAGCTGAGGACTTCTAACAATGGATTGACACCCAAGCTTTTCAAGTATCAAGGGTCACATCCTGTGGATCAAATAATCTCATATAAGACTGCCGGAGTTCAAACTAGATCAGCAGTCAAGAATCACAATCTGTGTGCCTTTAGTGCTTTCTTATCTCTTGTTGAACCTAAAAATGTGAAAGAAGCACTGAAGGATGCAGATTGGATTAATGCTATGCAGGAGGAACTGAATCAATTCCAAAGAAGTCAAGTTTGGCATCTGGAACCCAAGCCAAGGAACAGGTCCATAATTGGAACAAAATGGGTTTTCAGAAACAAACTTGATGAGGATGGCATGGTAACAAGAAACAAGGCCAGGCTAGTCGTTCAGGGATATAGTCAAGAGGAGGGCATCGACTATGATGAGACTTTTGCTCCAGTTGCAAGATTGGAAGCAATTAGACTTCTTATAGCCTTTGCTACATATATGGAGTTTACTCTACATCAAATGGATGTCAAGAGTGCATTTCTGAATGGTTACTTGAAAGAAGAAGTGTATGTTAAGCAACCTCCAGGTTTTGAAAGTGAACAGTTCCCTGAACATGTGTACAAGTTGGACAAGGCCTTGTATGGGCTCAAGCAGGCACCAAGAGCATGGTATGAAAAAATATCAAAATTTCTACTCCAGCATGGATACAAGAGAGGTAAAATTGATAGTACATTGTTCTTAAAAGAAAAAGGTAAGCATCTCTTAATTGTTCAAATCTATGTAGATGATATAATCTTTGGTGCTACTTGTGAAAATTTAAGTAAGGAATTTGCAAACTTGATGGGGAGTGAATTTGAGATGAACATGATGGGTGAACTCAACTTCTTTTTGGGTTTACAAATTAAGCAAACCTCAAATGGAACTATGATCCATCAACAAAAGTATGTTAAGGAATTACTTAAAAGATTTGATATGGATAATGCTAAGGAAATTGACACACCTATTGCCACTGCCACAAAATTGGATCTTGATGAATATGGAATATCAGTTGATCAAAAATTGTATAGGGGTATGATAGGTTCTCTACTTTATCTAACTGCTAGTAGACCTGATATTGTGTTCAGTGTTGGTCTGTGTGCTAGGTTCCAATCAGATCCTAAGGAATCTCATTTGAAAGCTGTTAAAAGAATATTGAGGTATCTGAAAGGAACAGGTCCCTTGGGACTTTGGTATCCAAAAGGTGGTAGTTTTAATCTTGTTGGATATACTGATGCTGACTATGCAGGTTTCCTTGTTGATAGAAAGAGTACCTCAGGTATGGCACATTTTCTTTGTGAGTGTTTGGTTTCTTGGGGAACCAAGAAACAAAATTCAGTGGCACTTTCCACTGCTGAGGCTGAATATGTGGCAGCTTCTTCATGTTGTTCACAGTTGTTATGGATCAAACAACAATTACAGGATTTTGGTGTTGATGTAGGAACTGTTCCTATTTATTGTGATAACACTAGTGCTATTAATATGACAAAGAATCCAGTGCATCACAAAAGAACTAAACACATTGACATAAGACACCATTTCCTAAGAGACAATTATGAAAAAGGTTTGATCACCATAGCATTTTGTCCCACTGAAAAGAAAATAGCTGACATTTTTACAAAATCTCTAGGTAGAGATGATTTTGAAAGAAATAGATTGGAATTAGGGATGATTAAATTCACATAAAATCATCAATGCTTTACTTCATAATTGGCTAGAAAATTGCTCTTAAAATGAATTTTATTCAAGTCATTATGAATAACTCAGTCCAGTTTAATACTTAAAAGTATACTCTTATGCCATATATCTTATTTAGAGTTGCTAAAATTGAATGATGTTACCCTTATGCTCTTAGAATTTCAGATGATCAAAATATTGCAAATTGGAAGGACACTGAATTTTTGTGTTAAACTCATGTATGTACTCGTTATTATTCAGTTAATTTAGAAGTATAAAGGCTATAGGTAACTTAAGATTAGGATAAATCCCACTAAGTTTCCTACCCATATCCAAAGTGTAAAGAAGTCCCATCGGAGGAACAGTTCCTACTCTGAAAAGGTAACCTGCAGCCTAACGGCACTTTTTCTCCGGGAGACTCCCAAGAGTCCTTAACCGTTGCATGTTGTGCTGAGGTAAGTTGATCGTTTTTCATTCTAACTCCACTACCTAATTAACTCTATAAATACACTTCTTCATCCTCATTATTCTTTTACATTGTTCATCAATTAAAACTATCAAAATTTCAGAAAGAGTAGTAAATTATTTGTTAAATCGAATTGCAAAAATGTCTCTTGCTTCTGATAATTCTTCAACTGCAACTATTGATGAACAACCACAAAATCTCAACCCTCCTTCACCCATGGAAACCACTGAACTAAACCCTAAAATTCCTGCACCAATCCCAGAAATACCTGAACCTGAAATTCAGGGGGAAGGACCAATTCCCACGGCTGAATCAATTGCTGAGCAGGTTGAGGATTTATCGCGTGCTATGGTGTTATATCAGTATCAGGTAAACTTCACTTACCCTTTAAATGTTGTGATAGACGAGGAAGAAAAGGGTGAGAGGTCTGAGGCTGCTCTTGAGGGGGAACCTATTAAGAGGTTGGAAGCACCCATGCATGGGGCATCGGGGTCTCCTGAGGCTGCTTTTAGAGCACCCATGGAGAATGTGATAGATGTTGAGGAGGCTATAAGTGATAGTGACAGGCCCCTGGTGGATTTGATCAACATTAGGAGTCTGAGAAGAAAATTGGCTAGAAAGGGACCCATTGATGACCGTGTGACTGCTGAAATTGCTGCTAAGTTGAAGAATATAGGTGATAGTTACAAGCCTGGAAATAAAAAGAAAGTTGAAAGTTCCTCCAAGGCAAAAGGACCTGTTCCTTCTGCCTCAACCTCTGCTTCAGGGGTTAGGAGGACAAGAAGTGCTGTAAAAGCTGCTGATGAACAACTAGCTGCTGCCTTAGAAAGGAGCAGAAAATGGAAAGGAAAACAGGTGGTGGAAGAGGAAGAAGTGGATGATATTGATCTTGCTGATTTTTCTGAGGATGATGAGATGGTAGATGCTGAGGAGGTTGTGCCTCAGTCTATGAAAAGAAAAGTTCCTGAGAGAAGAGTAACAAGAAGTTCGGTTAAAGCTGCAGAGAAGTCTGCTAGGAGGACCAGGTCCTCTAAGAGAGTTGTTGATTCTGAAAGCTCTGCCAGTGACAGTGATGAGTCCTTTGCTGGAGATGAGAGTGATAGTGAAGCTGAAGGTGATGAGTCTGTGCACCGTGTTCATGAAGACATGTTGACCAGGAAGGTTTTGAAAGGTCGGGTAATGTCTGATGTGCAAGAAGAAGGAATATTGTGGCTGTTGCAAAAACTGCATGCTCAGGGTTGGAGGGACATGGTCCTTAAGATCTCTGGTAGGTGTGCAAAGGGAATGGTGCAAGAGTTCTACAAGAACTGCTCCATCAAAGAAGATAGGATTACTACCTCTGTCAATGACAATGTGATTATGTTTGATACAAGGGAACTTGGTGAGCTGCTGGGGATTCCTACTACTTGGTATGCTAGCTATGTCAAGAAGGTTTGGCCTGACTTGATAGACTTGCCTACTGATCTGGAGATCACGAGGAAGTTTGCTGAGAATGATGGGGAAGAGAAACCCAGAGCTGTGCAGAAGAGTGAGATGCACCCACAGCACCAAGTTTTATTCGAGTTTGTGAACAAGATTGTGCTGCCAAGGCAGCAGAAAAGAGGAGTTGCCAGTTTCATGGACCTGGTCCTTATGGAACTGTTGGACACTGAAAAGCAGATCAATTGGCCCAGCTTTATGGTCCACCTGATAAAAAGGGTGATTGCTGGGAAGAGAAAGCACTCCTTGCCGTTTGGTTTTATTCTGACTGATGTGTTTGCAAAGTTGAAGATTCCCTTGGAAGGGGTGGTGAAGGCTACAAAGAAGGAAAAGTTTGGTTGTGCCACTTTGATAACCTGTGACTTGCCAGTTCAGGCTGATCCTCCACAGGCTGGTGTTGGGAGGCAGCTACTGAACAACAAAGTGAGGGCACTTAGGCAGCAGGTTGCTATTCAGGCTGCTGAGATAGCGAGGTTGGAAGAGGAGAAGAATTTCTGGAAGGCAGAGGCCTCGAAGGCAAAGGAGACCAATGAAGGGATGCTCAAGCAGATGTTTGAGTTGCTTAACAAGTCTCAGGGACCTGGTCCTTCCACATCCTGACCACCTTAGCCTTAGCCTTTGGCCATCTTTTGTCTAGTGGGAACTAGCCTAGCTTAGTGCCTTAGCCTTTTTCTTCTTTAATTTTTGGATAATTCTGTAGTATGTGCGTGTATCCCCTGATTTCAATGGTTGATTTAATGAATTGTCTTTGATGGCTAATATCATTGTCTTGCAGTTGCTTTAATTTGATTTATGTTTGCATTTTGAGTTGCCTCAATGGCCATGTGCTGATTAATTCTAACACTTGAGTTATATTTTTTATGCAACCTTTTCAATGATGCCAAAAGGGGGGAAGAGTAAGTCTGATTTTGCATGATTTTATACCTAATAAAAATCTGTTCCTTAATGATAAACTCTTTACTGATTGATTGTTTTTTAGCTTAAGTTGTACTTCAGGACATTAAGGATATGCAGCTATGTGTATGAGTTTGTCATCATCAAAAAGAGGGAAATTGTTAGCTTGGATAAGCTTGGAGTTTTGACTGATGATTGAGGAACGGATTCAAAGGACCTGTTCCTTTGAATCACTGCAGCAGAATAGATACTTCATGCAAAATCGTTTAATTGAGATATTATTAATTATCCTAGAACTGACGTATAACTTGATAATTATGCAGGTCTAAATGGATATGAAAAGATTGCATAAACTAAAGAATAAGGATAGGAGATCCGGATTCTCAAGAGAAGAATCCAATTAGGACTCAAAGTCAAGGGAGCTTTGGAGTTCTAATTGCTCAAGACTTCTTGGCTGCTGGAGCTATAAAGCGTGGAGCATATCAGCCATAGAGGTGTGCACAAATACAGAGAGCATCGAGCAAAAGCTAAGAAGAGTTATTAGCTTATTTATGTAATCGGTTAGTTACAGTGGAACTAAGTTAGAACCTGTTCCTTAGATTGGATCTTGTATAAGTTCAAGTCTTAGTTCAATTGTAGTAAGCAAAATCGAGTTGTAAACTTTCTGGTTCAAGTCGTGGACTTGACACAACTTCACTGATCGTGAGAAATATCACTAAAGGATTAGAGTTAGTCCTAGGTTAGTAAGAGTGAGTCTTGTAACCAAGTGGGTCTTTTTACATAGTGAAGTTGAAATCCTACTTGAGAAGTAGGTCGTGGTTTTTAGATCCCGAGTCAAGGAGTTTTTCCACGCTAATATCTGGTGTTCAATTACTTACAGTTTTAATTCCGCATATCGTAGAGTAAAGGAACACATTTTAAGGAACTGGTCCTTAAAACAGTAAAGTGGTGTAATCGTGGGAAATAACAGTGTCCCTATAACTTACAATAATTTGAGGCACACCATGCAACTTTAACACATTATCAATGAACAAAGAAGCAACATGTTGTGCATCATCACACTTTTTACATGGAATGAAGTCAGCCATTTTGGAAAACCTATCTACCACAACATAAATGCTATCATGCCCCCCCTAGACCGTGGCAATCCCATCACAAAATCCATAGAAATATCTATGCACGGGCTAGCAGGTACGGGGGAGAGGAGTATACAAACCATGGGGGTTAACCTTAGATTTAGCATGCGTGCACTCAAGGCAATTTTTGCAAAGCTTTTCAACTTGCACCCCCATATTTGGCCAATGGAATTGTTCCATGAGAATGGCCAAGGTCTTGTTTCTCCTAAAGTGTCCCATCAATCCCCCACAATGAGCTTCACGAATAAGTAATTCTCTCCAAGAGGACTCGGGAACACACACTCTACCATTTTTAAAGATATAGCCATCAACCCATTGATACTTCTCAACTCTTTCTCCCTTTTCAAGTGCTTCGTGAATGCTCTTTAGCTTAGGGTCTTGAGCATTCATCAACTTAATGCTCTCAAAACCCATGAGCTTGGTGGCAAGAGTGGTGGCTAGAGCAAACTTCCTAGAAAGTGCATCCGCCACAACATTGTCTTTCCCTTTCTTGTATTCAATGACATAGGGAAAAGACTCAATGAACTCTACCGACTTGGCATGACGCTTGTTCAATTTCTCTTGGCCCATAAGATGTTTGAGTGACTCATGATCACTCTTAATCACAAATTCTGTAGGCCAAAGGTAATGTTGCCAATGAGCAAGAGCTCACACTAGGGCATACATCTCCTTGTCATACGTAGAGTAGTTCAAGGAGGCACCCTTTAGTTTCTCACTAAAGTAGGCTATGGGTTTCCCATCTTGCATTAAAATACCACCAATTCCCATCCTCGAGGCATCACATTCAACCTCAAATGCCTTTCCGTAGTCGGGCAATTGCAATAGAGGGGCGGTACTCAACCTACCTTTCAATTCTTGGAAGGCTTTCTCTTGAGGCTCTCCCCGAAAAAAAGGTTTGTTCTTCTTCACCAATTCGGTGAGTGGAGCAGCAATGGAGCTAAAGTCTTTCACAAATCGTCTATAAAAACTAGCAAGACCATGAAAGCTCCTCACTTGAGTCACGGTAGTGGGAGTAGGCCAATCACGAATGACTTCTACCTTGGACACATCCACTTCCACTCCTTGGGCACTCACAACGAACCCAAGAAAGACTATCTTCTCAACACCAAAGGCACATTTCTTAAAATTAGCATAGAGCTTTTCGGCTCTCAACACTTCAAGAACTTGCTTTAAATGATCAACATGGTCGTCTATTGATTTGCTATAGATCAATATATGATCTAATCATAATTATAACTTTTAAGAAATGATTTTAAAGTGTATAAACGACCCCAAACTTTTATACACCCAATAGTGTATAGGAGCGTTAGTTGTTGAAAAACTAGTTTATCGCATATAAAGGCCATATTTGAAAACGTTTTTGGGCCTGATTCAGTTGTGCGAAAGAGGGGCAGCTTTCAATTTTACAGAAACAGTCTTAATTACGAAAGTTGTAACACATATAGCCCTTGTTATGAGAAATCACCTTTTCTAAAACAGCTTAAGCATGAAAATCGTTTTGCATTTAATTTTAGTCGACTAAGGACTGAAATTTGTTATCAAAATCATCAAATTACGCGTGGATATCGCTGTCCAACAAGTGCAAATCATCAGGTACGACATGCTAAGTTTTTAAACTATCAGTCGAGTGCAAAAAGAGCTCTACCTAAATGTATGATGCAATCACATAAATAGAGAAGGGTAAAGGAAGGCCCCTGGGTAGCCAATTACACAGTTTTGAAACTGTGTGACCTGTTTTAGCTAGATACAGCAGGGAAAGTCCTAACAAATATACACAAAAGGGGATACTAGAGAGGGGAAAACATGTACTAAAGCTTTATTCTCTGAGCATCAAGTTAACACTGCCCAAGTGGTTCATAATCTCAAATGATTATGCTTCACCAGTCTGTAACATCATTAAATAGCAATTGGAATGTACCAATTCAATATCCTGCAATCGTTAGCACTGGTATGGTCCTTTCAGACCATCCTAATACAATATATATAAGTTAACAGGGGCTAGAATAAACCCAGAACCAAGGTGCAAAGTGAAAGGATTTCAAACAAGTGCAGGAAGTTTAAGTCATGCAATTTCAAACAGAGAAAACAAATAAGTAGGAAAACCAAGCATAAACAGGTTTAAAGTATAGGCAACAGTGTTCAACAATAGAGATATATCTTCTGAGCAACAGTAGTGAACAAGCAAACAAGGTGTAGATGATGCTAAGTGCCTTCAGAAACAGAAGTAGAGAAAGAGAACAGGGTCCTTTCAATGATCTTGAAAGAAAATTCAGAGAAGAGAGTAGTATGCAGTATTGAGAATATGTATGCTTGTGTTTTTCTTTTGTATTGAACCGTGTCCTCAACTTATGTCTAGGGCCAGGTTTATATAGGTGTGAGGGGTGGGGATTCAAGATTCAAACGGATGATATGCAAAAGGCAAGGAAAAATCACTTCCAAATTTAAAACAATGCCATTAGGTGGACTTACCAAAAATAAACCAATCAAATCCCCCAGAATTAAGGCAAACCTATTCCTAAATCACTTTAGACTCCCTCCTCATAGTTTTGAAAGTGTATAGGTTCAAAAGACTAATCCTTAAATAAGTCCTAGGCTCGAAATTATTTAAAATAATGTTAACAGATTTTGAGGGAATTCCAATTAAAATCATATCAATCATAGGACCAACTTCCCTTTATGTTGCCAATCATGAATTCTAATTTAATCAGTAAAAAATCCCTTTAATCAGATTACTACCTCATTTTTAAGCATTAAATCGTGTATCCAATAATAACAAAAGTGTGAGTAAAATGTAAAACATAAGTGATCATGGAAATTATACAATTTTAAATCAGGGTAGGGGATCAAGGTAGTTGCAAAAACATCGTGATAATGCTTCAGGCATTAACCGATTTTAAATATAGGATTTTGAGCAACAAGACACAAAGTACTGCTCACACATCGAAATTTATCCACACAGAGATTCAAACGATATTTAAAATTTAGATGAAGATTAATAATCATGTGGTTGTTCTATTTTAACAACAGTCAGGCACACTAATGCACGAACAAAAGTTAGGCAAATTTAGGAGTAATGTCGCGTAGGACCAGGAACATCAAAAGAAAATGAAGAGTTACCGTTTAACCATGGCCGGAGATTTTTTCGGTAGCTGCAGTTCTCATTGACGAGGGGCCAACTTTGACCTTTGTCAAAATGGCAACAAAGGTACAGGGGTTTTGTGACGGACGAGGAGAGGAACACGATGATGTAATTCTTTTCAAATTCCACCGGCGAAAATGGCCGGAAATCGCCATGAACAATGGTGGCTTAGGGTTTCGCAGAAAGAGAGAGAAATGAGAGGAGAGGCGGAGTGTTTGGTGGAAATGAGAGAGAGATGTAGGGTTTGGGTGGAGTGGATAGTTAAAATAGGAAATATCTATCGTGGCCGTTGGATCCATTACGTGGACGGCCAAGATTTAACCATATAGGCATGAAGGTGGTAAAAATAGGCTGATGTATAGGGGTGTGTGTGTATACGTGTATATAAGTATATATATGTATAAATAGTGTATAACTAGTGTAATTTTAGTATAAAATGGGTATAAGATTGCATAAAATAGGTATAAAAGCATAGGAAAATATGGAATTAATTTTAAAGTGTTAAAATGACTAGGGGCGTATGAAAATATACTTTTGGGATTTAAAACGATTTGGACAATTTTGTCAAAAAAATGAAGTAATTGCGAAAATTGTAAAATAGCTATGGTTCGAGGTGACACTTTTGAAATGGCCTTAATTGTCAGACTATTATGAGAATATAATTTGAAAAGAATGGACGAGGCAAGAGTGGGTATACAATCGTGTGTAAAATTTAAAAACTGTTGATTTTGAAAATGGGAGGGACAAAATTGGGTGTCAACAGCTGCCTTTCTTTGCCTGGGGATGATGAAAGAGTCTTTGGGCAAAGACGTTGACAGTGCGGCCAATTTTGTCATGATTCTAAAGAAACCTATGACTTAAGAGAGTGTGGGGCGCCAGGCTGAAATGCTTGCTTTTCTTGGGTGCATATCCTGCAATGAAGATGTGTTTGCAACATAATGTATATATAAAACATACCTTCCCGCCGGGCTGGATTCTTTTTTTTGCAGGATTCTTGCCACATATAGCTATGCTTGCTACGCCATGATTGTGCATCTTTTGCTGTCAAGTGTTAGATTTGACATCGGGTTGTATGCCCTCTGTCGGTGCATTGGGCTGTGTACCCTCCGCAAAGAATAAAAAAGACAAATAGGTATCGGGATGTGTACCCTCAACCGACGCCTTGGGCTGTGTACCCTCAGTTAATTGAAAATGAAAATTGATATCGGGATGTGCACCTTCAACCGATGCCTTGGGCTGCGTACCCTCAGCTATTTTAAAATACAAATCGATATCGGGCTGTGCACCCTCAATCGATGCTTCGGATTGTGTGCCCTAACTAATGTAAATGACAAATATATATAGGCTTGTGTACCCTCAATCGACTCTTTGGGTTGTGTGCCCTCAGCTACTGTAAATGAAAAATCGATATCGGGCTGTGTACCCTCAATCGACGCTTTGGGTTGTGTGCCCTCAGCTAATGTAATTGACAAATCGACATCGGGCTGTGTACCGTCAATCGACGCTTCGGGTTGTATGCCCTCAGCTAATGTAAATGACAAATCGACATCGGGCTGTGTACCGTCAATCGACGCTTCGGGTTATGTACCGTCAATCAACGCTTCGGGTTGTGCGCCCTCAGCTAATGTAAATGACAAATCGACAACGGGATGTGTACCCTCAATCGACGCTTCGGGTTGTGTGCCCTCAGCTAATGTAATTGACAAATCGATATCGGGCTGTGTACCCTCAATTGATGCTTCGGGTATTGTGCCCTCAGCTAATGTAAATGACAAATTGATATCGGGCTGTGTAGCCTCAATCGACGCTTCGGGTTGTGTGCCCTCAGCTAATGTAAATGACAAACCTTTTGTGCGTTGTTGATTTAGGTATCTCTCGTGCCTGCATCCAAAGAAAGATTGGTGAGTTGTACGGGGTGGTTTGGTTTGGGCATTCTTGGCTTGTTTCGCGTTCGCTGTCCACGAGTGCCGGGATCTTAGTCGAGCTAATAGGGATATGCATATAACAGTATGTAATGCAAATGATTTTGAGAAACTTTTATAAGAAAGAGAATGAAATAAAATATTTTATTCCATGGAGTCACAAGTCGCGCTGTGTAAAACCAAAGTTGTCATCCTTTATGATGTTCCAAATGAATTTTGAGGGCGCCCTCAAAATTCTGCCCCAGTTTTCTTTTGATATTTTTGAGAGGTCCTCAAAAATTTCTGCCCCAGTGTCAACTATGTTTGTCCTTTGGGAATTTTTTAGAGTTCCTCAAAAATTCTGCACCAGTGTTCGCTTTGTGGGGAAATGAAAATTTTATATTTATGCGACCTAACCTTGAATAGGTTGCCTACGTATCCCACTTGGGGAATCAGGCCGTGACGTAGTTCAGATTACATAATGTGTTGCAGAGTAAGGGAAATCATTATTCAGTACAAATCCCTATACATAGTATCTATTAACAGCATCTGAGTTGATAGGTTTTGGCCAGACTTTTCCATCCATTTCTGCCAATATCAATGCTCCTCCGTCCAAAACTCGGTGAACCATGTACGGTCCTTGCCAATTTGGTGCAAACTTTCCTTTTGCTTCTTCTTGATTCGGAAATATTTTCTTCGGAACTAATTGCCCAGGTTCAAAGAATCTCTCTCGAACTTTCTTGCTGAATTCTTTGGCCATCCTCCTCTGATATAATTGCCCATGACATATTGCATTCAATCTCTTACCATCGATGAAGGCCAATTGCTCTATTCTTCCTTTGAACCATTCAGCATCTTTTAATTGCGTCTCTTGGATGATTCTCAAAGATGGTATCTCGACCACTGCGGGTATTACTACCTCGGTGCCATACATCAACAAATATGGAGTAGCCCCCATTGATGTTCTCATTGTGGTGCGTTTCCCTAATACAGCATAAGGCAGGTTCTCGTGCCATTGTTTTGAATTGTCTGTCATCTTTCGCAATATCCTCTTGATGTTCTTGTTAGCCGCCTCGACCGCACAATTCATTTGAGGTCGGTATGCAGTGGAATTGTGATGCTTGATGTTGAAGACCTCAGAGGTTGCTTTCATTAGGTCACTGTTGAGATTGGACCCATTGTCAGTGATGATGGATTCAGATATGCCAAATCGGCAGATCATCTTATCACGAACAAAGTTCGACACCACCTTCTTTATTACTGATTTGTATGATACAGCTTCTACCTACTTGGTAAAATAGTCAATGGCCACCAGTATGAAGCGATGCCCGTTGGAAGCGGCTGGCTCGATAGGACCTATGACATCCATCCCCCAGGTGGCAAAAGGCCAAGGCGATCCCATAATGTTCAGCTCATTGGGAGACACTCTAATTATATCTCCATGGACTTGGCATTGATGGCTTTTCTTTGCAATCATGTTCCATTGTCATCTAGAAATAGCCAGCTCCCAAAATCTTCTTTGCAAGCGCAAAACCATTCATATGTGGGCCACACGCCCCAAAGTGTACATCTTCTAAAAATTTAGCAGCTTCTTTTGCGTCTACTCATCTCAACAACCCTAGATGGGGTGTCCTTTTGTACAAAACATCTCCGTTCAGAAAGAAACCATTTGCTAATCTCCTCAGTGTCTTCTTTTGGAGACTTGTTGCATTCTTTGGATAACTACCGTCTTTGAGAAACCTTATGATGTCGTAGAACCAAGGCTGTCCGTCTAACTCTTCTTCCACGCGATAGCAGTAGGTTGGTTGCTTCCTCACTGTCATGGGTATTGGGTCTATGTAGTTCTTGTCGGGGTGCTTGATCATGGCAGTTATGGTAGCCAAAGCGTCCGTGAACTTATTTTGCATTCTGGATACATGCCAGAACTCTATCTTGGTGAATCTTTGCTTCAACTCTTTTATGCACTCCAGGTATGGCAATATCTTCAGATTCTTTGTTGTCCATTCTCCTCGAACTTGGTGAATAAGTAGGTCAGAGTCCCCAATTGCTAATAGCTCTTGTATGTTCATGTCCACTGCCAATCTAAGACCCAAAATACAAGCTTCATACTCCGCCATGTTGTTGGTGCAAGGAAACCTTAGTTTGGCCGTGACAGGATAGTGTTGTCCAGTCTCGGAAACTAATATCGCTCCAATGCCGACTCCTTTGAAATTGATCGCTCCTTCGAAGAATAGCCTCCAACCATCATACTCTTCGGTGATATCTTCTCATACGAACATGACTTCTTCGTCAGGGAAATAGGTGTGCAACGGTTCATAGTCATCTCCCACTGGGTTCTCGGCCATGTGAGCAGCAAAGGCTTGAGCTTTCACCGCCTTTTGGGTGACGAAAGTGATGTCAAACTCACTGAGCAGCATTTTCTATTTAGCCAGCTTTCCGGTAGGCACTGGTTTTTGGAAGATGTATTTGAGAGGATCCATTCTCGATATCAACAATGTGGAGTAAGATGTTAGGTAATGTCTCAGCTTTCGTGCTATCCAAGTCAGTGCGCAGCAATGTGTACATGGCTTCATAAGGAGTGAACTTCTTGCTTAGATAGTATATTGCTTGCTCCTTCCTCCCAGTTGAATCATGTTGTCCCAATACACAACCAAAGGCTGAATCTACCATGGAAAGGTATAATATCAAAGGTCGCCAAGGCTCAGGTGGGACCAGCACAGGCGGGCGAGACAAGTATTCCTTTATCCGATCAAATGCTTTTTGGCAATCTTCTGTCCACTCGATCACTGCGTCTTTCTTCAGCAACTTGATGATTGGCTCACAGATGACGGTGGATTGTGCTATGAAACGGCTGATGTAATTGAGCCTTCCTAGGAAGCTCATAAACTCTTTCTTGCTTTTTGGCAGTGGCAATTCTTTATTGGCTTTGATCTTGGACGG
This sequence comes from Petunia x hybrida, assembly GCA_037355625.1. Taxonomy (NCBI): domain Eukaryota; kingdom Viridiplantae; phylum Streptophyta; class Magnoliopsida; order Solanales; family Solanaceae; genus Petunia; species Petunia x hybrida. Next base: position 9,939,524 of record JBBBVM010000002.1, read on the forward strand.
ATCCAGCTTGATACCCCTTCTACTAACGATGAAACCCAGGAGCTTTCCGGCCGGAACACCAAAAGCACACTTTGCTGGATTTAGCTTCAGGATTCCTGCATTGAGTTGCTTGGTCACTTCTTCTCCAATCTTCAATAGAACCGATGACTTGAAAGTTTGGGCCTTTTGTTTGACTGGCGGAAAGCCCGGATTAATTGGTAATTTGTGAACTACCACATCCGTGCTTATGCCAGTCATTTCATCGTATGACCAGGCGAATACGTGCTCATATTCTTTAAGAAACTCAGTATATCGCTTTTTTATCCTCGGCATTGAGATGCACACTGATCCTTGTCTCTTTCACAATTTTCTCATCTCCTAAGTTTATCACCTCAGTCTCCTCAAGGTTTTCGAATATTTCAAATTCTTCTTGTGTAGTTTCATCAAAATCATCATAATCAGCTCTAGCTTCCCCAAGCTCCATTGTTTCGTTACACGTTGCAATTGTGGACTCAATGGGATTATTAATATGAATGCTGAAAAAGTAAAATTATCGCAAAATTAAAAAAAATGAAAGCAAAGAGTTAAAAGGGAAGTAATGAAACATTTTATTTATGAATCCTTGCAAAACAAAGTTTGTAGGGAAACATGTGCAAAAGGAAAGGAAAATAATGAAAACTCCACGACTCAGAGTCGGGTTTTATTTTAGAAAGTATAAAGATAAATTTTATCCCCTCAGCTCTACCAAGGTCTACGGTAAGCTCGGGCCCAGTTGCTGATCCAGTTGTTCAGTGCTACTCCAGATCCAGCCTTTGTCAGTCCAGAAGGTTCAACATGTTCTTCTAGGATCACACAACAATCTTCATCAGCTATGAATAGATTTTGCATTCCTGCCAGTAGATCCTCTTCAGCATAACTGTCTTCGGCTCCACTCCTTGTGCTCCGGACATCTCCCCTTTTCGACCATCCAAGTATCCAGACGAAACGAAAATATGCAAGAGAGTCTTAGTGCTTTTCTTGTAGAACTTGAAATCCAGTGACGCTTCTTCCATGCTCTTTTCATAGGTCACAATGTACCCTATGCCAGCGTTGTCATTGCCGGGCCTCATCACAATTCTGATTGGCTCGACCATGCCATCAAAGTTCTTGCCCAAGCCTTTGCCAGGCTCGTAGCCTTGCTTGATCATGATGCCTATGACCCAGTCTCCGGGCAACTTTACAGGCTGTGGGAGTACATATGACTCTTCAATCACCACCTCCATAGGCTCAGGTGTTTTAGGTATCCACATTCGCTTTCCCTTTGTTTCTTCGGATATGCGTTTCCAATTGGGACGAGCATTGGGTGAGTACATTGGTCACTTCTAGGTCTTAGCTGGTAGAGTCTCACGAAATTCGCATGAGGGCACTCCTCAATCAGACATGACTGGTTCCAATACCAAATTTCGTCCTTCATAGCTTTGCCTCGGCTATCCCAGTAGGCACTGTAAGAGTTCCTCTTCATTTCCTCAACCCCAGGCGGTGTGTTGACCAACTTGGGACCAAAGTGTGCAGTGTAACCTCCTTGGACTGCGCCTGTAGGGTTCCAACCCGAATTGTAATTCTTGCGGCGTCCTCCTCTAGTGCCTTGTACTTCTCCCACAAGTTTTACAGTATAGAATGTCTGCCAATCAGGAGTATCCCCTTCTATTGCTGGTATGGTTTGCTCATTGCAGATAGAATTGTTCCCATCACCGAGCACTACCACCTCTTTGTGATCCCATTCGAACTTCACGGTTTGGTGCAATGTGGAAGGTACCGCACCAGCCATATGAATCCAAGGCCTCCCTAGTAGCAGATTGTAGGAAGCAGAGATGTCCATGACATGGAATTCAGCAGTAAACTCCACGGGACCAACAATGATAGTCAGGTCAATCTCCCAATGGTGCTTCTTTGTGACCCATCAAACGCCTTCACCTTCATGTCGCTCTCCCTCATCATGCTTTGGTCAATCCCCATTCTTTTCAGAGCGATGAACGGACATATGTTCAGACCGGAACCTCCGTCGATCAAAACTCTTCCCATGAACCAGTCTTTGCATTTGATAGTGATGTGCAAAGCTTTGTTGTGATTCAACCCTTCAGGTGGTAACTCATGTCCATGAAAAGAAATTCAGTTGGCCTCCATAACTTGTCCAACTATGCTAGCCAGGTTTTCAACTGAAGTGTCCACCAGAACATGTGCTTCGTCCAACACCTTCATTAAAGCATTTCGATGGCTCTCCGATTTCAGGAGCGGAGCCAAAACAGAGATTTGTGCTGGAGTTTTGCCCAAGTGCTCAACTACGGAGTACTTCTTTGCTTTTCCCTCGGACTCTTCCTCGCTAATGCCCTGCCTATTTTGAACAAGATTCTCGGGGGTATAAATCCTCCCACTCCTAGTCATCCCTTGTGCGGCAACAATCTCAACTACTGACTTGTTCTTCTTCTCCCTTTCATAATCCCATGGTACCATCTTGTCACTGTATGGGGGAACCACATCAACATAGAATTTGGGAGCCATTTCCACCTCAATGGGCTTTGGTGTTGTGGCGGCTTGAGCAACTGATGCGGTTGCTGGTACTTTCTCTTTTGCCTTAACGATATCCCTTCTAAGTTGCATTCCTCATCCAACTCGATTAGGTTCACCCTATTGTCTCCATGATTAGGCACAGGATTGTTGTGTACATTCAGAGTCTTCAGGTGTATCACCTTTTGGTCGATCAAGTCTTGTATTTTGTCCCTCAAGGCGTAGCACTTTTCAGTATCGTGACCAGGTCCTCCAGAGTGATAGGCACAAGCTTTTGTTTGATCAAAATAGGGTGTCATTCTATCGGGCATTTTGAATGGTCTGGGTTGTATGTGACCGGCTGCTTTGAGTCTCTCGAATTACTGGGTGCGACTTTCAGCCAACGGGGTGTAGTTTCTTTTTTATCTTGGGTTGTTATTGGCGTGAGGCCTTGGTGAATAGGTGTTGGTATTTCGGTAGTTGGGACTTTGTGGGTAGGTTGGTCTTTGTGGTGGTGGGTTTTGGTACATGGGCTGGATGTTATAGACTGGGTAGGTGGATGTCGATGGTATGTAAGGGTAGGAGGGAGGAGGTGTTTGGTAGTAGTGATTGTGAGTAGGGGAGTGGTCAAGTGATGCGGTTACGAAGGAGACGTCGTCTTTCTTCTTTCTTGAGGTAGTAGTGCTGCCAACTTGTAGTGCTTTGTTAGCGGCTTGTACTACGGCCATGCTAACAATCCTTCCAGTCTTCAGTCCATCTTCGACCATATCACCAATCTTGATCAACTATCCAAACTTCTTATCTTGCAAATTCAGCATTTTGTCAAAGTAGACATCTTCTTAAATGCGAATGAAAGTTGCCACGATCTCATCGTCTTCCATGGGAGGCTGGGCCTTGGCGGCATCAGACCTCCATCTAGTTGAAAATTCTCTAAAAGTTTCAGTGGGCTTCTTCTTCAGTTTTTCTAGGTAAAACCGGTCAGTCATGGCATCAGTATTGTGCCCAAAACTGTCGACAAAGTCTCCAGCCATTACTTCTCCAGACAAAGTCTCCAGTCAAGTTAGACTGCAGTTAAACAGCTGCATGCGGATCTTTTCGTCAGTTCCAACCCCAATTAGCTTATCACAGTAAGATCTTATATGAGCAATTGGGTCTCCACTGCCATCAAACATGTTGAACTTGGGTGTCCTGTAGCCTTCAGGTAGTTTCAAGTCAGGATACAAGCAGAGATCCTCATAAGCTAACCCTCGAGTTCCCGTAGTGCCTTGGAGTTGTTTGAACTTCTCAACCAGCCATTGGACTTGTTCTTTGGTACTGTCTGGGTCTTCCTTAGTCCATGCGTACATCTCATGGTCCTTGGTAGGTGAGGCGATGGTTTTGGTTTCAACGGTGAAGGTGGGTAAGTTGTTTTGTGGTGCTTTTGGTGGTGCAGTGTGGGTAGGGTAAGGAATGTCTCTTTCAGGGTAAAGTGGATCTTTGCCGTTAGGGCGAGCAGTTTGGTTTGGTTCAGTGATCTCATCAGTTCGAGCAGCCTCTGCTCCAGCTTAGCGTAGTTTTCATAGGCAACCATGCCTTGTTTCTCAGGAGTTCCAACCTTGTCGAACTCAGCCATGATATTTTGTCTCGTCTTTGTCCTTGTAGGTAAAGGGGGAGGTGTTGGAATTGATCCTTTGGATCTCAACCGGTATTGCGGCACGGCCAGAATGCACAAACCAAACTATCAGGGACTTGGGAAATGACACATAAGAAACAAGAATAGAAAATGTGAGTATACGTTAGTTTGAATAAAATTGCGTCCTATCATGCATGGGACCTCTTTTGTGCCAGAGGTGGGCCTATCGCGGATTCGAAGTAACGTTTGCACCAAACACATCATTTCTTTTGAATAAACAAGATCATCACTAGTCTAAAACCCAAAAATAACGAAATTTTATTTAGTTTGCTTGGCTTTATTAGAACCACTAATAACTTGATTAAGATGAAAACGACAATAAAGAAAGGACAAGACGACTTGACTCGATACGACTAGACTAGGTGCCAAGCAAAGAGACTTCAGATTCAAATATCAGCTCCAACGTCTTCATTTTCCTTCTCCTCTTTGGCTTCCTCCTTGGGTTTGTGAGCCAAACTAATGAGCGGAGGATCAACAAATGTTTCCAGCAGGTTTTTCTCAGCTTCCATGTCACCCAGAGCTTTTATGAGGAACTCGCAGATTTTTTATCATCTTGGTTCCTTCTCTTCCAGTGGTACTGACTTAAAATACTCTCCCCATCCTTTGAGAAAATCTTGTAAATTCCCAGCAGCTTTCCTTGCAGTCATGACCTTGCCGGTCCAATACTTGAATTCGTCCCTTTTGATCTTATCTTTGTATTGTCTCCTCATCTCCCTCTCTTGTGTCACCCTTAACTCCTTCTTTCTTTGGTCAAACTCGTGTTTCAGCTTCTTGTATTTTTCAGCAGCATTTGGAGCTTTGGCTTTCCTTATTTCAGTGAGGTTCACCCTACTGTCACGACCACGGCAAAACTGCATAGTAAGCCTTTTCTCCCACATTGTCAATATAGTGAGAACGATCGGATGCTCGATGTCCCTTCTGTCAATGTTGAAACTTCTTCCCTCGGTCAACTGCGGGGTTTGCTGTGTAATTCCTACTTGTCGAAGGATCCTTAGAGGAACATAGTGTTGAATTCTTCGGAATCCAATCAATGTCAAGAAAGTGATGTCTTGACCTTGTATGGAGACAACGAAACCAGCACAATTTTCAATCACCCATTGCACTTCTTGCAATTCTTCGAGCTTGGTGTACCAACTTTCCATGTTTGCGGTGTATTCCCATGCTACTGTTCCAGCCATACGGGTGTTATGCGAACGGATCCCTCTATTCCAAGATGGTTTTGGTGCTATAGGGCTGACAGGGATGCTATGCAAGTGTTCTATCAACCATATTTGCAGCAACAAGTTACACCCCTCGAAAACGTCTCCTCCTCTCCAAAATAATTGGAACCAAGCTTACTTGATGTTTGAAAGCACCTCTGCGCAAACCCTCTACTACTCTTCCCAACCTTATGTCGATCTTTCCTCCCTTCTCGGGGAAAACCATGCTTCCTAGAAAGGCAATGATGAAAGCATTGGATTCGATCCTTCCCAATCTTGAACTTCCCACGCCCCATTCTATTCGTGTCTAAGTGTCGGATCTCAAAACCTAGAATGCAAGTATTCCAACGTGACTTTTCCATCAATCACTCCCTCGATATATGGATCATAAGGGGCTCTTAGCAAGTCAACGAACTCTTTAGGTTCCATGTCTCGATGATAAATCATAGTCTAGGGTCCATGCTCTAACCCTGCTAGCCCTCCAAATTCTTCTAACATTGTATGCCAGCTCGAAACCATTGAAATAAAACACAGCCCTTTTGTAGTCCCAGAAATGCGTAGCAGCTTTAACCAAACCAGTCATGGCAGCCATAGTCGGAAACGATCTCAAATTAGAGACACCCTTTGCAGCCATAGTCTCAAAACAAAACAAGAAGATGTAAAGAGCAAAACGTTCTTACAGTTTCGATCATGTTTAAATAGGCAATCAATGCTTTGTGCAAACGTTTCTTCGAATCAATGCAGAGATGCAATTTGTCACTTTTCGGGTTAAAAACCCTTTTCATATTTGCCATAGGTTTACTAATGGAATATTACGTGCCAAGGACGTATAGCCTTTCTAGGTTTGTCACTATGCAAAGAAAATGAACACACATTTTGTAGCCAATTATTCTCATAAATTCCCCAGCATTTGAAAATCAGTATATGATAGTTTGGAAAGAATAAAGTACATGAGAGAAAAAATGAAAATGACACTTTGACTAGGCAGTACACTCCATCTTGGCCCTCTTTGCTTCTCGTGTAATCTCCTTGACTTCTTCCATAGCTTTGGTCAAGTATCCTTTGGCAGCTACCATCCCTAACTTTTTACGAAACTCCTCAGCTGCGGGGACACTAGGCGCTAGTATGCGACCCCCTTGCCAACAATGTTTGTCTAGCCCCGAGTATGACACAAACCCCCCTATTTCTTCCAACAAAGGTGTTAATTCGATGTCCCCAAACCTAAACACGTACAATTCTGCATCCCAAAACGACACTGATGCTTCAATCATCTCCCTATACAGTTTCATTTCTAATAGTGAAACCAGATGACCCTAGTGTTGACGTACTTCGGTTCAGTGACAAGTTACTCCACCAATTGGTTAACAAAGGGGGTGCGCCCATAGTCACTCCAAAACGATGAAAGTTTTGACTCATTGTGACCAAAGAATAAAGGAAAAAATAAAATTTAAAAACCCCGTTCCCTTTGAGAATAATTGAACAAAAATCAAAATGCATTTTCATTCTTGTCTCACTTTTTTTTCTCTTTTCTTTCCTTTTCTCTTAAATGCACATAATCATGTCCAAACGTCCCTTTGGGGTCGAAAAACCCATTTACGTAGTTTGGACAAGTTGAAAACTAGTCGGCTCACGGGGAGCCCTTCCTACGACATGATGCAAGCTCATTACAATAGAAGAGTGGTGTAATCCTAGACACGGTTCCCCAAGGCGGACGACCAAGGAGTGGGATCATTTGAAATTGTTGGTTGTACCACGGACCAATTATATTCCAACATGTCCCTCTTAAAAGGTGTTTTGGTGGTGAAGCGACCGTGGGATCCACGTAATCACCGTGTGTGTGTGAAGTGTCGTTTCTCAGAATTGGGGGAGTATGAGTGAATTATGCAAAATATCGCATAAAAAATTCAATGTAATAAATAAATAAAGTAAAAAACAAATAAAAAAAAACCAAGTTAGTACGGTAATAATAACAATGAATAGCAAGATAATAATCAAATAAATCCCAAAAGTAGAGACTAATTGTGGTTAGGATTTTGAGTATCCCCAGCAGAGTCGCCATTCTGTCATACCCGATTTTGGACTCAACTCGAGGCGAGTCGGATTTCGGATTTGACTAGGTGAACTCGTTTGAGTTTAATGTTGGAGTCGCCACCTAATATAGTTCCTAAGGCATATTAGGTCACCTAAGAATCTAAAGTCAAGTTTAATAGGTCAACTAGTCAATTTCAGAGATTCTATATAGGTAAGAAGCCCAAATGACTCGGGGGAGAAGGTGTTAGGCAGTTCTCCAAGTTCCACGAAAAGTGGTTACCATCCGAGTCTAAGTTTTGGGATAAAAAGAGTATATATTATCAGGTGTACTAACTTGGAGATTTGGTTTAACATTTTAACTAAAGATGTAGTATATCTATACACACACACAAATAGTTTTCATGTTCGGCTTATATTTAAGCCTAATCGTAATTACGGCTTCTAATATTAAATGCCTAATCTCAAACAAGTGTTAACAGACCAAAGGGTATTCAATCTTCAACTTATATATGCAATTTACACAAGAGAAAGATTTACACATATGGTGTATGTTTGTAAATAAATCCCCGATTTAGCCAGTAACAAAAAAGGGGTTTTGTTTTAAAACAAAATGTGCGCCATTTAGGGTCGGTGTGACTCGTCATTAATTGTCGAGCCCTAATCTTAATGGCCTTTTTTGTGTTGGGGTCAGATTTTAAAAGTGTGTATATATAAACGAGAGGCTGTTTTCGAAAATGAGTGTCACAGAAGCACGTAAATGCAAATAAGGAGGCTGTCACAGGTAAATATGTATATATATATATAAATATAACATTCAAATACATGATCCAATCATAATTTTAACTTTTAAGAAATAATTTTAAAGTGTATAAACGGCCCCAAACTTTTATACACCCCTATACACTATTGGATTAGTGCATAGGAGCGTTAGTTGTTGAAAAACTAGTTTATCGCATATAAAGACCATTTTTGAAAATATTTTTGGGCCTGAATTAGTTGTGCGAAAGAGGGGCAGCTTTGAATTTTACAGAAACAGTCTTAATTACGGCAGTTGTAACACATATAGCCCCTATTATGAAAAATCACCGTTTCTAAAACAGCTTAAGCATTAAAATCGTTTTGCATTTAATTTCAGTCGACTAAGGATTGAAACTTGTTATCGAAATCATCAAATTACGTGCGGATATCACTGTCCAACAAGTGCAAATCATCCAAAAAATTTCACCGTAGGAGTGGTTTTACAAAATTACCCGCTCTAAGAAATGTGTTTAACCCCAAAAATTATTCCGAAAAGGATAAATTTCAGAATATCGACAAGATGGACTAACTCTTTTGGAGTTTTGGAGTCGCCACCCAATTTAAGAAAAACAGTGAACCAAATTAGCAAATGCGTGCAAAAAACTCTATTTTTATAAAAATACGGTCTTTCTTTCAAAGATTCTAAAGGTAAGAGGTTTTATTAATTTCAGAAGAAAATTTTTAAGGCACTTCCGAAATTCCGTTAAAAACGGTTAATCCGACAGGTTTCCAAATATTTACAAGTGCACTTTTCTTTCGGAAAGAATTATTTGAATAATAATAATAATAATAATAATAATAATAATAATAATAATAATAATAATAATAATAATAATAATAATAATAATAAAAAGCTTATTTGCAAAAATATATATTTTACTTGCACGCATTTGCTAAGATGACCCCAATTTGCAATAAATTAAATAACGACTTCAAAATAAAGGGTAATGCACATAAAGTAAAGCAATATACCAAACAATCAAATATTATTGATAAATAAAATATTCACACATTTTATTTATATAAATATCTAAGAAAGGAATACAAAGTTAAAGATAGAACCCGAGATATTGATCAACTCGCGGGAGCCTTGAATTTTCTAAATTTCCTAAGATCTTATGTCTTGACTGCTTGAGTTCGAATTCAAGCCAAACGACTCCAAATGCAATGGACTATTCCCATTTGTAAGTTAGCCAAAATTGTTCCCGAGTTGTTGGTGCCAAGAGGTACCTCGCAATAAAATAGGAATTAAACTGGATTAGTACGATAATAAAGTATAATAATTAATGAAAATAAAATACTAATAATGAAGTAATAAAGTAATAATAATAATAGTAATAATAATAATATATATATAATAGTAGTAGTAAAATAATAATAATAGTAAAGGGGGTTGTTTTCAAAATTTCGGCTCAGATTTGTATGGTGCGTCATGTAGAGGTTCGGGATGTTGGTACGGTTGCAAACACGCTTGCCGATCGTGTTGCCATCCAAATACCAATTCCGTTACTCTATTCAACTTGCTTTGCATCAATTTCATACATTCATCATCGCCTTTTGCTTTAGGGACACGGGAACGGGACGGTTCAAGTGTAGTATCATGTTCAAATCGATCCCGAGGCCTCAATACGTGTATATGTATTTTTCATTGGCCAAAATGGTGTAGTATCCGTTCGAATCAGTCCGTAAAGCCTCAAATTAAATATTTTTTCATAGGCCATGATCGGTGTAGTAGTTTTGCTCAAAATCAGTCCAGACATTGTGCCATAGATGGGTCGAAAATTATCCCGAAGATGTCATATAAGTCAGACATTCCTGCACTCAAAAGACTGAATCAGTATATAGCAAAACAAACCTTGCACATAAAGTACAAGTCTTAAACATGAGTCAACAGTAACAAAAGCAATGAGTTAAAATCCAAATCGAGTGGATAGAAAGTCATCTCTGCACTAAATAAAAGGTCAGAGAAACAATGAAACATGTATAACGAAGCCAAAAGCCAAATAAACGAGAATATCAACACCCGCCGAAGACAGTGAAGCAAAGGGCGGAGGAGAGCTGGAGAGAGGAGCGACCGCCGGCCTTAGGCGGCGCCACTGCAACCCATTTCTTTCTTTCAACTTTCCACAACGAATTAGCGAAACAAAACAACAAAAAAAAATGATTCGCCAGCGACAAGATTTCCTAGCGACGGTGGGTCTCGCCGTTGTCGATGGTGGTTGATACCACCGCTACTCCACTTGCTCCCAATTTCCCTGTCAATCAACACTCAATAACAAGAATCAACAATGAAATAAAATAAAGACAGAAAGATTATGCAGATTTGGTGAGAGGTGTTTCGTATATGATGTATATCTGTTTTGGGTATGGGGAGGTGATGATGGTTATTGTTTCTGATTTTTGAGGAAGAAGACGTAGATGGGAGAATGAGGTCTAGCGTGTATTGTGAAGATGGGGAGATCGGAGTCGTGTGCTAGAGGAGAAACGAGGTGTGGTGTATGTACTGTAGAGTGTGTGTGTTGGATGGATTTGTGTAGATTTTTGTGTTAGTGAGGAGGTGGGTAATGGTGTTATGTGTGGAGTATGTGCTGGGGTGAAGGAAGAGGAGGAGAGGATGATGAAGTAGGGCATGTGCGTTTACAAATCTGTGTGTGGTGTGTCTAGGGAAGAAGATTGAAGTAGGTGATGTGGGTAAGATCATGAGTGGAGGGGGGCTGATCGATTAATTAAAATGGGTGTAGGGTTTTTGGGATCAAAAGCCAATGATTGAATAGTTGGTTGGGGTTTTTGTGAGTGGGGATTAGGGCTTTTTAGAATTTAGGCTAGGAGTAAAATTATGTGTTGCGTTAATAGGCCAGGATTCAAAATGAAGGACAATTATGGCCTTTTTACGTTAAAATAATTAACTTAATTTATTATAAAAAATTAACCTTATTTTAAACATAATTAGATGCTAATTGAAAATTCCGGGACAAAATTGGGTGTCAACAAAATGTTTTAGCAAAATACCCTTATTTAGTCCGCAAGTCAAGACTTCAAGGCAAAAAATTTGTAAGTCTTGGCAATTGGCTATACTTCAAGGAAAAACGCTGTTTTGCCATACTTCAAGTTATACGGCGAGAATGCAGGGAAAAATGGAAGGGGCAAGTAGACTTACGACGCAGTGCAGCAAGTGTTGCCTATTGCCAATAGTTGTCGTGCAAGTGTTGGAAAATCAAACAGGGGTCAATGTCAAGTCTTGGCAATTGCCAGGACTTACGGCCTAGTGCGGTAAGTATTGCCTATTGCCAATACTTGAAGGGATAAGTGTTGAAAAGTGGAAAAATATAACGGGAAGTCTTGGCCCCGAATTTTTTTCATTAAATCTTAACGGGGGCATTTTTGCAAACCATCTATTAGCAGGGCCAAAAAGGCAAACCATTGCTTCCCGTGCCATATTTTTGCAAATGAACCCAAATCATCAGGTACGACATACTATGCTTTTAAACTATCAGTCGAGTGCAAATAGAGCTCTACCTAAATGTATGATGCAAACACATAAGTAGAGAAGGGTAAAGGTAGGCCCCTGGGTAGCCCATTACACAGCTTTGAAACTGTGTGACCTGTTTTAGCTAGATACAATAGGAAAAGTCCTAACAAATATACACATAAGGGGATACTAGAGAGGGGAAAACATGTATTAAAGCTTTATTCTCTGAGCATCACGTTAAAACTGCCCAAGTGGTTCATAATCTCAAATGATTATGCTTCACCACTCTATAACATCATTAAATAGAAACTGGAATGTACCAATTCAATATCCTGCAATCGTTTGCACTAGTATGGCCCTTTCAGACCATCCTAATACAATGTATAGAAGTTAACAGGGGCTAGAATAATTCCAGAACCAAGGTGCAAAGAGACAGGATGTCAAACAAGTGCAGGTAGTTTAAGTCATGCAATTTCAAACAGAGAAAACAAACAAGTAGGAAAACGAGGCATAAACAGGTTTAAAGTATAGGCAACAATGTTCAACAATAGAGATATATCTTCTGAGCAACAGTAGTGAACAAGAAAACAAGGTGTAGATGATGCTAAGTGCCTTCAGAAACAGAAGTAGAGAAAGAGAATAGGGTCCTTTCAATGATCTTGAAAGAAAATTCAGAGAAGAGAGTAGTATGCAGTATTGAGAATATGTATGCTTGTGTTTTTCTTTTGTATTGAACCGTGTCCTCAACTTATGTCTAGGGCCAGGTTTATATAGGTGTGAGGGGTGGGGATTCAAGATTCAAACGGGTGATATGCAAAAGGCAAGGAAAAATCACTTCCAAATTTAAAACAATGCCACTAGGTGGACTTACCAAAAATAAACCAATCAAATCCCCCAGAATTAAGGCAAACCTATTCCTAAATCACTTTGGACTCCCTCCCCATAGTTTTGAAAGTGTATAGGTTCAAAAGACTGATCCTTAAACAAGTCCTCGGCTCGAAATTATTTAAAATAATGTTAACAGATTTTGAGGGAATTCCAATTGAAATCATATCAATCTTAGGACCAATTTCCCTTTATGTTGCCAATCATGAATTCTAATTTAATCAGTCAAAAATCCCTTTAATCAGATTACTACCTCATTTTTAAGCATTAAATCGTGTATCCAATAATAACAAAAGTGTGAGTAAAATGTAAAACATAAGTGATCATGGAAATTATACAATTTTAAATCAGGGTAGGGGATCAAGGTAGTTGCAAAAACATCGTGATAATGCTTCAGGCATTAACGGATTTTAAAGATAGGATTTTCAGCAACAAGACACAAAGTACTGCTCACACATCGAAATTCATCCACACATAGATTCAAACGATATTTAAAATTTAGATGAAGATTAATAATCATGCGGTTGTTCTATTTTAACAACAGTCAGGCACACTAATGCACGAACAAAAGTTAGGCAAATTTAGGAGTAATGTCGCGTAGGCAAGGAACATCAAAAGAAAAGGAAGAGTTACCGTTTAACCATGGCCGGAGATTTTTTCGGGCAGCTGCAGTTCTTATCGACGCGGGGCCAACTTTGACATTTGTCAAAACGGCAACAAAAGTACAGGGGTTTTGTGACGGACGAGGAGAGGAACACAATGATGTAATTATTTTCAAATTCCACCGGCGAAAATGGCCGAAAATCGGCATGAACAGTGGAGGCTTAGGGTGTCGCAGAAAGAGAGAAAAATGAGAGGAGAGGCGGAGTGTTTGGTGGAAATGAGAGAGAGATGTAGGGTTTGGCCAGGGGGGGGGGGAGGTGTGTAGTTAAAATAGGAAATATGTATCCTGGCCGTTGGATCCATTACGTGGACGGCCAGGATTTAACCATGTAGGTGCGAAGGTGGCAAAAATAGTCTGATGTGTAGGGGTGTGTGTGTATACGTGTATATAAGTATATATGCGTATAAATAGTGTATAACTAGTGTAATTTTAGTATAAAATGGGTATAAAATTGCATAAAATAGGTATAAAAACATAGAAAACTTATGGAATTAATTTTAAAGCGTTAAAATGACTAGGGGCGTATGAAAATATACTTTTGGGATTTAAAACGATTCGGACAATTTTGTAAAAAAAAAAAAGAGGTAATTGCGACAATTGTAAAAATAGCTATGGTTCGAGGTGACACTTTTGAAAATGTCCTCAATTGCGACTATTATGAGAATATAATTTGAAAAGAATGGACGAGGCAAGAATGAGTACATAATCGTGTGTAAAATTCAAAAACTGTTGATTTTGAAAATGGGAGGGACAAAATTGGGTGTCAACAGACGCACATGCATGCACATGAATTTAGGTACCCAAGGGTTGACCCCCAAAGCCTTGGCTTATTACCCTCCTCCACACTATTAATTAGTGTATAGGAAGTGAACGTAAATATTTTTTGAGTTACATTTTGTAAAAGAACAGGCCGTTTAAAAGTTGGACCAACATAAACTTTTGCAAAAAACTTCCTCCACTGGGACAGAGTTACGAAAAAAGCCATTGTTAGTTTAAACTTTCACATTCTGTACGCAGTCTAACACCAACTGATTTCCTCACTTAGCAAGCCTATTTATAGCCGTATTTCCAGACACATAGACAATCCTAGTTCTTTTTTAATTACTCACCCTTTGAGAAAATGTTAGAAGAAGGCCCCTGCGTAGCCTAATGTCCACTGCTCATTGCGGTGTGTTCTTATGGCCCTTAAGCCATAATTGACAACATATTTTAGCGTACTTGAAAGTAAAAGCTGGAGGACATAGCAAATACAATATAATGGGGATCTAAAAGGAGGTACAAGAGATATAGGTATGTGCCCTGGATGCACTGCCCTTAGGACTCTTATTCAATCCTTGTCCAAAGACTTTGAGATTGTCTTTAAATCAAAGAAAACTACTTTGAGGGTCCTGCAAATAGATACTAGAATGGTATTCTTTATGAACAATCTGAAAAGAAAAGAGAACTTGCAAAAGGGATTAGTTCGTGGACCAAGAGGAGACTTAACACAACATAGAAACATATAGAGGGGAACACAAGAGCAAACAAATAATATCCAATCTTGACTGCAGGATTAGAAGAACAAGAAAAAGGATTTCTGGGGTTACATTGTAACCCTTGTTACAGGTCCTTACCCTTACAGGTTAGAAGCAAGCAGTGAACCAGCCAATATTGAGTTAGAAAAGCAAACTCAAAGACACAAAAGTCTCACTTTTCAAACAACCAGGTAACTAAACATTAGTAATAAGCAAGAGGGAGAGAGAGTATTGCGGTGAGTGTTTCAACGTGTGAGTAAGGTGTCTGTGAGGTGGAAGAGTCTTGTTTATATAGGAATAGTGTAGGGCTTTTAAAATATTTAATTGCAATATAAAAGGGGTAAAAACTGGTAAAACTTGTATAAGGAAAGACTTGATTATGTCTGAAATCAAAAGGGATCCTTTCATATATATTTCCATATATGATTTCCTATCGCAATTTCTGAAAATAAAAAATATTCGAATTAAAAGATTTTCCCTTAATATTTTGGCAATATTCCAATCAATTTAAACTGATTTTTCTCTTAATTCCCTTAATAAATGTTGCACACCCTTTTTTTAACCAACTCGCAGCTAGTCAAGGCTTGGGTTTGACTAGGTAACTCAGTTGAGATTAAAATTGGAGTCGCCACCTAATATGCGTCTTCTAAGGTATTTTAGGCCACGTAAATGTCTAAGGTCGGATTTCATTCAATAAATCATATTTCCAGAGATTCGAGGGCAAGAAGTCCAAGGGAAGAAGGTGTTAGAAACTTTCCTAAGTCCCATAAAAAGTGGTTCCCGCCCGAGCTTTTACTTTTGGGATGTTAAAAAGGCTATAGACAAGCGTTGGTTACATTTACACATTATATTACTAGCTTGAGAGCTAAAATTTCAATCAGTCAATCAAACAGGGGTATTTGTGCAAACAATTGAATGAGCAGTGAGAAGTTGAGTTCCGGGCTTTCGAATTTTAAAGAAACGGCCTAAGCCAACGCCTAATAGCACATTTGGCCTCCGATTTTGCAAATGCTAAGTCAATCCAGTCAAAATATCAAGCAAATATTATAAAGCAGCTTATTTATGCAATTTAATGTTTTAATGTATTATTGCAAAAATAGCCACTTTTCTAAAATACTTTCAGATTTGACATGAAACCAAATTAGGGTTATTTTATAAAAAAATATCAGTCATTCTTAATCGGCATGAATTGACATTAATTGTCTAGTCCTAACTTTAATGGCTATTTGCTTTTGGGGTCAGTTTTCAAAGATATGTATATGGAGCTGTTTTGTGAAAGAGGGTACACGAAAGTACACAAATGCAACTAAGGCGGCTGTCGAAATCAGTTTATACACATAAAAGGCCACATTTTAAAATTGTTTTGGGCCTGCATTTTTTATGCAAAGAGGGACAATTTCAGTTTCACATAAGTAAACCAGATTTTAGCAATTATCGCACAAATAGCCCCTGGTCAATAGAATTTGCCAGATTTCCAATTTTTCACAAATATGTTACCAAGGATTTTACCTAAACCTGTTGCGCGGGTTTAATTACTTTAACTTAATATGCGTAGTTCATGTTCCAGGTTAGAATGATGATGCATGATACACGTAGGAGTGAGGGTTAAGGAGGAGGCCCCTGGGTGGCCTTGGCATAGTTGCCAAACACATATAATATAGACAGGAACCCTAACAAATACACAGATATGGGGAAGTCTACATGATAATGAAACCATCGAATTAGAGTAAGGCAGTGTCTGATATCATCAGAATAACCCATTGTTTTACCCTAGCATATGACCCTATTGAGCTCATTCCCTGCATGAGATTAGTTAGTACAATGAGGCTATTCATGCCTCTTCCTTTTAGCATCTAGAGTCCCTGCAATACAAACCAGGGTATAGTTTTTAGAACTATCCCAAAAGAACCTGCAGACGAGTGTTAATGACTAAAGAAGGGTCAGACAAGTATCACACATGCACAAGACTAGAGAACCATACATTCACATGTTCATAGGGATTAAGAGATATTGACTACCTTATACTTAGCAGAACAAGTAGTAATAGCAGGCAGGGTGCAGCAAGGAGAGAACTTGCATCAGTGGAGTGAAAGCTTCTCTTCTCTTAAGTAAAAAAGAACAATAAGTGATTCAGAAAAAGAGACAGAGAGAGAGATGTTTGCAGTGTGCTCTATAATTCAGTGTATGAATGTGTAAAAACTGTGTATAAAGTGAACAAAAAGGCCAGTTTAAATAGGTGCTAGAGTGAAAGTTCAAACTCAAACGGGTAAAAGTATAAAAGGCAAGGGAATATTGTCTTCCAAACTTATAAGGATTCCGTTAGGTGGACTTACCAAGTTTAATTCACTCAAACATTAAAACTAAGGTAAATCAGAACCTATGACAAGTACAATCCCTCCCTTTTGATTAATAAACATCCAGATTCAAGAATCAATATATAAAAGTATTTTAAATCAATTTAGGCTCGAAAAATCCCTTGACAGATTTCAAAAGTCCCTAACTGACACTGAATCAATTAAATAACCAACTTCCATCCCAGTTTTCAATTAAAATTTCAATCACAATTCAATTTGAGCCAATCAAGATCATTCCAATCATGTAAATTAGTCACTCTTTTAATTTTTAGTTCAAACAAGCACATGATCTGGAATTTTAACAAAATAAAAGGCTATATATTCTATCAAACAAAGGTGAGCACACTATAAGGGTGACATGAAATACAAGTTACGAGGGTATCAAACCCAAGCTCACAAACAGTCTTAGAGCAGTAATCCAACCTAACTAGTGAATTAAGATAAAAATTAGTAATCATGTGGTCTTTCACTTTAACTAATTAATAAGTAACAATTAGGCATGTTAATACACAGATAATGCCGGCAAATTTAGGTGTAATGTCAGAGGGATTCACAAATATAAATAAGAGACAAGGCTAACCTGGTTTAAAGTTGGAATTGGGTTCAATTTAGCCCGACTCAAATCGTGTATGCATAAAGGTTCTCCTCTACTTCAGGATAGGGATGCTCATAATTTAGTAAAAATTCCACCGGAGTTTCAGTTTCGACAACAGAGTCGAAGGTTGGGGTGGGGTTGAATTTTGATCTTCGTCGTAGAGGAAAATCATTATAGGGGTTTTGTTGCGGAGAGTGTGAGGATCAAAAAGATATAATTCTCATGGTTTTTTAATGGGCAGAGGTGGTGAGTTAGGGTTTCGTGGAGAGGAGAAGAGAGAGTGATGGCGGCATAGGGTTAGGGGGAAATGAGAAGTTTTAGGGTTTCGGGGTGAGTGTATAGTTAAAAATGGAAACATTATTTGCCACTGTTGGATTAGGCGATCGGATGGTTGAGATTTGGCCACGTATGCCCACGTGGAACTGATGTGGGTGTACGTGGCATGGTGAGGTGTATATGCAGTGTATATGTAGTGTATAAAAAAGTATACAATACATATAAATATGTATAAAATACGCATAAATATGTAGGAAATTGAAAAATTAATTTTAAAAATGCTATAATGACTTAAAGAAATGTATATCATTATAAGATTTAAAATACTTTTGAGTAATTTTGTTGAAAACAGTGTAATTGCAAAAACTTCTTAATTGAACGTGCGAATTTTGTAATTAGTCGTAGTTTGTGTCGGTGTCTTTAAAAATTGCCTAATTTGCGTGCTTATGTGAGATAATGATTTTGAATAGGGGTCAGGTTGAAGATAATTGTATGATTATCAGTACGATTTTGTCTGTAAAAAGGATATTGAAACAGGAGGGATAAAATTGGGTGTCAACAATCACAACATCAATTTACTATTTAAATTTCAAACGTAGGCAGTGGTACTCTCATGGAAACTTTGCTTTTTTGTTAATATAGCTTACCGGATACATTATGAGATTCTAGAGTAGACCTAATCATGTTTAATATTATCAAGAATTCTGAGAATTCAAAATCAAATGGTTCGGGGAGGAATATAAGCTAAATACATGTCTACTCAAGTCTCTAAAACTCTCAAACATAGAGAACCAGTTCCAAAGGTGTGTTAAGGAATAAGTCATCATTTGACAATGTATCCTTGATCCTAATGCCAAAGAACATCACATATATGAACTAGACATACGAACTCACATAATCACTACCCTAAATAATTTGTATATAGTAATTGATTAAACTACGCATGTAAATTCTAATTTTAGTTGAAGCATCGAATTAAACATGAGTATCACATAATAATTCAAAAATTGTGAGAGGATGAAGATTACCCATTTGAATATGAATTGTGTTAATCGTGACCGGTTTCTCCTCTATGTTTGCATGTGTATTTCATGAGAGTCTTCCTGGTAAGTAACACCAAGTTTTTGCTTGAGTCTCTTGCTTCTCTAGCGATAGCAACGACGAGGACGAATTTTCTAAAACTATTCATTTTCATAATATTATGATAGGGGTTTTGTAGGAGACACGAGGAGGAACACAAATATGTAATTTTCATGGACTTCTGCCAGTGGAATCTTTTGGAAATGGCCTCGAGCAGTAGAGGAACTAGGGTTTCGTGAAACGACCTTAGAAAGTCATTTAGGGAGTTAGGAATTTGATTAGCGTGTCGATAGTCGTAAAAGCTCTGTAACATCCGTTAGGAC
The DNA here is from genome assembly GCA_037355625.1 of Petunia x hybrida. Classification (NCBI taxonomy): domain Eukaryota; kingdom Viridiplantae; phylum Streptophyta; class Magnoliopsida; order Solanales; family Solanaceae; genus Petunia; species Petunia x hybrida. Next base: position 9,958,886 of record JBBBVM010000002.1, read on the forward strand.
CTGTCTGTAAAATTTGAGCTAAATCAGACCACGTTTTGTAGGTATTGGAAGAAGGCTTCAATTTCTGTTGTCGGTAATTCATAAAAAGAGGTTTTTGAGCATGATTTTGGTGAATGAGCCCCGATTCGAAATCTGAAAGCATCGTTAGATTCATGTTGTTATTTGTGACCTGTGTGAACTTTCGAAAATGAATTCCGAGGTCGTTCAGATAGTTTCCGCTAAAGTTCCAAAAATTAAGAATTTGATCTCTTTCCGTTTAATTCACATCTTAAGTTTCAGGTATTCGATTTGAGATCCGTCTTAGCGAGTACGTCACAAAAATTTTGTATAACTTGATTGAAAATTTTGGGATCATTCTGAATTTTGTAGGGTTCCGTTTTAATTTTCGTCATGGTAGCAAATTTTCAAAACAAAAAAAAGAAAAAGGAAAAGATTAATAAAGGAGAGGCGGTGGCTAAGGCTAAGGGAGGAAATCCCAAAGTTGCAACTGCATAACAACACAACAAGGACAAACCAGAGAACTTAGTGAAGGAAAAAAAGACAGAAACAAGAGAAATGAAAGGAAAAGAAGAAGGAGAAGGAAAAAAAATAGAATTGTCACCCCGAAACATCCAAGTAATGATATTAACTCATTATTTGAATTTATTACGTGTGTTTAAATATAGTTTAACGGTAGAAATCGAAATATTAGACATCGTTCTAATAAGTTAAATTAATAGTTTAAAGTGTTAATTGGACCCCGATAATGAATTTAATTATTTATTCGAACTCAGGGAGTTATAGGAAACCCATAAATGTAATTTATTTAAGGTTTTAGTTATGTGATTTTGAACCATGGACGTAGGCCTTGACTGCGTATCGCCTACCCCCAAATCGTCTGAAATTTGCTTAAGTCCCGGAACTCACAACTCTCTGGATCTCCATCCAGGCGGACCGCCAAGAACCAAGCGCCCTGCCTCAGCACCTAGGCGCTTTGCCTCTGCAGAGGCGCCCCGCCTGAGACTCAGAGTTTTGCCTACAAGATTTTCTAGTTATTTACTATTTTAACCCCGTGGCTTATTATGTTATAACCCAAACTTGTGGGCTTTTATGTCTTTTATTCCCAAGTAAGGTGAACCTATAAATACCTACTAGGGCTTCTTATTTCATTAGACAACCTTGACATTATATTGAACTTGAGATATTCTCTCTAATTGAAGAAAACCCCTTTTGGCTTGATTTCTCATGGTGTATCCATTTGAACTTCATTTCTTACCCGATCAAACTCGTTTGCAAGATCCAAGTGCATCTTAAGGACAGTTTGCATAGTCTTGGTGTCTTTTGACTCGATCTGCGTTGTCTACCCTTTGGGTTGTCTACCCCATGTCATGCCATTCCTTTCATCGGGTTGTTTACCCTCCATGCTGTCTACCTTTTGTCATATTGTTTTTTAGCGGTCTTTCTACCCTCCGGGTTGTCTACCCTTTGTCATGCCAATATTTCTCATTGGGTTGTCTACCCTCTGGGCTTTCTACCCTTTTTCATGCCAATCTTTCTCATCGGGCTTTCCACCCTTTGTCATGCCAATCTTTCTCTTCGGGTTGTCTACCCTCAGGGCTGTCTACCCTTTGTCATGCCAATCTTTTCATTGGGCTGTATACCCCGCAAAATAAAAGCATAAAGAAGAAAAGCTGAATATCTCTTCTCGGGAGACGTTTACTTGTCGTATTGAGCTGTGTACCGCCGTGCCTGCGTTCAAACAAGATTTGTGAGTTGTGCGGGAGGGGGGGGAGGGGGGGGGGGGCGATGGTTTAGTTTGTGCATTCTTGGTTTGTTTCGCGCCTTCTCTTATTGAATGCCGGGACCTCGGCCAAGCTAGTGGGGATATACAAAGAAATAAAGAAAATAGTTAAAAAAAAAGTATTTTATTCCATTGAATCACAAGTTGCATTGTGTAGATCGTGGCTGTTGTTCCTTAGGCCATGCTAGCTACCCATTGAATGACCTCAAAATTCTCCCCCAATTTCTTCATTTTGCTTTCTTTTTGAAATTTTTGAGAGTGTCTCAAAAATTTCTGCCCCAGTGTCAATTCTTATCTGTCCTTTGGAATTTTGAGAGTTCCTAAAAAATTCTGCCCCAGTGCATACTTTGTGGAAAAAATAAATTTTTGTGTTTATGCAACCGAGCCTTGGGTAGGTTGCATACGTATCCCACTCGGGGAATCAGGTCGTAACGTAGTTCCGGATTACATGACATGTTGCAAAACAATGAAGCAATGGGCTAATGTGAGTTCTTAAACAAAGTATCTTTTGACGGCGCCTGCATTGATTGGTTTCGGCCAAACTTCTCCGTCCATATCTGCTAATATTAGTGCTTCTCTGGTTAGAACTCGGTGAACCATGTATGGCCTTCGTCAATTCGGTGGAACTTACCCTTTGCTTCTTCTTGATTAGGGAATATCTTCTTTAGTACCAACTGCCGAGGTTTGAACGGCCTCTCTCTAACTTTTTTGTTAAACGCTTTTGCCATTCTTCTCTGATATAATTGGCCATGACATATTGCGTTCATCGTTTTGCCATCGATGAGGGATATCTGCTCCATCCTTTCTTTGACCCATTCAGCGTCTTTCAATTGTGCTTCATGAATGATCCTCAGAGATGGTATCTCGACCTTTACTGGTATTACCGCTTCAGTGCCATAGACTAACAGGTATGGGGTAGCTTCTACTAATGTCCTCACAGTAGTGCGGTACCCTAACAATGCATAGGGTAGATTCTCGTGCCATTGCTTCGAATTGTCAGTCATCTTGCGCAGTATTTTCTTGATGTTCTTGTTGGCTGCCTCAACTGCTCCATTCATCTGAGGTCTATATGCAGTAGAATTTTGGTGCCTGATCTTTAATACTTCACACGTTGCTTTCATTAGGTCGCTACTGAGATTGGACCCATTTTCCGTGATGATTGACGCAGGAATGTCGAATCAACAGATCATTTTGTCACGAACGAAGTTTACTACCACTTTCTTCGTTACTGAATTGTACGAAGCAACTTCTACCATTTGGTAAAGTAATAAATGGCTACCAATATGAAACGATGCCCGTTGGATGCGGTAGGTTTGATAGGTCCTGTGACATCCATTCCAAGGCGAAAAAGGGCCAAGGTGATCCCATAACATTCAACTCGCTGGGAGGCACTCGAATCATGCACTACAAGAAAATAGGTCTTTAGTGAGAGGAAATTCGGTCTTTAGAAGTCCTAATACGCGTTATTAGTCAATAACGACGGGAATAAATCCGGTCGTCGCCGGTCGTTGTGGGCTTTCACGTTAAAAGTTTTACGACCGGATTTCATTTCAGTCGCTAAAAACTCTTTAATGGCAACAAGAAATCCAGTCGTTATACCTTCTTTTAACGTCCAAAATCCCCTTCGTTAATTGTCAATCCGGTGGATTAAAATCTTTTGATTACAATAAAGAAATCCCTTCGTTAAAAGTGATTTTAGCAACCAAATTTTACATGCTCCAATTAGCCAGCCAAAATTCCTATCGATATATTGAATACATCCAAAAGAATATAAAATATCACCATTCATATAAAATTTCATGGTCAATTACAAAGGACAAAAGCTCACTCTACCAACAAAAATTTACCTATGCAGAATTCAACAATCTTTTATAAGTGCCAACACGAGTGAATTCTGGCATATCCAAATGAAAACATCTTTAAACAAATACATTATCAAATGCTTATACTTTCTTCAACTTGTTCTACATTACCAGATGCTTATACTGGCTCTGCACTTTCTTCTGGTACAAGTACTTCAGACATCAAATTTTGATCTGTTAAAAAAGAACAATGTAAGAAGATAGTCAAGAAAAGGACTACAATTTCTTGACAAGCATATACACGCCTGCATGTATCCACATCCAAAAAAGAGGTACAACAGGCCACGAATCATAGCATCCACTTGGCTAAATAATCAATTAAAAAAGCGAAACCACGAGCAATGGTTCTCTTTTGATGGTAGTAAGGACACATGTTTTATTAACATGTAGAGAAACTTGTACCTTTAATTTGGATCATAACTAGACAGATGAAATTCAACTCAATGTCTATAGGAGTAACTAGAGATATGATGTACTAGAAAGGAACCAAATAATCCATCACGGGAAAGGTAGGATATCATAATTAAAGCAAAAAGCACTTGCTAATGTTCTTCTCTGTAGAAAAAGCCCAAAACAATTTCTTATATTATCTACTGCGCCAGTCACAAAGATAAGAGACTGTTTGTCTTGTTAAAAGGCTAAGGAAGCGGACAAAAGAAAATATTACATTATCATCACTTATCTAGGGAGATAAACTTGTTTCAGATAGCTATTAAAAGCCCAAAAAAAAAAAAGAAACTGGTGATGAGCAGGATTACCAGTGATGTTAGTTCCTCCATTATACAAGTTAGTTGGATCAACCAAAAGGTAAAAACCAGTTCCTAACACAATCATGTAGAGGTCCAAAATCTGCCATGGAGTGAAAACTAGAGTCAGTCAGTCACTCACATATTCATACTGGACCAACGAATCAAAATCAACTTTGTGAATGTTAGCAAAGAAATATTGCTTCGAGGGAGGGCGAGAAAAAATGATGAAGACAAACACGGTGTGAGACAAGTTCTTAGTATATAAAAGCATATACTGTCATTTGAAGGTGCAACCTGAAAATATGTAATTTCTCCCTTGTTTAAAATCGAGATACAAGTCTAGCGTGGAACTTATACTAGTTATTTCAGCCTTCAACATCTAATGATAACTAATACAATTGTCTACGATGTATTTCAGTCAGTTAACCAACAATTATCTTAGCTATTAACAAGCACCAGATTAAAATTAAGGAAAAAAATATACATATATATATTCAATCACATAAACTAACACTAAAAAAAGAACGCACCCAGAAAAACCAATCAATTCTCTACCTAGATGATTTTGATTAATCACTGAATGCAGTACAAACAAATTGCTAATCCAACCTGCTTGAGTTTTCCTGCAGAAAATTCCTCAGCGAAATAAAAAAAAGAAACAGATTCGTCCTTGATGCAGCCCGAACACGTGCTGATCAAGTGTTCGATCCACCGAGGAGACCGATGACAAGAAGCCAAGCCAAGCTGCTGCACGATGTGCACGTTCACTTAGCCTGGCCAAAGGAAAACAATTGCTCTGAAGCTGAGTGGCCGGGCTCAAGAACCGAAGGCATTATCTTCAGATGTGAGCCCGAAGGCAAAGTGACCGAGGACAACGAGCTCGAAGACAATTGAGCGTCCGAAGACAACGAGTGTGTTCGAGCAGACAATCGAGAATTGAAGCCAAGGCTTACCGAAGGCAAGTCTACCGAACACATTTTAACTCAGCCGTGCGTGGCTTATTTCTATTGGTCGCCTGTGACCCTTTTACTTGTTTACCCTTAGTATTTCCTATATAAACCTTGTTTCCTTTCATTGCAAGTACCTAGTTTTGAACATTAATGGATTGAATGAAAGTGCCAAGCACATTTCTTGCCTCCGTCGTGAGCAAACCCCTGTGAGGGCTTTTATGGACTTGTGGCTTTCGGTTAACCCGATTGAACATTCCTCTTTGATCATTCAGTTTGCAAGAGGCAATGTTCTCTTGAGGATTGTTGCATAGTTTAGGTGATTCTTGTGCCCCTTTTCGATCGAGCTTTGAGACAGGTTCCTCACCGTTCTTTTGAAAGAAGCAAGTTTTGTCTTGCTTCTATCTTTTACCTTTCTTGTTTAACTTCCGCGTTTGTGCTTAGCAACTCCTTCGGATTTGCATTGCACCATCTTGGTATCAGAGAACGGTTTGGGCTTGTTTCTACAACCCCAAATCCTGTTCAAGTTATCTTATTCTTCGTGCGTTTGTGTCTTTGTTTTCCTTTTCGTGTTCTTGATTTGGTTTTGTCACTGTTGGTGTTGTTATTTTTACAAAAAAAAAAAAAAAATGTGTTAAAAAGAAAATTCAAAAAAATTGTGTTGATTGTTGATTGTTTGGGAAAAACAACCATTGATTCTTGTTCACCATTATTTCCTGATTCCAACAAGTACCCGACGTACCAATTTCGTGACTAGGGTTTCTTGGTGAAATTTTGGACTGATTTGAGTTTTAATGGTGACTGAAAACTCGAACCCCATCGTGTTTGGAAGAAACTGATGAAGATTGGTGGTCTTGAGTGATTTGGGTTTGTTTGTTGCTTAAAAAGTCGAAGTTCTAAGTTTAAATCATAGTCCGTACACCGGAAAATTGTTACAAAATCGTAACAGTGTACGACTCGAACGAGCTGGTTCTTAGCTCGAAGAACTTGAACTGAATTCCTCCGATGCTGTTGAAACCGGAGCTGAAAGAGCAACCCAGATCTGTTGAAATTTGTGAGCAGTGAACCGAAGTTGATTTGTCCGTACGCCGGAGCAAAGGTCACTGTTCCATTGAAGAAGAAAGGGGTAAAAGTTTAAATATCAAACCCCAGGTGAAAGTTGTCGGCTGAGAAAAGGAAAGTGGATAAGGTAAAACCCTATCCGTACCAAGGAGGGACCACTCTTGTACGGACAAGAGTTGGTGTAATCGAAAAAGATTCCAAAAGGGAATCAAAGGGTAGATTCTCCTAGGTTCTCACTTTCTTTCATGTCAAATTTCTAGTTAGTGGATCTTTTGAGTAATTGTCCTACTCGAGGTCGTACTAACTCGATTGAGCTAATAGGAACTCGTGCGAAGGGGGTGACCGAAGTCCAAACTTTCGTAGTAATTTCTATTGACTCCCCGAGCTCAGTTAAAAGCGTCCGTTCCATCGAGTCGAACATCACTTCACTCTTCCCGAAGAGACTGTGACTATTGTCGAACTTGAAGGATCTTAGAGGACCGATCAATCAGACGAGCCACTGTTAACAAGTCCTTGAATGATCGAAAACCGAACCCATAAATTGAGTGGACCCGAGTGCCACCCATCAAAGGTGAGGGAGTGTGTGAGGTGATTCCTAACCCTAACATTTGTTTGGTCTTTGACTTGTGCAGGTACCATGGCTGGTAATGGAGGCGAAGGAAAAGGCCTTTAAAGGCCCGAAGTGTCGTTAGCCGATCTCATGGCTGCGATACAAGGTGTCAGTGCTGAAGTAAGAGGAGTGAGTGTTCGAGTAGCTCAACTCGAACAGGGAAGTGCGTCCGTGGCCATGCATGGGTCTGGCGCTGGAACGAGCCAATCCACTCCGATGAAGCCTGAACTGTATGCTGAGCTTGTAAGACAACATCAGTTGACAAGTGAAGCAATTCGAAGAGAGCTTAACTTGGGCAATCCCCAAGCGCAGCGAAACTTGGGCATTCCCCGAGGAGAAAGGATACCACTTCCAAGGGCCCGAAGAGATCTTGGAGCCGTTGTCGAAGAGTTTATCGAAGAGGAATTTCCCGAGGACGAATATGAGACCGAGCCGCCATTCGCTCAACAAAGGCAAGCTCACCGAGGTCGTGGAAATTTCCGAGGTCGAGGCCGAGGCGCAAATGTTGAATGAAATATTGAGCGTGAGGCTGATGAACGTGGTGATGAGTATCCCGAACAGGTTCGTGCTGTTCGAGACTCAAATTTGAACAGTGTCAAAATCACTATTCCACCCTTTAAAGGAACTAGTGATCCCGATGAGTATCTTGAATGGAAGCTTAAAATGGAGTGCATCTTTGAAACCAATGAGATGACCGATGAGAGAAAAGCTGCCCATGCCATTGCTTCGTTCGAAGCCTACGCATCTACATGGTGGGAATCTGACAAGAGGCATAGAAGAAGAAATGACTATCCGGTAGTCCATACTTGGCCACAGTTGATGAGAGCTATGGATGCTAAGTATTTGAGTGCCAAGTACAGGCAAACTCAAATGCAAAAGCTCTATGAGTTAAAGCAAGGGTCCAAGTCCGTCCAAGAGTACCATGATGAATTTGAAAAGGTTCGACCGAATCTTGATCTAGTCGAAGACGAAGAACAAGCCATTATCAGATTCAAAAATGGCTTAGCTAGGGATGTGTCATCTCAATTGAGGCTCCACGTGTATCACACGTTGGAAGATCTGTTCGATGCTGCCACCGAAGCTGAAAAATTGGTGAAGGACGATAAGACAAACCGTTATCGAGGAGTTACTACTTCTACTCCTTTGAACCGAGGCAAAGAGTGGAAGAGTCCAAACCAAACAAGTGCTAACACTGTTCGAGATTCGAAGAGACCCTTCGAAAGAAGTGTGACCGTTAACCAGTCGAGAGAAGTGGGAGGTAAAGTTCAACTTAACTCTCCTAGTGCTTCAAATATTCAGTGTCACAAGTGCAAAGGTTATGGTCACATGGCAAAAGAGTGTCCAACTCGCAAAGTTATGCTTCTGCTCGAAGATGGAACCGTCCATGAGCAAGCGAGTGACACCGAGGAGGAATTTATCGAGGAGACTGACCGAGCTGAAGGTGATGATGATCGTGAGGCTACCGAAGCTGATCATTCGGAAATGTTTCTTGTGGTTCGAAGGAATTTGAGCTGCATGACTTTTGAAGAAGAGGACAACCAAAGAGAAAACCTCTTTCATGCCCGATGTCGAGTGAGGGAAAAGGTGTGTTCGATGATCATTGATTCTGGTAGTTGTGCGAATGTGGTGAGCCAAACTTTGGTTTCACAAATGGGATTACCTACGATGAAGCACCCCTACCCTTACAAATTACAATGGCTGAATGAGTGTGGTGAATTGAGAGTTGTCAAACAAGTGTGGATCAAGTTTAGAATCGGAGAGTATCAAGATGAAATGATATTCAATGTGGTTCCGATGCAAGCTTGTCATTTGCTATTGGGTCGACCGTGGCAATATGACCGAACAGCTGTTCACAATTGCAGATCCAACACTTACACTGTAAAGCTCGAAGGGAAGAGTTTCATACTCAAACCCCTCTCTCCAAAACAAGTCACCGAGGACTATAAACGGATGAAAGAACTGAAAGAAGCGGCCAAAGCTAAGCTTCCGATGGGAGCAAAATTGGGGCCCGAAGAGACAAACACTCTGCCCGAAGTAAAAGGAATCTGTGCAATCATGCAACCGGGTGAGTTATTACGAGGCAACGACAACGGTCAGATGATGATTTGCCTCGTGCACAAGGGTATATTTCTAAACTCTAATGGTGATTTTTCTAACGATAACCCTTTGCCTTTGTTTGTTCGTAAAGTTTTGCAGGACTTCGAGGACATGTTTCCCGAGGAAATGCCAGATGGATTACCTCCGTTGAGAGGAATCGAGCACCAAATTGACTTCGTACCGGGGTCACAAATCCCCAACAAACCTGCATACCGGTGTAATCCGGAAGACACCAAAGAGCTCCAACGGCAGGTTGATGAGTTGATGAACAAGGGCCTCGTTCGTGAGAGCTTGAGTCCTTGCGCTGTTCCTGTTATCCTTGTCCCAAAGAAGGATGGAACATGGCGAATGTGTGTTGACTGTCGAGCAGTCAACAAAATAACGGTAAAGTATCGTCATCCTATCCCTCGATTAGATGACATGCTAGATGAGTTAAGTGGTTCTTCATGCTTTTCGAAGATAGACCTCAGGTCCGGTTACCACCAAATCCGAATGAAACCCGGAGACGAGTGGAAAACCGCATTCAAGACCAAATTCGGTCTATATGAATGGTTGGTAATGCCTTTTGGCTTATCCAATGCACCGAGCACATTCATGCGATTGATGAACCACGTGCTCAAACCGTTCATAAACAAGTTCGTTGTCGTTTATTTCGATGACATACTTGTTTATAGCAGAACCGTGGATGAACATGTCGAACACCTAAGGCAAGTACTTGAAAAGCTTCGAGAAGAGAAGTTGTATGCCAACTTCAAGAAATGCGCCTTCGGTGTCGATCGTGTAGTCTTTCTTGGATTTGTTGTCAGTGCTAATGGTGTCGCAGTCGACGAATCAAAAGTCGAAGCCATCAAAGATTGGCCAACTCCAACCTCGGTAACACAAGTTCGTAGCTTCCATAGCTTAGCTAGCTTTTACCGAAGGTTTGTTTGTGACTTTAGCACCGTGGCAGCTCCTTTAACTGAGCTGGTGAAGAAAGACCATCCATTTGTGTGGGGAGAGTCCCAAGAGAGGGCTTTCCAAGAGTTGAAACGGAGGCTTTGCTCTGCCCCGTTGTTGCAACTCCCTGACTTCGGCAAAGCATTCGAAGTCGAGTGTGATGCATCTGGAGTTGGGATCGGAGGAGTGCTGATGCAAGAATCGAAGCCAATCGCTTACTTTAGCGAAAAGCTTAAGGGTGCAACTTTGAATTACTCTACGTATGATAAAGAATTGTATGCCCTCGTTCGAGCACTCGCCCATTGGCAGCATTATTTGTGGCCTCGAGAGTTTTTGATCAAGAGTGATCATGAGTCTTTGAAACATCTTCGAGGTCAGGAGAAATTGAATCGAAGGCATGCCAAGTGGGTTGAATTTATTGAGAGCTTTCCCTATGTAATTCATTACAAAAAGGGTAAAGACAATGTTGTGGCCGATGCGCTATCAAGGAAATTTGCCTTAGCGACCACTCTCGCCTCTAGGCTCATGGGATTCGAAAGCATCAAGTCGATGTACGAAGACGATCCCAAGCTGAAATGCGTTCGAGACGCAATCTTGAGTGGCCGAAGGGTTGAGAAATATCAGTGGCACGATGGCTACCTCTTCAAAAATGGGAGGGTTTGTGTGCCAGTGTCATCGTGGAGAGAGCTCTTAGTTCGAGAAGCTCACTCTGGTGGACTGATGGGACACTTCGGTGCCGACAAAACTCTTGGCATCTTGACCGAACAGTTCCATTGGCCCAAAATGCGACGAGATGTGGAAAAACTTTGCAACGCTTGTCTCGTTTGCAAGAAAGCAAAATCGAAGTCCAACCCTCATGGTTTGTACACCCCGTTACCTGTGCCTGATCGACCTTGGGTTGATATATCCATGGACTTTGTCTTGGGGTTACCGAGATCGGGGGGAGGGCATGATAGCATCTTCGTTGTGGTTGACCGTTTTTCAAAAATGGCTCACTTTATTCCTTGCAAAAAGTGTGATGATGCCCAGCATGTAGCTACATTGTTTATTTCTAATGTGTTAAAATTGCATGGTGTACCTCGCACTATTGTGAGTGATCGAGACTCAAAATTCTTGAGTCATTTTTGGAAGTGTTTGTGGGGTGCCCTCGGCACCAAGCTACTATTCTCGACGTCTCACCATCCTCAGACTGATGGACAGACCGAGGTAGTTAACCGAACCTTGGGATCTTTGCTTCGAGCAATGACCAAAGGGAAGGTTGGAAACTGGGCTGATCGTTTGCCCATGATGGAGTTTGCATACAATCGAACGGTGCATAGAATGATCAACATGAACCCGTTTGAATGTGTGTATGACTTAAATCCTTTGATTCCACTTGATTTAACCCCATTGCCTCGAGATTCTGTTCTTGATTTTGAAGGTACTCAATGAGCAGCTGCTTTAATCGAATTGCACGCGAAGGTGAAGAAGAACCTCGAGGATGCCTATGCAAAGGTTGCCTTAAAGAAAAACAAGGGGCGTAAAAAGTTGGAATTAAAGAAGGGAGATTGGGTTTGGGTTCACTTCCGAAAGGAACGCTTCCCGAACCAAAGGAAAGGAAAGTTAGCTCCTCGAGGGGATGGTCCATTTCAAGTGTTGACCAAGATCAACAACAATGCTTACGTGATCGACCTCCCTGGTGAGTATAACGTGTCCAACACCTTTAATGTTGCTGACTTAGTTCCTTGTGTTGTAGGTCAAACTCCGGAGGACGAGGAGGGCTCGATTTCGAGGACGAAATCTTCTCAAGAAGGGAAGGATGATGCAGCCCGAACACGTGCTGATCAAGTGTTCGATCCACCGAGGAGACCGATGACAAGAAGCCAAGCCAAGCTGCTGCACGATGTGCACGTTCACTTAGCCTGGCCGAAGGAAAACAATTGCTCCGAAGCTGAGTGGCTGGGCTCAAGAACCGAAGGCATTATCTTCAGATGTGAGCCCGAAGGCAAAGTGACCGAGGACAACAAGCTCGAAGACAATTGAGCGTCCGAAGACAACGAATGTGTTCGAGCAGACAATCGAGAATCGAAGCCAAGGCTTACCGAAGGCAAGTCTACCGAACACATTTTAACTCAGCCCTGCGTGGCTTATTTCTATTGGTCGCATGTGGCCCTTTTACTAGTTTACCCATAGTATTTCCTATATAAACCTTGTTTCCTTTCATTGCAAGTACCTAGTTTTGAACATTAATGGATTGAATGAAAGTGCCGAGCACATTTCTTGCCTCCGTCGTGAGCAAACCCCTGTGAGGGCTTTTATGGACTTGTGGCTTTCGGTTAACCCGATTGAACATTCCTCTTTGATCATTCAGTTTGCAAGAGGCAATGTTCTCTTGAGGATTGTTGCATAGTTTAGGTGATTCTTGTGCCCCTTTTCGATCGAGCTTTGAGACAGGTTCCTCACCGTTCATTCGAAAGAAGCAAGTTTTGTCTTGCTTCTATCTTTTACCTTTCTTGTTTAACTTCTGCGTTTGTGCTTTGCAACTCCTTCGGATTTGCATTGCACCAGTCCTTAAGTTGTAAGAAAGAACAACAAAAAAAAGAAAAAGGGAGCAAAGGTAAACGAATCCTAGAAAGTTAACCAAGTGCAGGCATGTCACTGTATGTCTCAACAAGGTAATATTGTAAACTAAAGCTAAATGTTCTTCAAGATTTAATATTAGCAGACCCAAAGATGGACCCAGTAGAACATGGATAGATTTTCAATGTGTGTTATAATGGAAACAACCCAAGAGTATAGCCTTCAGTAAGCAAGAAAGGGAGTATGAAATCAAGTTCTAACTTAAGAACTGACTCCATGGCTTAACTCTATCCTTCTAAGCAAATCAGGGGTAGACTTGGCTTCCATTTTTGCTTTTTCAGTTAATAAATTAGTAAATCATTGTTCAGTTATTAACTTGTCAATTTACGAACGCTTATCATGTCAACTTCATGCCGAGAGATTACTTTGATGATGGTACGTTTTAACCATAACAAAGAAACATTTAAAATTCAAAGCACACATAATGCTTATATAATATTAAGTACTCTCTACTAATTGGAATGGCTTCAAACTAAGCAAGAGCAGTGATGCTACATTTTTTTTTTTTTTGGATAAAGTAAGGTAAATTAATAGAGTTGAAAGTGTTAGCTCTTTTTTCATTAATTTCAATTTTCAACCAAGCTAATTAATGAATTTGGATGAATTAGAGACCTCTAAGTTCATAAGTTTGAAACTCATATAATTGTACACTCAGATAGTATGAGCTATAATTACTGAATTCATCCTTCAACTTTCTAATACCTTAAATAAGATTCAAATAAAGGCTTAATGCACTAAATAATTCAGAAACTACAGAAGAGTAAATTTCCATCCAAAGCTGCTAAGATGAAACAGCAAGGTAGGGCCTGCAGGAAAGAAAAATCAATAGCTTTAAAGGTGACTCCTTTCTTGAGTCAATGACAGGGCTATCTTCCTTTACCATAAACCCACTCCATTTTTCACCCAAAGCAAACACGGAAATATGAAAATAACAGAGGCACTTTTATATCTCACAAAATATATTTTCTCTTTGCATCACAAAGTTGTCAACTACTATACAACAACAAATTTGAAGCCTCCATAAATGCCAAATATTTACAAGAGTTTGCCAAATAAGGAAGTACAAGAGAAACCACATATATTCCCAAAGAGAGAGAGAGAGAGAAATCTCAACCATGAAATGCTTTAGCATCGAACCAAATTATGAGAAATCATGAAAAACAATTAATTCTTGGAGGACCTCCAGTAAATGATGCTTACCATCAAACAAAGAGATAAACGGAACGATAAAAGAGTACCCAATTCAATAGATTAATAGTTACAACAGCAATTTACTAATTGGAAAAAATTTACCTCTGTGAGAAGGGGAATGAAACCCTAAGGACGCACTAATCCGACTCTAAGATCAGCACGCTAATGCCTAAAATTTCTCCTTTCTTTTGGCTGTAGATACTTTTTGTTTTCTTTGTTTTCGACTTTTCTTACAAATCTAACTAACCTGGGCAAAAATTGTGGCTGTGTTCTGCTACAAATACAGAGGAGGGAGTGACTGTGTTCTGCTTAGGGTTTTCTTCTATTCGATAGAGGAAAGGGGGAACTGGGCGAAAGAGTGGGTCAAAAAAAGCAAAAAGATAAAAACTGGCGCCTCTTTTGTTTTGTTAAAAAAATGAAAAGCAATTTTGAATTTTGACACAATACTATTTAGCGCCCGGATAATATTCTTTCACTAGAGTTTGACTCTTAACGACCGTAAAAATATTTGGACGTTATAGAAGCACTTGCAACAACCAGATTTTTGCCATGTCGTTAAGATGTGGACGTTAAAAGCCATAATTCTTGTAGTGATGTCTCCTTGGACTTGGAATTGGTGACACCTCCTTGCGTGCTTTATGAAATCATGCTACATTGTTATCCAAAAATATCCAGCCCTTAAGATCTTCTTTGCGAGCACAAAGCCATTCATGCGCAGGACGCACGTCCCAGAATATATTTCTTCTAACAGTATCGCAGCTTCTTTAGCATCTACACATCTCAGCAAAGCTAAATCAGGTGTTCTTTTGTATAAGACCTCGTCGTTCATAAAGAAATCACTTGCCAATCTCCTCAACGTCTTCTTTTGAAGGTTCACTGCATCGTTTGGGTAAGTTCCATCTTTGAGAAATCTCTTAATGTCATAGAACCAGGGCCGTCCATCCAATTCTTCTTCAACATGATAACAAAATGCTGGTTGCTTTCTCACTTCCATGGGTATTGAATCAATGTAGTTGTTATCAGGATGCTTGATAATGGAGGATATGGTGGCCAAAGCATCTGAAAATTCATTTTGCAGCCTAAGTACATGCCGGAACTCTATCTTGGTGAACCTTTGCTTCAGATATTTTATGGACTCAAGGTACGACAATATTTTGGATTTTTTTGCCGTCCATTCTCCTTGAACTTGGTGAATTAACAAGTCAGAATCTCCAATTGCTAACAGCTCTTGCATGTTCATGTCTACTGCTATTCTAAGACCCAAGATGCAAGCTTTGTATTCTGCCATGTTATTGGTGTAAGGAAACCTCAGTTTGGCTGTAATAGGATAATGTCGACCAATCTCAGAGACTAGTACCACCCCAACGCCGACTCCTTTGAAGTTTACCGCTCCATCACACAATAATCTCCAACCGTCGTATTCCTCTGTAATATCCTCCCCCATGAAAATGACTTCTTTGTCTGGAAAATAGGTGTGCAGAGGTTCGTAATCATTATCTACAGGATTCTCGGCCATGTGATCTGTTAAGGCCTAAGTTTTCACTGCCTTTTGAGTGACAAAAGTGATGTCGTACTCGCTGAGCAGCATTTTCTATTTGGCCAACTTCCCCGTGGGCATCGAATTTTGGAAGATATACTTGAGAGGATTCATCCTTGATATCAGCAATGTTGCATAGGAGGTTCCTCAAGCTCTATAGTTTCGTTACACGTTGCAGCTGCGGACTCAATAAAATTATTAGTTTGAATGCTGAAAAGTATATATCGCATAATTAAAAGATTTAAAACAGAATAAGAAGGAAACAGAGCAATGCTTTATTTATGAATCCTTGAAAAATAGGAAATATCTATCGTGGCCGTTGGATCCATTACGTGGACGGCCAAGATTTAACCATGTAGGCATGAAGGTGGTAAAAATAGGCTGATGTATAGGGGTGTGTGTGTATACGTGTATATAAGTATATATATGTATAAATAGTGTATAACTAGTGTAATTTTAGTATAAAATGGGTATAAGATTGCATAAAATAGGTATAAAAGCATAGGAAAATATGGAATTAATTTTAAAGTGTTAAAATGACTAGGGGCGTATGAAAATATACTTTTGGGATTTAAAACGATTTGGACAATTTTGTCAAAAAAATGAAGTAATTGCGAAAATTGTAAAATAGCTATGGTTCGAGGTGACACTTTTGAAATGGCCTTAATTGTCAGACTATTATGAGAATATAATTTGAAAAGAATGGACGAGGCAAGAGTGGGTATACAATCGTGTGTAAAATTTAAAAACTGTTGATTTTGAAAATGGGAGGGACAAAATTGGGTGTCAACAGCTGCCTTTCTTTGCCTGGGGATGATGAAAGAGTCTTTGGGCAAAGACGTTGACAGTGCGGCCAATTTTGTCATGATTCTAAAGAAACCTATGACTTAAGAGAGTGTGGGGCGCCAGGCTGAAATGCTTGCTTTTCTTGGGTGCATATCCTGCAATGAAGATGTGTTTGCAACATAATGTATATATAAAACATACCTTCCCGCCGGGCTGGATTCTTTTTTTTGCAGGATTCTTGCCACATATAGCTATGCTTGCTACGCCATGATTGTGCATCTTTTGCTGTCAAGTGTTAGATTTGACATCGGGTTGTATGCCCTCTGTCGGTGCATTGGGCTGTGTACCCTCCGCAAAGAATAAAAAAGACAAATAGGTATCGGGATGTGTACCCTCAACCGACGCCTTGGGCTGTGTACCCTCAGTTAATTGAAAATGAAAATTGATATCGGGCTGTGCACCTTCAACCGATGCCTTGGGCTGCGTACCCTCAGCTATTTTAAAATACAAATCGATATCGGGCTGTGCACCCTCAATCGATGCTTCGGATTGTGTGCCCTAACTAATGTAAATGACAAATATATATAGGCTTGTGTACCCTCAATCGACTCTTTGGGTTGTGTGCCCTCAGCTACTGTAAATGAAAAATCGATATCGGGCTGTGTACCCTCAATCGACGCTTTGGGTTGTGTGCCCTCAGCTAATGTAATTGACAAATCGACATCGGGCTGTGTACCGTCAATCGACGCTTCGGGTTGTATGCCCTCAGCTAATGTAAATGACAAATCGACATCGGGCTGTGTACCGTCAATCGACGCTTCGGGTTATGTACCGTCAATCAACGCTTCGGGTTGTGCGCCCTCAGCTAATGTAAATGACAAATCGACAACGGGATGTGTACCCTCAATCGACGCTTCGGGTTGTGTGCCCTCAGCTAATGTAATTGACAAATCGATATCGGGCTGTGTACCCTCAATTGATGCTTCGGGTATTGTGCCCTCAGCTAATGTAAATGACAAATTGATATCGGGCTGTGTAGCCTCAATCGACGCTTCGGGTTGTGTGCCCTCAGCTAATGTAAATGACAAACCTTTTGTGCGTTGTTGATTTAGGTATCTCTCGTGCCTGCATCCAAAGAAAGATTGGTGAGTTGTACGGGGTGGTTTGGTTTGGGCATTCTTGGCTTGTTTCGCGTTCGCTGTCCACGAGTGCCGGGATCTTAGTCGAGCTAATAGGGATATGCATATAACAGTATGTAATGCAAATGATTTTGAGAAACTTTTATAAGAAAGAGAATGAAATAAAATATTTTATTCCATGGAGTCACAAGTCGCGCTGTGTAAAACCAAAGTTGTCATCCTTTATGCTGTTCCAAATGAATTTTGAGGGCGCCCTCAAAATTCTGCCCCAGTTTTCTTTTGATATTTTTGAGAGGTCCTCAAAAATTTCTGCCCCAGTGTCAACTATGTTTGTCCTTTGGGAATTTTTTAGAGTTCCTCAAAAATTCTGCACCAATGTTCGCTTTGTGGGGAAATGAAAATTTTATATTTATGCGACCTAACCTTGAATAGGTTGCCTACGTATCCCACTTGGGGAATCAGGCCGTGACGTAGTTCAGATTACATAATGTGTTGCAGAGTAAGGGAAATCATTATTCAGTACAAATCCCTATACATAGTATCTATTAACAGCATCTGAGTTGATAGGTTTTGGCCAGACTTTTCCATCCATTTCTGCCAATATCAATGCTCCTCCGTCCAAAACTCGGTGAACCATGTACGGTCCTTGCCAATTTGGTGCAAACTTTCCTTTTGCTTCTTCTTGATTCGGAAATATCTTCTTCGGAACTAATTGCCCAGGTTCAAAGAATCTCTCTCGAACTTTCTTGCTGAATTCTTTGGCCATCCTCCTCTGATATAATTGCCCATGACATATTGCATTCAATCTCTTACCATCGATGAAGGCCAATTGCTCTATTCTTCCTTTGAACCATTCAGCATCTTTCAATTGCGTCTCTTGGATGATTCTCAAAGATGGTATCTCGACCTCTGCGGGTATTACTACCTCGGTGCCATACATCAACAAAGATGGAGTAGCCCCCATTGATGTTCTCATTGTGGTGCGTTTCCCTAATACAGCATAAGGCAGGTTCTCGTGCCATTGTTTTGAATTGTCTGTCATCTTTCGCAATATCCTCTTGATGTTCTTGTTAGCCGCCTCGACCGCACAATTCATTTGAGGTCGGTATGCAGTGGAATTGTGATGCTTGATGTTGAAGACCTCAGAGGTTGCTTTCATTAGGTCACTGTTGAGATTGGACCCATTGTCAGTGATGATGGATTCAGATATGCCAAATCGGCAGATCATCTTATCACGAACAAAGTTCGACACCACCTTCTTTATTACTGATTTGTATGATACAGCTTCTACCTACTTGGTAAAATAGTCAATGGCCACCAGTATGAAGCGATGCCCGTTGGAAGCGGCTGGCTCGATAGGACCTATGACATCCATCCCCCAGGTGGCAAAAGGCCAAGGCGATCCCATAATGTTCAGCTCATTGGGAGACACTCTAATTATATCTCCATGGACTTGGCATTGATGGCTTTTCTTTGCAATCATGTTCCATTGTCATCTAGAAATAGCCAGCTCCCAAAATCTTCTTTGCAAGCGCAAAACCATTCATATGTGGGCCACACGCCCCAAAGTGTACATCTTCTAAAAATTTAGCAGCTTCTTTTGCGTCTACTCATCTCAACAACCCTAGATGGGGTGTCCTTTTGTACAAAACATCTCCGTTCAGAAAGAAACCATTTGCTAATCTCCTCAGTGTCTTCTTTTGGAGACTTGTTGCATTCTTTGGATAACTACCGTCTTTGAGAAACCTTATGATGTCGTAGAACCAAGGCTGTCCGTCTAACTCTTCTTCCACGCGATAGCAGTAGGTTGGTTGCTTCCTCACTGTCATGGGTATTGGGTCTATGTAGTTCTTGTCGGGGTGCTTGATCATGGCAGTTATGGTAGCCAAAGCGTCCGTGAACTTATTTTGCATTCTGGATACATGCCAGAACTCTATCTTGGTGAATCTTTGCTTCAACTCTTTTATGCACTCCAGGTATGGCAATATCTTCAGATTCTTTGTTGTCCATTCTCCTCGAACTTGGTGAATAAGTAGGTCAGAGTCCCCAATTGCTAATAGCTCTTGTATGTTCATGTCCACTGCCAATCTAAGACCCAAAATACAAGCTTCATACTCCGCCATGTTGTTGGTGCAAGGAAACCTTAGTTTGGCCGTGACAGGATAGTGTTGTCCAGTCTCGGAAACTAATACCGCTCCAATGCCGACTCCTTTGAAATTGATCGCTCCTTCGAAGAATAGCCTCCAACCATTATACTCTTCGGTGATATCTTCTCATACGAACATGACTTCTTCGTCAGGGAAATAGGTGTGCAACGGTTCATAGTCATCTCCCACTGGGTTCTCGGCCATGTGAGCAGCAAAGGCTTGAGCTTTCACCGCCTTTTGGGTGACGAAAGTGATGTCAAACTCACTGAGCAGCATTTTCTATTTAGCCAGCTTTCCGGTAGGCACTGGTTTTTGGAAGATGTATTTGAGAGGATCCATTCTCGATATCAACAATGTGGAGTAAGATGTTAGGTAATGTCTCAGCTTTCGTGCTATCCAAGTCAGTGCGCAGCAATGTGTACATGGCTTCATAAGGAGTGAACTTCTTGCTTAGATAGTATATTGCTTGCTCCTTCCTCCCAGTTGAATCATGTTGTCCCAATACACAACCAAAGGCCGAATCTACCATGGACAGGTATAATATCAAAGGTCGCCAAGGCTCAGGTGGGACCAGCACAGGCGGGCGAGACAAGTATTCCTTTATCCGATCAAATGCTTTTTGGCAATCTTCTGTCCACTCGATCACTGCGTCTTTCTTCAGCAACTTGATGATTGGCTCACAGATGACAGTGGATTGTGCTATGAAACGGCTGATGTAATTGAGCCTTCCTAGGAAGCTCATAAACTCTTTCTTGCTTTTTGGCAGTGGCAATTCTTTATTGGCTTTGATCTTGGACGGATCCAGCTTGATACCCCTTCTACTAACGATGAAACCCAGGAGCTTTCCGGCCGGAACACCAAAAGCACACTTTGCTGGATTTAGCTTCAGGATTCCTGCATTGAGTTGCTTGGTCACTTCTTCTCCAATCTTCAATAGAACCGATGACTTGAAAGTTCGGGCCTTTTGTTTGACTGGCGGAAAGCCCGGATTAATTGGTAATTTGTGAACTACCACATCCGTGCTTATGCCAGTCATTTCATCGTATGACCAGGCGAATACGTGCTCGTATTCTTTAAGAAACTCAGTATATCGCTTTTTTATCCTCGGCATTGAGATGCACACTGATCCTTGTCTCTTTCACAATTTTCTCATCTCCTAAGTTTATCACCTCAGTCTCCTCAAGGTTTTCGAATATTTCAAATTCTTCTTGTGTAGTTTCATCAAAATCATCATAATCAGCTCTAGCTTCCCCAAGCTCCATTGTTTCGTTACACGTTGCAATTGTGGACTCAATGGGATTATTAATATGAATGCTGAAAAAGTAAAATTATCACAAAATTAAAAAAAATGAAAGCAAAGAGTTAAAAGGGAAGTAATGAAACATTTTATTTATGAATCCTTGCAAAACAAAGTTTGTAGGGAAACATGTGCAAAAGGAAAGGAAAATAATGAAAACTCCACGACTCAGAGTCGGGTTTTATTTTAGAAAGTATAAAGATAAATTTTATCCCCTCAGCTCTACCAAGGTCTACGGTAAGCTCGGGCCCAGTTGCTGATCCAGTTGTTCAGTGCTACTCCAGATCCAGCCTTTGTCAGTCCAGAAGGTTCAACATGTTCTTCTAGGATCACACAACAATCTTCATCAGCTATGAATAGATTTTGCATTCCTGCCAGTAGATCCTCTTCAGCATAACTGTCTTCGGCTCCACTCCTTGTGCTCCGGACATCTCCCCTTTTCGACCATCCAAGTATCCAGACGAAACGAAAATATGCAAGAGAGTCTTAGTGCTTTTCTTGTAGAACTTGAAATCCAGTGACGCTTCTTCCATGCTCTTTTCATAGGTCACAATGTACCCTATGCCAGCGTTGTCATTGCCGGGCCTCATCACAATTCTGATTGGCTCGACCATGCCATCAAAGTTCTTGCCCAAGCCTTTGCCAGGCTCGTAGCCTTGCTTGATCATGATGCCTATGACCCAGTCTCCGGGCAACTTTACAGGCTGTGGGAGTACATATGACTCTTCAATCACCACCTCCATAGGCTCAGGTGTTTTAGGTATCCACATTCGCTTTCCCTTTGTTTCTTCGGATATGCGTTTCCAATTGGGACGAGCATTGGGTGAGTACATTGGTCACTTCTAGGTCTTAGCTGGTAGAGTCTCACGAAATTCGCATGAG
The DNA here is from genome assembly GCA_037355625.1 of Petunia x hybrida. NCBI lineage: Eukaryota > Viridiplantae > Streptophyta > Magnoliopsida > Solanales > Solanaceae > Petunia > Petunia x hybrida. Next base: position 9,980,527 of record JBBBVM010000002.1, read on the forward strand.
GGCACTCCTCAATCAGACATGACTGGTTCCAATACCAAATTTCGTCCTTCATAGCTTTGCCTCGGCTATCCCAGTAGGCACTGTAAGAGTTCCTCTTCATTTCCTCAACCCCAGGCGGTGTGTTGACCAACTTGGGACCAAAGTGTGCAGTGTAACCTCCTTGGACTGCGCCTGTAGGGTTCCAACCCGAATTGTAATTCTTGCGGCGTCCTCCTCTAGTGCCTTGTACTTCTCCCACAAGTTTTACAGTATAGAATGTCTGCCAATCAGGAGTATCCCCTTCTATTGCTGGTATGGTTTGCTCATTGCAGATAGAATTGTTCCCATCACCGAGCACTACCACCTCTTTGTGATCCCATTCGAACTTCACGGTTTGGTGCAATGTGGAAGGTACCGCACCAGCCATATGAATCCAAGGCCTCCCTAGTAGCAGATTGTAGGAAGCAGAGATGTCCATGACATGGAATTCAGCAGTAAACTCCACGGGACCAACAATGATAGTCAGGTCAATCTCCCAATGGTGCTTCTTTGTGACCCATCAAACGCCTTCACCTTCATGTCGCTCTCCCTCATCATGCTTTGGTCAATCCCCATTCTTTTCAGAGCGATGAACGGACATATGTTCAGACCGGAACCTCCGTCGATCAAAACTCTTCCCATGAACCAGTCTTTGCATTTGATAGTGATGTGCAAAGCTTTGTTGTGATTCAACCCTTCAGGTGGTAACTCATGTCCATGAAAAGAAATTCAGTTGGCCTCCATAACTTGTCCAACTATGCTAGCCAGGTTTTCAACTGAAGTGTCCACCAGAACATGTGCTTCGTCCAACACCTTCATTAAAGCATTTCGATGGCTCTCCGATTTCAGGAGCGGAGCCAAAACAGAGATTTGTGCTGGAGTTTTGCCCAAGTGCTCAACTACGGAGTACTTCTTTGCTTTTCCCTCGGACTCTTCCTCGCTAATGCCCTGCCTATTTTGAACAAGATTCTCGGGGGTATAAATCCTCCCACTCCTAGTCATCCCTTGTGCGGCAACAATCTCAACTACTGACTTGTTCTTCTTCTCCCTTTCATAATCCCATGGTACCATCTTGTCACTGTATGGGGGAACCACATCAACATAGAATTTGGGAGCCATTTCCACCTCAATGGGCTTTGGTGTTGTGGCGGCTTGAGCAACTGATGCGGTTGCTGGTACTTTCTCTTTTGCCTTAACGATATCCCTTCTAAGTTGCATTCCTCATCCAACTCGATCAGGTTCACCCTATTGTCTCCATGATTAGGCACAGGATTGTTGTGTACATTCAGAGTCTTCAGGTGTATCACCTTTTGGTCGATCAAGTCTTGTATTTTGTCCCTCAAGGCGTAGCACTTTTCAGTATCGTGACCAGGTCCTCCAGAGTGATAGGCACAAGCTTTTGTTTGATCAAAATAGGGTGTCATTCTATCGGGCATTTTGAATGGTCTGGGTTGTATGTGACCGGCTGCTTTGAGTCTCTCGAATTACTGGGTGCGACTTTCAGCCAACGGGGTGTAGTTTCTTTTTTATCTTGGGTTGTTATTGGCGTGAGGCCTTGGTGAATAGGTGTTGGTATTTCGGTAGTTGGGACTTTGTGGGTAGGTTGGTCTTTGTGGTGGTGGGTTTTGGTACATGGGCTGGGTGTTATAGACTGGGTAGGTGGATGTCGATGGTATGTAAGGGTAGGAGGGAGGAGGTGTTTGGTAGTAGTGATTGTGAGTAGGGGAGTGGTCAAGTGATGCGGTTACGAAGGAGACGTCGTCTTTCTTCTTTCTTGAGGTAGTAGTGCTGCCAACTTGTAGTGCTTTGTTAGCGGCTTGTACTACGGCCATGCTAACAATCCTTCCAGTCTTCAGTCCATCTTCGACCATATCACCAATCTTGATCAACTATCCAAACTTCTTATCTTGCAAATTCAGCATTTTGTCAAAGTAGACATCTTCTTAAATGCGAATGAAAGTTGCCACGATCTCATCGTCTTCCATGGGAGGCTGGGCCTTGGCGGCATCAGACCTCCATCTAGTTGAAAATTCTCTAAAAGTTTCAGTGGGCTTCTTCTTCAGTTTTTCTAGGTAAAACCGGTCAGTCATGGCATCAGTATTGTGCCCAAAACTGTCGACAAAGTCTCCAGCCATTACTTCTCCAGACAAAGTCTCCAGTCAAGTTAGACTGCAGTTAAACAGCTGCATGCGGATCTTTTCGTCAGTTCCAACCCCAATTAGCTTATCACAGTAAGATCTTATATGAGCAATTGGGTCTCCACTGCCATCAAACATGTTGAACTTGGGTGTCCTGTAGCCTTCAGGTAGTTTCAAGTCAGGATACAAGCAGCAGAGATCCTCATAAGCTAACCCTCGAGTTCCCGTAGTGCCTTGGAGTTGTTTGAACTTCTCAACCAGCCATTGGACTTGTTCTTTGGTACTGTCTGGGTCTTCCTTAGTCCATGCGTACATCTCATGGTCCTTGGTAGGTGAGGCGATGGTTTTGGTTTCAACGGTGAAGGTGGGTAAGTTGTTTTGTGGTGCTTTTGGTGGTGCAGTGTGGGTAGGGTAAGGAATGTCTCTTTCAGGGTAAAGTGGATCTTTGCCGTTAGGGCGAGCAGTTTGGTTTGGTTCAGTGATCTCATCAGTTCGAGCAGCCTCTGCTCCAGCTTAGCGTAGTTTTCATAGGCAACCATGCCTTGTTTCTCAGGAGTTCCAACCTTGTCGAACTCAGCCATGATATTTTGTCTCGTCTTTGTCCTTGTAGGTAAAGGGGGAGGTGTTGGAATTGATCCTTTGGATCTCAACCGGTATTGCGGCACGGCCAGAATGCACAAACCAAACTATCAGGGACTTGGGAAATGACACATAAGAAACAAGAATAGAAAATGTGAGTATACGTTAGTTTGAATAAAATTGCGTCCTATCATGCATGGGACCTCTTTTGTGCCAGAGGTGGGCCTATCGCGGATTCGAAGTAACGTTTGCACAAAACACATCATTTCTTTTGAATAAACAAGATCATCACTAGTCTAAAACCCAAAAATAACGAAATTTTATTTAGTTTGCTTGGCTTTATTAGAACCACTAATAACTTGATTAAGATGAAAACGACAATAAAGAAAGGACAAGACGACTTGACTCGATACGACTAGACTAGGTGCCAAGCAAAGAGACTTCAGATTCAAATATCAGCTCCAACGTCTTCATTTTCCTTCTCCTCTTTGGCTTCCTCCTTGGGTTTGTGAGCCAAACTAATGAGCGGAGGATCAACAAATGTTTCCAGCAGGTTTTTCTCAGCTTCCATGTCACCCAGAGCTTTTATGAGGAACTCGCAGATTTTTTATCATCTTGGTTCCTTCTCTTCCAGTGGTACTGACTTAAAATACTCTCCCCATCCTTTGAGCAAATCTTGTAAATTCCCAGCAGCTTTCCTTGCAGTCATGACCTTGCCGGTCCAATACTTGAATTCGTCCCTTTTGATCTTATCTTTGTATTGTCTCCTCATCTCCCTCTCTTGTGTCACCCTTAACTCCTTCTTTCTTTGGTCAAACTCGTGTTTCAGCTTCTTGTATTTTTCAGCAGCATTTGGAGCTTTGGCTTTCCTTATTTCAGTGAGGTTCACCCTACTGTCACGACCACGGCAAAACTGCATAGTAAGCCTTTTCTCCCACATTGTCAATATAGTGAGAACGATCGGATGCTCGATGTCCCTTCTGTCAATGTTGAAACTTCTTCCCTCGGTCAACTGCGGGGTTTGCTGTGTAATTCCTACTTGTCGAAGGATCCTTAGAGGAACATAGTGTTGAATTCTTCGGAATCCAATCAATGTCAAGAAAGTGATGTCTTGACCTTGTATGGAGACAACGAAACCAGCACAATTTTCAATCACCCATTGCACTTCTTGCAATTCTTCGAGCTTGGTGTACCAACTTTCCATGTTTGCGGTGTATTCCCATGCTACTGTTCCAGCCATACGGGTGTTATGCGAACGGATCCCTCTATTCCAAGATGGTTTTGGTGCTATAGGGCTGACAGGGATGCTATGCAAGTGTTCTATCAACCATATTTGCAGCAACAAGTTACACCCCTCGAAAACGTCTCCTCCTCTCCAAAATAATTGGAACCAAGCTTACTTGACGTTTGAAAGCACCTCTGCGCAAACCCTCTACTACTCTTCCCAACCTTATGTCGATCTTTCCTCCCTTCTCGAGGAAAACCATGCTTCCTAGAAAGGCAATGATGAAAGCATTGGATTCGATCCTTCCCAATCTTGAACTTCCCACGCCCCATTCTATTCGTGTCTAAGTGTCGGATCTCAAAACCTAGAATGCAAGTATTCCAACGTGACTTTTCCATCAATCACTCCCTCGATATATGGATCATAAGGGGCTCTTAGCAAGTCAACGAACTCTTTAGGTTCCATGTCTCGATGATAAATCATAGTCTAGGGTCCATGCTCTAACCCTGCTAGCCCTCCAAATTCTTCTAACATTGTATGCCAGCTCGAAACCATTGAAATAAAACACAGCCCTTTTGTAGTCCCAGAAATGCGTAGCAGCTTTAACCAAACTAGTCATGGCAGCCATAGTCGGAAACGATCTCAAATTAGAGACACCCTTTGCAGCCATAGTCTCAAAACAAAACAAGAAGATGTAAAGAGCAAAACGTTCTTACAGTTTCGATCATGTTTAAATAGACAATCAATGCTTTGTGCAAACGTTTCTTCGAATCAATGCAGAGATGCAATTTGTCACTTTTCGGGTTAAAAACCCTTTTCATATTTGCCGTAGGTTTACTAATGGAATATTACGTGCCAAGGACGTATAGCCTTTCTAGGTTTGTCACTATGCAAAGAAAATGAACACACATTTTGTAGCCAATTATTCTCATAAATTCCCCAGCATTTGAAAATCAGTATATGATAGTTTGGAAAGAATAAAGTACATGAGAGAAAAAATGAAAATGACACTTTGACTAGGCAGTACACTCCATCTTGGCCCTCTTTGCTTCTCGTGTAATCTCCTTGACTTCTTCCATAGCTTTGGTCAAGTATCCTTTGGCAGCTACCATCCCTAACTTTTTACGAAACTCCTCAGCTGCGGGGACACTAGGCGCTAGTATGCGACCCCCTTGCCAACAATGTTTGTCTAGCCCCGAGTATGACACAAACCCCCCTATTTCTTCCAACAAAGGTGTTAATTCGATGTCCCCAAACCTAAACACGTACAATTCTGCATCCCAAAACGACACTGATGCTTCAATCATCTCCCTATACAGTTTCATTTCTAATAGTGAAACCAGATGACCCTAGTGTTGACGTACTTCGGTTCAGTGACAAGTTACTCCACCAATTGGTTAACAAAGGGGGTGCGCCCATAGTCACTCCAAAACGATGAAAGTTTTGACTCATTGTGACCTAAGAATAAAGGAAAAAATAAAATTTAAAAACCCCGTTCCCTTTGAGAATAATTGAACAAAAATCAAAATGCATTTTCATTCTTGTCTCACTTTTTTTTCTCTTTTCTTTCCTTTTCTCTTAAATGCACATAATCATGTCCAAACGTCCCTTTGGGGTCAGAAAACCCATTTACGTAGTTTGGACAAGTTGAAAACTAGTCGGCTCACGGGGAGCCCTTCCTACGACATGATGCAAGCTCATTACAATAGAAGAGTGGTGTAATCCTAGACACGGTTCCCCAAGGCGGACGACCAAGGAGTGGGATCATTTGAAATTGTTGGTTGTACCACGGACCAATTATATTCCAACATGTCCCTCTTAAAAGGTGTTTTGGTGGTGAAGCGACCGTGGGATCCACGTAATCACCGTGTGTGTGTGAAGTGTCGTTTCTCAGAAGTGGGGGAGTATGAGTGAATTATGCAAAATATCGCATAAAAAATTCAATGTAATAAATAAATAAAGTAAAAAACAAATAAAAAAAAACCAAGTTAGTACGGTAATAATAACAATGAATAGCAAGATAATAATCAAATAAATCCCAAAAGTAGAGACTAATTGTGGTTAGGATTTTGAGTATCCCCAGCAGAGTCGCCATTCTGTCATACCCGATTTTGGACTCAACTCGAGGCGAGTCGGATTTCGGATTTGACTAGGTGAACTCGTTTGAGTTTAATGTTGGAGTCGCCACCTAATATAGTTCCTAAGGCATATTAGGTCACCTAAGAATCTAAAGTCAAGTTTAATAGGTCAACTAGTCAATTTCAGAGATTCTATATAGGTAAGAAGCCCAAATGACTCGGGGGAGAAGGTGTTAGGCAGTTCTCCAAGTCCCACGAAAAGTGGTTACCATCCGAGTCTAAGTTTTGGGATAAAAAGAGTATATATTATCAGGTGTACTAACTTGGAGATTTGGTTTAACAGTTTAACTAAAGATGTAGTATATCTATACACACACACAAATAGTTTTCATGTTCGGCTTATATTTAAGCCTAATCGTAATTACGGCTTCTAATATTAAATGCCTAATCTCAAACAAGTGTTAACAGACCAAAGGGTATTCAATCTTCAACTTATATATGCAATTTACACAAGAGAAAGATTTACACATATGGTGTATGTTTGTAAATAAATCCCCGATTTAGCCAGTAACAAAAAAGGGGTTTTGTTTTAAAACAAAATGTGCGCCATTTAGGGTCGGTGTGACTCGTCATTAATTGTCGAGCCCTAATCTTAATGGCCTTTTTTGTGTTGGGGTCAGATTTTAAAAGTGTGTATATATAAACGAGAGGCTGTTTTCGAAAATGAGTGTCACAGAAGCACGTAAATGCAAATAAGGAGGCTGTCACAGGTAAATATGTATATATATATAAATATAACATTCAAATACATGATCCAATCATAATTTTAACTTTTAAGAAATAATTTTAAAGTGTATAAACGGCCTTAAACTTTTACACACCCCTATACACTATTGGATTAGTGCATAGGAGCGTTAGTTGTTGAAAAACTAGTTTATCGCATATAAAGACCATTTTTGAAAATATTTTTGGGCCTGAATTAGTTATGCGAAAGAGGGGCAGCTTTGAATTTTACAGAAACAGTCTTAATTACGGCAGTTGTAACACATATAGCCCCTATTATGAAAAATCACCGTTTCTAAAACAGCTTAAGCATTAAAATCGTTTTGCATTTAATTTCAGTCGACTAAGGATTGAAACTTGTTATCGAAATCATCAAATTACGTGCGGATATCACTGTCCAACAAGTGCAAATCATCCAAAAAATTTCACCGTAGGAGTGGTTTTACAAAATTACCCGCTCTAAGAAATGTGTTTAACCCCAAAAATTATTCCGAAAAGGATAAATTTCAGAATATCGACAAGATGGACTAACTCTTTTGGAGTTTTGGAGTCGCCACCCAATTTAAGAAAAACAGTGAACCAAATTAGCAAATGCGTGCAAAAAACTCTATTTTTATAAAAATACGGTCTTTCTTTCAAAGATTCTAAAGGTAAGAGGTTTTATTAATTTCAGAATAAAATTTTTAAGGCACTTCCGAAATTCCGTTAAAAACGGTTAATCCGACAGGTTTCCAAATATTTACAAGTGCACTTTTCTTTCGGAAAGAATTATTTGAATAATAATAATAATAATAATAATAATAATAATAATAATAATAATAATAATAATAATAATAATAATAATAATAACAATAATAATAATAATAATAAAAAGCTTATTTGCAAAATATATATTTTACTTGCACGCATTTGCTAAGATGACCCCAATTTGCAATAAATTAAATAACGACTTCAAAATAAAGGGTAATGCACATAAAGTAAAGCAATATACCAAACAATCAAATATTATTGATAAATAAAATATTCACACATTTTATTTATATAAATATCTAAGAAAGGAATACAAAGTTAAAGATAGAACCCGAGATATTGATCAACTCGCGGGAGCCTTGAATTTTCTAAATTTCCTAAGATCTTATGTCTTGACTGCTTGAGTTCGAATTCAAGCCAAACGACTCCAAATGCAATGGACTATTCCCATTTGTAAGTTAGCCAAAATTGTTCCCGAGTTGTTGGTGCCAAGAGGTACCTCGCAATAAAATAGGAATTAAACTGGATTAGTACGATAATAAAGTATAATAATTAATGAAAATAAAATACTAATAATGAAGTAATAAAGTAATAATAATAATAATAGTAATAATAATAATATATATATAATAGTAGTAGTAAAATAATAATAATAGTAAAGGGGGTTGTTTTTGCAAAATTTCGGCTCAGATTTGTATGGTGCGTCATGTAGAGGTTCGGGATGTTGGTACGGTTGCAAACACGCTTGCCGATCGTGTTGCCATCCAAATACCAATTCCGTTACTCTATTCAACTTGCTTTGCATCAATTTCATACATTCATCATCGCCTTTTGCTTTAGGGACACGGGAACGGGACGGTTCAAGTGTAGTATCATGTTCAAATCGATCCCGAGGCCTCAATACGTGTATATGTATTTTTCATTGGCCAAAATGGTGTAGTATCCGTTCGAATCAGTCCGTAAAGCCTCAAATTAAATATTTTTTCATAGGCCATGATCGGTGTAGTAGTTTTGCTCAAAATCAGTCCAGACATTGTGCCATAGATGGGTCGAAAATTATCCCGAAGATGTCATATAAGTCAGACATTCCTGCACTCAAAAGACTGAATCAGTATATAGCAAAACAAACCTTGCACATAAAGTACAAGTCTTAAACATGAGTCAACAGTAACAAAAGCAATGAGTTAAAATCCAAATCGAGTGGATAGAAAGTCATCTCTGCACTAAATAAAAGGTCAGAGAAACAATGAAACATGTATAACGAAGCCAAAAGCCAAATAAACGAGAATATCAACACCCGCCGAAGACAGTGAAGCAAAGGGCGGAGGAGAGCTGGAGAGAGGAGCGACCGCCGGCCTTAGGCGGCGCCACTGCAACCCATTTCTTTCTTTCAACTTTCCACAACGAATCAGCGAAACAAAACAACAAAAAAAAATGATTCGCCAGCGACAAGATTTCCTAGCGACGGTGGGTCTCGCCGTTGTCGATGGTGGTTGATACCACCGCTACTCCACTTGCTCCCAATTTCCTTGTCAATCAACACTCAATAACAAGAATCAACAATGAAATAAAATAAAGACAGAAAGATTATGCAGATTTGGTGAGAGGTGTTTCGTATATGATGTATATCTGTTTTGGGTATGGGGAGGTGATGATGGTTATTGTTTCTGATTTTTGAGGAAGAAGACGTAGATGGGAGAATGAGGTCTACCGTGTATTGTGAAGATGGGGAGATCGGAGTCGTGTGCTAGAGGAGAAACGAGGTGTGGTGTATGTACTGTAGAGTGTGTGTGTTGGATGGATTTGTGTAGATTTTTGTGTTAGTGAGGAGGTGGGTAATGGTGTTATGTGTGGAGTATGTGCTGGGGTGAAGGAAGAGGAGGAGAGGATGATGAAGTAGGGCATGTGCGTTTACAAATCTGTGTGTGGTGTGTCTAGGGAAGAAGATTGAAGTAGGTGATGTGGGTAAGATCATGAGTGGAGGGGGGCTGATCGATTAATTAAAATGGGTGTAGGGTTTTTGGGATCAAAAGCCAATGATTGAATAGTTGGTTGGGGTTTTTGTGAGTGGGGATTAGGGCTTTTTAGAATTTAGGCTAGGAGTAAAATTATGTGTTGCGTTAATAGGCCAGGATTCAAAATGAAGGAGAATTATGGCCTTTTTACGTTAAAATAATTAACTTAATTTATTATAAAAAATTAACCTTATTTTAAACATAATTAGATGCTAATTGAAAATTCCGGGACAAAATTGGGTGTCAACAAAATGTTTTAGCAAAATACCCTTATTTAGTCCGCAAGTCAAGACTTCAAGGCAAAAAATTTGTAAGTCTTGGCAATTGGCTATACTTCAAGGAAAAACGCTGTTTTGCCATACTTCAAGTTATACGGCGAGAATGCAGGGAAAAATGGAAGGGGCAAGTAGACTTACGACGCAGTGCAGCAAGTGTTGCCTATTGCCAATAGTTGTCGTGCAAGTGTTGGAAAATCAAACAGGGGTCAATGTCAAGTCTTGGCAATTGCCAGGACTTACGGCCTAGTGCGGTAAGTATTGCCTATTGCCAATACTTGAAGGGATAAGTGTTGAAAAGTGGAAAAATATAACGGGAAGTCTTGGCCCCGAATTTTTTTCATTAAATCTTAACGGGGGCATTTTTGCAAACCATCTATTAGCAGGGCCAAAAAGGCAAACCATTGCTTCCCGTGCCATATTTTTGCAAATGAACCCAAATCATCAGGTACGACATACTATGCTTTTAAACTATCAGTCGAGTGCAAATAGAGCTCTACCTAAATGTATGATGCAAACACATAAGTAGAGAAGGGTAAAGGTAGGCCCCTGGGTAGCCCATTACACAGCTTTGAAACTGTGTGACCTGTTTTAGCTAGATACAATAGGAAAAGTCCTAACAAATATACACATAAGGGGATACTAGAGAGGGGAAAACATGTATTAAAGCTTTATTCTCTGAGCATCACGTTAAAACTGCCCAAGTGGTTCATAATCTCAAATGATTATGCTTCACCACTCTATAACATCATTAAATAGAAACTGGAATGTACCAATTCAATATCCTGCAATCGTTTGCACTAGTATGGCCCTTTCAGACCATCCTAATACAATGTATAGAAGTTAACAGGGGCTAGAATAATTCCAGAACCAAGGTGCAAAGAGACAGGATGTCAAACAAGTGCAGGTAGTTTAAGTCATGCAATTTCAAACAGAGAAAACAAACAAGTAGGAAAACGAGGCATAAACAGGTTTAAAGTATAGGCAACAGTGTTCAACAATAGAGATATATCTTCTGAGCAACAGTAGTGAACAAGCAAACAAGGTGTAGATGATGCTAAGTGCCTTCAGAAACAGAAGTAGAGAAAGAGAATAGGGTCCTTTCAATGATCTTGAAAGAAAATTCAGAGAAGAGAGTAGTATGCAGTATTGAGAATATGTATGCTTGTGTTTTTATTTTGTATTGAACCGTGTCCTCAACTTATGTCTAGGGCCAGGTTTATATAGGTGTGAGGGGTGGGGATTCAAGATTCAAACGGGTGATATGCAAAAGGCAAGGAAAAATCACTTCCAAATTTAAAACAATGCCACTAGGTGGACTTACCAAAAATAAACCAATCAAATCCCCCAGAATTAAGGCAAACCTATTCCTAAATCACTTTGGACTCCCTCCCCATAGTTTTGAAAGTGTATAGGTTCAAAAGACTGATCCTTAAACAAGTCCTCGGCTCGAAATTATTTAAAATAATGTTAACAGATTTTGAGGGAATTCCAATTGAAATCATATCAATCATAGGACCAATTTCCCTTTATGTTGCCAATCATGAATTCTAATTTAATCAGTCAAAAATCCCTTTAATCAGATTACTACCTCATTTTTAAGCATTAAATCGTGTATCCAATAATAACAAAAGTGTGAGTAAAATATAAAACATAAGTGATCATGGAAATTATACAATTTTAAATCAGGGTAGGGGATCAAGGTAGTTGCAAAAACATCGTGATAATGCTTCAGGCATTAACGGATTTTAAAGATAGGATTTTGAGCAACAAGACACAAAGTACTGCTCACACATCGAAATTCATCCACACATAGATTCAAACGATATTTAAAATTTAGATGAAGATTAATAATCATGCGGTTGTTCTATTTTAACAACAGTCAGGCACACTAATGCACGAACAAAAGTTAGGCAAATTTAGGAGTAATGTCGCGTAGGCAAGGAACATCAAAAGAAAAGGAAGAGTTACCGTTTAACCATGGCCGGAGATTTTTTCGGGCAGCTGCAGTTCTTATCGACGCGGGGCCAACTTTGACATTTGTCAAAACGGCAACAAAAGTACAGGGGTTTTGTGACGGACGAGGAGAGGAACACAATGATGTAATTATTTTCAAATTCCACCGGCGAAAATGGCCGAAAATCGGCATGAACAGTGGAGGCTTAGGGTGTCGCAGAAAGAGAGAAAAATGAGAGGAGAGGCGGAGTGTTTGGTGGAAATGAGAGAGAGATGTAGGGTTTGGCGAGGGGGGGGGGGGAGGTGTGTAGTTAAAATAGGAAATATGTATCCTGGCCGTTGGATCCATTACGTGGCGGCCAGGATTTAACCATGTAGGTGCGAAGGTGGCAAAAATAGTCTGATGTGTAGGGGTGTGTGTGTATACGTGTATATAAGTATATATGCGTATAAATAGTGTATAACTAGTGTAATTTTAGTATAAAATGGGTATAAAATTGCATAAAATAGGTATAAAAACATAGAAAACTTATGGAATTAATTTTAAAGCGTTAAAATGACTAGGGGCGTATGAAAATATACTTTTGGGATTTAAAACGATTCGGACAATTTTGTAAAAAAAAAAAAGAGGTAATTGCGACAATTGTAAAAATAGTTATGGTTCGAGGTGACACTTTTGAAAATGTCCTCAATTGCCCGACTATTATGAGAATATAATTTGAAAAGAATGGACGAGGCAAGAATGAGTACATAATCGTGTGTAAAATTCAAAAACTGTTGATTTTGAAAATGGGAGGGACAAAATTGGGTGTCAACAGACGCACATGCATGCACATGAATTTAGGTACCCAAGGGTTGACCCCCAAAGCCTTGGCTTATTACCCTCCTCCACACTATTAATTAGTGTATAGGAAGTGAACGTAAATATTTTTTGAGTTACATTTTGTAAAAGAACAGGCCGTTTAAAAGTTGGACCAACATAAACTTTTGCAAAAAACTTCCTCCACTGGGACAGAGTTACGAAAAAAGCCATTGTTAGTTTAAACTTTCACATTCTGTACGCAGTCTAACACCAACTGATTTCCTCACTTAGCAAGCCTATTTATAGCCGTATTTCCAGACACATAGACAATCCTAGTTCTTTTTTAATTACTCACCCTTTGAGAAAATGTTAGAAGAAGGCCCCTGCGTAGCCTAATGTCCACTGCTCATTGCGGTGTGTTCTTATGGCCCTTAAGCCATAATTGACAACATATTTTAGCGTACTTGAAAGTAAAAGCTGGAGGACATAGCAAATACAATATAATGGGGATCTAAAAGGAGGTACAAGAGATATAGGTATGTGCCCTGGATGCACTGCCCTTAGGACTCTTATTCAATCCTTGTCCAAAGACTTTGAGATTGTCTTTAAATCAAAGAAAACTACTTTGAGGGTCCTGCAAATAGATACTAGAATGGTATTCTTTATGAACTATCTGAAAAGAAAAGAGAACTTGCAAAAGGGATTAGTTCGTGGACCAAGAGGAGACTTAACACAACATAGAAACATATAGAGGGGAACACAAGAGCAAACAAATAATATCCAATCTTGACTGCAGGATTAGAAGAACAAGAAAAAGGATTTCTGGGGTTACATTGTAACCCTTGTTACAGGTCCTTACCCTTACAGGTTAGAAGCAAGCAGTGAACCAGCCAATATTGAGTTAGAAAAGCAAACTCAAAGACACAAAAGTCTCACTTTTCAAACAACCAGGTAACTAAACATTAGTAATAAGCAAGAGGGAGAGAGAGTATTGCGGTGAGTGTTTCAACGTGTGAGTAAGGTGTCTGTGAGGTGGAAGAGTCTTGTTTATATAGGAATAGTGTAGGGCTTTTAAAATATTTAATTGCAATATAAAAGGGGTAAAAACTGGTAAAACTTGTATAAGGAAAGACTTGATTATGTCTGAAATCAAAAGGGATCCTTTCATATATATTTCCATATATGATTTCCTATCGCAATTTCTGAAAATAAAAAATATTCGAATTAAAAGATTTTCCCTTAATATTTTGGCAATATTCCAATCAATTTAAACTGATTTTTCTCTTAATTCCCTTAATAAATGTTGCACACCCTTTTTTTAACCAACTCGCAGCTAGTCAAGGCTTGGGTTTGACTAGGTAACTCAGTTAAGATTAAAATTGGAGTCGCCACCTAATATGCGTCTTCTAAGGTATTTTAGGCCACGTAAATGTCTAAGGTCGGATTTCATTCAATAAATCATATTTCCAGAGATTCGAGGGCAAGAAGTCCAAGGGAAGAAGGTGTTAGAAACTTTCCTAAGTCCCATAAAAAGTGGTTCCCGCCCGAGCTTTTACTTTTGGGATGTTAAAAAGGCTATAGACAAGCGTTGGTTACATTTACACATTATATTACTAGCTTGAGAGCTAAAATTTCAATCAGTCAATCAAACAGGGGTATTTGTGCAAACAATTGAATGAGCAGTGAGAAGTTGAGTTCCGGGCTTTCGAATTTTAAAGAAACGGCCTAAGCCAACGCCTAATAGCACATTTGGCCTCCGATTTTGCAAATGCTAAGTCAATCCAGTCAAAATATCAAGCAAATATTATAAAGCAGCTTATTTATGCAATTTAATGTTTTAATGTATTATTGCAAAAATAGCCACTTTTCTAAAATACTTTCAGATTTGACATGAAACCAAATTAGGGTTATTTTATAAAAAAATATCAGTCATTCTTAATCGGCATGAATTGACATTAATTGTCTTGTCCTAACTTTAATGGCTATTTGCTTTTGGGGTCAGTTTTCAAAGATATGTATATGGAGCTGTTTTGTGAAAGAGGGTACACGAAAGTACACAAATGCAACTAAGGCGGCTGTCGAAATCAGTTTATACACATAAAAGGCCACATTTTAAAATTGTTTTGGGCCTGTATTTTTTATGCAAAGAGGGACAATTTCAGTTTCACATAAGTAAACCAGATTTTAGCAATTATCGCACAAATAGCCCCTGGTCAATAGAATTTGCCAGATTTCCAATTTTTCACAAATATGTTACCAAGGATTTTACCTAAACCTGTTGCGCGGGTTTAATTACTTTAACTTAATATGCGTAGTTCATGTTCCAGGTTAGAATGATGATGCATGATACACGTAGGAGTGAGGGTTAAGGAGGAGGCCCCTGGGTGGCCTTGGCATAGTTGCCAAACACATATAATATAGACAGGAACCCTAACAAATACACAGATATGGGGAAGTCTACATGATAATGAAACCATCGAATTAGAGTAAGGCAGTGTCTGATATCATCAGAATAACCCATTGTTTTACCCTAGCATATGACCCTATTGAGCTCATTCCCTGCATGAGATTAGTTAGTACAATGAGGCTATTCATGCCTCTTCCTTTTAGCATCTAGAGTCCCTGCAATACAAACCAGGGTATAGTTTTTAGAACTATCCCAAAAGAACCTGCAGACGAGTGTTAATGACTAAAGAAGGGTCAGACAAGTAGCACACATGCACAAGACTAGAGAACCATACATTCACATGTTCATAGGGATTAAGAGATATTGACTACCTTATACTTAGCAGAACAAGTAGTAATAGCAGGCAGGGTGCAGCAAGGAGAGAACTTGCATCAGTGGAGTGAAAGCTTCTCTTCTCTTAAGTAAAAAAGAACAATAAGTGATTCAGAAAAAGAGACAGAGAGAGAGATGTTTGCAGTGTGCTCTATAATTCAGTGTATGAATGTGTAAAAACTGTGTATAAAGTGAACAAAAAGGCCAGTTTAAATAGGTGCTAGAGTGAAAGTTCAAACTCAAACGGGTAAAAGTATAAAAGGCAAGGGAATATTGTCTTCCAAACTTATAAGGATTCCGTTAGGTGGACTTACCAAGTTTAATTCACTCAAACATTAAAACTAAGGTAAATCAGAACCTATGACAAGTACAATCCCTCCCTTTTGATTAATAAACATCCAGATTCAAGAATCAATATATAAAAGTATTTTAAATCAATTTAGGCTCGAAAAATCCCTTGACAGATTTCAAAAGTCCCTAACTGACACTGAATCAATTAAATAACCAACTTCCATCCCAGTTTTCAATTAAAATTTCAATCACAATTCAATTTGAGCCAATCAAGATCATTCCAATCATGTAAATTAGTCACTCTTTTAATTTTTAGTTCAAACAAGCACATGATCTGGAATTTTAACAAAATAAAAGGCTATATATGCTATCAAACAAAGGTGAGCACACTATAAGGGTGACATGAAATACAAGTTACGAGGGTATCAAACCCAAGCTCACAAACAGTCTTAGAGCAGTAATCCAACCTAACTAGTGAATTAAGATAAAAATTAGTAATCATGTGGTCTTTCACTTTAACTAATTAATAAGTAACAATTAGGCATGTTAATACACAGATAATGCCGGCAAATTTAGGTGTAATGTCAGAGGGATTCACAAATATAAATAAGAGACAAGGCTAACCTGGTTTAAAGTTGGAATTGGGTTCAATTTAGCCCGACTCAAATCGTGTATGCATAAAGGTTCTCCTCTACTTCAGGATAGGGATGCTCATAATTTAGTAAAAATTCCACCGGAGTTTCAGTTTCGACAACAGAGTCGAAGGTTGGGGTGGGGTTGAATTTTGATCTTCGTCGTAGAGGAAAATCATTATAGGGGTTTTGTTGCGGAGAGTGTGAGGATCAAAAAGATATAATTCTCATGGTTTTTTAATGGGCAGAGGTGGTGAGTTAGGGTTTCGTGGAGAGGAGAAGAGAGAGTGATGGCGGCATAGGGTTAGGGGGAAATGAGAAGTTTTAGGGTTTCGGGGTGAGTGTATAGTTAAAAATGGAAACATTATTTGCCACTGTTGGATTAGGCGATCGGATGGTTGAGATTTGGCCACGTATGCCCACGTGGAACTGATGTGGGTGTACGTGGCATGGTGAGGTATATATGCAGTGTATATGTAGTGTATAAAATAGTATACAACACATATAAATATGTATAAAATACGCATAAATATGTAGGAAATTGAAAAATTAATTTTAAAAATGCTATAATGACTTAAAGAAATGTATGAAGTATCATTATAAGATTTAAAATAATTTTGAGTAATTTTGTTGAAAACAGTGTAATTGCAAAAACTTCTTAATTGAACGTGCGAATTTTGTAATTAGTCGTAGTTTGTGTCGGTGTCTTTAAAAATTGCCTAATTTGCGTGCTTATGTGAGATAATGATTTTGAATAGGGGTCAGGTTGAAGATAATTGTATGATTATCAGTACGATTTTGTCTGTAAAAAGGATATTGAAACAGGAGGGATAAAATTGGGTGTCAACAATCACAACATCAATTTACTATTTAAATTTCAAACGTAGGCAGTGGTACTCTCATGGAAACTTTGCTTTTTTGTTAATATAGCTTACCGGATACATTATGAGATTCTAGAGTAAACCTAATCATGTTTAATATTATCAAGAATTCTGAGAATTCAAAATCAAATGGTTCGGGGAGGAATATAAGCTAAATACATGTCTACTCAAGTCTCTAAAACTCTCAAACATAGAGAACCAGTTCCAAAGGTGTGTTAAGGAATAAGTCATCATTTGACAATGTATCCTTGATCCTAATGCCAAAGAACATCACAAATAAGAACTGGACATACGAACTCACATAATCACTACCCTAAATAATTTGTATATAGTAATTGATTAAACTACGCATGTAAATTCTAATTTTAGTTGAAGCATCGAATTAAACATGAGTATCACATAATAATTCAAAAATTGTGAGAGGATGAAGATTACCCATTTGAATATGAATTGTGTTAATCGTGACCGGTTTCTCCTCTATGTTTGCATGTGTATTTCATGAGAGTCTTCCTGGTAAGTAACACCAAGTTTTTGCTTGAGTCTCTTGCTTCTCTAGCGATAGCAACGACGAGGACGAGTTTTCTAAAACTATTCATTTTCATAATATTATGATAGGGGTTTTGTAGGAGACACGAGGAGGAACACAAATATGTAATTTTCATGGACTTCTGCCAGTGGAATCTTTTGGAAATGGCCTCGAACAGTAGAGGAACTAGGGTTTCGTGAAACGACCTTAGAAAGTCATTTAGGGAGTTAGGAATTTGATTAGCGTGTCGATAGTCGTAAAAGCTCTGTAACATCCGTTAGGACCTGTCTGTAAAATTTGAGCTAAATCAGACCACGTTTTGTAGGTATTGGAAGAAGGCTTCAATTTCTGTTGTCGGTAATTCATAAAAAGAGGTTTTTGAGCATGATTTTGGTGAATGAGCCCCGATTCGAAATCTGAAAGCATCGTTAGATTCATGTTGTTATTTGTGACCTGTGTGAACTTTCGAAAATGAATTCCGAGGTCGTTCAGATAGTTTCCGCTAAAGTTCCAAAAATTAAGAATTTGATCTCTTTCCGTTTAATTCACATCTTAAGTTTCAGGTATTCGATTTGAGATCCGTCTTAGCGAGTACGTCACATAAATTTTGTATAACTTGATTGAAAATTTTGGGATCATTCTGAATTTTGTAGGGTTCCGTTTTAATTTTCGTCATGGTAGCAAATTTTCAAAACAAAAAAAAAGAAAAAGGAAAAGATTAATAAAGGAGAGGCGGTGGCTAAGGCTAAGGGAGGAAATCCCAAAGTTGCAACTGCATAACAACAGAACAAGGACAAACCAGAGAACTTAGTGAAGGAAAAAAAGACAGAAACAAGAGAAATGAAAGGAAAAGAAGAAGGAGAAGGAAAAAAAATAGAATTGTCACCCCGAAACATCCAAGTAATGATATTAACTCATTATTTGAATTTATTACGTGTGTTTAAATATAGTTTAACGGTAGAAATCGAAATATTAGACATCGTTCTAATAAGTTAAATTAATAGTTTAAAGTGTTAATTGGACCCCGATAATGAATTTAATTATTTATTCGAACTCAGGGAGTTATGGGAAACCCATAAATGTAATTTATTTAAGGTTTTAGTTATGTGATTTTGAACCATGGACGTAGGCCTTGACTGCGTATCGCCTACCCCCAAATCGTCTGAAATTTGCTTAAGTCCCGGAACTCACAACTCTCTGGATCTCCATCCAGGCGGACCGCCTAAGAACCAAGCGCCCTGCCTCAGCACCTAGGCGCTTTGCCTCTGCAGAGGCGCCCCGCCTGAGACTCAGAGTTTTGCCTACAAGATTTTCTAGTTATTTACTATTTTAACCCCGTGGCTTATTATGTTATAACCCAAACTTGTGGGCTTTTATGTCTTTTATTCCCAAGTAAGGTGAACCTATAAATACCTACTAGGGCTTCTTATTTCATTAGACAACCTTGACATTATATTGAACTTGAGATATTCTCTCTAATTGAAGAAAACCCCTTTTGGCTTGATTTCTCATGGTGTATCCATTTGAACTTCATTTCTTACCCGATCAAACTCGTTTGCAAGATCCAAGTGCATCTTAAGGACAGTTTGCATAGTCTTGGTGTCTTTTGACTCGATCTGCGTTGTCTACCCTTTGGGTTGTCTACCCCATGTCATGCCATTCCTTTCATCGGGTTGTTTACCCTCCATGCTGTCTACCTTTTGTCATATTGTTTTTTAGCGGTCTTTCTACCCTCCGGGTTGTCTACCCTTTGTCATGCCAATATTTCTCATTGGGTTGTCTACCCTCTGAGCTTTCTACCCTTTTTCATGCCAATCTTTCTCATCGGGCTTTCCACCCTTTGTCATGCCAATCTTTCTCTTCGGGTTGTCTACCCTCAGGGCTGTCTACCCTTTGTCATGCCAATCTTTTCATTGGGCTGTATACCCCGCAAAATAAAAGCATAAAGAAGAAAAGCTGAATATCTCTTCTCGGGAGACGTTTACTTGTCGTATTGAGCTGTGTACCGCCGTGCCTGCGTTCAAACAAGATTTGTGAGTTGTGCGGGAGGGGGGGAGGGGGGGGGGGGGCGATGGTTTAGTTTGTGCATTCTTGGTTTGTTTCGCGCCTTCTCTTATTGAATGCCGGGACCTCGGCCAAGCTAGTGGGGATATACAAAGAAATAAAGAAAATAGTTAAAAAAAAGTATTTTATTCCATTGAATCACAAGTTGCATTGTGTAGATCGTGGCTGTTGTTCCTTAGGCCATGCTAGCTACCCATTGAATGACCTCAAAATTCTCCCCCAATTTCTTCATTTTGCTTTCTTTTTGAAATTTTTGAGAGTGCCCCAGTGTCAATTCTTATCTGTCCTTTGGAATTTTGAGAGTTCCTAAAAAATTCTGCCCCAGTGCATACTTTGTGGAAAAAATAAATTTTTGTGTTTATGCAACCGAGCCTTGGGTAGGTTGCATACGTATCCCACTCGGGGAATCAGGTCGTAACGTAGTTCCGGATTACATGACATGTTGCAAAACAATGAAGCAATGGGCTAATGTGAGTTCTTAAACAAAGTATCTTTTGACGGCGCCTGCATTGATTGGTTTCGGCCAAACTTCTCCGTCCATATCTGCTAATATTAGTGCTTCTCTGGTTAGAACTCGGTGAACCATGTATGGCCTTCGTCAATTCGGTGGAACTTACCCTTTGCTTCTTCTTGATTAGGGAATATCTTCTTTAGTACCAACTGCCGAGGTTTGAACGGCCTCTCTCTAACTTTTTTGTTAAACGCTTTTGCCATTCTTCTCTGATATAATTGGCCATGACATATTGCGTTCATCGTTTTGCCATCGATGAGGGATATCTGCTCCATCCTTTCTTTGACCCATTCAGCGTCTTTCAATTGTGCTTCATGAATGATCCTCAGAGATGGTATCTCGACCTTTACTGGTATTACCGCTTCAGTGCCATAGACTAACAGGTATGGGGTAGCTTCTACTAATGTCCTCACAGTAGTGCGGTACCCTAACAATGCATAGGGTAGATTCTCGTGCCATTGCTTCGAATTGTCAGTCATCTTGCGCAGTATTTTCTTGATGTTCTTGTTGGCTGCCTCAACTGCTCCATTCATCTGAGGTCTATATGCAGTAGAATTTTGGTGCCTGATCTTTAATACTTCACACGTTGCTTTCATTAGGTCGCTACTGAGATTGGACCCATTTTCCGTGATGATTGACGCAGGAATGTCGAATCAACAGATCATTTTGTCACGAACGAAGTTTACTACCACTTTCTTCGTTACTGACTTTTACGAAGCAACTTCTACCATTTGGTAAAGTAATAAATGGCTACCAATATGAAACGATGCCCGTTGGATGCGGTAGGTTTGATAGGTCCTGTGACATCCATTCCAAGGTGAAAAAGGGCCAAGGTGATCCCATAACATTCAACTCGCTGGGAGGCACTCGAATCATGCACTACAAGAAAATAGGTCTTTAGTGAGAGGAAATTCGGTCTTTAGAAGTCCTAATACGCGTTATTAGTCAATAACGACGGGAATAAATCCGGTCGTCGCCGGTCGTTGTGGGCTTTCACGTTAAAAGTTTTACGACCGGATTTCATTTCAGTCGCTAAAAACTCTTTAATGGCAACAAGAAATCCAGTCGTTATACCTTCTTTTAACGTCCAAAATCCCCTTCGTTAATTGTCAATCCGGTGGATTAAAATCTTTTGATTACAATAAAGAAATCCCTTCGTTAAAAGTGATTTTAGCAACCAAATTTTACATGCTCCAATTAGCCAGCCAAAATTCCTATCGATATATTGAATACATCCAAAAGAATATAAAATATCACCATTCATATAAAATTTCATGGTCAATTACAAAGGACAAAAGCTCACTCTACCAACAAAAATTTACCTATGCAGAATTCAACAATCTTTTATAAGTGCCAACACGAGTGAATTCTGGCATATCCAAATGAAAACATCTTTAAACAAATACATTATCAAATGCTTATACTTTCTTCAACTTGTTCTACATTACCAGATGCTTATACTGGCTCTGCACTTTCTTCTGGTACAAGTACTTCAGACATCAAATTTTGATCTGTTAAAAAAGAACAATGTAAGAAGATAGTCAAGAAAAGGACTACAATTTCTTGACAAGCATATACACGCCTGCATGTATCCACATCCGAAAAAGAGGTACAACAGGCCACGAATCATAGCATCCACTTGGCTAAATAATCAATTAAAAAAGCGAAACCACGAGCAATGGTTCTCTTTTGATGGTAGTAAGGACACATGTTTTATTAACATGTAGAGAAACTTGTACCTTTAATTTGGATCATAACTAGACAGATGAAATTCAACTCAACGTCTATAGGAGTAACTAGAGATATGATGTACTAGAAAGGAACCAAATAATCCATCACGGGAAAGGTAGGATATCATAATTAAAGCAAAAAGCACTTGCTAATGTTCTTCTCTGTAGAAAAAGCCCAAAACAATTTCTTATATTATCTACTGCGCCAGTCACAAAGATAAGAGACTGTTTGTCTTGTTAAAAGGCTAAGGAAGCGGACATAAGAAAATATTACATTATCATCACTTATCTAGGGAGATAAACTTGTTTCAGATAGCTATTAAAAGCCAAAAAAAAAAAGAAACTGGTGATGAGCAGGATTACCAGTGATGTTAGTTCCTCCATTATACAAGTTAGTTGGATCAACCAAAAGGTAAAAACCAGTTCCTAACACAATCATGTAGAGGTCCAAAATCTGCCATGGAGTGAAAACTAGAGTCAGTCAGTCACTCACATATTCATACTGGACCAACGAATCAAAATCAACTTTGTGAATGTTAGCAAAGAAATATTGCTTCGAGGGAGGGCGAGAAAAAATGATGAAGACAAACACGGTGTGAGACAAGTTCTTAGTATATAAAAGCATATACTGTCATTTGAAGGTGCAACCTGAAAATATGTAATTTCTCCCTTGTTTAAAATCGAGATACAAGTCTAGCGTGGAACTTATACTAGTTATTTCAGCCTTCAACATCTAATGATAACTAATACAATTGTCTACGATGTATTTCAGTCAGTTAACCAACAATTATCTTAGCTATTAACAAGCACCAGATTAAAATTAAGGAAAAAAATATACATATATATATTCAATCACATAAACTAACACTAAAAAAAGAACGCACCCAGAAAAACCAATCAATTCTCTACCTAGATGATTTTGATTAATCACTGAATGCAGTACAAACAAATTGCTAATCCAACCTGCTTGAGTTTTCCTGCAGAAAATTCCTCAGCGAAATAAAAAAAAGAAACAGATTCGTCCTTGATGCAGCCCGAACACGTGCTGATCAAGTGTTCGATCCACCGAGGAGACCGATGACAAGAAGCCAAGCCAAGCTGCTGCACGATGTGCACGTTCACTTAGCCTGGCCAAAGGAAAACAATTGCTCTGAAGCTGAGTGGCCGGGCTCAAGAACCGAAGGCATTATCTTCAGATGTGAGCCCGAAGGCAAAGTGACCGAGGACAACGAGCTCGAAGACAATTGAGCGTCCGAAGACAACGAGTGTGTTCGAGCAGACAATCGAGAATTGAAGCCAAGGCTTACCGAAGGCAAGTCTACCGAACACATTTTAACTCAGCCGTGCATGGCTTATTTCTATTGGTCGCCTGTGACCCTTTTACTTGTTTACCCTTAGTATTTCCTATATAAACCTTGTTTCCTTTCATTGCAAGTACCTAGTTTTGAACATTAATGGATTGAATGAAAGTGCCAAGCACATTTCTTGCCTCCGTCGTGAGCAAACCCCTGTGAGGGCTTTTATGGACTTGTGGCTTTCGGTTAACCCGATTGAACATTCCTCTTTGATCATTCAGTTTGCAAGAGGCAATGTTCTCTTGAGGATTGTTGCATAGTTTAGGTGATTCTTGTGCCCCTTTTCGATCGAGCTTTGAGACAGGTTCCTCACCGTTCTTTTGAAAGAAGCAAGTTTTGTCTTGCTTCTATCTTTTACCTTTCTTGTTTAACTTCCGCGTTTGTGCTTAGCAACTCCTTCGGATTTGCATTGCACCATCTTGGTATCAGAGCACGGTTTGGGCTTGTTTCTACAACCCCAAATCCTGTTCAAGTTATCTTATTCTTCGTGCGTTTGTGTCTTTGTTTTCCTTTTCGTGTTCTTGATTTGGTTTTGTCACTGTTGGTGTTGTTATTTTTACAAAAAAAAAAAAAATGTGTTAAAAAGAAAATTCAAAAAAATTGTGTTGATTGTTGATTGTTTGGGAAAAACAACCATTGATTCTTGTTCACCATTATTTCCTGATTCCAACAAGTACCCGACGTACCAATTTCGTGACTAGGGTTTCTTGGTGAAATTTTGGACTGATTGGAGTTTTAATGGTGACTGAAAACTCGAACCCCATCGTGTTTGGAAGAAACTGATGAAGATTGGTGGTCTTGAGTGATTTGGGTTTGTTTGTTGCTTAAAAAGTCGAAGTTCTAAGTTTAAATCATAGTCCGTACACCGGAAAATTGTTACAAAATCGTAACAGTGTACGACTCGAACGAGCTGGTTCTTAGCTCGAAGAACTTGAACTGAATTCCTCCGATGCTGTTGAAACCGGAGCTGAAAGAGCAACCCAGATCTGTTGAAATTTGTGAGCAGTGAACCGAAGTTGATTTGTCCGTACGCCGGAGCAAAGGTCACTGTTCCATTGAAGAAGAAAGGGGTAAAAGTTTAAATATCAAACCCCAGGTGAAAGTTGTCGGCTGAGAAAAGGAAAGTGGATAAGGTAAAACCCTATCCGTACCAAGGAGGGACCACTCTTGTACGGACAAGAGTTGGTGTAATCGAAAAAGATTCCAAAAGGGAATCAAAGGGTAGATTCTCCTAGGTTCTCACTTTCTTTCATGTCAAATTTCTAGTTAGTGGATCTTTTGAGTAATTGTCCTACTCGAGGTCGTACTAACTCGATTGAGCTAATAGGAACTCGTGCGAAGGGGGTGACCGAAGTCCAAACTTTCGTAGTAATTTCTATTGACTCCCCGAGCTCAGTTAAAAGCGTCCGTTCCATCGAGTCGAACATCACTTCACTCTTCCCGAAGAGACTGTGACTATTGTCGAACTTGAAGGATCTTAGAGGACCGATCAATCAGACGAGCCACTGTTAACAAGTCCTTGAGTGATCGAAAACCGAACCCATAAATTGAGTGGACCCGAGTGCCACCCATCAAAGGTGAGGGAGTGTGTGAGGTGATTCCTAACCCTAACATTTGTTTGGTCTTTGACTTGTGCAGGTACCATGGCTGGTAATGGAGGCGAAGGAAAAGGCCTTTAAAGGCCCGAAGTGTCGTTAGCCGATCTCATGGCTGCGATACAAGGTTTCAGTGCTGAAGTAAGAGGAGTGAGTGTTCGAGTAGCTCAACTCGAACAGGGAAGCGCGTCCGTGGCCATGCATGGGTCTGGCGCTGGAACGAGCCAATCCACTCCGATGAAGCCTGAACTGTATGCTGAGCTTGTAAGACAACATCAGTTGACAAGTGAAGCAATTCGAAGAGAGCTTAACTTGGGCAATCCCCAAGCGCAGCGAAACTTGGGCATTCCCCGAGGAGAAAGGATACCACTTCCAAGGGCCCGAAGAGATCTTGGAGCCGTTGTCGAAGAGTTTATCGAAGAGGAATTTCCCGAGGACGAATATGAGATCGAGCCGCCATTCGCTCAACAAAGGCAAGCTCACCGAGGTCGTGGAAATTTCCGAGGTCGAGGCCGAGGCGCAAATGTTGAATGAAATATTGAGCGTGAGGCTGATGAACGCGGTGATGAGTATCCCGAACAGGTTCGTGCTGTTCGAGACTCAAATTTGAACAGTGTCAAAATCACTATTCCACCCTTTAAAGGAACTAGTGATCCCGATGAGTATCTTGAATGGAAGCTTAAAATGGAGTGCATCTTTGAAACCAATGAGATGACCGATGAGAGAAAAGCTGCCCATGCCATTGCTTCGTTCGAAGCCTACGCATCTACATGGTGGGAATCTGACAAGAGGCATAGAAGAAGAAATGACTATCCGGTAGTCCATACTTGGCCACAGTTGATGAGAGCTGTGGATGCTAAGTATTTGAGTGCCAAGTACAGGCAAACTAAAATGCAAAAGCTCTATGAGTTAAAGCAAGGGTCCAAGTCCGTCCAAGAGTACCATGATGAATTTGAAAAGGTTCGACCGAATCTTGATCTAGTCGAAGACGAAGAACAAGCCATTATCAGATTCAAAAATGGCTTAGCTAGGGATGTGTCATCTCAATTGAGGCTCCACGTGTATCACACGTTGGAAGATCTGTTCGATGCTGCCACCGAAGCTGAAAAATTGGTGAAGGACGATAAGACAAACCGTTATCGAGGAGTTACTACTTCTACTCCTTTGAACCGAGGCAAAGAGTGGAAGAGTCCAAACCAAACAAGTGCTAACACTGTTCGAGATTCGAAGAGACCCTTCGAAAGAAGTGTGACCGTTAACCAGTCGAGAGAAGTGGGAGGTAAAGTTCAACTTAACTCTCCTAGTGCTTCAAATATTCAGTGTCACAAGTGCAAAGGTTATGGTCACATGGCAAAAGAGTGTCCAACTCGCAAAGTTATGCTTCTGCTCGAAGATGGAACCGTCCATGAGCAAGCGAGTGACACCGAGGAGGAATTTATCGAGGAGACTGACCGAGCTGAAGGTGATGATGATCGTGAGGCTACCAAAGCTGATCATTCGGAAATGTTTCTTGTGGTTCGAAGGAATTTGAGCTGCATGACTTTTGAAGAAGAGGACAACCAAAGAGAAAACCTCTTTCATGCCCGATGTCGAGTGAGGGAAAAGGTGTGTTCGATGATCATTGATTCTGGTAGTTGTGCGAATGTGGTGAGCCAAACTTTGGTTTCACAAATGGGATTACCTACGATGAAGCACCCCTACCCTTACAAATTACAATGGCTGAATGAGTGTGGTGAATTGAGAGTTGTCAAACAAGTGTGGATCAAGTTTAGAATCGGAGAGTATCAAGATGAAATGATATTCGATGTGGTTCCGATGCAAGCTTGTCATTTGCTATTGGGTCGACCGTGGCAATATGACCGAACAGCTGTTCACAATTGTAGATCCAACACTTACACTGTAAAGCTCGAAGGGAAGAGTTTCATACTCAAACCCCTCTCTCCAAAACAAGTCACCGAGGACTATAAACGGATGAAAGAACTGAAAGAAGCGGCCAAAGCTAAGCTTCCGATGGGAGCAAAATTGGGGCCCGAAGAGACAAACACTCTGCCCGAAGTAAAAGGAATCTGTGCAATCATGCAACCGGGTGAGTTATTACGAGGCAACGACAACGGTCAGATGATGATTTGCCTCGTGCACAAGGGTATATTTCTAAACTCTAATGGTGATTTTTCTAACGATAACCCTTTGCCTTTGTTTGTTCGAAAAGTTTTGCAGGACTTCGAGGACATGTTTTCCGAGGAAATGCCAGATGGATTACCTCCGTTGAGAGGAATCGAGCACCAAATTAACTTCGTACCGGGGTCACAAATCCCCAACAAACCTGCATACCGGTGTAATCCGGAAGACACCAAAGAGCTCCAACGGCAGGTTGATGAGTTGATGAACAAGGGCCTCGTTCGTGAGAGCTTGAGTCCTTGCGCTGTTCCTGTTATCCTTGTCCCAAAGAAGGATGGAACATGGCGAATGTGTGTTGACTGTCGAGCAGTCAACAAAATAATGGTAAAGTATCGTCATCCTATCCCTCGATTAGATGACATGCTAGATGAGTTAAGTGGTTCTTCATGCTTTTCGAAGATAGACCTCAGGTCCGGTTACCACCAAATCCGAATGAAACCCGGAGACGAGTGGAAAACCGCATTCAAGACCAAATTCGGTCTATATGAATGGTTGGTAATGCCTTTTGGCTTATCCAATGCACCGAGCACATTCATGCGATTGATGAACCACGTGCTCAAACCGTTCATAAACAAGTTCGTTGTCGTTTATTTCGATGACATACTTGTTTATAGCAGAACCGTGGATGAACATGTCGAACACCTAAGGCAAGTACTTGAAAAGCTTCGAGAAGAGAAGTTGTATGCCAACTTCAAGAAATGCGCCTTCGGTGTCGATCGTGTAGTCTTTCTTTGATTTGTTGTCAGTGCTAATGGTGTCGCAGTCGACGAATCAAAAGTCGAAGCCATCAAAGATTGGCCAACTCCAACCTCGGTAACACAAGTTCGTAGCTTCCATAGCTTAGCTAGCTTTTACCGAAGGTTTGTTTGTGACTTTAGCACCGTGGCAGCTCCTTTAACTGAGCTGGTGAAGAAAGACCATCCATTTGTGTGGGGAGAGTCCCAAGAGAGGGCTTTCCAAGAGTTGAAACGGAGGCTTTGCTCTGCCCCGTTGTTGCAACTCCCTGACTTCGGCAAAGCATTCGAAGTCGAGTGTGATGCATCTGGAGTTGGGATCGGAGGAGTGCTGATGCAAGAATCGAAGCCAATCGCTTACTTTAGCGAAAAGCTTAAGGGTGCAACTTTGAATTACTCTACGTATGACAAAGAATTGTATGCCCTCGTTCGAGCACTCGCCCATTGGCAGCATTATTTGTGGCCTCGAGAGTTTTTGATCAAGAGTGATCATGAGTCTTTGAAACATCTTCGAGGTCAGGAGAAATTGAATCGAAGGCATGCCAAGTGGGTTGAATTTATTGAGAGCTTTCCCTATGTAATTCATTACAAAAAGGGTAAAGACAATGTTGTGGCCGATGCGCTATCAAGGAAATTTGCCTTAGCGACCACTCTCGCCTCTAGGCTCATGGGATTCGAAAGCATCAAGTCGATGTACGAAGACGATCCCAAGCTGAAATGCGTTCGAGACGCAATCTTGAGTGGCCGAAGGGTTGAGAAATATCAGTGGCACGATGGCTACCTCTTCAAAAATGGGAGGGTTTGTGTGCCAGTGTCATCGTGGAGAGAGCTCTTAGTTTGAGAAGCTCACTCTGGTGGACTGATGGGACACTTCGGTGCCAACAAAACTCTTGGCATCTTGACCGAACAGTTCCATTGGCCCAAAATGCGACGAGATGTGGAAAAACTTTGCAACGCTTGTCTCGTTTGCAAGAAAGCAAAATCGAAGTCCAACCCTCATGGTTTGTACACCCCGTTACCTGTGCCTGATCGACCTTGGGTTGATATATCCACGGACTTTGTCTTGGGGTTACCGAGATCGGGGGGAGGGCATGATAGCATCTTCGTTGTGGTTGACCGTTTTTCAAAAATGGCTCACTTTATTCCTTGCAAAAAGTGTGATGATGCCCAGCATGTAGCTACATTGTTTATTTCTAATGTGTTAAAATTGCATGGTGTACCTCGCACTATTGTGAGTGATCGAGACTCAAAATTCTTGAGTCATTTTTGGAAGTGTTTGTGGGGTGCCCTCGGCACCAAGCTACTATTCTCGACGTCTCACCATCCTCAGACTGATGGACAGACCGAGGTAGTTAACCGAACCTTGGGATCTTTGCTTCGAGCAATGACCAAAGGGAAGGTTGGAAACTGGGCTGATCGTTTGCCCATGATGGAGTTTGCATACAATCGAACGGTGCATAGAATGATCAACATGAACCCGTTTGAATGTGTGTATGGCTTAAATCCTTTGATTCCACTTGATTTAACCCCATTGCCTCGAGATTCTGTTCTTGATTTTGAAGGTACTCAATGAGCAGCTGCTTTAATCGAATTGCACGCGAAGGTGAAGAAGAACCTCGAGGAGGCCTATGCAAAGGTTGCCTTAAAGAAAAACAAGGGGCGTAAAAAGTTGGAATTAAAGAAGGGAGATTGGGTTTGGGTTCACTTCCGAAAGGAACGCTTCCCGAACCAAAGGAAAGGAAAGTTAGCTCCTCGAGGGGATGGTCCATTTCAAGTGTTGACCAAGATCAACAACAATGCTTACGTGATCGACCTCCCTGGTGAGTATAACGTGTCCAACACCTTTAATGTTGCTGACTTAGTTCCTTGTGTTGTAGGTCAAACTCCGGAGGACGAGGAGGGCTCGATTTCGAGGACGAAATCTTCTCAAGAAGGGAAGGATGATGCAGCCCGAACACGTGCTGATCAAGTGTTCGATCCACCGAGGAGACCGATGACAAGAAGCCAAGCCAAGCTGCTGCACGATGTGCACGTTCACTTAGCCTGGCCGAAGGAAAACAATTGCTCCGAAGCTGAGTGGCTGGGCTCAAGAACCGAAGGCATTATCTTCAGATGTGAGCCCGAAGGCAAAGTGACCGAGGACAACAAGCTCGAAGACAATTGAGCGTCCGAAGACAACGACTGTGTTCGAGCAGACAATCGAGAATCGAAGCCAAGGCTTACCGAAGGCAAGTCTACCGAACACATTTTAACTCAGCCCTGCGTGGCTTATTTCTATTGGTCGCATGTGGCCCTTTTACTAGTTTACCCATAGTATTTCCTATATAAACCTTGTTTCCTTTCATTGCAAGTACCTAGTTTTGAACATTAATGGATTGAATGAAAGTGCCGAGCACATTTCTTGCCTCCGTCGTGAGCAAACCCCTGTGAGGGCTTTTATGGACTTGTGGCTTTCGGTTAACCCGATTGAACATTCCTCTTTGATCATTCAGTTTGCAAGAGGCAATGTTCTCTCGAGGATTGTTGCATAGTTTAGGTGATTCTTGTGCCCCTTTTCGATCGAGCTTTGAGACAGGTTCCTCACCGTTCATTCGAAAGAAGCAAGTTTTGTCTTGCTTCTATCTTTTACCTTTCTTGTTTAACTTCTGCGTTTGTGCTTTGCAACTCCTTCGGATTTGCATTGCACCAGTCCTTAAGTTGTAAGAAAGAACAACAAAAAAAAAGAAAAAGGGAGCAAAGGTAAACGAATCCTAGAAAGTTAACCAAGTGCAGGCATGTCACTGTATGTCTCAACAAGGTAATATTGTAAACTAAAGCTAAATGTTCTTCAAGATTTAATATTAGCAGACCCAAAGATGGACCCAGTAGTAAAGTTTTCTTTAGGTGATAAACATGGATAGATTTTCAATGTGTGTTATAATGGAAACAACCCAAGAGTATAGCCTTCAGTAAGCAAGAAAGGGAGTATGAAATCAAGTTCTAACTTAAGAACTGACTCCATGGCTTAACTCTATCCTTCTAAGCAAATCAGGGGTAGACTTGGCTTCCATTTTTGCTTTTTCAGTTAATAAATTAGTAAATCATTGTTCAGTTATTAACTTGTCAATTTACGAACGCTTATCATGTCAACTTCATGCCGAGAGATTACTTTGATGATGGTACGTTTTAACCATAATAAAGAAACATTTAAAATTCAAAGCACACATAATGCTTATATAATATTAAGTACTCTCTACTAATTGGAATGGCTTCAAACTAAGCAAGAGCAGTGATGCTACATTTTTTTTTTTTTTTGGATAAAGTAAGGTAAATTAATAGAGTTGAAAGTGTTAGCTCTTTTTTCATTAATTTCAATTTTCAACCAAGCTAATTAATGAATTTGGATGAATTAGAGACCTCTAAGTTCATAAGTTTGAAACTCATATAATTGTACACTCAGATAGTATGAGCTATAATTACTGAATTCATCCTTCAACTTTCTAATACCTTAAATAAGATTCAAATAAAGGCTTAATGCACTAAATAATTCAGAAACTACAGAAGAGTAAATTTCCATCCAAAGCTGCTAAGATGAAACAGCAAGGTAGGGCCTGCAGGAAAGAAAAATCAATAGCTTTAAAGGTGACTCCTTTCTTGAGTCAATGACAGGGCTATCTTCCTTTACCATAAACCCACTCCATTTTTCACCCAAAGCAAACACGGAAATATGAAAATAACAGAGGCACTTTTATATCTCACAAAATATATTTTCTCTTTGCATCACAAAGTTGTCAACTACTATACAACAACAAATTTGAAGCCTCCATAAATGCCAAATATTTACAAGAGTTTGCCAAATAAGGAAGTACAAGAGAAACCACATATATTCCCAAAGAGAGAGAGAGAGAGAAATCTCAACCATGAAATGCTTTAGCATCGAACCAAATTATGAGAAATCATGGAAAACAATTAATTCTTGGAGGACCTCCAGTAAATGATGCTTACCATCAAACAAAGAGATAAACGGAACGATAAAAGAGTACCCAATTCAATAGATTAATAGTTACAACAGCAATTTACTAATTGGAAAAAATTTACCTCTGTGAGAAGGGGAATGAAACCCTAAGGACGCACTAATCCGACTCTAAGATCAGCACGCTAATGCCTAAAATTTCTCCTTTCTTTTGGCTGTAGATACTTTTTGTTTTCTTTGTTTTCGACTTTTCTTACAAATCTAACTAACCTGGGAAAAAATTGTGGCTGTGTTCTGCTACAAATACAGAGGAGGGAGTGACTGTGTTCTGCTTAGGGTTTTCTTCTATTCGATAGAGGAAAGGGGGAACTGGGCGAAAGAGTGGGTCAAAAAAAGCAAAAAGATAAAAACTGGCGCCTCTTTTGTTTTGTTAAAAAAATGAAAAGCAATTTTGAATTTTGACACAATACTATTTAGCGCCCGGATAATATTCTTTCACTAGAGTTTGACTCTTAACGACCGTAAAAATATTTGGACGTTATAGAAGCACTTGCAACAACCAGATTTTTGCCCTGTCGTTAAGATGTGGACGTTAAAAGCCATAATTCTTGTAGTGATGTCTCCTTGGACTTGGAATTGGTGACACCTCCTTGCGTGCTTTATGAAATCATGCTACATTGTTATCCAAAAATATCCAGCCCTTAAGATCTTCTTTGCGAGCACAAAGCCATTCATGTGCAGGACGCACGTCCCAGAATATATTTCTTCTAACAGTATCGCAGCTTCTTTAGCATCTACACATCTCAGCAAAGCTAAATCAGGTGTTCTTTTGTATAAGACCTCGTCGTTCATAAAGAAATCACTTGCCAATCTCCTCAACGTCTTCTTTTGAAGGTTCACTGCATCGTTTGGGTAAGTTCCATCTTTGAGAAATCTCTTAATGTCATAGAACCAGGGCCGTCCATCCAATTCTTCTTCAACATGATAACAAAATGCTGGTTGCTTTCTCACTTCCATGGGTATTGAATCAATGTAGTTGTTATCAGGATGCTTGATAATGGAGGATATGGTGGCCAAAGCATCTGAAAATTCATTTTGCAGCCTAAGTACATGCCGGAACTCTATCTTGGTGAACCTTTGCTTCAGATATTTTATGGATTCAAGGTACGACAATATTTTGGATTTTTTTGCCGTCCATTCTCCTTGAACTTGGTGAATTAACAAGTCAGAATCTCCAATTGCTAACAGCTCTTGCATGTTCATGTCTACTGCTATTCTAAGACCCAAGATGCAAGCTTTGTATTCTGCCATGTTATTGGTGTAAGGAAACCTCAGTTTGGCTGTAATAGGATAATGTCGACCAATCTCAGAGACTAGTACCACCCCAACGCCGACTCCTTTGAAGTTTACCGCTCCATCACACAATAATCTCCAACCGTCGTATTCCTCTGTAATATCCTCCCCCACGAAAATGACTTCTTTGTCTGGAAAATAGGTGTGCAGAGGTTCGTAATCATTATCTACAGGATTCTCGGCCATGTGATCTGTTAAGGCCTAAGTTTTCACTGCCTTTTGAGTGACAAAAGTGATGTCGTACTCGCTGAGCAGCATTTTCTATTTGGCCAACTTCCCCGTGGGCATCGAATTTTGGAAGATATACTTGAGAGGATTCATCCTTGATATCAGCAATGTTGCATAGGAGGTTCCTCAAGCTCTATAGTTTCGTTACACGTTGCAGCTGCGGACTCAATAAAATTATTAGTTTGAATGCTGAAAAGTAATATATCGCATAATTAAAAGATTTAAAACAGAATAAGAAGGAAACAGAGCAATGCTTTATTTATGAATCCTTGAAAAATAAAGTTTCTAGGGAGACATGTTTAAAAAAAAATGCAAGTTCCACAACTCGGGGTCGGGTTTATTTTAGAAAGCATAAAAAATAAGTTCTATCCCCCAGCTCTACCAAGGTTCGCGATAAGCTCGGGCCAGGTTGCTGCTCCAGTAATTCAGTGCAGCCCTGGATTCATCTTTTGTAAGGCCAGGAGGTTCAACATGCTCTTCTAGAATCACACAGCAGTCTTTGTTAGATAGAAACAACTATTTCATGCCTGCCAGCAAGTCCTCTTCAGCATCAGCAATCTTCGGCTCAACCTCTTGTGCTGCAGATACCTCCCCCTTGCGACCATCCAAGTAGCCAGACGAGACAAAAATATGTAGGAGAGTTTTGATACTCCTCTTGTAGTATTTGAAGTCCAGTGAAGCTTCTTCCATGCTTTTCACATAAGTCACAATGTATCCTATGCCGATTTTCACGTTGTTGGGCCTCATCACTATTCGAATGGGTTCAACCATGCCATCTAAGTTCTTTCCCAAACCTTTCCCAGGTTCGTAGCCTTGTTTTATCATAATGTCTTTAACACAATCTCCAGGCCACTTCGCTGGATGTGGGGGTACGTAGGGCTCCTCAATCATAACCTCCATAGGTTGATGCTTGGGTATTTCAGGTAGTCATACTTGCCTTCTCCTTGTTTCTTCATAAATTCGCTTCCAGACAGGACGGGCATGGGGCGAGTACACAGGTCGCTTCTCTGTTTTGGCAGGTATGGTCTCACGAAATTCACGTGAAGGCACACCCCAATCAGATATTACGGGCTCCCAGACCAAGTTTCTCCCTTCATAGCCTTTGCCTCGGCCATCCTAATAAGCACTGTAAAAACTTCTTTTCCTCTCCTCAGTCCCTTCAGGCGCATTGACAAGTTTAGGAGTGAAGTGTGCAGTATATCCTCCTTGTACTATGTCAATATTCTTCTTATACACATTGGGATTCAAACTCTTATTATAGTTCTTGTGGTATCCTCCTCGGCTACCTTGCATTGCTCTAACAAGCTCCACAATATAGAAGTTATGTCCGTCAGGAGTGTTATCCTCAATTGCTGGTATGGTTTGTTTATTATAAATGGAGTTGCTCCCCTTGCCAAATACTACCACCTCTTTGTTGTCCCGCTCGAGCTTCACTGTCTGGTGCAAGGTAGAAGGGACTGCCCCAGCCATGTGAATCAAGGGTCTTCCCAGCAGCAGGTTATATGAAGCAGAGATGTCCATGATGTGAAACTCAGTAGTGAATTCGATGGGACCGACCATGATAGCTAAGTCGATTTCTCCAATGATGCTTTTTTGTGAACCATCGAACACCTTCACCTTCATGTCACTTTCTCTAATCTTGCTTTGATCAATCTACATTCTCTTCAAAGTAATGAATAGACATATGTTCAAGCTGGACCATCCGTCGATCAGAACTCTCCCTACAAACCAGTCTTGGCATTTGATGGTGACATGCAAAGCCTTGTTATGACTCAACCCCTCTGGTGGTACCTCAACTTCGTGGAAGGTGGTTTGATTGGATTCCATGACTTGCCAAACCATGCTAGCCAAGTTCTCGACTGTGGTGTCCACCGGGACATTTGTTTCATCTAACACTTTCATTAAGGCATTTCAGTGGCTCTCTGATTTGAGAAGTAGAGTTAGAACAAAGATTTGTGCAGGAGTCTTGCCCAAATGTTCAACCACGGAGTATTCTTTTTCTTGAACTTTCTTCCACAATTCTTCGGACTCCTCCTCGCTGGTACCTCGTCAACCTTGATCAAGGTGCTCGGGAGTATAGATCCTACTACTCCTAGTTATCTCTTATGCTGCAATGGTCTCAACTACCGACTAGTCTTTCTTCTCTGCTTCATAATCCCATGGCACTGCTTTGTAATTGTAGGGAGGGATTACATCAACGTAGAACTCTAGAGAAACTTCTACGTCGATGGGCTTTGTCGCTTTAGCGGCTTGGGCAACAGAAGCAAATGCTGGTGTAGCTTCTTTTGCCTTGACAATGGTTCCTTCTAAGTTGCATTCTTCATCTAACTCGATCAAGTTATACCCTATTATCTTCGTGATCAGGCAAGGGATTATAGTGCACGTTTGGTGCCTTCAAGTGTATCACCTTTTGATCGATTAGGTCTCGTATTTTGTCTCTTAGTGCAGTGCACTTTTCGGTGTCGTGACAAGGTCCCCCAGAGTGGTAGGCACAGGTTTTGGTTTGGTCAAAGAAGGGTGATATTCTATCAGGCATTTTGAATGGGACATGTTGTATGTAGCCGGCTGCTTTGAGTCTTTCAAATAGCTGGGTGCGGGATTCAGCCAATGGGGTGTAGTTTCTTTTGGGTCTTGGGTTGTTGTCTATGCGACTTCTTGGCAGGTAGGTGTTGGTATTTCTATTGTTTGGGCTTTGTGGAGGTGGTGGTCTTTATGGAGGTGGATTTTTGAAGATGGGTTGTGTGTTATAGACATGATAAGCGAGCGATCGTGGAACATATGGGTATGGTGGAGGTAGTATTTGGTAGTAGTGGTTATAGGTAGGAGAGTGGTCCGGTGATGCAGAAATGAAGGAAACGCCGTCCTTATTCTTCTTCGGTGTCCCTGTGCTACCAGTTTGCAATACCTGATTAGTGGCATGTAGTGCGGCCAAGCTAACAATCCTGCCAGTTTTCAATCCATCTTCAACAATGGCACCAATCTTGATCAAATCCCAAAACTTCTTGTCTTGCATATTCAGCATCTTGACAAAATAGACATCTTCTTGTATGCCGATGAAAGTCGCTACTATCTCTGTGTCGTCCATAGGAGGTTGGACCATAGCAGCTTCAGCTCTCAACCTAGTTGCAAACTCCCTAAAGGTTTCCGTAGGCTTCTTCTTTACTTCTCCAGATAGAATCCATCAGGCATGGCATTAGTGTAGTGTCCGAAATTGTCAACAAAGTCTCCAACCATTGCTTCCCAGCTTGTCCACTTCTTTGTTTGTTGTTTTGAGTACCACACTAGTGCATCGCCTGTCAGGCTATGGTTGAACAACTGCATTCGAATCTCCTCATCATGTCCGACCCTAACCAGCTTGTCACAGTAAGACCTTCAATGAGCCATCAGCTCACCACTGCCATCGAACATGTTAAACTTGGGTGTCTTATAACCATCGGGCAGCTTCAAGTTAGGGTATATGTGGAGGTCTTCATAAGCCAGGCCTCTAGTTTCTTTGGTGTCTTGGAATTGCTTGAACTTCTCCACCAGCCACTTGACTTACTCTTTAATCTGAGTCTTCCCCTATCCATGCATACATGTCGTGATCTTTGGTGGGTGAGGAAATGATTTCGGTTTTGATAGTAAAGATAGGGAAGTTATTTTGTGGTGCTTTTTGGGGTGCGATGTAGGTGGGGTATGGGATGTCTCTCTTAGGGAATAGTGGATCTTTGCCATGAGGGCGGGAAGTCTTGTTTGGATCGGTGGTTCCATCAGCATTGACAAGAGGAACTCTATTTTCCAACTCAAACAACCTTTGCTCCAGCATAGCATACTCCTTGCATGCTACCAAACCTTGTTTTTCAGGAGTTCCTCCAGCATTTTCAGCTTTGTCAAACTCAGCCATGATATTGCATCTTGTCCTTGTCCTTGTTGGTAAATGCGGAGGCGTTGGAATTGACCCTCTGGATCCCAACCGGTACTGTGGCGCGGCTGTTGACACCCAATTTTGTCCCTTCTTTTCTTTATAATTGGCTATATTTAACTTAAAGGTGCAATGTTGACTGTTTGAGAAAATTTGCATTAGAAGTCATGCATTTACGTGTGTTATCCCCTATTTATACATTATATATTAATTGTGATTATATTATGTAACTACAACACTTAAGCTATTTGTTAAATACATATCAAGTTGTGATCGGTTATGGCAAATTATTGTATTTATTCATATTTAATTAATTCAATTTAACTGCAATTCTTTTATATGTGCATTTTTACTTATTATATAATATATACTTATATTTTTTAGGGCATTTAAATTAATTATTAGTCCAATTAAAATAGTTTAATTCACCATATTACTTTGAAATTCAAATTCTTTTAAGTGTTACAAATTTTCTCAATCCTACTTTGAACCTTGACATAAAAGTAGTCCGAGTACAATATTCATTGTTTGAATGCATATCGAAGTTATGGTTATTTGTGCAAATTCATTGCATTAATAATACTTGGTAATTATTTGCAATTATTTATACTTAATTAATTCAGTTTGACCATAAATTATTTTATGTGTGTAATTTTATTTTTCTTTTATATAAAGTAAATATATTAATATTTTTATTTGTTTTGCACCTTCAATTGAATATGATTATAACTTAAAATGCAAAATCCAAATTTTATTCATATTATTCATTATATTTGAATTCTTTCAAATTTCATTGAACCTAGACTAAAAGCCACACCAAATGCATACCCTATATTTTAAATTTGTTATGTTTGTCTTGCATTTAGTCCTAGAATCACCACAATCCCTTGATAAAATCTTCCCCAACTTTTAGAATGAAATTCTCCCTTCGATTTCTCCTATATCTCCCCTTATCTCTCCAATCTTATCAAAGCTTCCCAAGAATCCCCTCAATCACCCTTCAATTTCCCCAATCCCCCAACAATTCTCTTATAATTTTAAGCTATATATTTAGACCGGGGAAGGGACACAGAAACGGAATACGAAAAGCTCCTCTCATCTTCTTCTTTTCCTCAATTTGCAGAAACGATAAGTACAATACTATTACAAAGACACATACCCACACGCAAAAACCAACAGATACATACACACGCACACACACAGTGGTACAAAACGAGGGACGAGGAGGCAGTGAGGCGGAGACACCACCATTTGACTGCGAGACCCATATTCAGAAAAGGGTCACGGAATCCTGTCAATACTCCCCATCATCGGGACCTCTATTCTCGTTATTCTCCTATTGTTTGTCGATTGATTTGTGATTGGAAAAGGAGTTGGTGGAGTCGCAGCGAAGCCGCCAAGGCGGGTCTGCCGTTGCTCCTCCGCCTCCCATCTGCCTGCCCCGTCATTTGGTCATTTTCCTCCATCATATTGTTGTTTTGATTCGTCGGAACTTCAAAGGTGTTAGGACTAGCGATGGGCACTGGTTTAAATCGATCTATGATGCTGTGATTTCATAAATTATTTGCTGAAGTTTTCGTATCTGTAAATTCGCTTTCACAGATCAGCCATGAATGTTTTGCTAAGTATCTTGGGGAGTTTTGCAGATCCAATCACTGCTGCCTTCGTTCGCCGGGTAAAGCCATCCGTGGAGACCTTATTTTAGGCGATCCTCCTCTGTTGCTATTGGC
Source organism: Petunia x hybrida (assembly GCA_037355625.1). NCBI lineage: Eukaryota > Viridiplantae > Streptophyta > Magnoliopsida > Solanales > Solanaceae > Petunia > Petunia x hybrida. Next base: position 10,019,586 of record JBBBVM010000002.1, read on the forward strand.
CGCTACTGAAATTGATAAAAGGATAATGGGATGATGGGGAGTTGCAGCGATGCCACCAGTGGGCAGTCACTCCTCCTCCTCTGTTTTGCCATCGTCTCACTCGTTGTGTTGTTTGTTGTCTTAGCAGAGTCTCCGCTGCTATGATTAACAGAAGCAGTCATGTGGCTTCAGGATTTTACTGTCTATGACCTTCTGATGTTCTTTTATGATAACTGGGATTTATCATTTGCTGTTGCTATACATTCAGCTTTGCTTGGATTTTAATGAGCTAAAAAAATAACTTCTTTACAGAAAGTTACGGCCCTTTGGCACTATATCTTTGTTGGTTGTTACTGATCCGGAAAAAATACGATGTCGTTTGACAAGCCTATGAAGATACACACTTATTTGAGGCTTACTTGCACTGATATTGAATGGATGCTACGCCGTTCGGCCAATGACGTCTGGAGGGCCTATACAAGTCCCGTCCCTTACGTGTCCCGAAAACAAACAAAAAGAGCGATGACGATAACATTTATATATACAATGTTGAAAATGCATGTGGTAGGCAACATGACTCGCACTTGTCATGGCAACACGACCGGCCGGAGTGTTTGCAGCAGTGACGGTATCCTTAGCCTACCATCACCCGAATCTGAGCCTAAATTTTCAAATATTCATTTTTTTCCTTTTTTTTATAATTACTATTATTTTTTACTACTACTTTCATTACCACTAACATTTTTATTTTTTATTAGTTACTATTTTCTTATTATTATTATTATTATTATTATTATTATTATTATTATTATTATTATTATTATTACTACTACTACTACTACTACTTTATTCTACTTTTATTTTTGTTATAATACTAACTTCATTTTAACATTTTTGCGAGGTACATCTCGGCGAAAATCGCTGAATATGACGTTGTTGGAGAAGACAGGCCTTTAAAAATTGCTATTGTGTTTTCTTATTGCTTTATTTGTTTGGCCTTTATTAATTTATTTTCATATATTTGGCGTACTCACTAAATTGTTTTACTTGCAAGGTATATTATGACGAAGTTTTGAAGTCCATGGCAAATATGGAATATGATTTATTTGTCCTTTATGTAATTACTTGTATTCAAATTGTATATGATATAGTAGAAATTATTTTACTTGTCTTTAGTTATTATTAAATTCCAATTATTTAGTCCGGCCGGTAACCACATTTAATGGAACCTGAAAGGTGCCTAACACCTTCCTTTCGGGTTAATTTGAACCCTTACCTAGAATTTTGGTTTGTATGATCATCTTTTTAAAGCTAATATTAAAATTGGCCAGAAACAAAGTAGGTGCCCTAATACGCCTAGTTAAAAAATTATGTTAGGTGGCAACTCCAAGTCTTTACCCGTGAGTTCCAATAAGTCGAGCCCTATTTCGAACTCTAACCGAGGTTCGGGGAAAAATAGGTGTCGACAGAATGACGACTTCACTGGGGATATCAAGGTTCAAACTATAACGGACTTTAAATTTGGATTCTTTAATTGCTTTATTTTCTTGCCATTTATTTTAATACTAATTTTTCTTCCCCTTTTTTTTTTACAGGTTTAAGATTATTTTTAAATTCTAGAATTTTTGCGCCATATTATTGCTTAATTGTATCCTCTTTTGTAATTGTTTATGTTGCTAACACTTCCTCCACTCCGGAAAAGTTTTTACACTTGCACACACCATAAACGGTTACGTGGATCCCACAGCCGTTTCACTCTAAAAAATCCTTTAGGACGGACGTTTGGAGTATAGTTGGTCCGTGGTACAACCAACCCCTTCAAACGATCCCACCCTTTGATTGTCCGCCGGAGGAACCATATCCTTCTCTAGACTAACCCACTCTTAGAAGATTTTTTTAGGATAGCACAACGTGTCCTAAACTTCAGTTATTTTCGAATCTTCTAAATCTTTTTCTTTAAAACAATTTTACTTCATAATTCTTTTGCCTTTTTTCGAAAATGTCAACCTATTTTCCAGAATTAACTTGTTTGTTTCTCCCTTTTAAAATTTATTTCAATATGTGCACCATTTCCATAAATTGGCAAAATCTTTTTCTTAAAACAGGTTTCACTTCATAATTCTTGTCGCATTTTTAAAAATATATCGCCTAACTTTATTAGCCTACTTTTCAAAATTAACTTGTTTGATTTGTCTTTCCCTCTTTTTAAAAGTTGGTAAAATATTTCAATATGTGTATCTTTTCTTTTTTGTGGTTTTTAATATTGTCTAGTTTATATTAATCCTATCTTTCGAAACTAACACGTTTGTTTTGTTCTTATCCTTCTAAAATCATTTATGAAATACTTCAATATGTGTGCATTATTTTACAAAACATATGCATTATTTTACTTCTGGCGACTTTCTAAATCGTGCGTTGAATGGTGGTTACAACCACCTCTTCCCTCACATAGAAACTTCTTTAGGGGGAACGACTTGGAATCTATTTGATCCGAGACGTTCCCTCTCCCGAGCCGTTCGCTGTGGAGGATAATAATACCTGGTCTAGCTAACTCCATTCCTTAGTAGCGGTGTTAGGAATCATACATTATGACATGTCATTAGTCGATTTGTTCTCAAGTCCGATAGGCCAACTTGTTCAAATAATTTGAACGGGTTTTTAACCCCCAAAGAGCGTTGGACATGATTTATTTGGATTTACTTAAAGGATTAAACGTGCAAATGTATACCGTTTATTAACATTGTTCTGCATTCAGTGCCATTTAAAGGCACAACGGTCACCTAAGAGGCTTTAAAAACTCAAAGTGAATCAGAAATGATTGTTTATTCCTACATGGTCGAAACTACTCTGTATTCAATGTCATTCAAAGGCACAAAGATTACCCAAGAGGCGTTAAAAGCCTGAATTGAATTAGAAATAATTGCTTAAACAGTCAGAATTATTCTGTATTCAATGCCGTTTTAAGGTATGAAGGTAACCCAAGAGGCGTCAAAAGCCCGAATTGAATCAGAAATGATTGCTTTAACAATCAGAAGTACTCTGTATTCAATTCCACTCAAAGGCACAAAAGTTACCCAAGGGGCGTCAAAAGCCCGAATTGAATCAGAAATGATTGCTTAGACAATCAGAGTTTTTCCGTATTTAATGCTATTCAAAGGCATTAAGGTAACCGATGAGGCGTTAAAAGCCCAAATTGAATCAGAAACGACCATTTATTTCCTAAACAATTGGAATCATTCTGTATTCAATGATATTCAAAGGCATTAAATGGTAGCCAAAGAGGCATTAAAGGCCCAATTTGAAGCAGAATAACCGCTTGATAGAAGGGATGACGCAGAACGCACATTTATCCTTTAAGCATTATATAAAGACTTAACATCCTTGGCATATCACAAGTCCATTAGTATTTTCCTTCTAAAGTGTCTAAAGGGTTGTCAACTCATAACGACACATCTCCTCATATCCTCTGTTGCATTGTTTTCAAAAGCTTGTGCCACACGCTGATCATTTTGCTCACAATAAAGCAAATCTTAGGCATCCTTTCTTTCCCTTTTTCATATCACCCTCCACCTTTTCCAAAAGATCATGGCCACTAGAACAGTTGACATGGTTGTTGAAATTGCTCAGTTGCTCAGAGATTGGTGGGGAAACCTAAGCATAGATCAACAAGACCGAGTTAAACTGGTGTTGGGGAACCTAGTTTCACTAATGGAGCACACTGAAGCAAAAGGGATAGTAGAAGCAGTAGTACACTATTGGGATGCGGACCGAGCGGTTTTCCATTTTGGGAGTGTAGAGTTGACACCACTACTGGAGGACATAGGCGGGTTAACTCAATTGCCATATGAAAGTGAAGAAGTTTTGATGCCTGAGAACACTACAACCGAGGAGTTCTTCGAAATAGTAGGGTTTAAGCCTGAATTATGCACAGACAGTATACGACAATCAGGAATTTCTCTAACTTCCCTATACATCAAATTTGGGTATGGAGAAGCATTTCAAGAATCTGATGGCTATTTCAACATTGACCAGGCAGATTGGCAAGAGCGGAGGGTACTTGCGTTTGTCACCAGCTTTTTAGGAACTGTCGTGTTTCCAGAACATAAAGGACGAGTTGATGTTTGCATGGTATCAATTGCCGATGCCTTACTCAAGGATTTCAGCAAGAAATACGCTTTGGTACCGATGATTGTTGCAGAGATGTATCGAGCTTTAGAAAGACGCAAGAAGGGTTCTAGCTTTTTCGAAGGTTGCAATTTGCTTTTACAAATTTGGTTGATGGAGCATTTGCACAAGAAGAACAACACAGATCAAGGCTTCCACTCCATACCCAGAGAAAACTATATCTTAACACATATCACCCGTATGGACAACACTTTTGAAAAGTGGGACCGGCCAACAACCACCGAAGGCTGGCACCACAGGCTTTCTCAGTTGACATCCGAAAATATACGATGGATGTTTAACTACTGTTCCAGCACAACAGTAATCACACGATCCGAAAAAGACTCATTTCTCATCTTAGTGGGTTTTAGAGGGGTTTACCCATACACTCCTTTAAGGGCACTTAGACAAGCAGGGAGAAAACAAATTGTACCCCAAATTGCAGACATCAGAAGTTTCAAAGCAGATATTTTTGGAGGAATGGTACCATTCAATGACAAGGCACCGAAGTTCGAGACTATTGGACGAGACAGTTTTGATGTAGGCTATGATGAAGATTAGCTAGACTAGCTGAGGAAAGACATAGCAAAAGCAATTCAACGAAGAGCAACAAGAAAAACGAAAAGAAATGCTGATAAATTAGAATCTGAGTGCAAGAGGTTACGCAAACAACTGGCAAAGGCACGAGAGAAAATAGCAAAGAAGCAAAGTTTGGTAGAAGCAAAGGATAAAGAAAAAGACAAATGGTGCAATAAGGCAGAACTCCTGACAAAACGCATAGAGTCTAACGGTGTATGGGCTAGCGAAGGAATGAACTCTGTGGCTGACAAAGCAATAGAAGAGAAAGGAAGAAAGGCTTGGGAAATGTTGAAGAACTTCACATTTGACATATCCCGACTCTTGACTGATGCAGGCAGTATCATCTTCCAAGGATACTCGTCAGGGGCAAGTTCATCCAATGAGGATTCGTCCGACGAGGAAGAAGATGAATCTTCTGAGGATGGATCAACATGAAGAATACTCGCTCAAGCCATGATCTGATTTCCTAGAAATGTTTAGTTTTTTCCTTCTCTTACATTGTTTCAATATGAACCATTGTAATAAAGATCGATGTTAAATAAATACAATACTCTCTTTTAGACTCCGCATTTTGTAGCAAAGGATATGATACATGTGGCACAAAAGCGCTTTCCAAAATCATCATGCGAAAAAACGGTCCTTCATATTATAGGATGCATTTCTTATCTGATATGTGTGCATTGCATGAACTCGTCTGGTGTTCTGAGTCTCTTTCTACCTAAGTCAATCCCTTCCTAAATTCAATCTCCTACCAAGGCATTTCATCTCTCTACTCTATGATCAAATCCTAATATCATAAATCTTTCGCATGTCTTGATTATCTAAAAGGTTGTCTTAAGTTGAATACCAAGGCAGAGGATTTGGTTAAGGAAAGTGTACTTATCAGGGGTCTTTCAAAACAAGAAGAGTTTGTAATAGCAAGCACTATACACACAAAGCGGAAAATTGAAAGGGAAAGAGATTTTGTAGGTCAAGCTCAAAGGCACACATGACTTACCAAAATACTCCGTTTTGACACAATATCTGAGAATCATTTTGTCGGTCTAGTCTATATAATACATTTAAGGGAATCCAAAATATTTCAAAACTTGTACCTATTCATGGTCAAAAAGACGTTCAAAGGGTTATCACAAGGCAATAAGGACGTGAGAAATGATCGAGGCCCGCTTGATGATACAAAGGTTTATGCATAACAACCAAAATCAGCAGGCTGATTCAATTTGGAAAGGAATGTAAAGATGCAATGATAAAGATTCCATTATATGATAGAGCTAGAAACTCTTGCTGAGTATTGAAAGCATATCCCGACCAACTAACAAGTGTGGGATGAGACGATGAATTCAAGATGAAGCTATTTGAGACACTTACAAGACCATGAATTAATTTGATACAAAACAAGGACAGACAGATTTCTCGGAAGCGACTTTGGTCAAAAGCTTTATTTAAATAAATTTTCATGACAACAACTACATTGAGCAAGGAGTACAATGTGGCCAACCTCTGAAACGGTCTTGATTGAAGCAGCAACCTAAGAATATACATGATATACGAGGATCGGTCTCTTGGCAACAAAATCTACCTGGCAAGCAAAGTTGAGGCAAAGATTTGAATTGCAGCAGTTGATTGACAAGTAGGAGAGACATTTAGTATCTCTCTCAAAGACACCCGAGCATCATGACACACAAATTTGAAAGAAAGGTTGACAAATGCACTAAGGTCTTGGTGTTCGACAAAAGCCAACCCCCTTTTCAGTCATATATATACCCTATCTTTGTCAACTTTTGATTGAGATCTAACCAGACCCATCTTCTGCTTAAGCAAGCATCAGTCATTTAACAAAAAGCCTTGTCTTGACTGCTACATAAAGCACTCAAGCAATCTTTCGAAATCTCTATACAATTTGTCATAATCTCCAAATTCAAGTATTAATCGATCATCCACGGTCTAGGAATTCTCTTAAGTTATATGTGTTGTTTTTGCATCAAATCTTTGCTAAATGTCCTAATATAGTTTTGCGAATTTTATCACTCTATTACGGTCGCTTTGCATTTAAACACTGAAATTGGTCAAGAATCTTCGTTCAGAAAAGCCGAAATGGCAAGCTAAGCTGAAAACGTTTACCTCGGGACAAAATCTTTAAACCACTGGCATATGACACCGAGAGAACCCAGACAATCCAAATTCCACTACTGTACAACTTGTGATATGGACAACCAAAATCAGCCAATATTTTACCCACACATGAGTCGCAAGAAAGAAATCTAATCACTATACAACCGAAACTGGTAAAACTCACAACCTCACACCTTTATTCCTTTAGCTCTGCCAAGAAATATTGCAACCCACAAACAAACTACTCCCTAAATACCGATTTCGAAATTCGATCCAACAAAGATCTACACTCGTCTGATTAACCAAAGGCAAGACAATGATACAATTAGAACCAACAAGGAGAAACTCCAACTCCCAAACCAAAAATACATTTTTTTTTACAAAAGCCAATCCATCAAAGTTAGCTCCATGTCTGTCGAAAAGAAGAGCGCGAAACATGAAGACATCCAGACATAACCCAAGACAAATACAGTTTTAGACAACCTCCAAATCCGACAAAAGTCAAACACCAAACCTCAGTCTGAGTATGCAAGTACCCACATAATCAGAGTAATCCAGATACCCAATGTCACTCCAAAAAGACGAATACAGATTCAAGCCAATATATTGGTGTTCTGCGCAATGCAACCATTTTGTTTCGACTAACAAATCTTTCTTTGACAGCAGTTCTTTCAACACAAACACAAGAATTCGCAGGCAATCACAATGGACATGATAGCACTTTAGCCACATCAGATTTAAAATATGACGACCAGCCACGTCAGGCTTGGAATATGACGACCAGCCACGTCAGGCTTAAAATATGATGACCAGCCACGTCAGGCTTAAAATATGACGACTAGCCACGTCAGCCTTAAAATATGACGACCAGCCACGTCAGGCTTGGAATATGACGACTAGCTACTTCACGCTTAAAATTTGACGATCAGCCATGTCCGGCTTAAAATAGGACAAACTCACATATTTGTTTTTGCAGGCACCACCACAACAAGCTCGTCCACCTTGGAATTGGACATACACACATATTTTATGTTTGTTTTGCAGGCACCACTATAACATGATGATGTACCAAAGGCGATAAACTGGGGCAGAATTTTTGAGGATTGTTGACACCCAATTTTGTCCCGGATTTTAATTAATGTCTAAATTATTTAAATAAAAATCATGTTATTAAAGTAAAATTTTTAATAATTAAAATCCCTTAATATGAATTAATGAGATTTTGGACGAAAGGCCAAATTGCATTGTTTACCCTAAAGCCCGCTTATTCATGTAATAATGGCGTTTAATTAGTTTAATTAAAAGAGAAGGAATAAAATCGTTCTTAAAATTAAATTATGTCCTGTTTCCGCAAAGCCTTATAGACACTATACATCCCTCATTTCATATCTTAGCCCATACCCGTTAACCCCACACCTATTTTATTCATTTTCCCTCACACCAAAAACCCTACACCCATTTTTCACCATCATCAGCCGTGCCCCCCATCCTCACACTTCATCTCCCTCTCCTCCATTTTCATACACACAAAACCAGGGATGCACACACAAAACACTCAGGAAAACTCCCTCATCTTCTACCTCACATGTCTTCCTCACCCACTTTCTTCCTGGAAACACACAAACAACGCCAAAATCAAAAACCCTTTTTCACTATATTCTTCAATCTTCACTTCTTACATACACAAACACGGCATAAAAACCACACACACATCCGCACACCAAAGACAAAAGCAGATCTGGGAAATGGGGAAGTTACACCAGGGATCGAGATAGATCGAAATGAGGAGGAGCTCGGATTAAAAGGGTTTCCGGAAGTCTTTGTTCTTGACTGATTTTTGAGAAAGGAGATCGGAAAAGGGGTGGTGGAGTCGCAGCGGCGCCACTAAGGCAGTCGCTCCTCCACCCCCATTTGTTTGCTCTGTTTCTCCTTCGTTGTCACTGCGTTGTTTTGGTTGTTGCGATTTGGCTTGTAGCCTGTCGTTAATTCTTGCTGCAGGAATCTTTACTGGTTGATGTTTCTTGACATTACCTCATCGGGAAACCTTACTCCGGCGCAACCCTTCTCTAGCCTTTGTTGCATTTCGGTTACTTATTATCATTGTTAATGCCAGACTGTTTTTGCTGTGACTTGTTTATTTCCACGCTAACCTTTTGTTACTGCCTCATGCTTTCAATTTTGGTGTGAGGATTCAATGCCTTAACGAGGATATTTGCAATTTTGGTGGGCACTGTTTGGACGGTCCTATGATGCTGTGTAAATGATTGAGATGCTATTCGTTGTGGACCCCACTGAATTATTTTTCATACATTTTTCTCTTGAGTTGAGAAAAGTTGAATCTGAGCCACGTTGTTTGCGTGATTGTGCTAAGAGATTGAGGCTTTTGTGACCCGGAGAATGCAGGAGTTTCTAAGGGTGGTTGCTCTGTTTCTCCTTGAGTTCATAGATGAGAAATCCTGTGGTTACTTTTGATCAACAGCCCTTGATTTGCATAATTCTAAATGATTGTGCTCATCTTAAGCTTTTAAGAGATACTGCACTTCTAGGCCTATTAAAATAACTGACTCGAGGCCTATGTATATGGACTGATTTGAACTTGATACTACACGGGCCGATGAAAAAATACACATGCATGTATTGAGGCCTCGGGATTAATTTGAACATGATACTACACTTGAACCGTCCCGTTCCCGTGTCCCTAAAGCAAAAGGCGATGATGAATGCACTTTAATGCAAAGAAAATTGAATAGAGTAGTGGGTTTGGTGCTTTGGCATGGCAACACGGCCCGGGCTCCGTGTTTGCAACCGTACCAAATCCCGAGCCTCTATTCGACGCGCCATACAAACCTGAGCCTAAATTTTGCAAACACAACCCCTTTACTATTATTATTATTATTATTATTATTATTATTATTATTATTATTATTATTATTATTATTATATATATATATATATTATTATTATTATTACTTTATTATTTTATTATTGTTATTTTATTTCACTAATTATTATACCTTATTATCGTACTAATCCTATTTTACTTGTTTGTTTTGCGAGGTACATATTAGCACGAATAATTTATGGACGAGTTTCGCTAACTCACGAACGGGAATAACCCATTGCATTAAAGGCATTTGGGGATTGAATTCGGACCCGAGCATTCAGAAATAAGACTTAGAAATTTTAGAAAATCCAAGGCTCCCGCGAGTTGATCATTTCTCGGGTTTTACCTTTAAACTTTGCCTTTCTTTCCTTAGAGATATTGATGCAAATAAATGTGTAGAATATTTATTTATCAATAATATTTGATTGTTTGTATATTCTTTTACTTTATGTTCGTTAACTTTTATTTTTGAAGTCGTGATTTAATTTATTGAAAACTGAGGCCAATTAGCAAAATGCGTGCAAATTAAAATATTTTTCATAAACAAGTTTTTATTTCAATTAATTATTTTAGATAAATTTTCTAGAAAAGTATATTTTGCAAATATTTTGGAAACCTGTCGGATTAACCGTATTTTACGGAATTTCGGAAGTGCCTTAAAAACCTTCCTCCGAAATTAATAAAACCTCTTACCTTTAGAATCTCTGAAAGAAAGACCGTCTTTTTTATAAAAACGGAGTTTTTGCACGCATTTGTTAATTTGGTTCCCTGTTTTCCTTAAATTGGGTGGCGACTCCAAAAACTCCAAAAGAGTTAGTCCATCCTGTCGATATTCCGAAATTTATCCTTTTCGGGGTAATTTTTTGGGTTCAACAGCATGGCGACTTCACTGGGGAAAATAAAGGTTTTGACCATAAAGGTTTCCAATTGTTTGCAACTAGCATGCCTAATTTATTTGTTTTTTTTATATATATCTGTTTGTTTGGTTTGCCTTATAAAGCATGTATTGTATTAATTTGTGCATAATCTGCATTCCGTTCATATTTCTTCCCTCATGGAGCTTGTCAATTCTCTTTCACCTCCTCGATTTCATCACGGGGTACCCGCTTGACGGGTAGTTATGGAGGAAGGGCATTTCCCTTACCTCACTCTTTCAAACTTCTTTCGTGTCACCAAAAGTTAGTTCGGGATATTGAGATTGCCTGGTTTTGTCATGGCCAGTTCTACTGCGTTGTGAGGCCAGGTCTATCCCGCATAGGTCGATTCAGCCTCAACCATTAGCCCACTCTTAGAAGGAGATTAGGTCATGCATGCATATACACCTTAGTTTGGGGGAAGGTTCGGCAGATTTGGTTGGTTTGTGCTTTGGAGATGGCTTGATGTAGTGAGATCTAAGAGGCGAAGCCCCTGGTGTCTTTTAAAGGATCAGTGGGGTCCCTCTCGTGAATGGCTTTGCGTGTGTGCAGGCCTATGTTGATTATCCAGCTGCAACGTTGTAAAAATTGATGTATGCTTGTCGCGTACTAGGAGAGCGAAGCCCCTGTGTCTTTGAATGACCAGTGGGGTCCCTCCTCGAAGACCAGTGCGGTCTTGGCTACCTAGAAAACTGAGAGGATTGATTAAAGCCGAGGACCAGTGAGGAGCCCTGTGGACAAGGTCGGTGAGCCTTGAAAACCTAGGAAGCTGAGAGGCTTGTCTAAAGCCGAGGACCAGTGAGGTTTTATTTTGAAAGGCCAATTGGCGCCTTTCGTGATTTGCAGTCTGGTATTGTGGAGGCAGTTGGAAATTTCCCCCTGGATTTTGTAAAACAATTGGAAATCGTGCTTGGAGGAGTGTGGATGTTTGCAAAAGCTATGGAGGATTGTTTCGGGTTTTAGGCCTTTGGGTTTAGAATTTTGTGCAGATGCTGTGGAGAGCATGAGCTGTGTTAAAATGTTAATTGCCTGTCTTGCTTTATTTGCTCAAAATGCGTTAAATACTAGGTGTTGCTTGCTTGTATGCAATCCTATGAATGACATGCAAACTATCTTAGTTACCCTTTGTGAGGTTTCTTTTGTTTTGTTTACTTCTCTATCAAATGTTGGATTTGTGAAGTGGCAGACCATCCACCATGCAAAGGTTTCGAGAAATGATTGATGGTAGACGCTTTAGCTCGTGAACGGTGCAGTACCAGAAGCTAATGGCATTGCTTGAAAGAACTTGGCGATTGAACTTAGTAGCATTGTTTTCAATTTTAATTCAGATTGAGGCCCTGAATTGCATTGTACTTTAAAGCTTGTGTTATTCTGAATCAACTCATTTTGAATTTATGAAAGTTGAAATAAAATTCATCGCATTCTTATTATGTTATTTACGCTTGCATTTGTTTCCATTGCAAAATTAAAATTGATAAACTTGTCAAAACTTTGCTTGTAACGTATGGCAAAACAACTGAACAATTTAAATCAATGCACTGAAAGTTATTGTCTGTGCTCTTTGGATATCGCACTATCTGTTAGAACTTCAACTGGGGCAGTTTCTATTTGTTGGTATATGGAGTTGAAGCAGTGATGCAGAACTACGCACGGTCTGATTCCCAAGGAGGGATACGTAGGCTCCCCCATCGGGCTCGACCCTTTAGCATTTAAGTTTTTATTTTTCCTCAAGAAGGACAACTGGGGCAATTTTTGCAAAATGAGTTAGAGATGCGCAAGATAATAACTGGGGCAGAATTTTGCAAGAAGCGGGGTTGGATATTAAAGATGAGTTAGCAAGAATTTTGAAATCGGTTAAGCAAACAGTGCAAAGTCTAAGACAAAGGACGTTCAGTTTGTTTTAAAATATGTTACATGTTTAAGTCAAGGCAAAAATTTTCAAAATGCATCTTTGACTTCATTTGCATGCTTATTTCACTCGCTATATTGCATTAAAATATTTTATCTTGTCTCTATCGTTCAAATTCTATGCTATTTGAGTTCATGAGCCAAGTTTCTGAAAGCAATTCGCAAATCCAAGTCCAATGAAGATGAGGAAGCAGCAGAAGCAGCAAGATTAGGATGAAGTCTGCACAAATCAAACGCTTCCCCTTCCCTCCTCAGAACTAACAATTTTCTTTGAGAGCAGGAACATGAAAGCTTGCATTGAAAAGATCATTCGCACTATGGATGAACAGTTTATGGAACGCGCATTCAAAGTTGCCTTGCAAATTGCGTCGCATTGCCCTTTTCATGACTTAAAGCATTATGCTTTGTCATGAGTTATTGCCGAACAGGCGGCATTTCTACCCCTATGACTTTCATTCCTAATGGGCGACAAAGTTGAGGCTTGTTTTGTGTTTTCAAAACTAAGCTGAATAGGGCATCGCTTTGTTTCAGGCTATAATCCGCACAAGGCCATCCTTGCCGGATTGTCTCGCCAATTGATTTATCAATGGCTATCGCACTGACTACATTTCCGCACTACTTTACTTTGCACTCATTTTGAATTACGCCTTCACACTTGCTTTAAAATTAACGCCTTGCTTTACTCTTTCAGGTTGACCATCGGCTACGAGGATCCCCTTTGTTGGACTATCTCGCCTATTGTATCACCAAATGGCTCTTGCATTGCTCTACATTCCCACATTACTTTGCTTCGCACTTACTTTGAATTATGTCTTCACACTTGCTTTGACATTAACGTCTTGTTTTACTTTTCAGGTTAACAGGTTAGTCCCGAGACCCTCCTTGCTTCGTGCCGGACCGGTTCGCCAGCTGATTTGTTCGACAATCAACCCCAAGACCCTCCTTGTTGTGTGCCCGACCGGCTTGCCAGTTGATTTGTCAAGATTGTCCAAATTGCTTTGCACTCGCTTTAAATTACGCCTTCGCATTTTCTTTGTATTACGTCTTGTTTTACTTTTCAGGTTAACAGGTCAGTCCCGAGACCCTCCTTGCTTCGTGCTGGACCGATTCGCCAGCTGATTTGTTCGACAATCAACCCCAAGACCCTCCTTGCTTCATGCCCGATCGGCTTGCCAGTTGATTTGTCAAGATTGTTGAAAATACTTTGCATTATGCCTTCGCACTTGCTTTACTGCTTCGCCAGTGGAGGGAAGACAATTTATCAAAGATATTGCAGCTTGCATTTACAAATTACGTCATGCCTACCGTAAGCAATCGGGGGCCTTATTATGAGTCTATCGTGAGCAAGCGAAGACTTCATTAGCATTGAAGCCTACCATAAGCAATTGGAGGCATTATTTTGAAGCCTATCATAAGCAATTGAAGGCTCTTTTATTATTGATCCTACCGTAAGCAATCGGAGGGTCTTATCATCAAGTCTATCGTGAGCAAGCGAAGACTTCATTGTTTTGAAAGCCTACCATAAGCAATTGGAGGCCTTATTACGAAGCCTATCATAAGCAATTGAAGGCTCTTTTGTTATTGATCCTACCGTAAGCAATCAGGGGTCTTATTATCAAGTCTATCGTGAGCAAGCGAAGACATCATTATCACTTGAAGCCTACCATAAGCAATTGGAGGCATTATTATGAAGCCTATCACAGACAATGAAATGACGCTATTGTTATAGAGCCCACTGTAGGCTCAATCATGATTTATGGCCGAAAGGCGGCATTTGTATCTCTTATAATTCTTATAAATTTTAAAATATCTGTTTCATTTCTATGCACTTACTAAAGTTTCATTGTTGTGATTTGCAGATATCGCTAAATTTGGAGAAGTATCTGCTTTAATGAGCTTTGTCTCTGTTGCTTTACTTTAATTTTTGTTTGTTTAGTTCGTCTTGTAGATGAACATCTCGGGCCCTTACACCCACAAATAGGATATCTCGGGTCCTTCCACCCACAAATAGGATATCTCGGGTCCTTCCACCCACAAATAGGATATCTTGGGTTTCTCCACCCACAAATAAGATATGCAGGTTTCTTTCAAAGTTATATTGAGACACTGGATGCTTCAAGAGCAGACGTTTCATTTGTTTTGTCAAGGGATTGAAACACAACATAAGATTGCGTTGTAAACTGCCTCTTCATCAATTAAAGCATTATGCGTATCATGGTTTGTTGCCGAACAGGCGGCATTTTCTATCTTTATGATTCTTCTTTCAAAATAAATGTTATGTTGAAGCCTGCATAGATAGTCTAAGGCAAGTCGGCTGAAACACCACGTTCGGAGTGTTTTCGCGATGTCGGTTGTCTTGCAATATTGGCATTTTATGTTTAAAGTATATTGATAATCTAAGACAAGTCGGCTGAAACACCACTTTCGGAGTGTTTTCGCGATGTCGGTTGTCTTGCAATATTTGGCATTTTATGTTTAAAGTAGATTGATAATCTAAGACAAGTCGGCTGGAGCACCACTTTCGGAGTGTTCCGCAATGTCGGTTGTCTTGCAATATTGGCATATTGTATTTGAAGTACATGATTCGACTTGAGACATCATGTCTTGTTAGTCAACTTATCTTATGAAAGCCTTGCATTTTACAATTCGTTCTTGCTTTACTTATTGTCTTGCTTTACTGTTTCAGAATAAGGATCAGCTTAGAGGTACTCCGGGTGGAGTATCTTTTCAGTTGAGCGAAGGAAGAACTTTTGATGATATCACCACCCGCATTTACAATTTTTGTTATCACTTTATCTATTTCTTATTCCAATTATTATAGTTTATTCGCAGTCGCACGCTTACCGCTTGTTGATATTATTGCAGGGTTTTAGCAATATCGCAGCAGCATCTGGAGCATGGAGCTTTTCTTAGCAATAAACCGGGCAATCGTTGATATGAGCTAGACTCGTCAATAAAGACCTGAAGAATCGCACCCACATAAGTCATCCACCCTAGAGGTAAGTCTCTTGTTAACCCTGAGTCTGAGGTTTGAGATTGAAGACAAGATGGCTCGGTTATCGAGGTGCAGTGGAAGCTATGTCCGTGTAAACCCCTCTTTATGGGTGTGTCGTCGACCACATCTTTATAACTTGGGTGATTACAAGCCTCTTTTCCCGCGCTCGAGTAGTCGTTACTATCTCGTCTTTGATTTTCAAGCCGCGTCGAACTACATATGGCCTGATTCTCTTTCAGCCCGAGATATGTAGGCAACTCGGAAACCGAAGTTCGGCCATGTCCATAAGCCTCGCATTTAGATTCCAGGAATCGGAGTCTTGGCTTTACCGTGACAAAATTGGGTTTCACGTCAACTTCTTTACCCTGGAAACTCTTTCATCCTTTCCGGGTAAAGAGGGGCAGCTGTTGACACCCAATTTTGTCCCGGATTTTAATTAATGTCTAAATTATTTAAATAAAAATCATGTTATTAAAGTAAAATTTTTAATTAATTAAAATCCCTTAATATGAATTAATGAGATTTTGGGCGAAAGGCCAAATTGCATTGTTTACCCTAAAGCCCGCTTATTCATGTAATAATGGCGTTTAATTAGTTGAATTAAAAGAGAAAGGAATAAAATCGTTCTTAAAATTAAATTATGTCCTGTTTCCGCAAAGCCTTATAGACACTATACATCCCTCATTTCATATCTTAGCCCATACCCGTTAACCCCACACCCATTTTATTCATTTTCCCTCACACCAAAAACCCTACACCCATTTTTCACCATCATCAGCCGTGCCCCCCATCCTCACACTTCATCTCCCTCTCCTCCATTTTCATACACACAAAACCAGGGATGCACACACAAAACACTCAGGAAAACTCCCTCATCTTCTCCCTCACATGTCTTCCTCACCCACTTTCTTCCTGGAAACACACAAACAACGCCAAAATCAAAAACCCTTTTTCACTATATTCTTCAATCTTCACTTCTTACATACACAAACACGGCATAAAAACCACACACACCTCCGCACACCAAAGACAAAAGCAGATCTGGGAAATGGGGAAGTTACACCAGGGATCGAGATAGATCGAAATGAAGAGGAGCTCTGATTAAAAGGGTTTCCAGAAGTCTTTGTTCTTGACTGATTTTTGAGAAAGGAGATAGGAAAAGGGGTGGTGGAGTCGCAGCGGCGCCACTAAGGCAGTCGCTCCTCCACCCCCATTTGTTTGCTCTGTTTCTCCTTCGTTGTCACTGCGTTGTTTTGGTTGTTGCGATTTGGCTTGTAGCCTGTCGTTAATTCTTGCTGCAGGAATCTTTACTGGTTGATGTTTCTTGACATTACCTCGTCGGGAAACCTTACTCCGGCGCAACCCTTCTCTAGCCTTTGTTGCATTTCTGTTACTTATTATCATTGTTAATGCCAGACTGTTTTTGCTGTGACTTGTTTATTTCCACGCTAACCTTTTGTTACTGCCTCATGCTTTCAATTTTGGTGTGAGGATTCAATGCCTTAACGAGGATATTTGCAATTTTGGTGGGCACTGTTTGGACGGTCCTATGATGCTGTGAAAATGATTGAGATGCTATTCGTTGTGGACCCCACTGAATTATTTTTCATACATTTTTCTCTTGAGTTGAGAAAAGTTGAATCTGAGCCACGTTGTTTGCGTGATTGTGCTAAGAGATTGAGGCTTTTGTGACCCGGAGAATGCAGGAGTTTCTAAGGGTGGTTGCTCTGTTTCTCCTTGAGTTCATAGCTGAGAAATCCTGTGGTTACTTTTGATCAACAGCCCTTGATTTGCATAATTCTAAATGATTGTGCTCATCTTAAGCTTTTAAGAGATACTGCACTTCTAGGCCTATTAAAATAACTGACTCGAGGCCTATGTATATGGACTGATTTGAACTTGATACTACATGGGCCGATGAAAAAATACACATGCATGTATTGAGGCCTCGGGATTAATTTGAACATGATACTACACTTGAACCGTCCCATTCCCGTGTCCCTAAAGCAAAAGGCGATGATGAATGCACTTTAATGCAAAGCAAATTGAATAGAGTAGTGGGTTTGGTGCTTGGGCATGGCAACACGGCCCGGGCTCCGTGTTTGCAACCGTACCAAATCCCGAGCCTCTATTCGACGTGCCATACAAACCTGAGCCTAAATTTTGCAAAAACAACCCTTTACTATTATTATTATTATTATTATTATTATTATTATTATTATTATTATTATTATTATATATTTTATTATATATATATATATATATATATATATATATATATATATATATATATATATATATATATATATATATATATATATATATTTATTATTATTATTATTACTTTATTATTTTATTATTATATATATATATATATATTATTATTATTATTACTTTATTATTTTATTATTGTTATTTTATTTCACTAATTATTATACCTTATTATCGTACTAATCCTATTTTACTTGTTTGTTTTGCGAGGTACATATTAGCACGAATAATTTATGGACGAGTTTCGCTAACTCACGAACGGGAATAACCCATTGCATTAAAGGCATTTGGAGATTGAATTCGGACCCGAGCATTCAGAAATAAGACTTAGAAATTTTAGAAAATCCAAGGCTCCCGCGAGTTGATCATTTCTCGGGTTTTACCTTTAAACTTTGCCTTTCTTTCCTTAGAGATATTGATGCAAATAAATGTGTAGAATATTTATTTATCAATAATATTTGATTGTTTGTATATTCTTTTACTTTATGTTCGTTAACTTTTATTTTTGAAGTCGTGATTTAATTTATTGAAAACTGAGGCCAATTAGCAAAATGCGTGCAAATTAAAATATTTTTCATAAACAAGTTTTTATTTCAATTAATTATTTTAGATAAATTTTCTAGAAAAGTATATTTTGCAAATATTTTGGAAACCTGTCGGATTAACCGTATTTTACGGAATTTCGGAAGTGCCTTAAAAACCTTCTTCCGAAATTAATAAAACCTCTTACCTTTAGAATCTCTGAAAGAAAGACCGTCTTTTTTATAAAAATGGAGTTTTTGCACACATTTATTAATTTGGTTCCCTGTTTTCCCTAAATTGGGTGGCGACTCCAGAAACTCCAAAAGAGTTAGTCCATCCTGTCGATATTCCGGAATTTATCCTTTTCGGGGTAATTTTTGGGGTTCAACAAGGATCCCCTCAAAAATTCCCAAAAGACACAAGATGACACTGGGGCAGAAATTTTTGAGATCCCCTAAAAAATTTCAAGAGAGAAGAAGTACAGAAGCTGGGAGTTCACCGAAGAAAGCTGGACCAAGGCCCAACATTCATGAAAGAATTATAAAAGCAGAAAAAACGACGATTTTCCTAGCGGTGTTGCAGACATGATAATGACTTTTTTTTAGCACTTCAATTTACTTTTTGTTCGCAGGGTACACGGTCCGAAGACATGCACTTTACTTTTGTTCGGAGGGCATACAGCCCGACGAGACAGATTAATAGCTCCCGACGAGCAGGCAAATATCTCATGACGAGAGGCACTTAGTAGCTCCTTACGAGCAGGCAAATAGCTCCTGACGAGCAGACAAATATCTCTTGACGAGAGGCACTTATAATTCCTGACAAATAGTCAAACATCTCATAACAAGAAACCACGACAAATGACAGTTGACAATCCAATGACATGAAAGTCCATTTTACATTTACAAATATTATATGCAAAAGCTCGCCCTTTATTGAAGGAAACAGCGTGACAGTGTCCAGGGTATACAGCCTGACACGACAAACAATTATCTCCTGAAAAGATGCACCTAAACGAATATCCCCAGAGGAGAAGCATATATTTCCTAGCACTCAAAGCACCTGGAAACAGACTAGACAACTACATGACAAAGGAGAGATCAACTCTACAAGGGAGTTTACTTTATCATTATCTTTGGTTGTACTTATGCTACTTTTGTTGCAGGACACTCTCCGACCCTTTGACAGACCCCTTGACAAAATCCTGCGCCATTCCACATACCCTTACACTTGCTCCCCAGAAAATCACTATCACGCATGAATTTGTGCAACCGCAAAACCTCAAATGCATACTATGCACCATTCTGGAAACACCCTTCAAGAAGCTTAATCTCACAGACAATACTTTTGTTATATCCGCAAACTATATAGTTTTGCCGAGTTCCAAAGATCTCAAATCTATGTTTCCATACTCGCACAACTGATCCATCTAATCTTTCATTCCCGATTGGATGCCAGTTTGTGTTCCTTCCTACTCAAGCCTATTTGTGTCAATCGTGCGTGTTCTCGTGCTTAATCATGCCCAATTATTCGAATCATGCGCATTATCATGCTTTACTCTCCAGTTTAGTCGAGACAATATTGAAGGCAAGATGACCCATTTATTGAGAGGAAGTGGAATCTATGTCCGTGTAAACTCCTCTTTATGGGTGTGTCGTGCACCACATTTTCATAACTAGGACGATTATAAGCCTTTTTTCCCACGCTTGATCTGTTGAGGTTATCTCACCTTCGCCAGTGCCTTTACTTCATTCTTCATTCATCTCGCCAAAAGGCAAAGCACACACGAATCTAAACTTTACATACTTGGATAAGTTTAGTCTCTACATCAAAAAATCGTGCGTCATAAGCATCCCACAGAGGCAACATGACATTCTAGAACTACACACGGCCTGATTCTCGTGAAACCCGAGATATGTAGGCAACTCAGAGACCGAGATTTGGCCGAAAATACCCTAAAACTCTCATTTTCTTTTTCACTTTGTCTGTCCGTCGTGACCAAAATGGCTACTCCGTCAACTGTCTTTGCCCGAAGATTCTTTTCATCATCCCTTGGCAAAGAGGGGCAGCTGTTGACACCCAATTTTGTCCCTTCTTTTCTTTATAATTGGCGATATTTAACTTAAAGGTGCAATGTTAACTGTTTGAGAAAATTTGCATTAGAAGTCATGCATTTACGTGTGTTATCCCCTATTTATACATTATATATTTTAATTGTGATTATATTATGTAACTACATCACTTAGGCTATTTGTTAAATACAAATCAAATTGTGATCGGTTATGGCAAATTATTGTATCTATTCATATTTAATTAATTCAATTTAACTGCAATTCTTTTATATGTGCATTTTTACTTATTATATAATATATACTTATATTCTTTAGTGCATTTAAATTAATTATTAGTCCAATTAAAATAGTTCAATTCACCATATTACTGTGAAATTCAAATTCTTTTAATTGTTACAAATTTTCTCAATCCTACTTTGAACCTTGACATTAAAGTAGTCCGAGTACAATATTCATTGTTTGAATGCATATCAAAGTTTGGTTATTTGTGCAAATTCATTGCATTAATAATACTTGGTAATTATTTGTAATTATTTATACTTAATTAATTCAGTTTGACCCTAAATTATTTTATGTGTGTAATTTTATTTTTTCTTTTATATAAAGTAAATATATTAATATTTTTATTTGTTTTGCACCTTCAATTGAATATGAGTATAACTTAAAATGCAAAGTCCAAATTTTATTCATATTATTAATTATATTTGAATTCTTTCAAATTTCATTGAACCTAGACTAAAAGTCACACCAAATGCATACCCTATATTTTAAATTTGTTATTTTTGTCTTGCATTTAGTCCTAGAATCACCACAATCCCTTGATTAAATCTTCCCCAACTTTCAGAATGAAATTCTCCCTTCAATTTCTCCCATATCTCCCCTTATCTCTCCAATCTTATCAAAGCTTCCCAAGAATCCCCTCAATCACCCTTCAATTTCCCCAATCCCCCAACAGTTCTCTTATAATTTTAAGCTATATATTTAGACCGGGGAAGGGACACAAAAACAGAATACGAAAAGCTCCTCTCATCTTCTTCTTTTCCTCAATTTGCAGAAACGATAAGTACAATACTATTACAAAGACACATACCCACACGCAAAAACCAACAGATACATACACACGCACACACACAGTGGTACAAAACGAGGGACGAGGAGGCAGTGAGGCGGAGACACCGCCATTTGGCTGCGAGACCCATATGCAGAAAAGGGTCACGGAATCCTGTCAATACTCCCCATCATCGGGACCTCTGTTCTCGTTATTCTCCTATTGTTTGTCGATTGATTTGTGATTAGAAAAGGAGTTGGGGGAGTCGCAGCGAAGCCGCCAAGGCGGCTCTGGCGTTGCTCCTCCGCCTCCCATCTGCCTGCCCCGTCATTTGGTCATTTTCCTCCATCATATTGTTGTTTTGATTCGTCGGAACTTGATCGGTATTAGGACTAGCGATGGGCACTGGTTTAAATCGATCTATGATGCTGTAATTTCATAAATTGTTTGCTGAAGTTTTCGTATCTGTAAATTAGCTTTCACAGATCAGCCATGAATGTTTTGCTAAGTATCTTGGGGAGTTTTGCAGATCCAATCACTGCTGCCTCCGTTCGCTGGGAAACGCCATCCGTGGAGACCTTTTTTTAGGCGATCCTCCTCTGTTGCTATTGGCCGCTACTGAAATTTAGAAAAGGATAATGGGATGATGGGGAGTTGCAGCGATGCCACCAGTGGGCAGTCGCTCCTCCTCCTCTGTTATGCCATCGTGTCACTTGTTGTTTGTTGTCTTAGCAGAGTCTCCGCTGCTATGATTAACGGAAGCAGTCGCGTGGCTTCAGGATTTTACTGTCTATGAACTTCTGATGTTCTTTTATGATAACTGGATTTATCATTTGCTGTTGCTATACATTCAGCTTTGCTTGGATTTTAATGAGCTAATAAAATAACTTAATTACAGAAAGTTACGGCCCTTTGGAACTATATCTTTGTTGGTAGTTACTGATCCGAAAAATACGATGTCGTTTGACAAGCCTATGAAGATGCACACTTATTTGAGGCTTACTTGCACTGATATTGAATGGATACTACGCCGTTCGGCCAATGACGTTTGGAGGGCCTATACAAGTTCCGTCCCGAACTTACCGTCCCTTATGTGTCCCGAAAACAAACAAAAAGGGCGATGACGATAACATTTATATATACAATGTTGAAAATGAATGGGATAGGCAACAGGAATCGCACTTGGCATGGCAACACGATCGGCCAGTGTGTTTGCAGCCGTGACGGTATCCTTAGCCTCCCATCACCCGAATCTGAGCCTAAACTTTCAAAATTCCTTTTTTTCCAATTTTTTTATAATTACTATTATTTTTTATTACTATTTTCATTACCACTAACATTTTTATTTTTTATTAGTTACTATTTTTGTTTTCTTATTATTATTGTTGTTGTTGATATTATTATTATTATTATTATTATTATTACTATTCTACTTTTATTTTGTTATAATACTAACTTCATTTTAACATTTTTGCGAGGTATATCTCGGCGAAAATCGGTGAATATGACGTTGTTGGAGAGGACAAGCCTTTAAAAATTGCTATTGCGTTTTCTTATTGCTTTATTTGTTTTGCCTTTATTAATTTTATTTTCATATATTTGGCATACTAACTAAATTGTTTTACTTGCAAGATATATTCGGACGAAGTTTTGAAGTCCATGGCAAATATGGAATATGATTTATTTGTCGTTTATGCAATTACTTGTATTCAAATTGTATATAATATAGTAGAAATTTATTTTACTTGCCTTTAGTTATTATTAAATCCCAATTATTTAGTCCGGCCGGTAACCACATTTGATGGAACCCGAAAGGTGCCTAACACCTTCCTTTCGGGTTAATTTGAACCCTTACCTAGAATTTTGGTTTGTATGATCATCTTTTTAAAGCTAATATTAAAATTTGCTAGAAACAAAGTAGGTGCCCTAATACGCCTAGTTAAAAAAATATGTTAGGTGGCGACTCCAAGTCTTTACCCGTGAGTTCCAATAAGTAGAGCCCTATTTCGAACTTTAACCGGAGTTCGGGGGAAAATGGGTGTCGACAGCGGCCACAATTCAAAAACCAACCTTCAGGGATTTGGGACTAAAATAACCTTAAAAACAAGCAAAGAAAACAATGTGAGTAAGGCATTAGAGAATTAATATCTTAAATTTGCGTCCTACGATGCTAGGGACTTCTTTTATGCCAAACGTAGGCCTATCAATGAAGTAATGTTTACGCCGAATACGTCGTTTCGTTTGCTTGAGCATAATCAACAAAAGTCTAAAAAACAAAAATAACGAAATTTTATTTGATTTGGTTTGCTTTATTACAATCACTAGTTTTGAAAAGGAAAAGACAACGACTCGACTAAACAAAAGGGACAACTTGAAAGGAAAAATGACTTGACTAAGGATGACTGGACTATGTGCCAAACAAAGAGGCTCTCGGATCAATCATCAACTTTAACATTTTCTTCCTCCTCCTTTTCCTTAGTCTCTTCTTTGGGTTCATTTACTGAGTTTTCCGGCGGAGGGGCGGTAAATATTTCCATAAGGTCCTTTCCAGCTTGCATATCACCCAAGGCTTTTGCGAAGAACTCATAGATTTCCACCCCCATCGTCTCTTTCTCTGCTAATGGCACTGCTTTGAAGTAATCTCCCCAACCTTTGAGTAGATATTGCAAACTTCCAGCGACTTGTCTGTCTACCATTGTTTTGCTTATCCAGTACTTGAGTTCATCTCCTTTGAATTTTTCTCTATATTGCCTTCTCATCTCCCTTTCTTGTGTTATTATTAACTCCTTCATCTTTTGATCGAACTTATGTCGCATTCTCTTGTACTTCTCAACAACACTTGGAACTTCAGCTTTCCTTTTCAATATGGTCTTTGATCAGAATTTCCCTCTATCTTCATTGAGCCATTATAGGTCAATGTGGTGCCGGGATT
This sequence comes from Petunia x hybrida, assembly GCA_037355625.1. NCBI lineage: Eukaryota > Viridiplantae > Streptophyta > Magnoliopsida > Solanales > Solanaceae > Petunia > Petunia x hybrida. Next base: position 10,043,966 of record JBBBVM010000002.1, read on the forward strand.
CACCTTATTTTCTCGGCCGTGGCAAAACTGATTAGTTACCCTCTCTTCCTACATTGTCAATATCGTACCAATCATTGGGCGTTCAATGTCTTTTATGTCAACATTGAAACTCCTTCTATTTATCACCTAGGGGGTTTGCTGCGTCATTCCTACTTGCCGGAGGACCTTATGGGAATGTAGTGGTGAGTTCCTCGGAATCCAATCAATGTCAAGAAGGTAGTGTCTTGACCTTGCATAGAAACGGTGAAGCAAGCATAATCTTCTATTACCCATTGCAAATCTTGTAACCCTTCGAAACTGGCGTACCATCCTCGCACATTTGCAGGATCTTCCCATACTACCGTGCCAGCCATGCGAGTGCTATGTGAGAGGATGCCACCAATCCTTGTTGTCCTTGGTGCTACCAGACTAATTGTGACCCTGTGTAAGTGTTCTATCAACCACATTTGCAGCAAGAGATTGCACGCTTCAAAGAAATCAGCTCCTTTTCTACACTTGGTCAAAGCCTTGTAGATTTCTACCATGATCATCGAAACCAAACTCATTTGGCGCTTGTGGGCAACTTTATGCAATCCTTAAACTACCATTCCCAACCTTATGTCGATCTTTCACTCTCTTTCGGGGAAGACCACGCTTCCCAGAAAAGCAATGATGAAAGCAGTAGACTCGGTCCATTCCCAATCTTGAATTTCCCATGCCCCTGTCAAATTGTGTCTAAGAGTTGGATCTCCAGATCTAGAATATAGGAATTCCAAGGTAACCTTTCCATCACTCATTCCCTCGACATACGGGTCATAGGGAGCTTGCAACAGTTCAATGAACTACTTAGGCTCCACTTCTCGGGGGGTAAATCATGGTCTCGAGCCCAGGTGCTAACCCCGCCAAACCTCCAACTTCCTCTAACATCAGTGCCAACTTCAAACTATTGAAATGAAACACCGCCTTTTTGTAATCCCTGAAATGTGTAGCAGCTTCGACTAGACCAGGCATAGCAGTGTAAGCCTTAAGAGCTACCAATTCTTCAAACATCTTTTGAACATGAATCCTGCTGACCGCTGCCAAATCTTCCCACCAAAGTCTGATCAAGTGAGGAGCTTGGAAGACGGTTTCAAAGTAAAGTGTGCCTCTTGCAACCAGAGTATGTAAACAAGATAGAAAAAGATCAAAATAAACCTATGGTCTTGATCACACTCAATCAAACGATCAATATTTTGCGCAAACATTTCTTCGAATATATCTGAGAATGCAGTTTTGTCGTTTTCGGGTCGAGGACCCTTTTCGATGTTTGGATGAGGTTTACTAATGGACTATGATGTGCCAAGGACATATAGCCTTCCTAAGCTTGAATGATTTTTAAAATTAAACATACAAGTGTTAATCATTTATTCTCAACTGACCACCTAAAACCATTGTGCTTTTATAAGCCAAGCTTGATTACAATAGATAAAGACATAAAAAGAAATCTATTTAAAAATTTAGATCTTCGGGCATCTTTGATTCTTTATCGGACTTCTTCAACTTCTTTTGCATCTTCAGAATGTCTAACTGAGCAACGATCAAGTAAGCCATAGCTAGTAATCCTCCACCCTCGTCTCTTTGGTTGTAACTTCCATTGTATTTTTTCTCGAACCCTTTCTTCAGACCTTCCAGCTCTTGATCTAAGTCTTCTACCTCATGTCTGTGCCATTTTTGTTCTTCCTTTCTTAGCTTCTCGGACATTTTCAACTTTTCCATCAATCATTTAATCTTATATTGATTTTCGACTTCTTTGTCTTTGATTGCCCCAGGTATGTCGGGTTTAGAAACATGAGTGTTTTTCATGTTGTTACGCAACTATTCTAAATAACAAACTCCACAGCCTGCATGGTATCTTTCTGGTTCAATTGAATTTTCCTCAGCAAACCTCTTTTCATTACACATTTTGCGAATTTTTGGTACAAATGGGACCTTATCTTTTTTGTAGTCTACTTAGATTCGGACTGTGTCCCCTACCAATGGGATGTCTTCCCTTCTGCGTGCTTGCCTTAAAGCCCTAATGGGTACAGAAGGCTGGAGACCGCGTATACCTATAAGGACCATAAATGATTTCATCTTTTACTGGAGCAAAACCCATGGAGAAGTAAACCAAGGATACATCCATTGTATATCTTCATCTTTCAAATTCTTCAGCAACATATAGCACTCGTGGGTAGTGTAGGGTGCTTTGAACCTCTTAACGCTATAATGTAGTGCCAATATGTGGTTTGAACGACAGATGTCATAGAACTCTTGGCCCGCATTTGGTTTCTTTTGAAGGTGTTCAGCCAGCCAGACTTGTAATAATAAATTACAACCTTCAAATTATCGAGCCACATTTTTGCACTTTCCTAAGGCTCTGAGGATGTAAGCCAGTATTGTAGGAACCATAGTGCATGCCTTCTCCTTGATACCGTGAAATAAGGCATGTGTGAAGTGGACTATCTTTGTGTTGATTTCATAATGAATTCCTTGTGGGAACACCACAACGCCAAAGAATACCACTGCAAATGCAAAAATCCTTTTGCATTTCCAATCATAGTATAGTGCAAACTCAGCTTTGTGATCTTCATAACCTTTTTTGTGACCGAATTTATCATATAGGTACATGCAACTGAACTTCGACCTTTGCAAAAATTTGGACACATCATTTGCTCGAAAACCGAATGCTTCACAAAACTCATTTTCGGTAGGTTGACGCGGTATGATAATTCTAGCGTCTTTCCATCTATGTTCCTTTCGCCTCAAACCCGGACCTTCAATGAATTCTCCTATTTCCTCCAAAAGTGGTGTCATTTAGAACTCTCCAATCCTAAAGACGTGTCTATCAGCATCCAAAAAGCAAGTGGCGGCTTCAATGATAAATCTATTGGGTTCAACATCCATTAGTGAAGGCAAATGACCCAATATTTTACTCAATTCAAATTGACCAGCTTCTCCCAAGTTTCTATACCAGGCCATTATCTCCCTTTGAATGTCAATAATCATGCCAAAATGATGATAATCTTTGTGACTCATGGTATCCTACAAAAAAAAAGAAGACCGTTAGACTCGAATCCATTTCCCATTTTGAGGATAAATGGTGTACACTTGACATATTTAATATGCACACGTAATCACATTCAAATGCTCTTTGGAGTTAGTAACTCATTTGGGTTTGGTTTAGATATGGTTAACTACAGACTTAGGCATGGACGGAGTCATAATTTCCTAATAATGATATGATGCATGATCGTAGTAACGTCTCCACTAAGATTTGAGGTACAACTAGACCAGTTCATTCCAGTGGACAACTTGAAAGTTGAAAGCTTACAAACTGCCAAAAGCTTCGCTATTAAGTTAATTTTTCAAGACTTTCTCTTAAGTGCTTTATTTTGAGTGAGAAAAGGGGCGGCCGTAAGTTCCATGCAGTCGTCCCTACCTATGGGCTCTAAGATTTTAGAGGGTGCCAGGAGTGGCAGACGTTAAGAGCGGTAATGTCAAATAATTTATAATATTTAAAAATATACAATACATTAATAAATTACAAAAATAACATGAAATGAAAAAGAAAAGGAAAAACAAAAAAGAAAACAAGTTAGTACACAATAATAATAAATAATACAAAATAAATAGACACTTGGGTTTGACTAGGTAACTCGATTGAGTTTGAAATTGGAGTCGCCACCTAATATGCGTCTGCTAAGGTGTATTAGGACACCTAAATATCTAGGTCGGGTTTCATTCAATAAATCATATTTCTAGAGATTCGAGGGTAAGAAGTCCAAATGAGTTGGGGAAGAAACTGTTAGACACTTCCCTAAGTCCCAGAAAAAGTGGTTCCCACCGGAACATTTACTTTTGGGATGTCAAAAAGGCTATAGACAAGCATTGATTATATTTACAAATTATATTACTAACTTGAGAGCTAAAATTAAAGTCAATTAAGAAAACAGGGGTATTTGTGCAAACAATTGAATGGGCAGTGAGCAATTGAGTTCTCGGCTTTCGACTTTTATAGAAACAGCCTAAGCCCAACGCCTAATTGCACATTTGGCCTCCGATTTTGCAAATGCTAAGTCAATCCGGTCAAAATCTCAAGAAAATATTATAAAGCAGCTTATTTATGCAAATGTTTTAATATATTTTTTGCAGAAATAGCCAATTTTCTAAAATACTTTCAGATTTTACACGAAACCAAATTGGAATTATTTTATAAAAAAATATTAGCCATTTTGGGTCGGCATGACTTGACATTAATTGTCGAGCCCTAACCTAATGGATATTTGCTTTTGAAAGATATGTATATGGGGCTATTTTTTGAAAGAGGGTACATGAAAGCACACAAATGCAAGTAAGGGGGATTTCACACGTAAATATAAGTGTATAAGCATGCAAATACATGAATAGGTGGTAATATACTTTAGAATATATATATATATATATATATATATATATATATATATATATATATATTTGTATAGTAGACCGTATAGTTATACTCCCCTATACACTCTTAGATTAGTGTATAAGAGATTAAAGTAGGAAGAAATCAGTTTATACACATAAAAGGCCACGTTTTAAAACTGCTTTGGGCCTGTATTGTTTATTCAAAGAGGGGCAGTTTCAGTTTTCACAGAAATAAACCAGATTTTAGCAACTATCGCACAAATAGCCCCTGTACAATAGAATTTTCCGGATTTCTAGATTTTCACAATCATGTTACCAAGGATTTTACCTAAACTGTTGCACAGGTTTAATTACTTTAACTTAATATGCATAGTTCCAGTTCCAGTCTAGAGAACACGTAGGAGTGAGGGTTAAGGAGGAGGCCCCTGGGTGGCCTTCGCATAGTTGCCAAACACATATAATACAGGCAGGAACACTATTAAATACATAACAGATAGGGGGAAGTCTTCATGATAATGAAACTATAGAATTAGACTAAGGCAGTGTCTAATATCATCAAAATAGGCCATTGCTTTAGCCTAGCATATGAGCCTATTAAGCTCCTTCCCTGTATGAGATTAGTTAGTACAATGAGACTTTTCATGCCTTTTCCTTTCAGCATCTGGAGTCCGTACAATACAAACCAGGGTGTAGGTTCTAAAACTATCCCAAAAGAACTTACAGACAAGTGTTAATGGCCAAAGAAAGCCAAGACAAGTAGCACACATGCACAAGACCAGAGAATCATACATTCACATGTTCATAGGGATTTAGAAAGATTGACTACCTCAGATTTAACAGAACAAGTAGTAATAGATGGCAGTTAGGGTGCAGTAAGGAGAGTACTTGCACCAGTGGAGTGAAAGCTTCTATGCTCTTCAGTAAAAAAGAACAAGAAGTGATCCAGAAAAAAAGAGAGAGAGATGTTTGCAGTGTGCTCTATAATTCAGTTAATGAATGTCTAAAAACTGTGTATAAAGTGATCAAAAAGGCCTGTTTAAATAGGTGTAGGAATGAAAGTTCAAACTCGGACGTGTAAAAGTATAAAAGTAAAGGGAATATTGTCTTCTAAACGTATAACGATTCCATTAGGGGGACTTACCAAGTTTAATTCACTCAAACCTTAAAACTAAGGTAAATCAGAAACTATGACAAGTACAATCCCTCCCTTTTTATCAATAACACATTCAGATTCAATCAATATACAAAAGTGTTTTAAATCAATTTAGGCTCGAAAAATCCCTTGACAGTTTTCAAAAGTCCCTAACTGACATTGGATCAATCAAATAACCAACTTCCATCCCAGTTTTCAATCAGAAATAAATTTGAACCAATCAAGATCATTCCAATCATGTAAATCAATCACCCTTTTAATTTTCAGTTCAAAAAAGCACATGATCGGGAATTTTAACAAAATAAAAGTGTAAATATACTATCAAACAAAGGTGAGCACACTGTAAGGGTGACATAAAACACAAGCTTCGGGGGTATCAAACCGAGGCACACAAACAGTCTTAGAGCAGTAATCAAACCTAACTAGTGAATTAGGACAAAAATTGCTAATCATGTGGTCTTTCACTTTAACTAATTAACAAGTAAAAATTAGGCATGATAATGCATAGATAATGCCAGGCAAATTAGGCATAATTTCACACGAATTCACAAACATAAATAAGAGACAAGGGTTACCCGGTTTAAAGTTGGAATCGGGTTCAATTTAGCCCGACTAAAATCGTGTATGTATAAAGGTTCTCCTCTACGTTAGGATAGGGACACTCATAATTTAGTAAAGACTCCATCGGAGTTTCACTTTCGATGACAGAGTCGTAGGTTGTGGTGGTGTTGAATTTTGATCTTCGTCATAGGGGAAAATCATTGCAGGGGTTTTGTTGTGGAAAGCGTGAGGAGCAAAAAGATATTATTTTCATGGTTTTTGGTGGCCGAAGGTGGTCGAAATCGCCTTTGGCAGCGGCGAGTAAGGGTTTTGTGGAGAAAAGAAGAGAGAGTGATGGCGGCGTGGGGTTTGGGGGAAAATGAGAAGAGTGTTAGGGTTTCGGGGGTGAGTGCATAGTTAAAAATGGAAACATTGTTTTCCACCGTTGGATTAGGCGATCGGATGGTTGAGATTTTGCCACATGCCCACGTGGATATGACGTGGGTGTACATGGCATGGTGAGGTGTATAAGTGGAAGGGTGAGGTGTATAAGTAGAGGTGTATATGCAGTTTATATGTGGTGTATAAAATAGTATAAAATATGTATAAAATACATATAAATATGTAGGAAGTTACAAAATTAATTTTGAAAATGCTCTAATGACTTAAAGAAATGTAAGAAGTATCATTATGAGATTTAAAATAATTTTGAATAATTTTGTTGAAAATAATGTAATTGCAAAAAATTCGTAATTGAACGCGCGAATTTTGTAAATAGTCGTAATTTGTGTCGGTGTCTTTAAAATTAGCCTAATTGGCATGCTTGTGTGAGATAATGATTTTGTATAGGGGTCAGGGTGAAGATAATTGCACGGTTATCAGTGCGATTTTGTCTGAAAATGATTATTGAAATAGAAGGGACAAAATTGGGTGTCAACAATCACAACATCAATTTACTATTTAAATTTCAAATGTAGGAAGTGGTACTCACATGAAAACTTTGAATTTATCAATATAGTTTACCGGATACATTATGAGATTCTAGAGTAAACCTAATCATATTTAACATTATCAAGAATTCTGAGAATTCAAAACCCAATGGTTCGGGGAGGAATATAAGCTAAATACATGTCTACTCAACCCTCTAAAACTCTCAAACATAGAGAACCAATTCAAAAGGTGTGTTGGGAAAGAAGTCATCATTTGACAATGTATCCTTGATCCTAATGCCAAAGAACATCACCAATATGAACTGGACAAACGAACTCACATAATCACTACCCTAAATAATTCGTATATAGTAATTGATTAAACTAAGCATGTAAATTCTAATTTAACTAGTTAAAGCATCGAATTAAACATGAGTATCACATATTAATTCAAGAATTGTGAGAGGATGGAGATTACCCATTTGAATTTGAATCGTGTTAATCGTGACTGGTTTCTCATCTATGTTTGCATGTGTATTTAATGAGAGTCTTCCTGGTGTGCTTAAGTAACACCAAGTTTTTGCCTAAGTCTCTTACTTATTTAGCGACAACAACGACGAGGACGAAGGTTCGAGTTTTCTGAACCTCTTTATTTTCATAATACTATGATAGGGGTTAGGAGACACGACAGGAAACACAAATATGTAATTTTCATAGAGTTCTGCCAGTGGAATCTTTCGAAAATGGCCTCGAATAGTAGAGGAACTAGGGTTTCGTGAAACGACTTTAGCTAGTCGTTTCGGGGGTTAAGAATTTGATTAGCGTGCCGATAGTTGTAAAGCTATGTATCGTCCATTAGGAAATCTCTGTAAAATTTGAGCTAAATTAGACTTCGTTTGGTAGGTATTGGAAGAATGTTTCAGATTCCGTTGTCGGTAAATCTTAAAAAGAGTTTTCGAGCTCAATTTTTGTGAATGAGTCCCGATTCGAAAGTTGAAAGTGTTGTTAGGTTTGTATGGTCATTTGTGACCTATGTAAACTTTCGAAAGTCAATTCCGAGGTCATTCGGATAGTTTCTGCTAACGTTCCAAAAATTAAGAATTTGATCTCTTTCTATTTAATTCGCATTTTAAGTTTCGGGAATCTGATTCAAGATTTGTCTTAGCCAGTACGTCACATAAACATTATATAACTTAACTGAAAATTTTGGGATCATTCTGAATTTTGTAGGCTTCCGTTTTAATTTTTGTCACAGTAGCAAATTTTCAAAACAAGAAAAAAGAAAGAGAAAGGAAAAGATTATTAAATAAAAGGCAGTGGCTAAGGCTAAGGGATAAAATACATTAGCTTAAAACTTGCAAGCTGCACAACAACAGAACAAGGACGAACAAGAGAACTCCGGGAAGGAAAAAACAAGACAGAAACGAGAGAAAGGAAACGAAAATGAGAAGGAAAAAATAGAATTTTCACCCCCGAAACATCCAGGTAATGATATTAATTCATTATTTCAGTTTATTACACGTCTTTGAATATAATTTAATGGTATTCAAAATATTAGACATCATTTTAATAAGTTGAATTGATAGTTGAAAGGGTTAATTGGACCCCGATAATGGAATTGATTATATATTCGAACTCAGGGAGTTATGGGAAATCCATAAATATAATTTATTTAAGGTTTGGTTATGTCATTTCGAACCATGTACGTAGGCCTTGACTGCGTATTGCATATGCGAATGTGGTGTGGGGTTCCTAACCGGATTGTTCTAAGACGTAAGGAATGAAGCTTTTAGCCTTATTTGATATATTTTCTGCTTATTGAATATAGTGGGATTTTTTGGCAGCGAATCCAAAGGACAAAGCAGTTGTAGAGTAGCAGTGCTAACTTTGGAACAAGGCAAGTGATTATATCCATTTCTTTGATGGACTTTGGCCTTATAGATATTCTATTCACACATTCTTTACGTGAATAGCTACCGACATGGCATACTTATTATGCTACAGCCTTGAAACGCATTCATATGTATTATGTTTTATGGTTATGGGCTCCTTATGTCATATACTGAGTGTAGGAGTATTCCGCCTTAGCTTTATATTATCTTGGGTGCAGGAGTATTCCGCATCGGAAGCAGGAGTATTCTGCTCGGATTGTATATCATAGCGCCGGACTCGATGAGCCTCCGGTGCCGGGACAGGTGTATGTAACTTACGGCGGCGATAAGAGTGCCGCACCGATGAGGGTTATCGGACATTTGGGCACATGTGACCCCATTGCATCATGATACATTCATTTCATATCTTTATATGTGTTTTGCGAGCTGTATGGATTTGTTCCATTGAGTATCTGTGAATGACTTATCTGGTTGACTGCTATGGCTTCTGTTTCCCTGGCTAGCATAGCTATTGTTTGAGGTCACTAGTTTGTCCTCACTTGCTGAGTCATTATGACTCATTCCCTATCTGTTCTTGTATTTTCTTTTCATTCGGCAGATTCTGCTCTAGGACCTAGCCAGCCGCATCGTGATTGAGGAGCAGTACGTTCCCAGCTGTCTGTGGTGAGCCATCTTGTTCATCGAGGACACCAGCTATAGATATTGTAGTTTATCTTATTTTTGCTCCTTTTGGTAGATGTGTAAATCTTTTGGACTTCTTAGATGTCTGATCTGGAAAACCCTAAACCTTTGTATTTTGGGATGTTAGCTATATTATTCAGACAACTTGTCTATATGTCTGTCCTTGGGAATTGTCTTGTGTTGTTAAGGTTAGATTTATTTTATTCTCGAAATAATTCTACGCTATTTATATCGATTAAGTCAATAGGGTTCGCCCGACATGTCAAGGGGAGGTGTCGGGTGCCCGCACAGCATAGCCGAGAATTCGGGTCATGTCAGTTGGTATCAAAGCTGGTTTAGAGTCTTACCAGATCATGATAGTTTCTTATTATGGTGGCATTTAGGAAATTTCTTGCTTTCTATTCTTCTCATGCGGGGATCTTTTTGCCTGAGGTTAAATATCTTTGTTAATTCATTTGCGCTGAATGGTGAGAACGGATGCAACTGCTCAGTGATCACGCCCAAAAATATCCTAAAAAGGATAAGCAGTCTCTGCAAATATAACCTGGTTTAACTAGTCCGGGGTCGAATCTGATGCAGGGAAAACTACCACGAGACCATTCACTCGGAGTTAAGCCAAATAGATAAAAGATTCTTACCTACACTTAGTTCGAAAGGGACTTTAAGATAGGAGCTTCGAGAGCAATTTGAAGATGTTTCACTTGGTTTCAGCTTTGGGTGGACCACCCCAACACCTAGGAGGAGCGCCTAGCCTTGATTTGAAGCCTTCTCCACATGCTACAGGATTGGCCGGACCGCCTCAATGGTGGGCGGACCGCCTACCCCAAAATCATTTGAAATTTACTTAAGTCCCGGAACTCACAACTCTCTGGATTTCCATCCAGGCGGACCGCCCAAGAACCAGACGCCCTGCCTCAGCACCTAGGAGCTCTGCCTCTACAGAGGCGCCTTGCCTGAGACTCAGTGTTTTGCCTACCGGATTTTCTAGTTATTTACTACTTTCGCCCTGCGTGGCTTATTATGTTATAACAAAAACTTGTGGGCTTTTATGTCTTTTATTCCCAGTAAGGTGAACCTATAAATACCTACTAGGGCTTCTTATTTCATTAGGCAAACTTGACATTACATGAAAGTTGAGATATTATCTCCGATTGAAGAAAACCCCTTTTGGCTTGATTTCTCATGGTGTATTCATTTGAACTTCATTCCTTACCCGATCAAACTCGTTTGCAAGATCCAAGTGCATCGTAAGAGTAGTTTGCATAGTCTTGGTGTCTCTTGACTCGATTCTATGGTCTTTCGCAGCTAGTTCTTCGAAGCTACCGTGGTGGTTGTTTGAGTTACGTCATACTTGTATCGTTCTTTTTATGCTTCCCCATTTTACCCCTTATCAGTTGGTATCATAGCAAGAATAGGATTTGTTTCTACAAACCCTCGTCCTGTTCTTCATGCCTATGTTAGTTTATCTTTAGATTTCTTGTTGTTCTTAGTTTTGAAGGAAAAGAAAAAGAAGAAAAAAACTAGAAAATTTAAAAACTCACAAAAAAATTGCTAGAACTTCATGGATTTGATGACCCATTCGACAATTGATATTGGGGATTGTTACCTGATCATTACCTATTGATTTGGTACCCTTGTTACATGGTTTGTAGTTGTGGATTGGAATTTTGAAGATTGAAACCCCAACTTTGAAACCCTAGCTTGAATAGCTTTGGATCTTGATTTAGAACTTTTATTGGTTGTTTGATGCTAAAAATCATTGGGGATTGTTGGGAATAGTTCAATGCAAATTTGGGTACCTTTGATTTTGAGAGACAATTTGAAATCATCGAAAATTTTGGGTTGAAATCGGATTAAACCCGTTGTTGAAAAAGCTGCAGAACAGTTTTGGGCGGACCGCCTGACTGCTAGGCGGAGCGCGTACCCAGAATCCAATCTCTGGATGGAGCGCCTTAGTGTCTAGGCAGAGCGCCCCTGAGTTTGGGCGGAGGGCCTGACACCTGAAGCTATTTTTGGGTACTTTTTTAGTAGGACTTCGTGTGTTCTTTGCTTGCATTACTTCCAGCTAGTACTCTTCTAGTGCTAGTTCTTTGAGCCTTTAGGATAATTCGTGCGTGATTGGGATTGATATTTCAAAGAAGATTCGTAGAACATTCTTGGCTTCAAGTGCTCACTATAAAGCCGTTCGTCCATCGAGTCCCATTAACTCCAGTCTTCCTGAAAAGCACTTGATTTTGTGGACTTGTTGGTTGTTTGGGAAGGTTTTTCAATACGTGAAACCTTTGGAATCGAGCTTGCGCGATCTTACCTTACTAAATTGAGTGTACCCGAGTGACATTCAAAGTGAGGGAGTGTGTGATGTTTTTAAGTAATCTCTTATTTGTCTTTGATACTTGTAAGTACATGGCCAAAGAAGGAAACAAGACCATTCCGGTCTCGGAAGGCACTTTGGCTACCCTATTGGCCAAGGTGAAAGCCATAAGTTTAAAGCTTGATAATCTTGAAAGAAAAAGGACCCCGAGTGTCCACAAAGAATCCGATGAAGGCACAAGTGATGGCTCAATCGTGAGACCGGAACAATTTGTTGAGACAACTAAACAACAAAGCTTGAGAGATGAAGCTCTTCGTCATGAGAGAGTGTTGGGAATTCCCCAACAAGTGGGCATTCCCCACAACTTGGACAATCCCCAAGACAATGTTCCACTCATGAGACCCCGTAGAAATGTAGCACCTCTTGACCATGATTTTGAGGCTCAAGAAGAGGTGGTACCCAGGCTTGGTGATGATTTTCATGACTTTGATGCACCCTATCGGAATAGGAGAGCAATGAATGGAGGCCAGGGAATGAATATAGGTCATGGGCAAGGTCGTGGACCTCAAGGGGGTTATATTAGGAGGAATTTGAGACGTGAGTATTATGACTATGACGACTACTATGGGGGCCAACCGGAGCCTAACCGTGGGGGTCGTGACAACAATCTCAATAGTGTGAAGATCACTATCCCTACCTTTAAGGAGACTAGTGATCCGGAAAAGTTTCTGGAGTGGAAGGTCCAATTGGAGCGGGTCTTTGACAACAATGATATGTCCGATGAGAAGAAGGCTACATATGCCATTGCTTCATTTGAGGCTAATGCTTCCACTTGGTGGGAGTCGGTTAAGAGGTCTAGACGTGCTATTGGGTTACCTATTTACGTTAATTAGGAGGAGTTGAAAATTGTGGTGAGTAACAAGTATGTGACACCCAAATACCGACAAGCGTAACTCAAAAGGCTCTATGAATTGAAACAAGGCCCTTGAGTCGTTTGATGAATACTTCAATGATTTTGAGAGGAACCGAATGGCCCTTGTCATTGAAATGGAAGATGTGGAGCAGGCCATCATTCGGTTCAAGAGTGGTCCAAACCGAGAGATTTCTTCTCAATTGAGGTTGCATATCTTTCATTCACTCCAAGATGCATTCAATGCCGCTAGTGAAGCCGAAAAGTGGATCAAAGAAGATAAGGCCACTCGCTATAGAAGTGCTACTTCTACTCCCATGAATCGACCTAAGAATTGGAAGAGTCCAAACACAAGTGGTGCTAGTGGAAGCTAAAATGTGAAGAGGCCTTATGAGAAGCCAGCACCAAGGAGTGACTTCAAAGATTCGGGAGGTAACTCTAAAACTCAATTGAATATTACTAGTGCTTCTTCTTTTTAATGCCACAAGTGTAAGGGATATGGTCACTTAGCTAAGGATTGCCCCACCCGTAAAACGATGATTATTTTTTATGATGGGTTGGTGTATGAGCTAGAAAGTGAGCCCAAAGATGAGGGAGTTGAAGAGGACGAGAGTTGAAGGTGAAGAGGATGCGGCGGAAGGTGATGATCCTATATGTTCCTTGTGGTACGTAGGAGTTCTAGTGCTATAGTCAAAGAGGAGGATGACGATGTGCAAAGGGAGAATCTATTCCATGCTAGATGTAGAGTGAAGGGGCAAGTGTGCTTAATGATCATTGATTCGCGTAGTTGTGCTAATGTGGTGTGCCAATCTTTGGTTTTACAATTGAAGTTGCCTACTCTAAAACACCCAAATCCCTACAGTTTGCAATGATTGAGTGAGCGTGGGGAGTTGAAGATGAAGAAGCAAGTCTTGATAAAATTCAAAATTGGTAACTATCAAGATGAGCACATGTTTGATGTGCTCTTTTTTGGTAGGCCTTGGCAATATGATAGATGTGTGGTACATGATGGCCGAGCCAACTCTTACATGGCTAAGCATGAGGGAGAGAAGTATGTACTCAAGCACTTGACGCTTAAACAAGTGAGTGATGATTATAGGCACATGAGAGAATTAAAAGAAGCGGCTAAAGCCAAGTCCCCCATGGAGGCTAAGCCTTTGGCCAAGAGTCAAGTGACTCCACCATCTTCTACCAGTGGCATTTGTGCCATGATGCAGCTGGGTGAGTTCTTGAGAGAAAATGATGGCACCAAATTGCTCATTTGCCTAGTGCACAAAGATATTGTTTTAACTTCCGATTGTGATTATACTACTAACCCTTAACCCTTTGCCTAGTGCTATTGAGAATGTTTTGAAGGTTTTTAAGGACATGTTCCCGGATGATATGCCTATTGGTCTACTTCCCTTGAGGGGGATTGAGCACCAAATTGACTTTGTCCCGGGGTTCCAAATCCCAAACAAGCCGGCCTATAAGAGCAATCCCGAGGATACCAAAGAATTGCAAAAGGAAATGGATGAGTTGCTCAACAATGGCTTGGCTCATGAAAGCTTGAGTCCATGTGTCGTGCCTATGATTCTTGTTCCAAAGAAAGATGGAACATGGATGACTAGTCCGTGTGTGCTGATTGTCGTGCGGTCAACAAGATAATTGTAAAGTATCATCATCCTATTCCAAGACTTGATGACATGCTTGATGAATTGAGTGGTTCTAGTGTCATTTCTAAGATAGATCTTAGGTCCGACTACCACCAAATTCGAATGAAACAAGGTGATGAGTCAAAAACCGCATTCAAGACCAAGTTTGTGACACGACCCAAATTTTTGGCTAGGCCGTGCTGGCACCCGACATTCTTCCTAGACCCGTCGGGCGAACCCTTTTTAATTGAATTCACAAAAATAAACATAAAATCAACTTATATATAAGAAATAAGACCTAAAGAGGTAGGAAGATAATTATACATAAGTTGTACAAAAGAAGTTACAGCTAACTATACAATGTACTAGGTTTAGGGCTATCCAGACAGAAATCTAAGAATACAAATAAAGTATACGCATCTCCTGAAGGGAGCAAAATACAACTGAGGCATTAAACATAAAGCTGGTGGCCATCTTGAACAAAAGCTGGCTCACCCTGAAAGCTGAAGTCGTCTTGGCTCTTCAACCACGTGGCGAATTCAATCCTGAAGCGAACCTGCCAGAACGAAATAGCTAGATAAAAACAAACAGCGGGTGAGTCAAAAGGACTCAGTAAGTGGGGGTTCGGTAGCCACCTCGAAGAAGCAGATATGCTAGCCAGGGAGAAGAAAAGCAGATAAACCAAATTCAGCTTATTCCAACTATAAAAAGAGGAGAGCTAGATAATAACTTGAAGCAAGTTAGAAACCATAAACTCATAGACAATCAGGGACATAAGATCGACAGAAACGTATAGGTAACCCGAAACATATCAGCAATAAGAAAAACATGACACATACTTAAGACATCACACTACAATCATAAAATACACAGTAGCCGGTGCAATGAAATAGAATAAATGTAGTATGATACAATGGGGTCACATGTGTCCAATGAATGGAGCGGAATCCTCCTACTCCAGGGCAGAATCCTCCTACCCTCAATATGATGCAAGGAGCAGAATCCTCCTGCTCCTAGGGCGGAATCCTCTTCCCTCATATGACACAACAGACCAACACTTATCTCCAGCGCAAGACTCTCATCATCTGCCGGGGAGTACATATCAAACCTATCTCTGGAGTACAAAACTCATATGCTCAAATCTCAGCCATAAAATGTGATATGCAATTCCATACAATTCAAACAATCACACAAATAAGTAAGCCTATAAGGACTTCAACATATAGGATAGTTCTATCCTCTAATTTATATTCATAATCATACCCGCGCTTCCCTTCTCAACTCAATACTAGGCTTATAGATCAACAATAGATATTCCAAAATATACTTGAGCCTCTATCCTCGATGTGACATTCACACATTGAGGCCTAAAAAATCAAGTTTATTTTTCAGCAAGATACTTTTATTCATAACTCAATGCTGAGCCTAATTTGTAATACCTATCATAAGGTTGCATATCGCAAAAAGATAATCTCTTATTAAATCAATTTCAATAGTCCAGTCTAACTATTGTGTTCTACTCATAATCTTAAGATTATAGCTCCCAAATTAGTGTTTATAACAAACATAAATCTCTTATCCATGACTCAGCAATTATTATAGTACATCTTAACACACATACCAAGCACACAGAACACGTTATGCTTACAGCCGGAGTATACTCTCAAGTACAAAGTAAACACAAAACAATACCTAAAAACATAATAATAGCTATTCACGAAGCTCTGGCATAATATGTACGCTTCTTTGGCAGCTACACAAATGGTGATACGTGCGTAGAACATCCATAAAGGCCAAAGGCCATCAAAGAAAGGGTGAAACCACTTAACTTTTAATCTCCGGATGAATAAACTATTGAACAAGCATCTCTCCTCCCTGACGCCTCCTGGAACCACTTTCCTCTGAACAATTGGGATGAATTGGTACTCTGAATTTTGGCTTAAAACCACTTGGAACACTTGAAATTGAATAAGGAAGAAAAATCAGCCAACATGGACTTTTATACCCAGAAATCAATGTGATCGGGCAACCTCAAGCGCCCACGTGCCACCCCTCCATCGCGATCGCTCTTCTAGGAGCACTGTCACGCTTTAGGGTAAAAGAATCCAGCATTCACGCACCCACATGAGCATGATCGTGCAGCGATGTTGAAAAGGTGCAGAATTCTGTAGCAGCATCTGTTGTTGCTGCGATTTGGGTTCGAACGTAACCCTAAAAGACTCGGAATGAGCTCAGATTTTGTACACAAGTCATACAATACTTGGGAGACATGATCAAGAAGACGGATCTTGAATCGGTTCTTCGAAACTCAAGATTTGGGTCCCACGAGAAGAGGTCAATTTTTTTACTTTCGGGGCTTTAGTGAAAACTACCCAAACGACCTCGGATTTAACTCTTGAAAGTTGCTACAGGTCATAAATGATCATACAAATCTAACGCAACCTTCGGATCTTGAATCAGAGCTCATTTACTCAAATCGAGCTCAGAAACATCTTTTAGCCATTACGGACATCCGAAACGGAAACCTTCCCAGAAAACATAACAAACGAGGTACAAATCAACTGTAATTTTGCAGACAGGTCCTAATAGACCTGACAGAGATTTTATGTTTGTTGGGATGCCAATCGAAGTCTTAAATCCCGAAACGACTTATTGAGATCGTTTCATTCTCCTCCACTTAGACTCTCGTTCGTTCTCGAACGAGCTTGAGTCTAAAGCAAATTTCACACAAATAACAAGAGAACTTACTCAAGCTTCACCAACTACTCCATCGACATTATCATATGATTACAGAATTAGAGTTACAATATGCACACCAGATTTTTAGAATAAAATATTTCTAAATGATGTCATAACACCACTGCCCAACTTATTATGAATAAGATGACCTTTCCTTGATCATGAGAGAAGAGTTTTTTACATTTTTGGAAAAAAGAGACATGAACCTCTGGATGGATTATCATGATTCTGCCAGTGAATCACCTCATCGCTATAATTTTCGATATAGAACAGGTCGATGAACCTAAGAATAAGCTTATGTTTCAACAACACCTAAGAGATTTCTTGTTAGCATTCAGTATTGGAGGAATACTCCTCCACTTAGAGCATATACTCATACACCTAATTTGAATAGGAATAGCCATCCCCACACAGTCTGCTAGACTAAGGAAGACTTAGCTAAATATAGAACGCGGCTCAGACCTGAGCTACCAAATTACCCTCTTGAGTTTCGAAATAGCTGCAACTCTCGAGTTTACAACTCCATACCTTCACCATAAACACCCCCTCTTGATGGATCAATTCACGAGTCAAATGGCACCTCTCATTACCTTTAGTAGCTTTGAAAAAAAACAATATGCTTACCCGCCTACCTTGACACGTACTCTAGCTCCACATAGGGAACATCACAGCGGCTACTAACTGCCCAAGCTCACTAATGCCAGAAGAAGAATGGCACTAGACAGATGATACGAATAATTAGAGCTTCAGGAAGCTCATCTTCTTGTTTGCTTGGCTACCAGAACTAGACTAAATCCGAGTCAAGCTAGCCAAAGAATCGCAATTGAAGAAATAGAAATTAAATGAGGTTTATGGAAAAACATCATGCCAATTTAAACTTCCAATATGAAGGAAACCCCGATAATTTATCAGAAACCCTTTTTATAACTAAGACAAGCTCACAGAATAATATGACTCTACTAGATTCTTGAACCCAGGGAAGACACGTAGATCGAATATTACTAACTAATCACTTTAAACCGGAAGAAACAATGATACTTTCTGATGGTGACGAATAAGAATCACATCATCCTACCAACAATGAATTCCAAAGAGAGGAGTAAACTGACTTGGCATAATAACAGAAGGTGGTGTAACCAGATGCCAAATAGACAATACTAACACTCACTCCTAAATCCCCCACATTTAACTAGATAAACTAGTAGGGTCTCACAAACGCCAGGAATAAAATATACCAGTACCTCACCCCTCTACCGCAACAAATTCTTAATAGAAACGACATCCCAAGAAACCATGAAAACATGATAAGATAAACGAATTCCATATCAGTCAGAAGAATCAAATCGTACACACATATAAGGGAAGAAGAAACACATGGGTCAACTACATCGGATGCCTCAGTAGCCCGCCAGACTGGTAGTTCATAGAACTGCCTCCGTGGTTGAGCTTAGTCGCTACCCTGATAATCACTTCCAGAAGAACCACTACGACCTCTCCCTCGGCCACTGCCTGATGGTGGAAAATCTCTGGATAACTGAGCCATAAATGAACTCCCCTGCGACTGTGTAGGTGCCTGATGGCGAGATAAAGGACGACTGTCTACTTGTTGGAGTAAGGGAAAGCTCCTCCAAGGATGACCAGGCTCACGACAATAATAACATATTTTCACTGATAATTGAAGCTGGACAGATTGTTATAGCTATAAAGAGAAAAATAGGTCTGATCTTGACGAACTACTGGCGCATGATGAGGCCAAAGTGTATAGGAATTAATGCTCGTGCTAAGTCAGATTATAATATAGTTTAAGATATCGTTCCACAGATATTGAGTAAATCTATGCTACAGACTTGTAATATTTCCACTACTATTTGAGAGAATCAAATTGATGAAAGGCGAGTTTCTTTAACTTTTAATTAACTTTAACTAAATAAAGGACTTTCGAAAGATTTCAAATTTAAAAAGAGTTGGGATTCATTGAATTCACTAGGTAATATTCATTGTTTAATCTTTGTTTCGACATGTATTTCTCTAAAGAAAAATTACTTATTGCTTATAAAACTTTAGTTTGCTCACTCAGAAATAAAAATTAGAAACACTCCATGAGGTTATATAGATTAATTGATTTATGACTTTGTGACAGTTAAACCGAAATAATATCCTTACCCGAATTGTGCAGTAGCAAAAACTTCGTGAGAATATTTTCACTAAAATCACCAATCTTGCTTACAACAATTCCTACGTGAGAATTAAAACTGAGGGAACAAGATTACTGACTTGGAATGATAGGTTACTATAGGTTCCATTCTCATTCTACTATTTTATTCATCACTTATCATATATTAATTTTGCTCCGTAAGAATTACAAAATTAATATACAATAACCTAAAAATAGATAAATGTGAAAATAAGAGTAACAGAACTATCACTCTAGCACAGTGTGAAAATACGGATATAAAGTTTCAGGCCAAGCATGTACTAAACTGAGATAGATACTATAAAAACACAGAGTTTCATCAACTATCACAACAGAAGGAAATTACTCCATTATGGAGTGATAAAAGCTAAAAAGAAATTTAGAAGACTTTGGAAATATTTCTACTACAAAAGAGAGAAAACAAGAACAAGAGAAATTCTTGTCTTTGGCTAATCAAAAAGTTGTTTCATCACTACAACTTTGCCTCCTATTTATAGAAAAATATTTAGGTAAAGTTGGTGTTGCAACATCAAGCCAGAACGTGAGTTGGTTTTGCTACAGCAAGTCAGAACACGAGTTGGTACTGCGACTTCATATCACAACATGAGTTAGTGTTCCGATTTCCAGAACTACCGTCGCGACATGGATTGGTGTTGCGACTTCACTTCACAACATGAGTTGGTGTTGCCATTTCAATAGCTACTTAGTGACATGAATTGATGTCGCGACTTCAATTCGCAACATGAATTAATATCATTTCTTCTTTCCTTTATGCATCACTCATTTTTGTTCTTTTTTCTTCTGGATTTGCTTGTAGTCTTTATTTCTCAATTGAACTTTCACTGCAAACTTGTTCGAAAATATAATTGAATATAATATATTTATTTATTATTTTATTTAAAATATTTAAAATTAATTATAAAAATACATGAATTATTTATATTCATCATATTCCCCAACACTTGAAATTTTGGTCGTCCTCGAGGAAAAATATATTTTTTTTTCTTGAACATTTTCTTCAAACTCATGATCTTTGTAGCATAAAAAACTTATTCAAAATAAAATTCCTTCATTATCTTTAATGCAATGATCCTTTTTAAATCACCAAACTCATTACCTTATTTTTCAACTCCAATTTGATATATAAGAACTTGCATTTTCTCTCCTTAATCTTTCAGAATTGATAGATTTATGATCATTCATTCATTAAGTATCATAGTCTTGTCCATATGCTTGCTCCTCATGCTTATCTCTACTAATATAGATTCAACATTGATTTTCAAAATCTTTTTAGGACTTTTTTTCGGCTTTTAATGTTAGGTTCCATGCTGGTAGAGTATATGGATATATTTATAGTGATTTTTCCTCTTTCAGTTTTGAGCAAACATTTCTTAATCTGCTGTATTTCCCTCATTTCATAGTACTTGTCATTTTTTTCTTTTGAAATATCATAACATTCATACAATCTCCTTCTTTTTTCTTTCTTTTTTTTTCTTTTTCACAATATTTCTTCCTTTCATTGATATCAATCTCTGCTCAGTCATAGCTGGAAGAAATAATTATTATATTTAAATATGTATATACAAATATGTATATTTAATGCATACTATATATATTATGAGATTTTTATTCTCACTTTCTTTTTAAGAGAATTATGGTGTTCGAGAAAACAGATCAAGGCTCAAAGAAGGGTTCTAGGAGGTAATATATATATGGATGAAAATAAAGAGGTTAGAATTGTGTATCAAAGAAGGCCAAATTTCACTTTTTAAAAATCAGTGTCGTCTATTATTTCGCCTCGAAACACATTTAGAGCAAGTTTTAGCCAAGTTTGTTGATTCCATTTGCTTTTCTGATAATAACTTTTCTCAATTCAAATGATTTTCTGAGTTGAAGATGCTTACTCTTACTTCACAAAATAAAATTATAAACATGACAAATCATATGGTGAAGATAAAAAGAAATAATATTGAACATAATGAGAAAAAAAAATTAATTTGTTAATTAAAAACCTACAAAAGATCATATTTATGACGTATAAACTAGAACAACCCTCCCCCACACTTGAACATTTCATTCTCCTGGATGAAAGCACATCTCTAAAAAATTGAAAGAGGAGGTAAAATCTTTTTTTTTTTGGAAAAATTATAATAAACTAAAATAGAGACTACTATTTTTTTAAAAAAAATAAAAATCTTTTTGGTTTTTAAATTTACAATCACAGAAGAAAGCTTGAAATAAACTGTGACCACACATATTCTATGTATAATAGATTGAACTAATTTTTCACCTTAACAGTCATGGGGTCCCGGTTAAAATATAAACTAGAAAATTACCTGAGCCAACATTTGATTTGCATAATTAAATGGCTAACCAACCAGTTACTTAGACATACCGATCACCATAGATTTACTCCTGTGTAGGTGGCACTATTTTTGTAGATGCCTTCATGAGATGTTCTGGTTGCAAAATAACCTGGATATTAACCAGATCAATTGGTTAAGCATTTAGTTACTCAAATCTATATTGGACTTATGAGGCTCCATTGCTTCACCCTCAATGGCTACGGGTAAGAAAATGTAGTTCTGAGTTTAAAATCGCCAGCTCGATGTAGTAACTGTGATATTTATCATACTGTCATGATTACATATTGTCACGACCCAACCTAGGGCCGCGACGGATAACTGACACTAAGATCACTAATCCTGCTTATAATCTGCTAACCATGAATATAACTAATAAACGGAATAAGCATAAACCTAACTGATAAGAATTATGCAATGCAAAAAGATGATAAGCTAACATACTGACTGCACCACACATGGACATATCTACAGGCATCTGAGAGTGCTGAACTGAATATACAAAGGATGGGACAAGGTCCTGCTATACCTACTCGACATCTGTATAACATACCAAAAGTAGTATACTCTGGAAGAGACGGAGTGACTCCAACAGCTGGTAGATAGCCTACTAACGTAGCTCAAGCGCTGATCTATTTGTACCTGCACCACATGAAACGCAGCGCCCCAGAAAAGGGCGTTTATACAATATGTAAGACATGAGCATATAATATATCATAACTGAATGAAACTGTAAGGCTGGAATATAAATATGTAAATATGAGCTGGAGCATAGCAATATAGCTGGAAATCTGTAGAACGTACTCAACATGATCTGAATATAAATTGAAGTCTAGCTGAATCTGAAACTAAAGACTGAGATGAACTATACCAATAAAAAACTGTAATATGACTGATAACTGGTAACTAGAAACTGGAACTGATAACTGTCAACTAATCCTGGCACTAAGAACTGGTAGCTGATAATTGAGAACAGATAACTGGTACTGAGCTAAAACTGAAATATTATCTGAACTGGTACCTGTCTGGTATTATGGGCTATATCCCCCCAAATCAGGTAACTGAACATCTGAACTAGTACCTGTCTGGTGTTATAGGCTGTATCCCCCCAAATCAGGTTACTGAAAACCTGAACAAGCCTAATGTATAATCATGCAGTGCATAATGTGGCTATATACACGTATATAACAAACCTGGCGGGTGTTATGGGCTATATCCCCCAAGGCAGTATTATCTAATCTCGCTGGTCAGAGTGTGTGAATGACACCCGGTCACACTAGGTGTTTCCACTCCCACCTGAACCAGAAGGGCTGTATCCCCCAGACGGGTAGTATCACATGCGACCGGACTAAGTGTCCAATGTCCAGCCTCGATGAGGGACTCCAAATCACACATAACATGATCACAATATAAGCATAAGAATGTATGAGGCATGAAACATGTGGCAACAATAGATATGGACTCAAAGGAATGATAAGAAAACTCCGAATAGAATTATAGACACAACCTAGAACTCAGAATTTGTCCAACTCTTTGAATTTCTATAAAATTTTTGGCAGAGTTTCCCCTGAAACTGGATGAGCCGCAAAAATAGAACCAGTACTATATTATACATGGTAATGGATACCTGGATAAACTGATAACATAAACATGTTAAATGGATAACAAGATGAGACGACTGGATGACATAACAAATCCGCAGATAGAATATTTGGACGGCACCACTGTCCTGCATTTCGACGTAATTTTCAGAGTGTAGATCAAAGATATAGACTTCATGGTCTTCATAAAAGTTTTAGATATATGTCTTAGGGTTCTAGGGAATCTTGAATCATTTTAATATCAATTTTATGCAAGTAGTTATGCTCAATATATTAACAGTTGTCCAAAGATCAACATGATTTTCCAGATTTTAAAACGTTTTGTCTTGCTGATTCGGACGTCTTTCACCTTTGATTTTAGTACCAAATTAAGTATATACAAGGTTCCCTTGATACCATACAAGTACCCAACAAGAAACACCATGTTTGGAACTAATAAAAGCTTCAAAAGCTACAAGATACATGCCTTGCTAAAAGAAAGGTTTAGCCTTACATACCTTTGATGTTTCTTGCTTCCAAACCTTGTTTCCCTTGAATTCAACATCTCTAAAGCTTAAACAAGCTATAATACAACATTTAGGTACTTTACTTAACCATAAATTAATTCTAAAGCTCAAACTATAGACGAAATTGAAGGTAGCATAACGTTACCTTAATCGCGTGCAACGTTTTGACGCAATCCATCTTCAATTTCGAGTTAAGATTGAAGTTCTTCCTTCAGAAACTTGAAAATTGATTCACTATTCATTAGAGCACTGTTTCTATCTTGAAGTAGCTGGAAATGACGAGAAGAAGATGAATTTTCTCTTTTATACTTGAAACATTTCAGTTTTAGTCCTCTTTTGCGCTTATCTCCCTTTTCTGGCCTGATTTAGGACGCTTATATCTTTTTATCCAAATATTGTATGAAAAAACCGTCAAAAGTGTTGGAACTACACTCCAAGACCTTAAATTTGGTATATGATATGTCCCCAAAAGATCTCATATAACATCCGGAATTAATTGATGAAAAAGTTTCGTTCAAAGGCAATTCCTTAGTCGGTTTTTCCGCAGCTTAAATCTGATTTTTCCCAAACTTTATATTCAATATATAAACATCATATATGATCATATTATGACTTTAAAATCACTTAAGTTATTCTTATCATGTCACTAGAATGATGTACGTCACTTTAGACATACGAGGTGTAACAATCTTCTCCCATTAGGAATATTCGTCCTCGAATGTTAAATGAAGTATGTAGAAGCATTAAGCAACGATTTGTTACATACTTGAAGTAATGAAGGGATGTGCATATTTGGCTCTCATGTCATTTTCAGCTTCCCAAATTATTTCATCTATATTATTGCTTTGCTATAGCATCTTAACTAAAGGAATGTCTTTCGTCCTTAGTCGACGAATCTATCTATCTAAAATTGCAACTGGCACCTCTTCATAAGTCAACTGCTTGTAAGATTAAATATGGACCTATCAATTGAGACTTTCCAACCTCGAACCATCTTATAACAGACCTGCATTTGCGCCCATACAAATTTTCATATGGTGCCATCTGTATGCTAGAATGATAGCTATTTTTGTATGCAAAGCCTATCAACGGTAGATGTTCACTCCAGTTCCCTTCAAAATCTAACACACAAGCTCTAAGCATATCTTCTAACGTCTGAATGGTCCACTCAGCCTGTCCGTCTATCTGTTGATGAAATGCTGTACTCAGATTCACCTGTGTCCCTGAACCTGTCTGGAACGATCGCTAGATTTTTTATGCTCGACTTTAACCTGCTGGCAGTTAAACACTGAGTCACAAATTCTGCTATGTCATCCTTCATTTCGTCCCATCAATAAATCTGCTTAAGATCATGGTACATCTTAGTCGAACCTAGATGAACAATGTATCTGGAATAATGTACCTCTGTCATAATCTGTCCATATAAATCTGCAATATTTTGAACACAAAGTATGTCTTTATACATGAGAACCCCATCACTAGTAACCCTGTATGGTTATTCCAGTTTTCTTCTGGCTATCTGCCTGTATTGAACTAGAACTGGATCCTCATACTGGCACTGCTTTACTTATGTCACTAGGAAAGTAGTGGTTGCGTTCTGAACTGTAACTCCTGCGTCCTCTGAATCTATTAATCTGACTCCCATGCTGGCCAACTGGTAGAGTGCATGAGCTAACTCTCTTTTCTGTGGCTGTAAATAAGATAGACTACCCATAGACTTACGACTAAGGGCATCAGCAAAAACATTCACTTTGCCCGGATGATAAAGAATGTACACGTTGTAGTCCTTCAGCAACTCTAGCCACCGCCTCTGTTGTAGGTTTAGCTCCTTTTTCTTAAATATGTACTGGAGGCTCTTGTGGTCTGTATAAATACTAACATGAACACCGTACAAATAATTTCTCCAAATCTTCAATGCATGAATGACTGCTGCAAGCTCTAAATCATGAGTAGGGTAGTTCTGCTCGTGCTTTTTCAGCTGCCTGGAAGCATAAGCAATTACTCTTCCGTGCTGCATCAATACACAACCAAGATCGATTCAAGAAGCGTCGCAGTAAATGACATAGCCCTCAGATCCCTCTGGAAGTGTAAGTACTGCAGCTGTTATCAACCTACTATATATTTCTTGGAAGCTGTGCTTGTAAGAATCAGACCTCCCAAATTTAGCTGTTTTCTATGTCAATTTTTTTCAGTGGAGCTGCAATGGAGGAAAAACCCTCTATAATCCTTCTGTAATAACCTGCCAAACCCAGAAATACATACCTCAGTTGACGTCGTAAGTCTTGGCCAATTCTTCATAGCCTCAATCTTCTGGCCATCAACATTAATTCCTTATGCTGAAACTATATGGCCAAGAAATGCCACAAAATCTAACCAGAATTCACACTTTGAGAAGTTAGCATATAATTTCTGGTCCCGTAGAGTACCCACTACTAGGTGTAGATGCTCTGCATACTTTGATTCAGACTTTGAATATATGAGAATATCATCAATAATACAATTAGAAATAAATCCATGTAAGGCCTGAATATGTTGTTCATCAGATTCATAAATAATACAGGGGCATTAGTGAGTCCAAACGACATTACTAAAAACTCATAATATCCATACCTAGTCCTTAATGCAGTCTTAGGTATATCAGATTCTCTGACTCTAACCTGATGGTAGCCTGATCGCAAATCTATCTTCGAGATGCACTTGGCACCCTGGAGCTGGTCGAACAAGTCATCAATCCTTGGCAGAGAGTATTTATTCTTGATTGTGACTTTATTCAGTTGTCTGTAATCTATGTACATGCGTGGAAAGCGTCTTTCATTTTCACAAATACTAACGGGGCTCCCTACAGGGAAATGCTAGGTCTGATGAGGCTTTTATCTAACAAATCCTTCAGTTGCTCCTTAAATTCTCTCTGTTCTGCTGATGCTATCTTGAAGAACTTGCCGCTAAGGGCGTGCTGGTGCTGAGGAAGCAACTGCTGATCTAGCTAGTTGGGCTACACAACTACCACCCCTAGTCAGGAAATCTCTCATGAAATGGTCTGCCTTTTGACAAATATAACGAGTATCAACTCCTAACTTACATCGTCCAAGTGGCGTCTTCCACAATTTAGACATCTGGGATATGTTTGACCGGCCTGTACAGAGGTATCACGATGCTTAGATCTTGATGTTTGTGATGCGTGACTAGATCTGGACTGAGGAGGTCTATCAGATCTCAGGCCACGAGACTCTGGAGGTATACTAGCTGGTGGCTGTCTAACACTGTGATGCCTACTCGCTCCGGATGTCTCTCCGAATGAACCAAACAATTTGTCCCTCTTAGGTAACCCTCTATCCCGGTCGGCTCTCTGTTTGTACTTCCTCTCCTCAAGTGATAAAGCAAACTCCTGAATGCGTGATATAATACCTGGCTGTATAGCAACGATCATACACTCATTCACACGGCGTGGACCTAGTCACACTACATACCTGTGAATTCTATCTTCCATACTGGCTACCACAGTAGGGTCAAACCTTGCTAAGAAATTAAAGCAATAATTATACTCTTCTACACCCAAACTTCCATGTCTCAAGGTCAAGAACTAATTAGCACGTGCTCTCTGTGTCTCTATAAGCATATATAGATGAAAGAAGGTATCCAAGAGTTCCTTCCAAGTTGCGGGAGCAGCATCTGGCCCTCTAGATAGCTCCCATGTCTGATATCACCCTGCTGCTAGGTCATGCAATCTGAATGCAGCCAACTCTACTAACTCTGTTTCTGACACGTGCATAACCCTCAACACTCTGGCTATCCTCACTAGAAAATTCTGAGGGTCCTCCTGTACGGGATCCAGTAAATACTGGAGGCTCTAGTCGGATAAAATCTCTGATCCTGGATCCAGTATCTCCCTGGGCATCTGCACTATGCTGTCTATTCTGAGCAACTACAACACTGGTCAATAATCTGATGGCATCCCTCACTTCCTCTCCCTGACTATCAGGCTGAGGAGCTGGAGATATAGTAGCTGCAGTACCTCTAATATCACCCTGAACTGATGGGATCTGTGAGGCCTTAGATGGAGCCTCAGGTCCGGACTCCTCACTGCCATCCACTTCAGGTGGCACTCTACTAGTATCCTGGCCGGCAATGACCTTGCCCTTCTGGGTAGCTGTTAGTTTCCTTGGAGGCATCGCTTTGCTGAAAACACTATTGTTAGAGGGCTGAATTCTATAATCATGGCTCTATTACACGATCTAGAGAAGAAAGAAAGACAAATATTCTAAAGTGCCTTGTAGCCTCCTGTTCAAAAGTATGGCGCGCAACATACTCCTGAACAAGACTCTACTAGACACGGCCTGTAGATACCCTAGGACTGAACTGCTCTGATACCACTTTTGTCACGACCCAACCTAGGGTCACGACGGATAACTGACACTAAGATCACTAATCCTGCTGATAATCTGCTAACCATGATATTAACTGATAAACGGAATAAGCATAAACCTAACTGATAAGAATTATGCAATGCAAAAAGATGACAAGCTAACATACTGACTGCACCACACAGGGACATATCTACAGGCCTCTAAGAGTACTGAACTGAATATACAAAGGACGGGACAAGGCCCCGCCATACCTACTCGACATCTGTACAACATACCAAAAGTAGTATACTCCAGAAAAGGCGGAGTGACTCTAACAGCTGATAGATAGCCTACTAACATAGCTCAAGCGCTGATCTATCTGTACCTGCGCGGCATGAAACGCAGCGCCCCAGAAAAGGGCGAGAGTATGATATGTATCAAGTATGTAAGGCATGAGCATATAATATATCATAGCTGAATGAAACTGTAAGGCTGGAATATAAATATATAAATATGAGCTGGAGCATAGCAATATAGCTGGAAATCTGAAGAACGTACTAAATATGATCTGAATATAAACTGAAGTCTAGCTGAATCTGAAACTAAAGACTGAGATTAACTATACCGATAAATAACTACAATATGACTTACAACTGGTAACTAGAAACTGGAGCTGATAACTGTCAACTGATCCTGGCATTAAGAACTGGTAGCTGATAATTGAGAACTGATAACTGGTACTGAGCTAAAATTGAAATGTTATCTGAACTGGTACCTGTCTGGTGTTATGGGCTATATCCCCCCAAATCAGGTAACTGAACATCTGAACTACTACATGTCTGGTGTTATGGGCTGTATCCCCCAAAATCAGGTAACTGAAAGCCTGACCAAGCCTCATGTATAATCATACAGTGCATACTGTGGCTATATACGCGTATATAACAAACCTGGCGGGTTTTATGGGCTATATCCCCCCCAGCCAGTAATATCTATTCTCTCTGGTCAGAGTGTGTGAATGACACCTGGTCACACTAGGTGTTTCAACTCCCGCCTGGACCAGAGGGGCTGTATCCCCCAGACGGGTAGTATCACACGCGACCGGACTGTGTGTCCAATGTCTAGCCTCTATGGGGGATTCCAAATCACACATAACATGATCACAATATAAGCATAAGCATGTATTTGTCATAACACATGTGGCAACAATAGATATGGACTCAAAGGAATGATAAGAAAACTCTAAATAAAATTATTGACACAACCTAGAACTCAGAATTTTTCCAACTCTTTGAATTTCTATAAAATTTTCGGCAGAGGGGATGATCCGCAAAAACAGAACCAGTACTATATTATTCACGGGAATGGATATCCGGATAAAATTATAACATAAACATGTTAAATGGATAACAAGATGAGACGACTTGATGACATAACAAATCCACAGATAGAATGTCTGGACAGCACCACTGTCCTGCATTTCGACGTAATTTTCAGAGTGTAGATCAAAGATATAGACTTCATGGTCTCCTGAAAGTTTTAGATATATGTCTTAGGGTTCCAGTGAATCTTGAATCATCTTAATATCTATTTTATGCAAGGAGTTATGCTCAATATACTAACATCTGTCTAAAGATCAACATGATTTTCCAGATTTTGAAACGTTTTATCTTGCTGATTCGGACATCTTTCACCTTGGATTTTAGTACCAAATTAAGTATATACAAGGTTCCCTTGATACCATACAAGTACCCAACAAGAAACACCATGTTTGGAACTAAGAAAAGCTTCAAAAGCTACAAGATACATGCCTTGCCAAAAGAAAGGTTTAGCCTTATATACCTTTGATGTTTCTTGCTTCTAAACCTTGTTTCCCTTGAATTCAATACCTATAAATCTTAAACAAGCTATAATACAATATTTAGATACTTTACTTAGCCATGAAATAATTCTAAAACTCAAACTATAGACGAAATTGAAGGTAGCATAACCTTACCTTAATCGCGTAGAGCGTTTTGACACAATTCCGTCTTCAATTTCGAGTTAAGATTGAAGTTCTTCCTTCAAGAACTTGAAAATTGCTTCACTATTAATTAGAGCACTGTTTCTATCTTGAAGTTGCTGGAAATGACGAGAAGATGATGAATTTTCTCTTATATACTTGAAACATTTCAGTTTTAGTCATCTTTTGCGCTTATGTCCCTTTTTCTCGCCTGATTTATGACGCTCATATATTTTTATCCAAACATTGTATGAACAAACCGTCAAAAGTGTTGGAAACTACACTCCAAGAACTTCAATTTGGTATATGATATGTCCCTAAAAGATCTCATATAACATACAAAATTAATTGATGAAAAAGCTTCGTTCAAAGGCAATTCCTTAGTCGGTTTTTCCGCAACTTAAATCCGACTTTTTCCAAACTTTATATCCAATATATAAACATCATATATGATAATATTATGACTTTAAACTCGCTTAAATCATTCTTAACAGGTCATTAGAATGATATACGTCACTTTAGACATACGGGGTGTAACACATATGGTTATTTCTCAAACTGTCCTCCAAAGTATAATTTTAGCCTGTGGCCATTTAATTTGAACTTGTCTCCTCTATTTATCTGTTGAATTTCAATTACTACGTATGGACTAGCATCTGTAAAAATGTAAGGACCTGTCCATCTAGATTTCAATTTTTCAGGGAATAACCTAAGTCGGCTATTATAAAGGAGTACTTGATCTCCAATTTTGAAACTTTTTTGTCGGATCAAGTTGTCATGCCATCTTTTTGTTTTTTCTTTGTAAATCTTGGCATTTTCATAAGCTTCCGATCTCAGCTCTCCCAATTCATTAATCTAAAAGAATCTATTTTTACCAGTAGAGTTAAATTCAAAGTTCAACATTTTTAATGCCCAAACAGCTTTATGTTCTAATTCAACATGCAAATAACAAGCTTTTCCACAGACTAATCTGTATGGGGATGTACCAATTGGGGTTGTGAACGCCGTTCGGTATGCCCTTAATGCATCATCTAATTATTTAATGCCCAAACTTGTCTTGAGATTACAACTGTTTTTTTTCAAGTATCCTTTTTAATTCACGGTTGGAAACCTCAACTTGCTCTTGTGTTTGAGCATGATATGGTGTTCCTGTTTTGTAAGTCACACCATATTTGGACAATAAAGCAGAAAGTTATTAAATGAATCCCTTGGTCACTGATGATTACTAGTGGTGTGTCAAATCTAGTAAATTTTTCTAAGAAAATTGCACATAGTTCGAGCATCTTTTTTAATAGGAATGGCTTCAACCCATCTTTGAGACATAATCCATAGCCACGAGGATATATTCAAAATAATGAGATGAAGGAAAAGGGCCCATAAAATCTATTCCCCAAACATAAAAAATTCCACATACCTGTATTGATTGTAAAGGCATTTCATTTCTCTTGGTGATGTTACCTGTTCTCTAATACCTGTTACATTGTGCAACATATGCACGTGCATCCTTCAAAACTGTTGGCTAAAAGAATTCAGCCTTCAAGACTTTAAGTGCAGTCCGATTTGAAGCATAATGTCCTCTAATAGCACCATCATGGCAATGATGCAAAATCTTGGTCATTTCATCTTCCGGCACACACCTTCTGATAGTATTATCTGCACAAATCCAAAACAAAAAAGGTTCATTCCACAGATAATATTTAGCATCAAAAATAAGCTTTTTCTTTTGCTGGTAAGAGAGATCGTGGGGTGTCCATTTTCCAACCAAGTAATTTGCAATATCTTCAAACCAAGGTGGTTGAGTCACAACTTAGCTGACAGAAAAAAAAATGTTCATCAGGAAACTATTCTTTTATATCACAAATCTCAAGAGGAGAGTTCTCTATTCTAGACAAATGGTCAGCAACTTGATTTTCCATTTCTTTTTTATCTTTTATCTCAAGGTCAAACTCTTAGAGGAGTAAAATCCATCTTAGCAATCAGTAAAAAAAGTGACCTTGGTTTCTATCAGATAAGAACGAAATTTTATCAAATGCAAGTACTACTGCCAGTAGTTCTTTTTCTGTTGTGGAATAATTCAACTGAGCTTCATTCAAAGTCCTACTGGCATAGTATATAGGACGAAAATCTTATCTTTTCTCTGGCCTAAAACTGCTCCAACTACTGTATCACTAAAAGACTGATTCCAATCAGGGACACAAGTACAGGGGCAGTTGATAATTTTTCCTTAAGGGTGTCAAATGCTTTCAAACAATCACCTAAAAAATAAAACTTAACATCTTTCATTAAAAGGTTAGTCACATGTTTTGAAATTTTTGAAAAATCATTTATGAACCGTCTGTGAAAACCTGCATGGCCTAAACATAAAATGACATTTTTTTCAATTAAGAATCAAGTTTGTCTCTTCACATCTCTTAAGAACTTACGTCAAATGGTGAAGACATTCCTCAAATGTTTTACCAAAAAGTGTGAAATCATCCATAAAAATATCTAAAAACTTTTCGGTCATGTCAGAGAAAATTTCAGTCATACACCGCTGAAATATAGCAGGTTCATTGCATAGACCAAAGAACATTCTCCTATATGCATAGGTTCCATTGGGACATGTGAAAGTTGTCTTATCCTGATCTTCTGGTGCAATTGGGATCTGGTTATAGCCTGAATATTCATCAAGAAAATAATAAACCATATCCCGCCACTCTTTCCAACATTTGGTCAATGAATGGTAAAGGAAAAATGATCTTTTCTGGTGGCATCATTGAGATGTCTATAATCAATACAGACTCTCCATCCTGTAAGTGTTCTATTAGGTACGAGTTCATTGTTTTCATTTTTAATAACTGTCATACCTCATTTCTTTAGTACCACCTGAATAGGACTTACCCAAGGACTATCAGAAATCGGGTAAATGATACCCGCCGACAGAAGCTTAATAACTTCATTTTTCACCACTGCTTGCATTGCAGGATTCAATCGCCTTTGGGGTTGGACTATCGATGTGTACTTATCCTCCATGAGGATTTTATTCATGCAAACATCTGGACTAATGCCTTTGATGTCCGCAATAGCCCATCCAAAGGCTCCTTTATGTTCTCTCAGTACTTCAAATAATTTATCCTCCTGTTCTGCAGTTAGTGAAGCTGAAATAATGACTGGAAATAATTCAGGCTCCAGATAAACATGTTTTAAGTTAGAAGGAAGAGTTTTGAGTTCAATTTTTTTGTTGAACTCTTTCTAATTGAATTCCTTCATCCTCATAATATCTTTACAGTATTTCTGCTTCACTTTTAATGGTGGAATGATGCAAGATTAATAACGTAAAATGAAAATAAAGGATAAAGCAAGACTCTCTTTGATCTACCAAGAATTGCAAGTAAGAACTAGTCTACTTACCTTCTTGATGAAGCCAAGGAGGACCTATACTACGCAACAACCATCAAGACAACTAGGAATTGAAAGTTGAATGATCAAGAAGAAGGAAGCTGTTCAATTGGGTTTCACACAAAAAGAACAAGAATTCCCACATGAACTAGGTTTAGCAAAAGCTGCGTTTCTTTTAATAATGAAGTAAGGTGCTGAAAATAAACTAAGTGTTAGGCTTATATAGGTGAGCCTCACACGCCTAAAAGGTAAAGAAATAGCCTCCAAGTGGGCTAAATGTCAATAGCCACGCTGGGCTAAATAAGCACCATAAAATAAATAAGACTAGCTATGAAAAAGCATGAAAAAGTCATGAAAAATACAGCGCATCAAGGCCAATAAACGAGCCCTTCACGCGGCTGAATTGTCTAGAAAATATAGGCCACGTGCCACGCGAGTACCACACGCCAAGCATTCTTTTAGAACGCCCCTTCTCCAATGCTAACCAATGAATGCAAAGACTCGTTTAACATACGTCTCGCTTCCTGAACACTTGCACAGTCATGGCTCTTCATCACCATCAAGTGAACATCATGAAGCTCCTTAGCTTGGCTCCTCTTGAATGGTCTTGAAGGCACGAACGTAGCTTGATCAGGCTAGACTGCATCATTCTCCTATTCTTGAGAAGATTTCGTCCTAGAAATTGCGCCATCATCATCTCTCAAAGCGGCATTACCTGCAACACAAGGAGTTAAGTCAGAAACATTGAAAGCTGTAGAGACATTATACTCACCAGGCAGATCTATAACATAAGAGTTATTATTGATCTTTTGAAGCACTTGGAATGGACCATCGCCTCTCGGGGCTAGCTTCCCCTTCCTTTGGCTCGGGAACCTCTCCTTTCGGAAGTGCACCCAAACCCAATCACCCTTCTTCAAGTCCAGTTTTTTTCGCCCCTTATTCTTCTTGGTTGCCACTTTCTCATAAGCTGCTTCCAAGTTCTTCCTTACCTGAGCATGCAACTCGAGCAACACGGGTGCCCAGTTTTCACCATCAACATTAATAACTGCATGTCTAGGCAAAGGAGTAAGATCAAATGGAATCAAGGGGTTAAAGCCATAAGCACATTCAAATGGAGTTATACTAGTCATCCTATGCACAGTTCTATTATATGCAAACTCCATAATGGGCAACCTATCAGCCCACGTCCCCGCCTTACCTTTGGTCATAGCTCTAAGAAACGCTCCCAAGGTTCGGTTAACAACCTCAGTCTGACCATCAGTCTATGGATGATGAGACGTAGAAAACAATAATTTGGTACCAAGAGCACCCCACAAACACTTTCAAAAGTGACTCAAAATTTCGAATCCCTATCACTAAAAATTGTACGAGGCACACCATGCAGCTTTAACACATTAACAATAAACAAAGAGGCGACATGTTGTGCATCATCACATTTTTTACAAGGAATGAAACGAGCTATCTTAGAGAACCTAACAACAACCACATAGATACTATCATGACCACCCCTAGAACGAGGCAGCCCCATCACGAAATCCACGGAGACGTCTATCCAAGGTCTAGTAGGGGCGGGTAAGGGAGTGTACAAACCATGATTACTAGACCTAGACTTAGCCCGTTTGCAGTCTAAACAAGCACCACAAACACGCTCAACATCATGCTTCATCTTAGGCCAATGAAACTGATCCCCAAGTATAGCCAAGGTCTTATCTACCCCAAAGTGACCCATCAAGCCCCCACAATGTGCCTCACGCACCAGCAACTCACGCCATGAAGACTTGGGTATACAAACTCTCCCCTTCTTAAAAAAGTACCCATCATGCCATTGATACTTCTATATTCGTTGTCCACTAGCTATGGCATCACACACACTCTTAAGCTTAGGGTCATGCATGTACATAGACTTAATACTCTCAAAACCCGTCAGCCTAGACGCTAAAGTGGTACCCAAAGAAAACTTCCTAGAAAGTGCATCAGCCACTACATTCTCATTCCCCTTTTTGTAGTGAATTACGTAAGGGAAAATCTCAATGAACTCAACCCATTTGGCATGCCTATAATTCAACTTCTCTTGACTCCTAAGATGCTTGAGCTACTCATGATCACTCCTAATGACAAACTCCCTAGGCCATAGATAATGCTTCCAATGGGCTAAATCTCTCACGAGGGCATATAACTCCTTGTCATATGTGGAGTAATTCAAGGCAGCCCCCCTCAACTTCTACCTAAAATAAGCACCTATCCCGACCTCCGAGGCATCATACTCAATCTCAAATGCCTTGCTAAAGTCGGGCAATTGCAACAATGGGGCAGAACTAAGCCTATGCTTAAACTCTTGGAAAGCCTTCTCTTGAGATCTCCCCCACACAAAGGGTTGATTTTTCTTTACTAACTCTGTGTGTGGTGCTGCTATGGTACTAAAATCTCGCATAAAACGTCTATAGGAACTAGCAAGACCATGGAAACTCCTAACTTGTGTCACACTAGTTGGAGCAGGCCAATCTCTAATAGCTTCAACCTTAGACTCATCAACCTCAATAACATTAACACTAACTACAAAGCCAAGAAAGACAACTCTCTCTACACAAAAGGCATAATTTTTAAAATTAGCATAGAGATTTTCAGCCCTCAACACATAAAGTATTTGCCTTAGGTGATCAACATGGTCATCTACACTTTTGCTATAAATCAGAATATCATCAAAGTAAATGACCACAAACTTATTAATGAACGGCTTAAGTACATGATTTCATTAGTGTCATAAACGTACTAGGTGCATTGGAGAGGCCAAAGGGAATCACCAACCATTCATATAGACCAAACATTATCTTGAATGTAGTCTTCCACTCATCACCCGGTTTCATACGGATTTGGTGGTAACTGGACCTAAGATCAATTTTAGAGAATACACTTGAACCACTTAACTCATGTAACATGTCATCTAATCTAGGAATGGGATGACGATATTTTACCATTATTTTGTTGACTGCCCAACAATCAACACACATCCTCCAAGTGCCGTCTTTCTTAGGAACAAGGATCACAGGCACGACACAAGGACTTAGACTCTCACGGACCAGCCCCTTAGTTAGCAACTCGTCTACTTGACACTGCAGCTCCTTGGTATCGATTGGGTTGCTCCTATAGGCTGGTTTGTAAGGTATTGTGAGCTCGGTATGAAATCTATTTGATGCTCAATTCCCCTTAAAGGAGGCAGCCCACTCGGCATCTCCTCGAGAAACATATCCTCATATTTCTGCAAAACATCATTAACAACACTAGGCAAAGGGTGAACATTAGTAGTAACATCATCATTAAAGCTCAAATAAACACCCTTATGTACCAGACAAATAAACAATTTAGAATCATCATTACCTCGTAAATACTCACCTGGCAGCAACATAGCACAAAGATTACTAGGCAGGGATGGTGTAGTAGCATTAGTTTCGGTCTCTAGCTTAGTCTCCATAAGAGACTTTCCTTTAGCCGCCTCTTTTAGCTCTCGCATGCGCCTATAATCATCACTGACCTGTTTGGGTG
Organism: Petunia x hybrida; assembly: GCA_037355625.1. Taxonomy (NCBI): domain Eukaryota; kingdom Viridiplantae; phylum Streptophyta; class Magnoliopsida; order Solanales; family Solanaceae; genus Petunia; species Petunia x hybrida. The sequence goes on from JBBBVM010000002.1 coordinate 10,081,083, forward strand.
TCAATGGCTTGAGTGTATAACTCTTTCTCTCTAACTTGACCGTGTATGTGTTGGCCTTACCATCGTGAGTGACACACCTATCAAATTGCCAAAGCCTGGCCAACAACAAATGGCAAGCCTACATCGGCAATACATCACATATGAACTCATTTTGATAAGCTCCCACCTTAAACATAATAAGTGCTTGCTTCACCACCTTCAACTCACCACACTCACTCAACCACTGCAGCTTATAGGGATGGGGATGCTTAATTGTGGGCAGCTTAAGTTGAGTCACCAATGTCTGACTGACTACATTAGTGCAACTACCTAAATCAATTATCATAGAGCACACCTTTCCCCTCACCATACATCTAGCATGAAACAAGTTCTCACGCTGTACATCTCCCTCTTCTTCCATACTGATTGCGCTCAAATTCCTATGCACCACTAAAAACATGTTCACACTCTCATCTTCCAATACATTTTCCTTACACTCAATCAAATCAGCCCCTCATCTCCCCCAGTCTCCTCATTACTCTCCGCCTTACAGATAGTACCATCATCAAGAATAAGCATTTTTTTTGCGTAGGACAATCTTTTGCAAAATGCCCATAGCCTTGACATTTATGACATTTAAAAGAGGAAGAACTAGGTGTATTAAGTTGAGTTTTAGAGATACCTCCCGACCCCTTAGGATCATATTTTGGCGTCACTTTATCCGCTGATTTCTGTACATCACGGCCCACACTTGCTCCCCCGGTACTTGGTGTCCTCCACTCCTTGTTTCGGCTCATAGGAGTAGAAGTAGAACTACCTCCATAGCGGGCTGCCTTCTCCTCTTTAATCATCCTCTCGGCCTTAATGGCAGCTAGCAATGCATCATAAAGAGTCAAGAAAGTGTGTAGCCTCAAATGATTAGATATGTCACGATTCAGCCCATTCTTGAACCGTATGATAGCCTCATCTTCTTCATCCAAGTCAAGTGATAGACGGATCTTCAAGAATTCATCATGATATTCTTCAACATATTTCAGCCCTTGTTTCAAGTCATATAACCTCCGAAGTTGCTCTTGTTTGTGCTTTAGATTGACATACTTCCGGGTCATTACTTGTTTCAATTCTGTCCAAGTTATGCGCGGGCTGATTGTGTCTTGTTCTAGATCGTTTCTCGGCCTCCTACCAAGTAGAAGCATAGGATTGAAAGGCTGCAATGGCATAGGTAGATTTTTTCTCCTCAATCATGTCAATAATATCAAGAATTCTCTCAACTTGACACCTCCAGTCTACGAACTTGTCAGGATCACTAGTTCCCTAGAATGTGGGAATGGTAACCTTGACCCTATTTAGACCACTCTCACGAGCACCATGGGCTGGTTCAGGATACCCCTCATAATAATCAGCATACTCATCAAAGTCAGGCTCCAAATTCCTTCCACCATAGCCCCCAAAGCCCCCTCTAGGACCTCGACCAAAGCCACGACGTCTCACATTACCACGGCCCCCATATGCTTGTCTTACCCTTGGTTATCGCTGCCCAAAATCATCATCGTCATATTCCCCTAATTCAGTTGATCATCCTCATGGACTGCTCTTATTTCCCCCGCGGGTACTATGTTTCTCCGGGCTGGCAGCAATGGTGGTATATTGCCCTAGGGAAAGGTTCTCACATTACGAGCATCTCTTTCTCTCAACTCTTGCTGACGAGCTATCTCAGCAACTTGTTTAGGCTTCACAGCTGAACCATCACTAGTTCCTTCGGCATTTTTATGAGTACTAGCTGAATTTTCAATATTCTCAATTCGTGTGCTCATTGCCCTTATTTCAGCCAAGAGATCGGCTAAAGTAATCTCGGGCACAACCTTGTCTCCTTTAGTAGCCATGTACCTGCATAAAAACAAAACCTAGAGAACGTGTTAAGGTTAGTAAAATACCTCACCCGCACCTTCTCTTTGAATGACACTCGGGTTCACTCAAATTTTAAGTAGAATCTCACAAACTTGTCCAAAATGGCTTCCTCGAATAAATCAAGTTCCTCAACGACCTTTCATGTTCACAAATTCACTAGTTCTCTTCAGGGTGAGTGAATTTATGAGACTCTATAGGCAAACAACTTTTAAAGTGAGCATGGGAAGTCAAAGAATTAACTACGAAAGTTGGAAATTCTGAGTTTTAGCACAAAGTCCTACAAGCTCAAAGATTAGTAATTAACTTAAGTAGGAGAAATACCTAAGAATTACTAATTAGAAGTGATGTTCACAAAGAAATAAGGAAATCCTATACGAAAAATCTGATCTTCTACCCTTAAATAGGCGCCTAGGACAAGCCGTTTTAGAGTAGGATAAGTTATCCCTCTTTTTCCTTGCTTTCCAAGTCAAATTTGGACAACTTTTACCATTTTTCCCCCTCCTTTCACACGCCTAATACTTGCTGAATTTCCTTCCCCCAAAAACGTGTAACTCCTCTCCCAAACCTTAAGGAAAACTAATTTCCTTACTTGGAAAGTGGGTAAACTTCTCCCCTTTGAATTGGAATTTGTTTCCCTCTTGAATTAGGCTTAGGTTTTTTAACTAACAATATGCAACACCTCTTACTCTTCCTCAATTCAAATTTTTCAGCAACAACAAGATCAAGGCAACGTGAAGATGGCTAACAAATTCAAGATCAAACCAAGTTATTTCTACCCCCTACTCAAGAACAACAAGTTGTTGTTCAAGAACTAGTAATTTTCAGCCAAGAATACGCTTCAACAACCTCTAGAACACGCTGCACTACTACTTCTTAAGGTTCTAGTGTTTTCAAGCTCTTCCTTTCAAGAACAATCAAGAATCAAGGCAAGAACAATCTGAAAATCAAGAAACACACCAAGAGCTTCAAGAATCCCTTCAAGAATCGTTTAAAACTTCAAGATTCAAACAAATCACTTCCTTAGTCAAGTTTTCTTATAACCTAGGCGTGTATGATCATCAACAACAATAAAAAGGCTGTTTTGTTCTTCTTTTCACGTTTTTTCTTTTTCTTTTTAAATCAAAAATGAAAATTAAAGAACCTAAACTAGGGCACGAAGAACAGGATTGGGGTTATAGAAACAAACCCTTTCCAAACTCTGAATACCAATTAATGCAAGATTAACAACGAAAAACGAAAAGAAAGGATAAAAGCAAGTCTCTCTTTGATCTACCAAGAATTGCAAGTAGGAACTAGCCTACTTACCTTCTTGATGAAGCCAAGGAGGACCTATACTACGCAACAACCCTAAAGACAACTAGGAATTGAAAGTTGAATGATCAAGAAGAAGGAAGTTGTTCAATTCGATTTCACACAAAAAGAACAAGAATTCCCACATGAATTAGGTTTAGCAAAAGTTGTGTTTCTTTTAATAATGAAGTAAGGTGCTGAAAATAAACTAAGTGTTAGGCTTATATAGGTGAGCCTCACACGCCTAAAAGGTAAAGAAATAGCTTCCAAGTGGGCTAAATGTCAATAGCCACGTTGAGCTAAATAAGCACCATAAAATAAATAAGTCTAGCTATGCAAAAGCATGAAAAAGTCATGAAAAATACAGCGCATTAAGGCCAATAAACGAGCCCTCCACGTGGCTTAATTGTCTAGAAAATATAGGCCGCGTGCCACGCGAGTACCACGCGCCAAGCATTCTTTTAGAACGCCCCTTCTCCAATGCTAACCAATGAATCCAAAGGCTCTTTTAACATACGCCTCCCTTCCTCAACACTTGCACAATCATGGCTCTTCATCACTATCAAGTGAATATCATGAAGCTCCTTAGCTTGGCTCCTCGTGAATGGTCTTAAAGGCATGAACGTATCTTGATCAGGCTGGACTGCATCATGGGATCATCGTCCTGTGTTGTGCCAAAATTGGCCAAACACCTCTCCATCGAGTCTGGAATCAATTGATTATCTCTATATTCATCTGCAAGATCACTAATCATGTCAATTGAATAACAAGAAGATGACTCATCTCTTGGAAACTTTAGAAAAATGACTCTTTCTTCATCAACTCTCAAAATTAGTTATCCTTGATGAACGTCTATGATTGCTCTACCTATAGCAAGAAAAGGACTACCCAAAATTATTGGTTCATCAGGACATTCTTCTATTTCAAGTACTATGAACTATACAGGGAAGAAAAATTTATCTACTCTCACGAGCACATTTTCAATAATTCCCTTTTGTTTCTTAGTACTTTGATCTGCAAACTGAAGAGAGACAACCGTATTTTTCATCTCACCAAAATCTAATTTTTTAAAAACAGAAAATGGCATTAAATTTATTGAAGCTCCAAAATCACAAAGTGCTTTTTTAATATACCCCTCCCAATGTACACGGAATTGTAAAATATCCTGGATTACCGAATTTTTGTGGTAGCTTATTTTGTAGTATAGAACTGCATTTCTCAGTAAGCATGACCACATAAACTTCTTCCAATTTTCTTTTGCTTGACAAAATTTATTTCAAAAATTTAGCATATGAAGGTTTTTGCAACGAAGCATCGGTAAAAGGAATATAGATGTGATTTTGTTTCAAAATTTCCAAAAACTTTGCAAATGATTATCAAGTTTTTCTCTTTTCATTTTTTCTGGAAAAGGAATTGTCACTAGGAGAGAAGTCATTTTCGCAATATTTTTTTCTTCATTTTTCTTGACTTCTTTCTCTTGTGATAATTAAGAGGGTGTTTCAATATTCTTACCTTTATCTATCTGTTGTTCTAGCTGGTTCTTTTCTCTGTCTGCATATGGGTCATCAAGATTCTTACTTGACCTTAAAGTGATGGCCTTAAGGTGCTCCTTTGGATTTTTCTCTGTATTGCTTGGTAAAGGACCCTGAATTCTTTCTGAGACAAGAGTACCCAGTTAGCTTAACTGAGTTTTCAAATTTTTGAGAGCAGAATTTTGACTATCCATTTTCTCATCAGTGGCCTTAATGTACATGTATAAAAGGTCATCATGACTTGGATGGGCTTGTTGAGGCCTTTGCTGATATGTAGCTGCTTGCTGATACGGCTTGAAATTTGGTTGCCCTCGGTTTTGATTCTGGATGGGCTTGTTGAGGCCTTTCCTTCTCAACTCAATACTAAGCTTATAGATCAACAATAGATATTCCTAAATATACTAGAGCCTCTATCCTCGATGTGACATTCACGCATCGAGGCCTAAAAAATCAAGTATATTTTTCAGCAAGATACTTCTATTCATAACTCATTGCTGAGCTTAATATGAAATACCTATCATAAGGTTGCATATCGCAAAATGATAATCTCTTTTTAAATCAATTTCAATAGTCCAGTCTAACAATTGTGTTCTACTCATAATCTTAAGATTATAGCTCCAGAATTAGTGTTTATAACAAACATAAATCTCTTATCCATGACTCGACAATTATTACAGTACATCTTAACACACATACCAAGCACACAGAACACGTTACGCTTACAGCCGGAGTATCATATTCTCAAGTACACAGTAAACACAAAACAATACTTAACAACATAATAATAGCTATTCACGAAGCTTTGATGTAATAAGTACGCTTCTTCGGCAGCTACACACATGAAGATACATGCGTAAAACATCCATAAAGGCCAAAAGACATTCAAGAACGGATGAAACCACTTACCTTTTAATCTCAGGACGAATGGACTACTGAGCAAACATCTCTCCTCACCGACGCCTCCTAGAACAACTTTACTCTGAACAATTGGAATTAATTGGTACTCTGAATTTTGGCTTACAGCCACTTGGAACACTTGAAATTGAATAATGAAGAAAAATCAGCCGACATGGTCTTTTATACCCATAAATCAATGTGATTGTGCAACCCCAAGCGCCTACGCGCCACCTGTCCATTGCGATAACTTATCCAGGAGCGAGATCACATTTTAGGGCAACAAAACCCAGCATTCACGTGCCCACACGCGTGTGATCCCGCAACACTGTCCAAAAGGTGCAGAATTCTGCACCAGCACCTGCTGTTGCTGCGATTCAAGCCTGAATGTGACCCTACAAGACTCGGAATGACCTCAAATTTTGTACACTAGTCATAAAATACTTGGGTGAAATTTTTGCAAAGACGGATCTCAAATCGAATCTCCAAAACTCAAGATGTGGGTTCCACGAGAAGAAGTCAATTTCTTTACTTTCGGGGTTTTAGTGAAAACTATTCAAACGACCTCGGATTTCACTCCCAAAACCTACCGCAACCTTCGGATCTTGAATTAGAGCTCATTTACTTAAATAGACCTCAGAAACCTCTTTTAGCCTTATGGACATTCGAAACGAAAACCTTTCCAGAAAACCTACCAAACGAGGTCCAAATCAACTCTAATTTTGCAGACAGGTCCTAATGGACCCGACGGAGATTTTAAGTCTATTGATATTCCAATCGAAGTCTTAAATTCTGAAACGGCTGATTGAGGTTATTTCATTCTCCTCCACTTAGACTGTCGTTCGTCCTCGAACGAGCTTGGGTTTAAAGCAAATATCACACAAATAGCAAGAGAACTTACTCGAGCTTCATCAACTACTCCATAGACATTATCACATGATTACGGAATCAGAGTTATAATATGCACACCAGACTTTTAGAATAAAATATATCTAAATGATATCATAACACCAATGTCCAGCTTATTATGAATAAGATGACCCTTCCTTGATCATGAGAGAAGAGTTCTACATTTTTGAAACAAAGACACATGGACCTCTGGATGGATTATCATGATTCCGCCAACGAATCACCTTATCGATATACTTTTCGATATAGAACAGGTTGATGAAACTAAGAATTAGCTTACATTTCAACAACACCTTAGAGATTTAATGTTAGCATTCAGTATTGGAGAAATACTCCTCCACTTAGAGCATAAACTCATACACCTAATTTGAATAAGAATAGCCATCCCCACGCAGTCTACTAGACTAAAGAAGACTTAGTTAAAAATAGAATGTGGCTCAGACCTGAGCTACCAAATTACCATCTTGAGTTGCGAAATAGCTGTAACTCTCGAGTTTACAACTCCATACCTTCAGTATAAACACCACCGCCTGATGAATCAATTCACAAGTCAAATGGCACCTCTCATTACCTTGTAGCATCGAAATAGAACAATTTCTTACCCTGCTACCTTGACACGCACTCTGGCTCCATATAGGGAACATCACAGCGGCTACTAATTGCCCAAGCTCACTAGTGCCAGAAGAAGGATTGCACTAGACTGAGGATACGAATAATTAGAGCTTCAGGAAGCTCATCTTCTTACTAGAGCTAGACTACATCCGAGTCAAGCTAGCCAAAGAATCACAATTGAAGAAATAGATACTAAATGAGCTTTATGGAACAACGTCATGCAAATTTAACATTCCAATATGAAGGAAACCCTGAAAATTTATCAGATTCCCCTTTTATAACTAAGACAAGCTCACAAAATAACATGACTCTACTAGAGTCTTGAACCCAGGGAAGACACGCCGATCGAATATTACTAACTATTCACTTTAAACCGGAAGAAACAATGACACTTTCTAATGGTGACGAATAAGAATCCCATCATCCTACCAACAATGAATTCCAATGAGCGGTGTAAACTGACTTGATATAATAACAAAAGGTGGTGTAAGAAGATGCCAAAAAGAAAATACTAACACTCACTCCCAAATTCCTCACATCTAAACCAGATAAGCTAGTAGGGTCTCACAAATGCCAGGAATAAAATATGCTAGAAGCTCACCCCTCTATGTCATTTCATAATAGAAATGACATCCCAGCAAATCATGGAAATATGATAAGATAAACAAATTCCATATCAGTCAGAAGAATCAAATCTTACTCATATATAAGGGAAGAAGAAACACATGAGTCTATTACATCAGATGCCTCAGCATCCCACCAGATTGGTAGTTCATAGAACTGCCTCTGCAGCTGAGCTGTGTCGCTACCTTGGTAATCACTTCTAGAAGAACCACTACCACTACATGCTCGGCCACTGCCAGATGGTGGCATATCTCTTGATAACTGAGCCCTAAATGAACTCCCCTGCAACTGTGCAGGTTCCTGATGGCGAGATAAAGAATAACTTTCTACTTGTCGAAGTAAGGGTAAACTCCTCCAAGGATGACCAGGCTCACGACAATGATAACACCTTTTAACTGAAAATGGAAGTTGGATAGATTGTTATAGCTATAGAGAGAAAATTGGGTCTAATCTTGACGAACCACTGACGCACTCTGAGAACAACGCGGCACAAGCTGAGATAACCTGGCAGCTGACCTCCCACATTAACCAGAATCCTTACCTCTAGAAGAAGTACTATAGTGCCCACCAGGGCCATAGGATCTCTTGATCTCCCGCTCTGACTCTTCCTACTCTAACTTATAGTATATTCCTTATACCTCCGAGCAATATCAACAACATCAAATGACGTCCTGACCTTAATCTCTCGAACCATCTGCGACCTCAAGGAATAAAAAAGCCATCAATAAATCTTCAAACCTTATCAGAAGGCTCATGGACTAGCTCTGGAGCATATCCATCCATCATAGAGAATTCAATTTCATATTTTGAAACAGACAAGCTACCCTGTCCAATCCACTCAAACTGGCGACAATTTTCATCTAACTCGCTGCGTGGAAGGTATTTTTCCATGAATCTATGAGAAAACTCGAACCAAGTCAAGTTAGGCAAGCCTTGCCTAGCTGATAAAAGTGCGGTCCACCAATCAAAGGCTGACTCTGGAACTGGGAAGCAGTATAAAAACCACCATACTGCTCGAGATAGGTAAGAACATGAAGAATACGATGACATCATTTTAAAAATTCACGGTGATTATTTTATGCATGACCTGAGAATATCAGAGGGTTAAACTGGGTGATATAATGCAACCTATTCAAGCCCTCGGGCCAAATTGTTACCTAGGCTAGCTGACCAACCGGAACTGCTGGAGGTACAACACATGCTGCCTCTAGAATATACCTGGGCAACATCAGGAACTGGAATAAGAGCTCCCTTAGCCCAAACATCTACATATGCGGCAACCTGATGAGTTGCCTAAGGAATAGGAGGTTCATGCGGTATGCTCTCCACAAAGATTCTCATAAAAACATCGTAGAGAGCCGAGAGAACCACAAGGCCCTGCTCTATTTCTCCCCACCAGCTAGCACAGCTGCATTCTCAGAAACTAGATCGACAGCACGATCCACAACTCTCGGGGCTTAGGTAGCGCTAGCCCCAGGCTAGACTACTTTGTCCCGCGCTCCTATCCTATGCTGATTTACCGCACAAGGACTCGCCATTACTATGAAGGAATTAACGAATAAAATCTAAATCCCACAGGAAGACTGACGCACGATTCGAAAAGAAGGAAGAGAAACTTCTTAAATGCCATCATAGCCTCTTGTAGATAAGTACGAACGTCTACATACCAATCAACGATAATCTACTAGATACTGTCATAGTCTAGATAGACTCTAAACTGGGCTCTGCTTCCAACTTATACGACCCAGATATTTGGCTAGGCCGTGTGGGAACACGATATTCTCCCCAGACCCGTCGGGTGAACCTTTTTTAATTGAATTCACAAAAATAAATATAAAATCAACCTATAGATAAGAAATAAGACATAAAGAGGTATGAACATAATTATACATAGGCTGTACAAAAGATGTTACAGTTGTCTACCGAATGTACTATGTTTAGGGCTATCCAGACAGACATCTAAGAATAAAAATGAAGTATATGCATCTCCTGAAGGGAGAAAAATACAACGGAGTTATTAAACATAAAACTGGTGGTCGTCTGGAACAAAAGTTTGCTCATCCTGACAGCTGAAGTCGTCTTCGCTCCTCAACCACGTGGCGAACTCAATCCTAGAGCGAACCTGTCGGAATGAAATAGATAGACAAAAACAAACATAGGGTAAGTCAAAAGGACTCTACAAGTGGGGGCCGGCAAGCCATCTCGAAAAAAGCAAATATGCTAGCCAGGGAGAAGAAAAACAGATAAACTAAATTTAGCTTATTCCAACTATAAAAAAGGGAGAGCCAGATAATAACTGGAAACAAGTAAGAAACCATATACTAATAGACAATCAGGGACATAAGATCGACAGAAACGTAAAGGTAACTCGAGACATATCAGCAATCAGAAATACATGACACATACTTAACATATCACAAAACAATCACATAATACACAACAGCTGATGCAATGAAATGAAATGAATGCAGTATGATATAATGGGGAGACATGTGTCCAATGAATGGAGCGGAATACTCCTACTCCGGGGCTGAATCCTCCTACCCTTAATGTGATGCAAGAAGCGGAATCCTCCTGCCCTCATATGACATAACAACACAACAACACAACATTTATCTCCAGCACGGGACTCTCATCATCTATCGGGGAGTACATATCAAACCTATCACTGGAGTACAAAAATCCTATGCTTAAAGCTCAGCCATAAAGATGTGATATGCAATGCCATACAATTTCAAACAATCACACAAATAAGAAAGCCTTGTGATCCTATAAGGACTTTCAACATATAAGATAGTTCTATTTTCTAATTTATATTCATAATCATAGCCAAGCTTCCCTTCTCAACTCAATACTAGGTTTATAGATTAACAATAGACATTCCTAAATATACTGGAGCCTCTATCCTCGATGTGCAATTCACGCATCGAGGCCTAAAAACTTAAGTTTGTTTTCCAGCAAGATACTTCTATTCATAACTCAATGCTGAGCCTAATATGATATACCTATCATAAAGTTGCATTTCGCAAAATGATAAACACTTCTTAAATCAATTTCCATAGTCCAGTCTAACCATTACGTTCTACTCATACTCATAAGATGAAATAGCTCCCAAATTAGTGTTTATAATAAACATAAATCTCTTATCCAAAACTTGGCAATTATTACAGTACATCTTAAAACATATACCAAGCACACAGAACATGTTACAGTTACAGCCAGAGTATCATACTCCCAAGTACACAGTAAACACAAAACAATACTTAACAACATAATAATAGCTACTCACGAAGCTCTGGCGTAATAAGTACGCTTCTTTAGCAGCTACACCCATGAAGATACATGCGTAGAATATCCATAAAGGCCATCAAAGAAAGGATGCAACCACTAACCTTTTAATCTCGGGACGAATGGACTATTGAGCAAACATATTTCCTCCCTGACGCCTCCTGGAACCAATTTCCTTTGAACAATTGGGATGAATTGGTACTCTAAATTTTGGCATAGAACTACTTGAAACACTTAAAACTGAATAAGGAAGAAAAATCTGCCGACATGGCCTTTTATACCTAGAAATCAACGCAATCGCACAACCCCAAGCGCCCACATGCCACCCGTTCATTGTGATCGTTCTTCCAAGAGCGACATCGCTCTTTGGCGCAACAAAATCCATCACGTGCAATCGCGCATTACTGTCTAAAAGGTGAGGAATTTTGCATCGCACCTGCTGTTACTGCGATTTTTGTCCAAACGTGACACTACAAGACTCGGAATGACCTCAAATTTTGTATAAAAGTTATAAAATACTTGGGTGACATTCTTGTAGAGACAGATCTCGAATCGGATCTCCGAAACTTAAGATGTGGGTCCCACGAGAAGAGATCGATTTCTTTACTTTTGGGGCTTTAGTGAAAATTATCCAAACGACCTCAAATTTCACTCTTGAAAGTTGCTACAGGTCATATTTGATCTTACGAACCTTACAAAACCTTCAGATCTTGAATCGGAGCTCATTTACCCAAATCGAGCTCGAAAACTTCTTTTGGCCTTTACGAACATCTGAAACAAAAACCTTCTCAGAAACCCTACTAAACGAGGTCCGAATCAACTCAACGGAGCTTCTAAGCATGTAGGCATGCTTGAATTACTAAGAGCCGAAAAGCTCTATGCCAATTTTAAGAAGTGTGACTTTTGTGTTGGAGAAGTTTGTCTTCTTGGGCTTTGTATTTAGTGACAATGGTGTGAAGGTTGGTGAGTCTAAAGTTGAAGCCATTAGAGATTGGTCTATTCCCACTACCGTGTCTCATATGAGGAGTTTTCATGGCCTTGCTAGTTTCTATAGGCGATTTGTGAAGGGCTTTAGCTCCATTGCTGCACAACCCACCGAGTTGGTGAAAAAGGACAAGCCTTCTGTGTGGGGAGAGCCTCAAGAGAAGGCCTTGCAAGAATTGAAAAGTAGGTTGACTACCGCCCCTTTGTTGAAATTTCCCGACTTTGGAAAGGCTTTTAAAGTTGAATGTGATGCCTCGGGGGTTGGTATTGGGGGTGTTCTCATGCAATATGAGAAACCCATTGCCTACTTTAGTGAGAAGTTGAAGGGTGCAACCATGAATTACTCTACGTATGACAAGGAGTTGTATGCCCTAGTTAGAGCTCTAGCTCATTGGCAACATTATCTTTGGCCTAGGAAATTTGTTATTAGGAGTGATCATGAGTCACTCAAACATCTTAGGGGCCAAGACAAGTTTTACAAGAGGCATTCCAAATGGGCAGAGTTTATTGAGAGTTTCCCTTATATGATTCATTACAAGAAGGGTACCGAGAATGTTGTGGCCCATGCACTTTCATGAAAGTTTGCTCTAGCCACTACTCTTGCTTCCAAGCTCATGGATTTTGAGAGCATCAAGTTGGTGTATGCTCATGACCCCAAGCTAAAGAGCATTCATGAAGCTCTTGAGAAAGGAGAAAGAGTTGAGAAGTACCAGTGGGTAGATGGCTATATCTTTAAGAATGGTAGAGTTTGTGTACCCGAGTCCTCATGGAGAGAATTGCTTGTTGGTGAAGCACATTGTGGGGCTTGATAGGTCAATTTGGGAGGAATAAAACCTTGGGTATTCTCATCAAGCAATTCCATTGTTCTAAGATGGGGTTGAATATGAGCGACTATACAATGCTTGTTTAGATTGCAAGCATGCTAATCCAAATCTAATCCCCATGGTTTGTATACTCCCTCACCTATTCCTGGTAGCCCGTGGATGGAAATTTATATAAATTTTGTTATGGGATTACCAGGGTCTAGGGGGCAGATGATAGCATTTATGTTGTCGTGGATAGGTTCTCCAAGATGGCTCATTTCATTCCATGTAAAAAGAGTAATAATGCACAACATGTTGCTTCTTTATTCATTGATCATGTGTTAAAGTTGCATGGTGTGCCTTAAACCATTTTGAGTGGTAGGGACTCTAAGTTCCTTAGTCATTTTTGGAGGTGCTTGTGGGGTGCACGTGGCACCAAGTTGTTGTTCTCTACGTCCCACCACCCTCAAACAGATGGGCAAACCGAGGTGGTGAACCGAACTTTGGGTGCTCTCCTTAGAGTTATGACCCGAGGTAAGGATGAAACTTGGGTTGAGAAGTTGCCTCTCATGGAGTTTGCATATAATCGTAATTTGGATAGCATGATTGGCATGACTCCATTCCAGTGTGTTTATGGCTCTAATTCTTTGATTCTACTTGACCTGACCCCCCAAAGGATGTGGTTGTTAGTTTTGAAGGTAAAAGCCGAGCTAAGGCTATGCTTGAGATCCATGCTAAGGCAAGAAAGAACTTGGAAGAAGCCTATTCCAAGGTGGCATCCAAGAAGAACAAGGGAAGGAAGAAGTTGGAGCTCAAGAAAGGAGATTGGGTGTGGGTGCACTTCCGCAAAGAGAAATTCCCAAACCTTAGCAAAGGGAAGCTGGCACCCCGACGGGATGGACCATTCCAAGTGCTATCAAAGGTCAACAAGAATGCATACGTGATTGATTTGCCCGGTGAGTACAATGTTTCTAGTACATTCAATGTTTCTCGAGGATGAAATCTTCTCAAGAAGGGAGGATGATGCAGGGAAAACTACCACAAGACCATTCACTCGGAGTCAAGCCCAAATTATAATAAAAATTGCCGGACGCGGCCAAGGTACAAAACGTGCAGCAAGCTATCACTTAGAACTGTGTGGCGCCACAGGAAATGGGCCTATTCGATCAGGCAGAGATCGAACTCGTGCCAACCACACGGTGACTTTATGGAATCATGTTATGTCTGAGTTAATTGGTACTCCCCTAAAGAAATAATGTATATTCATATTTAAAGTTTAAGACTTTAGTTTTCAAGTTATTCAGTTACTTAAAATGTTTGCTCTTTCATGGTTTTAAAGGATTACGTTGCATATCATGTTTCTTTCAAATGTCTCTTCCCGCTTTGGTAGGGGTTTGTTGAGACTTGCTGAGTACCGCCGTGATGTACTAACGTTCTCTTCATGGGAACCTACATTGTCTTATGTCAATGTAGGCACATGTTTTGCTGGCAAGCAGACTATGAGCTAGGATACTCTCCCACTACCCAGTTGATTGGTGAGCTCCGTACTTGTTCGAAAAGATTCTTTATGTTCCACTCTTTCTTAATACTAGTCATAATTTTATGAATAAAATCCTTAGAGGCTTCATAGACAGTTTAGCAATTGGGTGTGGTTATCCATTTTTCATGATCTTACACAGTACATAATAAAGTTAATTATTTTATTGATATAATTTCAAGATGAGTCTTGTCTAAGAATTTATTTATTGAAGTTTTATCTTAAAGTTTACTTTATTTGCATAGCATGACAGAAAGAAAATACCACAGTCAAGTTTAAGGGTTTGCTCGGTAAAGTTCAGGCGCCGAATGCCGGTCGCGGCTCGTTCAGAAAATGGGTAGTGACATATGCCAAATTGAGTCTTGACAATGGCACAAAACTGAATAGTGAAACGATCTTGGCTAGTCCCGAGAGTTAGGACTCCGATTAGCAAGTTGACAATATTAAAAGCTACATAAAGTTCAATAAGACCTGTCTGTAAAGTTTGAGCTGAATCCAACCTTGTTTGGTATGTCTTAAAATACAATTTTGATTTTTAGTGTTGGTAAATTCGAATTGACGTTTTTTAGCTTAGTTTCAAAATATGAAAGTTTCTTTAGGTTCGTATGGTCGTTTCTGACCTGTGTCAACTTTTGAAAGTGAAATATGAGATTATTCAAATAGCTTTGCATATATTCTAAGAGTTGGAACTTTTCCTCTTTCAGTTGAACCTTCATGTTGTGTTTCTGGGATCCATTTCGAGATCTAGATTTTTGAGTAATTCATATTTTTGTTCTATAACATCCATGCTAATTTTAGGGTTATCTCGAGCTTCATAGGGTCCCGTTCCATTCCAAAATGCAGCACCAACTAATGCTTGTAGGCCTTCATGGATTTCCCCTGCGCAACAGTGCCGTAGGTAACACATTAGCTCTGTGTTATCTGCTCCTTTCAATGCAAAAAAGGATATCACTGGCCCGCACTATAAAAGGACCCTATGGTCCCTATGGTCGACTAATTTTATTTTTGATAAACTCCTATCATTC
Organism: Petunia x hybrida; assembly: GCA_037355625.1. Classification (NCBI taxonomy): domain Eukaryota; kingdom Viridiplantae; phylum Streptophyta; class Magnoliopsida; order Solanales; family Solanaceae; genus Petunia; species Petunia x hybrida. The sequence goes on from JBBBVM010000002.1 coordinate 10,096,468, forward strand.
TAAGGTCAGTTTAGGGCAATTCCAAGGTACCAATTTGTTGTATATCAATGATGTTAACTCAAGGTGTTGGGATGGAATTTCATGAATTAAGCTTTGAGTAATTAGCTTTTATCCTTAGGCTTGTTAAATTAGGGAAATAGGGTTAATTGACCCCAGAATTGTAATCCAATGGCGTAATTGATATCGTAGGAATTTGAGAAGTCTGAAAATGCATTGTTTATAGGCATTCAGCTAAGCCAGGCGCAGGGGTAATTTAGTATTTTTATTATATTCCCCATCTAATAGTCAGATCATTTATATGGCCACTAATACATGCGATTGTTCTTCTTTTGCTTAGAAAGGGATAGTTTTGAGAGGTTTCGGAAAGGAAAATGGATTGTTCAGTAAACTATTGGGCCTCAGATTTGAGGTAAGTGATAGTATTCATTTCTTGACGGTCTTCGGCCTTATGGATGTCCTGCCACATGCTCTTTATTTGTGTAGATAACGATAAGGTGTACTTACTATGCCATAGCTTTGGATTGTTATTGCACCTGACTTGGTTTCATGCCATATTGAAAATAGGAGTGCTACACTCCATTTATGAGTTTGATATGTACTTTCCACTATCGTTGATAGTCTTGCACCAGTGAAGGGTTATTATTGCATTTATCTTAATGTAGTCGATGAGAGTCCCACACCGGAGATAGATTTCAGACACATATGACCCAATTTCATCATATTGCATGACATTTCATCTCATTTACATTGTTTGCTAGCTATTTATCATTATATGCATTGTCTATTTTTGTATGGTCTTCTTGTTGTTGCTTGTTTATGACTTCCTAGTCTTCCCAATGCTAGTGTATCTATTGTTCAGGATAGCAAGCTATTCCCTCACTTATTCACTCCTTTCGACTCACTCCTTGTTTGCTTCTTGTTGTGTCCTTTTATTTTGGTAGATTCCGCTCTAGGAGCCAGAGCACAACACAATTGAAGAGTGAGGATATTCCAGTTATCTTGGTGATCCAGCTCTTTTTCGCAGAGGCGACCAACTATAGTCTTTATTGTTTAGACTTATTTTGCTCCCTTCGGGAGATGTATATATCTTTTGGTTATCATAGATGTCCAATATAAATAAATTAATAAATTAATTTATACATACATATATATATATGGATTTTGCTAACCTATTACACTCATGTGGTAGGTTAGCATTGTGCCCATGTTTTATTTAACTTAAATACCCTTGATAATACAACAACATTGTATAGTAATTAACGGGCTTTTAGTCTTTACATAAGAAAAAAAAAAAACCTAGCTCTTTACTCTTCTCTCTACATATGGCCACCACCCCTATTTCAGTTTTCTCTTTAGAGAACTTCCCACAGGTGCATGATTTGCCACTCTAGAAATGAAGATACTCTTCAATCGCTGTACTTATGCTTTTGTTAAATAATTCCTCAATTACTCAAATACCTTGGGTGTTAAATGTTAATTGCGTTTTCTTCAATTTCTCAATTACTAACACTTGTTCGTTTTCTTATTTTTATTTTTATTTTGAATGGGTTTCATCTTTTCATGAAGTTTAACCATTATAGGCCAGTATTTACTACATGTTGCATTGGACTTCATTTCCTTTCACCACCAAGCGTGTGACGTCACCTTAATTAGTTTCAATAAAAGAGGCCAAACGTTATATATTAATAACAAGAGATTGTTTCTATTAAGAAGAAAGATCTATGAGAGTGTTACAAAGAGATTACTTGTTCGAATTAGGGAAGCTTCATCGTTCATTTTTTTAACCATATCAGAATGTTGATAGAACTATAGGAATGAACCACATATTGAGAAGAGTAGGAATTTGGTATCTTGAAGAAAGACTAAAAAGCCCCTCATTTAATGTGCTGGCAAAAAAAATTTGCAAGAGTACCTTTGAGAACTACAAAGTGGGTACAATGCTAACCTACTACACCCATGTAGTAGGTTACCAAAATTTTATATATATATATATACACACACACACGTGATATATATTTATTTCTGCATTAATTATGTCTTGTTTTAAGCTTCTTTTTTATCTTTATGTTAAGATAATGTCAATATGGTTCACTCTGACGGGTCTAAGGGAGGTTGTCGAGTATGTTAAGATAATGTCAATAGGGTCCACCTTGACGGGTCTAAAGGAGGTTGTCGAGTGTCCGCATGGCCTAGTTGGAAATCTAGGTCAAGTCAGCTGGTATCAGAGCCTGTTTTAGAGTCTTTCTAGATCATGACAGTGCCTAATAGAATCTCACTAATCGGGCAGAGACGTCCGTACTTATCTACCTGAGGCTATGATGACATTTAGCAGTTTCGATTCCTTCTTTCCTAATCCTGAGTGGGTCTTCTTATGTGAAGCTAAATTTCTATATTAACTCACTCACAGTAAATGATAAAAACGCGTGCAACCGCTCAGCGCGAGACAGACAACTGAGAAGGAGCACCACCTATGCCATCTCCTCAGCGTGTTAGAGCTGTCGACTGCTATAGAGGTCGAGGAATAGGTCCTTGTTGAGGCAGAGGTAGGGCTGCCCAAGCCGCAAGAGTGGTGGATCGTGCTGATGATCCAGTTATGGAGGCCCAGCTAGAGGCCCTAGCAGCACCAAATACTGGGAAGCAGGATGGCCACAAGATTTATGGTCACTCTAGCTCTCTATGAAGCCTGTATGAGATTTTTGGCGACTCACTTGGCCCATGGACCTCCTATGCCTCAGGTAGCTTCTGAGGTTGCCGTTGAGGTGATGTTCAAGATTCTCAGAATGCTCCTCTAGAAGATCATGTTCCAAAAGCAGCGGGTGTTGTACCTCGGGTTTTTCAGGCTAATCATCCAAGCCAGATGGTTATTACATCAGATAATTCAGAGAGGCAATATCATATCATTAGGCTTATGCCTCTGACCTTTTCAGGCTGTTATCGGAGAATCCTCATGAATATTAAACTTGTTACCAGCGTATCTTCGAGGCTCTTGGTTATTTGGAAGAGTATGGTGTATACTATACAACATTTAAGTTTGAGGGTGCAGCCCTGGTGTGATGTCTGTGTGAAAAAATACGTCACCTATGATTACAGGGAATTGAGTCCAACCGGCGAGACTAGACTTGCTGACACCTAATTTTGTCCCTCCCGTTTCGATTAGTCATTATTCAGACAAAATTGCATTGATAACAACACAATCACAATACACTCACTCCTATTCTAATCTCTACTTCATGTACGCACATCAATTAGACTATTTTAAAGGCATTTGCACAAATGACCGCAATTTTACAAAATTTGCACATTTCCTCACAATTTCTCGCAATTATTTGCATTTCTGGCAAAATTGCCTGAATTATTTTAAAATTTAAAATAATAATTTTTCCTAATTATTTAGCCCATACAATTTTTCCATGCACTTTTACGTATTTTATACACTTATATGCATTTTTATGCACATTTATACGATTGTATATGCACATATACATATACACACATTACACCTCACACTTAAACACATCAGCTCCACATTGGTCCTACGTCGCGCCTACATGGCGTTATCCCAGCCGTCGACGCGTATAATCCGACGACTGGAAATTAAATTTCCGTTTTTAACTATAGCCGACCCCCCAAACCTTAAAACCTAGTCACTTTCCCCTATCTCATCTCAGCCGGCCTCACTCTTTGTCTCTCTCACGCGAACCCTTAAGCTTCCACTGTTACCACCATTTTTCAGCCATTATCACCGGTGAAACTGGAAACAAATGGCACTGCTATGATCCTCTCACTCTCTCGTACAAAACCTATGTATTGGTTTGCTCGTTTAAATAAAGGTCGAATTCGACCTTAATTGTGACCTTCGTCTCCGTCGCCGGAAAATGTTTCGGCACTCCTTCACTCAAATACGACCTTCATCAACAAAGGAAGGAGGAAAATTCCTCGTACATGCATTATTGAACCAGGTTAGAATTGACCCGATGTTGATCATAAATGGGTAATCCTAAAGCCCTATTTATTTTTTCTATTTGTTTTCTGAATCTAAGTGATGTTAAATTTGAAATTGTCTAGCCTCCTAGCATGTTAACATAGTTGATTTGTTGATTAATTAGTAAAGTGCACAAATTGACGATTTTGATTTACTTCACTGTCTTAGCAACACATACTTGTCTACGTGCCTGAATTTGCCTAATTTCATTTGGGTAAAGCATTGATAATTTTTTATTATTCGACTAATTGTAAAGGAAGATTGCTTGATTGGTGATTTCATCATTAACTCATTAAGCCAAGTGAAAAGTTGTTTTTGATTGTGCTTGTATGTTCTGAACTCGACACTCTCGAGACTATGTTCCTTATCCCTATTACTGAAACTTAAATCCATCTTGAACAGTGTATTTCGACCACTATTGTGTTAAGATGCATGATTACTTAGCTAAAACTAGATTAAGTTTATTTAGAGGATCTTTACTAAGGCTTGGTTTGAATTGGTGATTTGTAGTAGATTCTGGTAATTAACAAAATATCAATTAAGGGTTAATTGTAATCTTGTTAAGGTGATTGACTGATTTATGAGAATTTCAACTAGGTTTATATTACTAGTTGTGAACCTAGACAACGTTAGAGTTAAAAGGAAGGGAATATAACTGACGATGATTTTGTTATCCTTAAATCTTTGGGGCTGATTGACCTATATTTGGAAAGGATGCTTGACTGATTTTCTTTGACTTAGGAAAACAATATTCCTTTCCCTTTTTTGGCTTTCACCCATTGAAACTAGGGCTCCCCACGACACTTATTTAAGCCAATGCCCTTCTCATTCACTACACAGTAAAAAAAAAAAGAGGCATACACACCAAATGATACACTAAGAAAGTTTGCATAGCACTCCACAGGCCTACACTTCTTCTTCTTTGCTTATTTGTTTTCTTTGAAGAACTCCTACTCTGCTTGTGTGCTAGTTCTGCTCTTGCAAGCATCTCTCTCTCTCACTCTCTCTCTCCACTTTGTTGTTTCATACTGCTAAAGGTATTTCTTCATGCTTGACTACCTATTGCATTTGTTTATCTACCTATGCTTGGCTGCCTGTTTGTTTCACCTCTTTTCTATATTTACCTCACTTAGGTTGCCTATGTTTGTTTACACTTCCTGCTTTAGTCCTGATTGTTCTGTTAATGTCGGTTAACCTTTATACATTTATTAGGATGATCCACAAGAATCATGCCAGTGTTATTAAAGTGCAGGGTAAAGCTATGGCTTCTAATGTTTAAATACTATACCCATAAGCCATTAGGGGCAGTTCTAACTTAACAAAGGCTTCCTTTCATACTTCCCCTACCTAGTAACTCCCCTGTATGTACATTGGTTAAGGCTCCCTGCTTATATTCCTTTAAAATAGGGTACACAACTACGAGGCTGTGTAAATGGCCACCTAGGGGCCCTTTCTTATCCTTTTCCCCTTATGTGGCTACTTCATATACTAAAACAAAAGTAATTTCATTTAAATGCTAAAATAAAACTTAATTTGCAAGTGTTTAATGGTTTGAAACATTACTTGATAGTGTCATCTATATAGAATTTGGTGATTTTAATGACGAGTTTAACTCCTAGTCGACTAAAAACAAGTGCAGGACAGATTTCGTACTTAAACTATTTTGGAAGCATGATTTTCTTTAAAACAAGGGCTATATGTGTTAAAACTACTTAAATATGTGACTGTTTATGCAAAATCAAGTCTGCCCTTCTTTTACATTAGTGATCCAGGCCCAAAACCTCTTTTAAATTTGGCGTGTTCTGTGTATTTTCATACTCTTAACTCCTATACACTAATATAATAGTGTGTAGGGGTGTATAAAGTATTTGGGGTCAATTATACGATATACTATATGTATTTTCAAAGATGTATCGCTATTACTCCTTGTATTTGCTTGTCTATACTTATATTTACATGTGGCAGCCCCTATTTGCATTCATGTGCTTTTGTGAGCACGATTTCCTTCCAAAAACAGCCCCTCTATCTAAATTTCAAAATTGTCCCCTATATCAAATAGCCATTAAGGTTAAGGCTCGAAAATTAATGACTAGTCACACCGACCCTAAATGGCTAATATTTTATAGATTTTTTGACTAAATCTGAAAATTGATAAAAAAAATTTGCCTATTTTTGCAAAACCAATTTAATTTATGAAATTGCATAACTATACTGTTTCGTAACATTTGCTTGCAGCTTTAGCCACTTTTGATTAGGCATTCGCAACTAAGGGCTAAAACATGCGATAAGGCATAAGGGCTTAGGCCATATTTACAAATTTTCGAGCCCAAGTACATACGTTACCCATGTCTCCACTGCCTTGCACAAGTTGAACTTAACTCTTTGATTGATTGTGAAATTGACCTCTTAAACTAGTGATATATATGACAACCTCTACAATTTGTTGAGACATCCCAAAATATAAACTCGGGCGGGAACCACTTTTTGTGGGACTTGGGGAAGTGCCTAACACCTTCTTCCCCGAGTCATTTGGACTTCTTACCCTTGAATCTCTAAAACTAGACCTGTTTAAAAAAATACCAGACCTTAGACACTCAGGTGGCCTAATAAACCTTAAAAATCCATATTAGGTGGCAAATCCAATCCTTAACTCAAGCGAGTTACCCAGTCAAACCCAAAACTTGACTCGCTCCGAGTTGAATTTAAAACCGGGTATGACAGAATGGCGACTCCGCTGAGGACACTCAAAATTCTAACCATAACGAGTCTTTATTTTAGAATTTTTATTGATTATTATCTTGTTACTATTATTATTATTATTTTACTAACTTGGTTTCTTTTTTGATTTTCTTTGTTCTTTTAATTATTTATATGTATTTGAAATTGATGTAATATTGGCATATTTCACTCATATTCCTCCACCCTTGAAAAACGACACTTTGCGCATACACGGGCGATTACGTGGTTCTCATGGTACAACCAACAAACCCTTTAGGAGGGATGTTTTGAAATATAGTTGGTCCGTGGTACAACCAACAATTTTAAATGGTCCCACCCCTTGGTTGTCCACCTTGGGAAACCGTGTCTAGAATTACACCACTCTTTGAATGTAATGCGCATGCATCATACCATAGGAAGGCCTCCCCGTGAGCCGACTAGTCTTCAACTTTTCCAAACTACTTGACGAGTTTTTGACCCCGAAGGAACATTCGGACATGTTTATGTGCATTTGAGAGAAAAGAAAAGGAAAACAGAGAAAAGAAAAGTGAGGCGAAAATAAATACTCATTTTGAATTTTCCAATTGTTCTAAAAAAGGGGAGGGAAATTTAATCATTTACTTTTCCTTTTCTTATAGGTCATCATAAGTCAACAGTTTCATCATTTTGGGATGGTTATAGGCACACCTTCTTTGTTAAGTAATTGGTGAAAAAATTTATCATTGGGCGAACATACCAAAGTACGCCAATATTTGAGTCATTTGGTTTCTCTATTGTAAATGGAACCATGTAGGGAAATGATTGAAGCGTCGGTGTCATTTTGGGATGAAAAACTAAATGTGTTTAGATTTGGGGGCGTTGAGTTAACACCTTTGCTGGAAGAGATAGGAGGATTTATATCACATTCGGGGTTAGACAAACATCGTTGGCAGGGGAGTCGCATTTTGGGCCCTAGTGTCCCCACGCCTGAGGAGTTATCGTGATAAATTGGGCATGGTAGCCAGTGTGAATGTAAAATTTTTACAACAAAAGAAAATACCCTTATCCTATTTCTACAACAGGTTTGGGTATTTGAGTGCATTCGATGATCGTAAGAAAGAGTTCAAGTCCTACAATGATTGGAGGAGAGCTAGATCATTCGCATTTGCTGTTTGCTTCTTAAGAGTAATGGTGTTCCCTGAAAGCTCGAATCACGACATATGTTCGAGGCTTGTCATGGTTACTAATGCGGTATTTAATGTGATAGATGGTTATCGTTATACTATAGTTCCTTTAATTGTGGTAGATACTTATCGGGCTTTGGGTTGTTGCAAAAGAGGAGCAAAATATTATCAAGGTTGTAACCTTCTACTACAAGCGTGGTTCAAGGAGCATTTGAGGAAAATGAGAGTGCACAAGTATTGTCTAAGCCAACTGGTTCCAACTACTTGGTTGGAGAACGGTACGGGGTTCCAAGATTCAAGCAGCCAAGCAGCATAGAGAAATGGGTAAGGTTGTTTTAAAGCATAACGGAGGATTCTATTCAATGGATGTTCACTTGGTTTCCTTCATCAGATTTCATCATTAGCTCTGAGAAGGCATCTTTTGTGATACTTATGGGATTGAGAGGTCTCCAAATCTATCAACCACTAAGGGTGATGAGGCAAGCGGGGAGAAAGCAAATCATTTCACTGATACCAGACACAAAGTCCTACTAGCTCGATTATACCGAAGACATTGTTCCAAAAGTCAAAAGCATTAGAATATTCTTGGTAGTTAGACAAGTCATGGGGGAGGAGTCACTAGCGTCAGACGGATACAATGCTCGATGCGAACCAAATTACAATAGCTGGTTGCGTTCTAGCACAAAGGGAAATATGGTAGTAGGGCCGAGCAGAGGAAATGACATAAGAGACCGAGAGGCGGAAGCTCAAATTTGATACCAAGTGTTTATGTTAAAAGCTGTCAAAATGGACAAGGAAAACAAAGAAGAAATCAAACTGTGGAAGAAACGTACATCAGAGTTGGAAGGAAAGATAGAGGCATTGGGGATGAAGCTTGAACAATGGAATTCAGAGTATTCTGAGGTAGACATATCTAACCAAAGCTATGGAAGAAGTCAAGGAGATTACCCGAGAAGCAAAAAGAGTCAGGCTGGAGAAGGAGTGTGTTGCCCAGTCAAGTGTCATTTTAATTTCTTTTATATTCTTTATTACCAAAAGTCGTCATGTATTTGATTTCAAAATTGTTTTGGGAATCTATGAGAACAATTGGCAACAAAATGCATAACTATTTTCTTTGCATCATGATAAACCTAGGAAGAATAGACGTCCTTGGCACGTCATAGTCCATTAGTAAACCTACATCCAAATGTCGGAAGGGTTCTTAACCCGAAAAAGGCAAAAACTGCATCCTCGCATGGATTCGAAGAAATGTTTACGCAAAATAGTGATCGTTTTCCTAAGTGTGATCAAGGCTCTAAGAGTGTTTTGATATTTACTTTCCCTTTCTTGTTTTCAGACTATGGCTACAAGAGGTACACTTCAATTAGAGACTGTTTCCTGAGCTCCTCACTTGATCAGACCCTAGTGGGAAGATTTGGCTGCTGTCAGTAAGCTCCATGTTCAAAAGTGTTGGGAGAACTAGTGGATCTCAAAGCTTACACCGCCATGCCTGGTTTAGTTGAGGCTGCTACACATTTCTGGGACTACAAAAGGGTTGTATTTCATTTCAATGGTTTTGAGTTGGCACTAATACTAGAAGAATTAGGAGGACTAGCAGGGTTAGAGCTGGGCCCGAGACCATGATTTATCCCCCAGACGTGGACCCTAAGGAGTTCATCGAACAGTTGCACGCTCCTTATGATCCATACGTCGAAGGAGTGCATGGTGGAAAGGTCACTTTGGAGAATTTATATTTAAGATTTGGAGATCCAACTCTTAGGCATGGTTGGACTGGGGCATAGGAAATTTAAGATTGGGAGTGGACTGAGTCAAATGCTTTTATTGTTGCTTTTCTGAGGAGCATGGTTTTCCCCGAGAAAGAAGGAAAGATCTACATAAGGCTGGGAAGAGTAGTCAAAGGGTTACGCAAAGGTGCTCACAAGCACCAAGTGAGTTTGATTCCAATGATTGCGGGGAAGTTTATAAGGCTCTAACCTAATGTAGAAAGGGAGGAGACTTCTTTGAAGGGTGCAACCTTTTGCTGCAAATTTGGTTGATAGAACATGTACACAGTGTCCCCATCAGCCCAATAGCACCAAGGCCATTAAGAGATGGAGGCATTCGCTCACATAGCACCCGCATGGCTAGAACAACAGTATGGGAAGACCCCGCAAACATGCGAGGATGGTAAACCAAATTTGAATAATTACAAGAGGTGCGGTGGGTAATTGAAAATTGCGCTAGTTTCATCATTTCCATATAAGGAAAAGACACTACTTTCTTGACGTTGATCGGATTCCGAGGAACTCACCACTATGTTCCTGTAAGAATCCTCAGACAAGTAGGGATGACACAACAAACTCCTCAGTTGACAAAAGGGAGGAGTTTCAACGTTGACATAAAGGACATTGAGCATCCGATGGTTGGTACGAGATTGACAATGTAGGAAGGAAGGCTTGCCCTGTAATTTTTCCATGGCTGAGATAACAGGGTGAACCCCGTCGCTACTTTGACGTATCCTCAGTGGCTCAGTGAAGATAGAGAGAAGTTCCTATCAAAGACCGCACTGAAAAGAAAAGCCGAAGCTCCCAGTGTTGTTGAAAAGTACAAGAGGCTACGACACAAGTTCGACCAAAATAAGGAGTTAAGGGTGACACAAGAGAGGGAGATGAGGAGGCAATACATGGAAAGGATCAAAGGGGATGAGCTTAAGTATCGGACATGCAAAATCATGGCAGCAAGGCTAGCCGCTAGGAATCTGCAAGACTTGCTCAAGGGATGGGGAAATTATTTTATGTCAGTGCAATTGGAAGAAAAGGAAACAATGAGAATGGAAATTTGTGAATTCTTCACAAAAGCTCTGGGTGATATACAAGCTGGGAAGGACCTGATGGCGATGTTCATTGCCCCTCCACCAGCAAACCTGGTTCACAAACCTAAGGAAGAAACCAAAGGGAAGAAGGAGAATAAGGATGTTGGAACTGATGCTTGATTCAAAACCTCTTTGCTTGGCACATAATCTGGTTATTTTAAGTCGAGCCATTTTTCTTTCGTCTTTTTCCATTTAGTCGAGTCATTGTCTCAAATTACTGACTGTAATAAAGCCAACCAAATCAAACAAAATTTCGTTATCTTGGGTTTTGAATATTGTGTTGATTATGCTTATGCAAACGAAATGATGTGTTCGGTGCAAACATTACTTCGAATCTTCGATAGGCCTACCTCTGGCACAAAAGAGGTCCCTTGCATAATAGGACGCAAATTTATTAATGCTAACAGTTACTCACATTCTTTTCTCTGTTTTTGTTATTATAGTCCCAAGCCCCTGAAGTTTGGTTTGTGCATTCTGTCCGCGCTGCTATACCGGTTGAGATCCAGAGGATCAACTCCAACATCTCGCCCTTTACCTACATGGACAAGGGCGAGATGTAATATCATGGGTGAGTTTGAAAAGGCTGGAAAATAGAAGCCCAAAAAGCAAGGTATGGTTGCTTCTGAAGATTATGCTAAGCTGGAACAAAGACTGTTTGAGTTAGAGAATAGGATTCCTCTTGTCCATGCTGATAGGATCACTGAAACAAACAAAACTACCCACCCTCACGGCAAAGATCCACTATTCTCCGAGAAAGACATCATGTACCCCACCTACATTGCACCACCAAAAGCACCACAAAATAACCTACCTCCCTTTACTGTTGAAAGAAAAACTGTTGCATCACCCACCAAATATCATGACATATATGCATGGACAAGGGAAGACTCAGACAGCACCAAAAAGCAAGTCAAGTGGCTAATGGAGAAATTTAAGCAATTCCAATGCACCAAAGAAACTAGAGGACTACCTTATGAAGAACTCTGCATGTACCCTGTTTTGAAGCTGCTTGAGGTGATGCAATGTAAACACGGAAGCGATAAAAGCGAGACGCAACTTAAACAACTTACGGAGTAGCACCGAAGAACGATGTTTCGATACACCCTCGCTCGAGACAACAAGAACCTACACTATGCAACTATCCACAAGAGACACCTAGGCCTTGCAAATAGAATGATCAAGGAGGATTGAAGTTCAACTTGGATTCTTCTAATTGATTTCAAGCCAAAATTACAAGGTTTGTAGAGAGAATTTCTCATCAATAATGTGTATTCAATATAGGTTAATGACATAAATGAGCTAAGGAGTGTATTTATAGAACTCCTTTACATTATTATGAAATGTCTAAAATGCCCTCAGCTAGGTTGAAATACATTAGAACACTTAGGGCTAAAATAGGTAGTTCACACAAAAAGTTGGAGAAGTCAGCTTCCTAGGCGCTCCACCTGGGATGAGGCGCTCCGCATGGTGGAGCTATTGACCAAAAGGCTGGGCGCTCTGCCTAGCTGGTCAGGTGCTCCGCCTGGTTTGCCTTGCATCTGGGCGGTCCGCCTGGCTTTTAGGCGCACCTTCTAGGCGCCTCAGCAAGGCGCACCTCCTGGGCGCCTCAGCAAGTCGCTCCTCCTGGGTCTAGGCGCTCTGCATGGCCCTGAAGCGTAGGTGTTCCTCTTTCAATCGAGCTCAAATACATGATCTTCAAATCATCTCCGTGTTGACACCAAATTTTGTCCCTCCTGTCTCAATAGCTGTTATTCAGACAAATTGCATTGATAACCACATAGTTATCCTACACTCACTTCTATCCTGAGTCGTTGTTTCATGCACGTACACCAATTAGGCTATTTTTGGAAGCAATTGCACAAACGATTACATTTTTACAAAACCTGCATGTCTTGTCTATATTATTACAATCGTTTTTTCTCTAAAGATGACACCTAAATTATTTTAAAACTACTATAACATATTAGCCTTGTAATTATTTTTTTCCTTAATTCTATAATTTTTTATAAACAGTTTATATAGTTTACACGCATTTATACTTAATTTATAGGCTTTATACACTATTTATACATATATATACATATATAGACACGTGCATATACATTCAGCCCATTTTACATCTCAGCGCACACGTGGCAAGATCCTAGCCATCCACGTGATTGATCCAACGGCCAGGATCAAAACCTCCATGTTATTCCCCAAACGACCCCTAAACTTCATTCTTATCCCCATTTCCCCCTCGCCACACCCGATAATCACTCACTTTCTCCCTCTCCTCAGTGAAATGTAACGCCACCACCGTCACTGTATTTTCTGGTCAATTCGGCCGGCAAAATTTGGGGAAAATAGCATATTCGTAACCTCCATCTCCTCCGCTACAAAACCCATACCCTTTCGACAATATTTGGACGAGGTCATTTCCTAACTCTTGTCGACGGAGTTACTACAGCCGGGAAACGCCTCCGACGTGGTCTAGGGTACTCTAAACAACGCTAACACCTTGAAAAGGGAAAGAAATCCCTCATGCGACTTCAATTGAGACGGGTTGATTTGACCCGATTCCAGTCGGAAGCGGGTAACCCCAAAACCCTTTTTATTTTTCTTTCTAACTGTTTTCTGAAATTATGTGGAGTCAAAACTTGAACCTATCTGGCCTCTTAGCATGCTAACATAATCAGATGATTAATTGGTAAAGTGCATTGGATTTGTGAGTTTTATTTTATTGCTTGGCAACTACACTTGTTCGCATGCCTAGATTCCTTTATCCTTTCTCATGATTAGTGATTATTCAGTGTTTTAAATTAAAATGAGACCTGTGGATATTGCTAGCATTGTTCATCACTTTAGGATAGTTTAGTCTGATTTGGCCTATGCTCGTTTTGTTCTCTGCAGTGTTTGGCCTCTTACCCTGCTATGTGATCAGTGTCTATATGTATAATTTGTTTGGAGGGCTTTGTACCTTTCCCTGTCAACCCTTCTTTTGCAGTCTGTAAGGATGGCGTTAGAGGCTATACCAGGTCTAAAATTGGAGGTTTATGGATGCCCTATGAGGGCTTCTCCATTCTGGACAGTCTAGGCCTAAACAGGCCCTATTTAAGACACATACATGGTCTGATCTGGCCATTACTCTTTCTTCATTCTCTTCCCTTTTGGAACTTCCCAGCTTGTGTATATTTGATTAGGACCCTTGCTTGTAATTTGTTTAATACAGGGAATACAATTACTAGGCTGTGTATTGGCTATTCAGGAGCCTCCTTCCTAACCCTTTTCTCCTATGTGCTGCATTATTTAAAGTCACGATGTTCTGAAATCGTTATAGCATTTTCTGAGTAAAATTGAGTTCGATTCAGTCAGCATGATGTGATTAGGAACTCTGAATGGTACACTGTTTATTGATCACTCTACATAGGTCTTAGGATTAAAATGTTTAGGAACATGTTTTTTAACGCTAAGTCTCGAATCTTATTTGAACAGGGGCTAAACTTGTAATATTTTCATAATCTGGACTGTTTCTGTAAAAGTTAGGACTGCCGCTCTTTGCATAAATAATCCGGGCCCAAAACCATTTTAAAACATGGCCCTTATGTGCATAAAACTGTGTTTTGAACCACTTTCACCTCTTGCACATTAATCCAATAGTGTATAGGATGGTATCAAGTATGGGGGTTGTTATACAATCTACAAGTATTTTTAAAGTATAAAATCTCACTTATCATGTATTTGCATGCTATATCTATATATAATTATGTGTGGCAGCCCTTTGTTTGCATCTTTGACTGCTCCGTGAATGCCCCTTTCAAAAATAGCCTATCATTTAAATAGTTTTTTCAAAACTGACCCCCTAAACAAAAATAGCCATTAAGGTTAGGGCTCGACAATTAATGACAAGTCACACCGACTCTAAATGGCTAACATTTCATTTTAAAAACAATACTTATTTGGTTTTTACCGAATTTTGAAAGTGTTTATGAAATCTGCCTATTTCCGTAAAACTGTCAATTTGTGCAAACTGACCTAAAATGTTGAAATCGCACAAGTAAGCCGAAATTCAATACCCTTTTCATGTTTAACTATACTTTCGATTACGCATTTGTGTTAGAGGTCTTGAGACGTGATTAGGCATAAATATAGGTCGTATGTGTAAAACTTAAAGCCTACTTGTTTAAACTTGCATAGATATACTTTAGATACAAAATGGACCTTTCCAAGTTAGTATTGCACATGATAACATTCACAACCTTACTAAGACATCCCAAAATATAGACTCAGGCGGGGACCACCTTTCGTGGGATTTGGAGGATTGCCTAACACCTTCTCCCCCGAGTCATTTTGACTTCTTACCCTTCGAATCTCTGAAACCGGACTAGTGTGGTAACTAAACTCGACCTTAGACGCTTAAGTGGCCTAATACACCTTAGAAAACTATATTAGGCGGCGACTCCAACTCTTGAACTCAAACGAGTTACCTAGTCAAATCCAAAACCCGACTCGCTCCGAGTTGAGTCTAAAATCGGGTGTAACAGAATGGCGACTCCGCTGGGAATATTCAAAGTCCTAACCACAACGAGTCTTTAATTTTGGAATTTATTTAATTATTATCTTGCTTTTTGTGTTGTTATGATTTTACTAACTTGGTTCCCTTTTTTGTTTTTCTTTTTCCCTTTTATTTATTTACTTACTTATATGAATTTGAAACTTTAATGTAACTTGACATATTTCACTCATATTCCCCCACTCCTGGCAAACGACACTTTGCACACACACGCGCGATTACGTGGATCCCACGGTCGCTTCACCACAAAAAACCTTTAGGAGGGACATTTTGGAATATGTTGGTCCGTGGTACAACCAACAATTTCAAATGATCCCACTCCTTGGCCTTCTGCCTTGGGGAACCGTGTCTAGAATTACACCAGTCTTTGAATGTAATGAGTATGCATCATGTCGTAGGAGGGCCTCCCCATGAGCCGACTAGTCTTCAACTTGTCCAAATTGTGTGACGGGTTTTTAAACCCGAAGGGACGTCTAGATATGCTTATGTGAATTTAAGAGAAAAGAAAATGAAAAAAGAGTGAAAAGAAAGTGAGATGAAAATAAAAACGCATTTTGATTTGCCTAATGATTCTCAAAAAGGGAGGGGGTTTTAATCTTTTACTTTTTCTTTATAGCTCACAATGAGTCAAAAATTTTACTGTTTTGGAATGACTATGGGCGCACCTCTTTTGTTAATTAGTTGGTGGAATAATTTGCCATTGAGTGCGCAAACTGAAGTACGGCAATATTTGGACTATTTGGTTTCCCTATTAGAAATGGAGCCGTGCAGGGAAATGATTGAAGCGTCGGTGTCATTTTGGGATGAAGAACTAAATGTGTTTAGATTTGGGAATGTTGAGTTAACGCCTTTGTTGGAAGAAATAGGAGAGTTCGTGTCACACTCGGGGTTAGACAAGCATCGTTGGCAAGGGGGTCGCATGATAGCACCAAGTGTCCCCACAGCTGAAGAGTTTTGTAAAAAGTTAGGGATGGTGGCAAGAGTGAATGTGGAATTTTTACAACAAAAAAAAATACCTTTGTCCTATTTCTACAACCAATTTGGATATTTGAGTGCATTCGACGACCGTAAGAAAGAGTTCAAGTCCTACAATGATTGGAGGGGAGCTCGGCCACTCGCATTTGGCATTTGTTTCTTAGAAGTGATGGTATTCCCTTAAAGCTCGAATCACGACTTATGTTCGAGGCTTGTAATGGTTGCCGATGCAGTATTCAACGAAATTGATGGTTACCATTATACCATAGTTCCTATGATAGTGGCGGACATTTATCGGGCTTTAGGTTGTTGCAAGAGAGGAGCAAAATATTTCCAAGGTTGCAATCTTCTACTACAAGCATGGTTCAAGGAGCATTTGAGGAAAATGAAAGGTGTACAAGAATTTTCTAAGCCAACTGGTTCCAACTACTTGGTTGGAGAGCGATACGAGGTTCCAAAATTCAAGCAGCCAAGCAGCACAGAGAAATGGGTAAAGTTGTTTGAAAACATAACGAAGGATTCAATTCAGTAGATGTTCACTTGGTTTCCTTCATCAGACTTCATCATTAGCTCTGAGAAGGCACCCTTTGTTTTACTTATGGGATTGAGAGATCTCCAACCCTACCAACCATCGAGAGTGTTGAGACAAGCAGGAAGGAAGCAAATCATACCATTGATATCAGATACGAAGGACTATCAGTTTGCTTATGTTGGAGATGTCTTTCCAAGAGTTAAGAGCATTAAAAAATCCTGGGTAGGAAGACAAGTTATGGGAGAAGAGTCGTTAGCATCAGAAAAATACAATGCTGGATGCGAACCAAACTACAAAAGATGGTTACGCTCTAGCATAAAAGGACATGTAGTAGTAGGGCCGAGTCGAGGGAATGACATAAGAGATCTTGAGGTGGAAGTTCAAATCCGACACCGAGAATTCATGTTGAAGGCTATCAAGATGGACAAAGAAAGCAAAGAAGAGATCGAAATGTGGAAAAAACGTACATCAGAGATAGAGGAAAAGATAGAGGCGTTGGAGACAAAACTTGCACAATGGAACTTGGAGTGGCAGCGGTAGACATTTTACACTTAGTGGCGCCTAAGGGATACTTAACCAAACTATGGAAGAAGTCAAGGAGATTACACGAGAAGTAAAGAGGGCCAGACTGGTACACAGACCGAAGCTTCGGTCGAGGGTACACAGCCCGATATCGATTTGCATTTAAATTTGCTGAGGGTACATAGCCCAAAGCGTCGGTTAACGGTACACAACCCGATATCGATTTCCATTTAAATTTGCTGAGGATACCAGCCCGAAGCGTCAGTTGTGGGTACCAGCCCGATATTGACTTGCATTTAAATTTGTTGTGGGTACACAGCCCGAAGCATCGGTTGAGGGTACACAGCCCGATATCGATTTATATTTAAATTTTTTGAGGGTACACGTCCCGAAGCGTTGGTTAAGGGTACACTGCCCGATATCAATTTGTATTTAAATTTGCTGAGGGTACACGTCCCGAAGCGTCGGTTAAGGGTACACCGCCCGATATCGATTTGTATTTAAATTTGCTGAGGGTACACATCCCGAAGCGTCGATTTAGGGTACATAGCCCGATTCTTATTTGTATTTAAATATTCTGAGGGTACACAGCCCGAAGCGTTGGTTGAGGGTACAGCCCGATATCGATTTGCATTTGAATTTACTTAGGGTACACAGCCCGAAGCGTTGGTTGAGGTTACACAGCCCGATATCGATTTGCATTTAAATTTGCTGAGGGTACACAGCCCGAAGCATTGGTTGAGGGTAATCAACCTGATATCGATTTGTCATTTAAATTTCTTATGGACGGTACACAACCCAATGCATCGACTGAAAGAACATAGCCCGATATCGAATCTAACACTTGGCACAGCAGGACACACAGTCGGGCATAGCAGACACAACTACACATGGCAAAGAATCCTGGATAGACGATCCAGCCCGATAGGGAGGTACGTTATACATTCGCCTATACATACATTATTGTGCAGACTCATCTTTATTACAGGATATACACTCAGACAATGCGAATGTTACGACCTAACTCCTCGACAACTCTCTTAAGTCGTAAGCACTTCTCTAGAGTCGTGACAAAATTAATCGCTCTGTCAACGTCTTTTCCCGAAGACTCTTTCATCATCCCCGGGCAAAGAGGGGCAGCTGTTGACACCTAATTTTGTCCCTCCCGTCTCAGTAGCCGTTTATTCTGACAAATTGCATTGTTAACCACATAGTTATCCCACACTTATTCCTATCCTGAGTCATTATCTCATGCACGTACACCAATCAAACTATTTTAGAAGCATTCGCACGAACAGTCATATTTTTACAAAACTTGCACATCTTGTCAATATTTTTCACAATTATTGTTGTTTTAAGGAGGATACCTAAATTATTTTAAAAAACCTAATATAATAAGATTTTCCTAATTATTCAGTCTTGGTAATTATTTTTTCTAATTTTACAATTTTTCATAAATATTTTTACGTAGTTTATACGCAATTATACTTAATTTATATGCTTTTATACACTATTTATACACTATTTATACACATATATACATATATACACGACTGCACACACATCACTACATTTATAACACCTCAACACATACATGGATCAATCTTAGCCATCCACGTGTATAATCCGACGACTGAGATACAAAATTCCATTTTATTCCCTGAACACACCCCCCAAACCCTATTCCCTTTTCCATTTCTCTCCTCTCGCGACTGTCTCTCTCTCCCTCTACGCCTCTGCCATCAATGGCGATTCCGGCCATTTTAACTGGCCAAATCCAGAACAAAGTACACCTCCACACTCCTCGTTGAGGGAGTTTCCTGTCGCCGGAGGGATATGCGATAATGCCTAAAGCGAAGCCTAAGGCGTCACTACTACTAGATAAGGAAGGGAACCTTCAGATGGACTCGATTTGGGACGGGTTAATCCGACCCGACTCCGACATTGAAACGGGTAATCTTAAAGAACCCTATTTATTTTCCTTTTGATCTCTTGATTTAAGTGATTTTAAAACTTCAAATTACTTGTCCTGTTAGCGTGTCAACATGTTTAATTTACTGATTAATAGGTGAAGTGTTTAGAATTTGCTGCTCTGATTTACTTCGTTTGTTTGGCAAAAATACTTGTTCTCACGCCTGAATTTGCCTACTATTTCTTGTGATTAGTAGCTATTCAATCTAAGTGAAACCTGTGAAATTGTGATCCCTGCTCATCCCATTAATACCTGATGTTTATAGCTTGTGCCTTCCACCATCATTTTAAAATCTTTAAATTCAAAGCCTAGAGTAGTCTAGTGATTTTTCTATGCTCGTTTCTGTCTGTTACAGTGCACTTGGTCTCTTGCTATGCCAAATTTTATGGTTTCTCTTGCTATGCCAAATTTTATGGTTTTCCTGGTTCATATGTTTAGGTTAAATTAATGGCCTGTCATACATGCCTAAAAGATTTGAATTGATTGGAATAAAATCGTTGAGTGGTAATTGAAGGAGTAACAAGTTGTTTTATTGATCAAAGATTAACTGAAATCTTTTGAAATTCTGTTGATTGATTTCTAAGCCTACAATATGCCTATGAGGCTGATTTTGAACCTGAACTTTTAATTAGGACTAAGGGTAGGGGAATGTAATCAGTTAATATCCTGTCTCCCTTGAATTTTGGGAATTGATGGACCTATTTTTGGAAGGGATCCCTAATGGTATCCTCCTTATTATTGGAAGCAATATTCATTACTTTAATTACATCCCTACCCGTTTGAACTAAAACCTACACTATTACAACTATTTAAAGAGGCTGCATCTCTCACCTTAGGACACACTTTTACTGCTTACATTGCTCTCTGAATTAAAAATACTGAAGGTATAAGAAAACTGGTTGCACACTCTGTTTCTTCCCTCTCTGGCTCACTGAACACCAATCCAAAAAGCCTACTGCTTTGCTTCTTTATTTCTCCCTATCTGCTGCTACTTTGACAAGGTATAATCCAATAATTCCCCTGCTATTTGCACTCACATGTGAACCGTGTCTACATGTGTTCTCTCATATAATCTCTGCTTGCTTCTATCTATGTTTGCATCTTTGTTTGGGCCTTACTTCTGGCCAGGCTAACCTTTTTTGTGCAGCATACCTGTGGATAGTCTCATGACTATACTAGGGCTTAACTTACAGGTCTGTTGGCTATTTGAAGGAGCTTTACTAAATCTCCATGGGCACTGGGAACTAGACTTATACAAGTCTTTTACAAAGAGCATTCGAAACTCTGTTTAATACCTTACTTCTTTCCCTTGTAGTCTTCCCTACTATGTTTGTATTTGTTAGGGTATTCCTACTTTTATTCATTTTAAACAGGTTATACAGTCATGAAGACTGTTTAAATGGCCATCCAGGGGCCTCTTCTAATCCTTTCTACTTCTGTGGCTGCATTATATCATAGCATGTTCAACAGGATAAATTTGCGAGTGCTTAGCATTGATAAATAGGAATTGTGCATGACTGGATGTTTTATTATTCGAACATGGCTCATAATTGATTAGTGTTTAAGGTAGGACAATCTCTTACATTTGAAATATTCTTTGGAAAACAGTTTCTTTGAACAGGGGTTATTTTGTGCGAAACTTGTGGCCTTTGTATGTTATGAAACTATTTTACTACTTTAAAGCTCCTACACACTAATCTAATAATGTGTAGGTGCGTATAACTGATAGGGGTCGACTATACAAATATATAAACGTTTTTTAAAGCCTAAAACTATTAACTACTCATGTAATTGCATGCCTATACTTATTAGTTATGTGCGACAGCCCCTTGTTTGTATTTTTGTGCTTTTGTGTGACCCACTTTCGAAAAACAGCCCTTGTACCTAAATATTTTTTGAAACTGGCCCCTAAAAAAATAGCCATTAAGGTTAGAGCTCGAAAATTAATGACGAGTCACACTGACCCTAAATGGCTAACATTTTATTTTAAAGACAACATCCATTTGGTTTTGGTCTAAATTTGAAAATCGTTTATAAAACTGCCTACTTCTGCAAAAGTGTTTTAAATGTTGAAGTAGCACAATTAAACCGAAATTCAGTAACCTTTTGTATGATTAGCGTTACTTTGGACACTTTTCAACTGGTTCCCCAATCCATTACCTATATAAACTGGTTCCCTGCACTCACTTTAGACACTTCTCAACTGGGAAAACAACTGCTCTACACACAGTGAGTAATAGAAAAGTACAACACATACAAAACATCATCCTCTTCCCTTCTGATTGCTTCTTACAACTGGAAGGGTTTTTGCTTTTGTTTCTGTGTTTACAAGCTGCTCTGTTCCAGTATTGCTCTTTGATTATTACATTCCCTGGTAAGGTATAAATCTATCACTATATCCCCTTGTCTCTTTCACACATAATTTATCTGTGTATCCATCTTGCATATGTGATCAATGGCTATATGTGTAATTTGTTTGGAGGGCTTTATACCTTCCCCTGTTAACCCTTTTTTTGCAGTCTGTAAGGATGGCCTTAGAGGCTAAACTAGGTCTAAAATTGCAGGTTTCTAGATGCCCTATGAGGGCTTCTCCATTCTAGCTTGTCTAGGCCTAAACAGGCCCTATTTAGGACACATACATGGCCTGATCAGGCCATTACTCTTTCCCCATTCTCTTCCCTTTAGGAACTGCTTTGCTTGTGCATATTTGATTAGGACCCCTGCTTGTAATTTATTTAATACAGGGAACATAGCTACTAGGCTGCATATTGGCTACAGGAGCCTCCTCCTAACCCTTTTCACCTATGTGCTGCATCATTTAAAGTCATGATATTCTGAAATCATTATAGCATTTTCTGAGTAAAATTGAGTTCGATTATGTCTGCATGATGTGGTTAGGAACTCTAAACGGTACACTGTTTATTTGATCACTCTACATAGGTTTTAGGATTAGAATGTTTGGGAACATGTTTTTTTTTAATGCTAAGTTTGGAATGTTAATTGAACAGGGGCTAAACTTGTAATGCTTGCATAATCTGGACTGTTTCTGTAAAACTTGGACTGCCCCTCTTTTCATAAATAATCCAGGGCCAAAACCATTTTAAAACATGGCCCTTATGTGCATAAAACTGTCTTTTGAACTACTTTCACCTCTTGCACACTAATCAAATGGTGTATAGGAAGGTATAAAGTATGGGGTCGTTATACAATCTACAAGTATTTTTAAAGTATACAATCTCACTTATCATGTATTTGCATGCTAAGGTGTATTAGGTGGCCTAATACACCTTAGAAAATTATTTTAGGTGGCGACTCCAATTCTTGAACTCAAACGAGTTACTTAGTCAAATCCAAAATCCGACTCGCTCCGAGTTGAGTCTAAAATCGGGTGGGACACTTCGGAGCTCGTATCATTAATGCCCTTCCCAACCAAGTGTAAATGCACATCTTGGATCTCCTTGGCTTAACATCGAGTGAATGCTCTCGATGCAATTTGGGTTACACCATCCTCCCCTTCTTGAGAAGATTTCGTCCTCGAAATTAAGGCGTCATCTTCCAAGGTATCATCACCTACATCACAAAGAGTCAAGTCAGAAACATTGAATGTGCTAGAAACGTTATACTCACTGGGCAAGTCAATCACATATGCATTGTTGTTGATCTTAGATATCACTTGGAATGATCCATCTCCTCGGGGTGCCAACTTCCCTTTCCGAATGTTTGGGAATCTCTCCTTGCGGTAGTGCACCCACACATAATCCCCTTTCTTCTTGGTTGCAATCTTTTCATAGGCCTCCTCCAAGTTCTTCTTCACCTTGGCATGAAGCTCAAGCAATGCCTTGGCCCGAGTTTTACCTTCAAAATCAACAACCGCATCCCTTGGCAAAGGGGTAAGATCAAGTGGAATCAAAGGGTTAAAACCATAAAAACACTCAAATGGACTCATGCCAATCATTCTATGCAAAGTGCGGTTATATGCAAACTCCATTAGTGATAGCTTATCAATCAAGGTTCGGTTCACCACCTCAGCTTTTCCATCAGTTTGAGGGTGGTGGGACGTAGAGAACAATAATTTGGTGCCAAGAGCACCCCATATGTAATTTGGTGCCAAGAGCACCCCATATGTTGGAGAATCTATCAACAACAACATAAATGCTATCGTGTCCTCCTCTAGTCCGAGGTAAAGCCATAAAAAAGTCCATAGAAATATCAACCCACGAACTAGTAGGTACGGGCAAAGGAGTGTACAAGCTGTGGGTGTTGGATCTAGACTTAGCTTTTCTGCAATCTAAACAAGAATTACAAAAACGTTCCGCAAGGGGCCTCATCTTCTGCCAATGGAATTTCTCTTTAAGTATGGCCATAGTCTTATCCACACCATAGTGACCCATCAAGCTCCCACAATGTGCTTCTCGCACTAGCAATTCTCTCCAAGAGGACTCGGGGACACAGACTCTCCCATACTTATGAATGTAGCCATTTACCCATTGGTATTTCTCTACCATCTCCCCACTCACTAGAGCATCATGAATGCTCTTGAGCTTTGGGTCATGTTCATACATCAATTTTATACTTTCAAAACCCATAAGCCTAGAAGCAAGAGTGGTAGCAAGGGCGAACTTCCAAGAAAGCGCATCGGCTACAACATTGTCCTTTCCCTTCTTGTAATGAATTACATAGGGAAAAGACTCAATGAACTCCACCTATTTGGCATGCCTTTTGTTCAACTTCTCCTGTCCCCTAAGATGCTTGAGTGACTCATGGTCACTCTTGATCACAACTTCCCTAGGCCATAGATAGTATTGCTAATGAGCTAGAGCTCTCACAAGAGCATACAACTCTTTGTCATACATGGAGTAATTAAAGGTGGCACCCTTCAACTTTTCACTAAAGTAGGCAACGAGTTTCCCTTTCCATGAGAATACCCCCAATACCCACCCCCGAGGCATCACATTCAACTTCAGATGCCTTTCCGAAGTTGGGCAATTACAACGAGGCTGTGTTAATGGCCACCCAAGGGCCCTTTCTTATCCTTTTCTCCTTATGTGGCTGCATCATATACTAAAACAAAAGTCATTGCATTTGAATTATAAAACAGAACTTAATTTGTAAGTTTTTAATGGTTTTAAACGTTACTTGATAGTTCCATCTATACAGAATTTGGTGATTTTAATGACGAGTTTAACTCCTAGTCGACTAAAAACAAGTGCAGGACAGATTTCATACTTAAACTATTCTAGAAGCTTTATTTTCTTTAAAACAAGGGCTATATGTGCTAAAATTGCTTAATATGTGACTGTTTCTGAAAAATCAAGTCTACCCTTCTTTTAAATTAGTGATCCAGTCCCAAAACCTCTTTTAATTTGGCATGTTCCATGTATTTTCATACTCTTATCTCCTATACACTAATATAATAGTGTGTAGGAGTGTATAAAGTATTTGGGGTCACTTATACGATACATTATATGTATTTTGAAAGATATATCGCTATTACTCCATGTATTTGCTTGTCTATACTTATATTTACGTGTGGCAGCCCCTATTTGCATTTATGTGCTTTTATGAACAC
This sequence comes from Petunia x hybrida, assembly GCA_037355625.1. Classification (NCBI taxonomy): domain Eukaryota; kingdom Viridiplantae; phylum Streptophyta; class Magnoliopsida; order Solanales; family Solanaceae; genus Petunia; species Petunia x hybrida. The sequence continues at coordinate 10,121,304 of JBBBVM010000002.1, forward strand.
GATTTCCTTCCAAAAACAGCCCATCTATCTATATTTCGAAATTGACCCCTAAATCAAATAGCCATTAATGTTAAGGTTTGAAAATTAATGACGAGTCACACCGACCCCTAAATGGCAAACATTTTATTTAAAAAACAACCCTTACTTGGTTTTTTTAACTAAATCTAAAAATTGATTACAAAATCTGCCTATTTTTGAAAAAAAAATTAATTTATGAAATTCCATAACTATACTGTTTCGTAACATTTGCTTGCAGCTTTAGCCACTTTCGATTAGGCATTCGCAACTAAGGGCTAAAACGTGCGATTAGACATAAGGGCTTAGGCCATATTTGTAAATTTTCGAGCCCAAGTACATACGTTACCCATGTCTACGCTGCCTTGCACAAATTGAACCTAACTCTTTGATTGATTGTGAAATTGACCTCTTAAGCTAGTGATATATATGATAAGCTCTACAATTTGTTTAGACATCCCAAAATATAAACTCGGGTGGGAACCACTTTTCGTTGGACTTTGGGAAGTGCCTAACACCTTCTTCCACGAGTCATTTGGACTTCTTACTCTTGAATCTCTGCAACTAGACCTGTTTAAATAAAAGACCCGACCTTAGATACTTAGGTGACCTAATACACCTTAGAAATCCGTATTAGGTGGCGACTGCAATTCTTAACTCAAACGAGTTACCCAGTCAAATCCAAATCTTGACTTGCTCCGAGTTGAGTTTAAAACCGGGTATGACAAGACTTAGCTTACAAGTCAACGGGCGTAGAGAATGCACGTCTGGTCTTCAAACCACGACCGCTCAGACAGTACGAGTATAAGATGCAAGGTGTATATCTCGCTGCCTTAAGGTTTATAGTCTCTTAGTTAGGGTTTCGTATATACCACCGCCTTGAGTTTACAGGTCCACAACCTTATTAGTCTTTGTATTTTACCATAATTAGGACTGGGTAAATCTTTGGTATAAATACCCTTCCTTACATTGTATTGTACATCAAGCGATTTACTCATAATCCGGCTATTCTCAAGGAATAAAACTCTTTACTCTCTTATCTATTACTTTTCACTCAGTTTTACTTACGTTTCCTCGTATTTACTGTATTGCTTGTGACCCTCTAACAAATTTAATTATTTTACCTAAACGACCAAAGTTAGGCCTAAACATGGTGGACCACACTTCTCTCATCTAGGCAGTGTTTTCCAAAGCTAACCTGCTGTAAGTTTTTTTATCAATTTATAAAGAAGTTTTTCCCTCGCAGTGAGCCTGATGAGAAGCGTAGGCAGTTCGAGAGGATAGGGCAGGGTAATATGTATGTGTCTGATTATGGAATTCTATTCTTTAATATGTGCATATATGCTCTAAACTTGGTTCATGAGCCTTCAGAGAGAGTCAAGAGACTTATTTATGGACTTTCTCCCTCCTTGAGGTCTTGCAGACCCAAGAGATCGAGGTCGAGACTTTATTTGATGGTGCTATTGATATTTTCCATCGATATGAAGTGTATCATAAATTAGAGTAGGAAGAGTTGGACCGGGAGTGTAAGAGATCTTGTGGCCCTAGTCGGTATCCTAGTACCTCATTTGGAGGTAAGGGTTATCAATATCAGGGGAGGCCAGTTGTAAAGCGACCTTATTTACCCGTTTTGGGAGCTAGACTCTAATTAACATGCTGACAGTTTAAAAGATATGTATGGTGCATTAGGACATGTCTATAAAATTTGAGCTGATTCGGGCATCGTTTGGTATGTTCTCTGGAACGGTTTCCGTTTTAGTTGTCGGTAAAGCTTAAAAGAGGTTTTCGTGCTCAATTTGAGTAAACAAGCTCCGATTCAAAATTTGAAAGTTACGTTAGGTTTGTATGGTCATTTTTGACATGCGGAAACTTTTGGAAGTGAATCCCGAGGTCGTTCAAATAGTTTTTGCTAAAATTTTGAAAGTTAAGAATTTGACCTCTTTCCGTGGGATCCCTATCTTGAGATTTGGAGATCCGATTCTAGTTCCGTTTCAGTAAGCATGTCAGGGAAGTCTTGTATAACTTGTTTACAAAATTTAGGGTCCTTATGAGTCTTGTAGGATCCAATTTGGACTCTAATTGCAGCACCAACAGCTGCTAGTGCAAAATTCTGCACCATAGCAGATTTAGAGGGGTATAACTAGGTCTTTTACAGACTATTTCGTTCCTTGTAAAATTCCAGTCCTTTCTAACTAGTTCCTAAGGGAAATTGAGGTACAAACTAGTGGGAAATCTATCAGGTAACATCATTGTATTCTTCAATTTCATTAATTCATGATTCCTAAGCTTGAATCTCTTGAAATTGATTAGGAAATTGAGCTAAAACCCTAAAATTTATAAAATTAGAAATTTTGTAAAATTAAATTCGGATATGAAAAATAATTTTATCATTGGACTGCTGGGACTAGGGGGAGTCCGATAATGTATGGTTTATTGATTTTCATCTAAGTCCGGCCTAGGCGTATTTTGGTAATTTTCTTCTTTCACCGTCTAAAGGTTAAATATTTTTTCTTCAGGCACTTATACGTGCAAATATATTTCTTTGGCTTAGAAAGGGATTATTCTAAGGGACGTCAGACTGGAAAAGAAGTCGTTCAGTAGCTGTTTTTGACCCAGGACTCAAGATAAGTGATTATATCCATTTCTTTGACTGGCTTTGGCCTTATGGATATTTTATTCACGTGTTCTTTACGTGAATAGTTGCTGATAAGGCATACTTACTATGGCACAGCCTTGAAACACATTCATATATTATGTTTTCTAGTTATGAGTTGTTATGTGTTATACTGAGCGCATGAGTATTTCCCCTCAGCTTTATATTATATCGGGTGCTGGAGTATACCGCCCCAGGTGTAGTATTATTTTGCTCCATTTGATTATCAGATTGTATTCCCCTCGAACATAGGAGTATTCCACTTTGGGATGGGATTATGGGAACATGTGACTCTATTACATCATATTTCATTTCATTTCATACCATTATGTGTGTTGACTTGCCGGACATGACTGTTACTCTGATTATCTATGCATTGCTTATTTTTTAGTTGTTGTTAGGTTCTGTTTCCCTGGCTAGCTTGCTTATCCTTTTGGTTAGTTAGCTATTCCTTGCTTACTGAGTCCTTATGACTCACTCCCTATCTGTTTCTTATGTTGTCATTTTGTTTCGGCATATTCTGTTTCAGGACCCAGCAAGCAATGTGAGTGAGGAGCAAGACGTATTCAGCTGTCTATGGTGAGCCAGCTTGTTTATTAAGGTCACCAGCTATAGCTTTTATAGTTTTATCTATTTTTCTTCTCCCTTCAAGATATGTACATATTTTTGGATATCATGGATCTCTGATGTGGAAACCTCTAAACCTATGTATTTTGGGAAGTTAGATGTTTTTTTTTCCAGACAACTTATATATATGGCTATCTTATATATGTTTGTCTTATCCTGTGTTGTAACGTTAGATTCATTTTATTTTCAAGATAATTCTACATCATTTATATCGATTCATTTGATAAGAAAGTGCCTCATAGGCTTAAAGGTAAGTTCTATAAAGTAGTTGTTAGGCTAGCTTTACTGTATGGGGCAGAGCGTTTGCCAGTACATGCCATCCACGTCTAGAGGATAAGTGTAGCAGAGATGCGAATGCTTAGATGGATGTGTGGGCATACTAAGATGGATAAGATCAACAACGAAGCCATTCGTGACAAGGTGGGAGTGGCTGCAGTGGTGGACAAGATGCGAGAGCGAGGCTGAGGTTGTTTGGGCATGTGAAGAGGAGGAGAACATATGTTCCGGTGAGTAGGTGTGAGGGGTTTACAGTGCTGACTCTACGGAGAGGTAGAGGTAGACAAAAAAAAAATTGGGATGAGGTGATTAGGCATGACATGGCCCACCTCCAAATTACTAGAGGTTGAGGATTAGGGCAGAAGGATAGATAGTAATCGAGTGATTTTTTGTATATTATGCTTTCAACTTACTCTACCTACTATGGATTGTATCTATTATTGGTGTTTTCTATTTATCTTGAACATGTTAGAGTGCTTCCTAGTGGTATTTTATTTCATTTATTTTGATATTGTCATCGTGTTTCTCTCAAGTATGTTTCTCGCTGATGTTATTTAGCTGAGGGTTATTCAAAAATAGCCTCTCCACCTTGGTGGAGGTAAGGTCTATGTACATCTCACCCTCTCTAGACCCCACCTTGGTGGAATACCACAGGTATGTTGTTGTTGTTGTTGTCATTGTTATATCCATTCATTCGATAGGGTTCGCCCGACAGGTCTATGAAAGGTACTCGGGTGCCCGCACGGCCTAGCCCAAAATTTGGGTCGTTCCAACCTGTCAGGCTAGTTAAACCTTCGACGCGTGCGTTTCAGAGTACACCCGCGCCTCGACAAGGTCAGCCTTAGTTTACTTCCAGTAGCCATTAGTAGTTCGTGTAGCACCAATATGGTTCGGGATGTTTCCATTGCTGTGTATGAACGATTGTCCCCTACATCAACAGGGAGGAAATTATCCTTTCTCTCACCCTAAGGCACCTATTCAGCCTTAGGGTACTCTTTCAGGAACTCAGCCAGCTCGAGGTGCACCACCACCAAGTAGAGGTCATGGGTGTGCTGCTAGTGGTCCTTCGAGAGGCGGTCATCAGGGTAGCGTCTCAGTTAGCTGCTGAAATGACCTCGGTAAGTCGTTTCGAAAGTTAGGACTCCGATTGGCGTGCTGATAATTTTAAAATATTTATAAGGTCCATTGAGACTTATCTATAAAATTTGAGCTAAATCAGACTTCGTTTGGTAGGCATCGGAAGAAGGTTTCAGTTTTTATTGTCGATAAATATTAAAAAGAGATTTTCGAGCTCGGTTTTGGCGAATGAGCTCTGATTCGAAATCTGAAAGCGCCGTTAGGTTCGTATGATTATTTGTGACTTTTGTGAACTTTCGAAAGTGAATTTCGATATTGTTCGGCTAGTTTTCGCTAAAATGCCGAAAGTTAAATAATTTGACCTTTTTCCATTTAATTTGTATATTGAGTTTCGGGAGTCATTGGAGATCTGCCTTAGCAAGTGTATTACATATATTTTGTATAACTTGTATGCAAAAGTTGGAATTACTTCGAATATCGCAGGGTACCGTTTTAATTTTCGTCGCGAAAAGAAAATAAAATAAAATAAAAAGAGAAAAGGACGAAAAGGAAATGAAAGAAAAGAAAATTGAAGGGCGGTGCAAAAACTTATGGGATTAAAATCCCTTAAAGCTTAATCAAGAGCAGAAAAACGAAACAGAGATTGGAACGGAGAAACGTGACAAAAAAATTGCCAGAAAATGAGAAAAGAGCCGGAGAAAGATAGAATTTTTACCCCAAAACATCCAGATAATGATGTTAACTCATTATCTTAGCTTATTACGTGTGTTTGAATATATTTTTACGGTAAAAATTAGGATATTAGCTATCATTTTAGTAAGTTCAATTAATAGTTTAAAGGGTCAATTGGACCCCGATGATGGAATTGATTATATATTCGTACTCAGTGAGTTATTAGCAACATATAAAAATAATTTATTTAGGATTTTGTTATGTGACCTTAAACCATGTACATAGGCCTGGTCTGCACATTGCGTATGCGAATAGGGTATCAGGTTCCTAACTGGATTGCCATAAGATATGAGGAATGAAGCCTTTAGCCTAATTTGATATATTTTTCTACTTATTGAATAGAGTGGGATCGTTTGGCAAAGACACTAAAGGATAAAGTGGTTGTTGATTAGCAATGCTAACTTTTGGAAGAGGTAAGTATTTATATCCATTTCTTTGGAGGCACCTGGCCTCGTGGATTTTCTACCACGTGTTCATTACGTGTGTAGCTGCCGATAGGCGTACTCATTACGCCCTAGCTTTGGATTTACATTGTATATTATATGTTATGTCCTGTTGTTGGTATTGCATTTAGGATCTGAGTATTATACTCTGGCTGTGAGTTGACATATACTTTCCGGCAGTCGATAAAAGTCCTGCGCCGGTGAAGGGTTATCATTGCATCATATTGAAGGTAGGAGGATTCCGCCCTCGGAGGAAGAGCATTCCGCTCCATTGCATCATATTGAGGGCAGGAGGATTCCGCCCTCAGAGCAGAAGGATTCCGCTCTGTTGCATCATATTGAGGGTAGGAGGATTCCGCCCTCGGAGTAGGAGGATTCCGCTCCATTCATTTGGCACATGTGACCCTTTGCATCATATTTCATTTCATCTCATTTCATTTCATTGCATTTCATACCATTGTGTAAACTTGTGGTACATAAATACTGTTCTGCCTATACGTGCATTGCTTATTTGTTGATATGTTTCTGGCTCGTATTCTTGGTTGAGTTTATGATTTCATATGTATTTCCGGTTATTATCTAGCTCTGCCTTTTTATAATTTAAATAAGAGGAATTTAGTTTATCTGTTTCTTCTCCCTAGCAAGCTATCCTATTCTTTGAGGTGGCTAGTCTGCTCCACTTATTGAGTCCTTTTGACTCACCCTTGTTTGTTGTTTGTTTCTTCTCTATCTATTTCATTTCGGCAGGTTCGCTCCAAGATTAAGTTCGCCACGTTGTGAAGAAGCAAAGACGACTTTAGCTGTTAGGGTGAGCCAGCTTTTATTCCGGATGACCATTTGTTCATTATTTATTATTTCAGTTGCATTTTGCTCCCTTCAGGAGGTATCTGTCTTCTTTTGTACTCTTAGATATCTAGTCTGGATAGCCCTAAACCTAGTATATTTGGTAGTCAGTTGTAATTTCTTTTGTACAGCTGGGAGGTATCGATATGTCTTGTTCTTATTTATGAATTGTTATATTTATTTTCCTAATTTAATTGGTAAGGGTTCTCCCGACAGGTCTAGGGGAGGATGTCGGATGCCCGCACGGCCTAACAGGATTTCGGGTCGTGTCAGTTAGTATCAGAGCCCGGTTTAAAGTGTGTTAGCTCGGATAAGCTTGGAATTTTTTAAGGAACGGATTCAAAGGACCTGTTCCTTTGAATCACTGCAGCTAAATAGATAATTCATGCAAAATCATTTAAGCTGAGATATTGTGAATTATCCTTAGACTAATGTTTATCTTGATAATTTTGCAGGTCTAAACGTGATATGAAACGATTGCATAAATAATGGATAAGAGCTAAATGATCCGGATGCTTAAAGTGAAGAGTTCAATTAGGACTCAAACTCTTGGGAGCTTTGGAGTTCTAATTGCTCAAGACTTCTTGGTTGCTGACGTTATAAAACAAGGAGCATATCAGCCATTGAAGTATGCACAAATACAGAGAGAATCGAGCAAAGTATTGAAAGAGTCATTATCTTATTTGTGTAATCAGTAAGCTACGGGTAACTAAGTAAGAACCTGTTCCTTAGATTGAGTCTTGTCAAAGTTCAGTCTTAGTTCAATTGTAGTAGGTATTATCGAGTTGTATCTTTTCTGTTCAAGTCGTGTACTTGACAAAGCTTCACTGATCGTGAAAGAGGTCACTAAAGGATTATAGTTAGTCCTAGGTTAGTAAGAAGGTAGTCTTGTAACCAAGTGAGTCTTTTACACAATGAAGTTGAAATCCTACTTGGAAGAGTAGGTCGTGGTTTTTTGATCCCGAGTTCAAGGGGTTTTTCCACGCTAATATTGGGTGTTCATTTTCTTACAGTTTGAATTCCCCACATAACATAGTAAAGGAACACATTTTAAGGAACTGGTCCTTAAAATAGTAAGTGGTGTATCTTGGAAAATATCAATTGGTATCAGAGCAGGTTATTCTTGAAAAGGCAAACACCTAGGATTAGATGAGTACATCACGAGAGAACAGTGAGGGTCAGTCAATGGTTAGAGCACCTTTGTTCAATGGAAAATATTATTCATTGTGGAAGGAAAGGATGCGAGATCATCTTCAAGCTGAGGACTATGAATTATGGGACATAGTGACTGAAGGTCCCATGATTCCAATGAAAAAGGATGCTGAGGGAAATGATGTTCCCAAAACCATAAGAGAATGCAATGCTGAAGACATAAGGCAATGGGAAAAGAATGCAAAAGCTAGAAAGTGGCTTGTTGGTGGACTCAGTCCTGACGATAGCACTAGAATCAGAGAGTATACCACTGCAAAGGAAATTTGGGATGCTCTACAAGTTGCACATGAAGGAACAAGTCGGGTAAAAAGGTCTAGAGGTACACTTCTTTTTGCTGAATATGAAAGTTTTAAAATGAAAAAAGAAGAATCAATCTCTGAAATGTATACTAGATTTAATGCCATTGCATCTGAACTTATTTCTTTGGGAAGGGTTTTAACTGTGGAAGATAGAGTAGAAAAGATCCTAACTAGGGTTCTTCCAGATTCTTGGGAGATCAAATCTTGTGCTATCATAGAAAGCAAGGATCTGACTACCTTATCCTTCGATGAGCTTATAGGTAATTTAAAGACCTATGAACTAAGGAAAAAGGTTAAAAACATAGGAGTACCAGTTAAAATTGAACCTAATCTAGCCTTGACTGCTTCTGATAAGCCTATCGATGAAAAGGAACTGGTCCTTATCGCTAAAAGTGTTCAAAAATATTTGAATAAGAAAAACGGGATTAGAGGACAGGGTAGGTCTTCTAACATGAAACAGGCTGGAGAATGCTTCGAATGTGGCAGCATGGAGCACTACATCAGCAAATGTCCAATCATGGAAGGAGAATGGAGGAAAAGATATATTGAGGAAAGGAAAAAGGCTAGGGAACGGGTCCGTAAGAAAAGTGGAAATCTCAAAGCAATGGTTGCAGGATGGCAAGATAGTGAGGATGAAGTATCTGATGATAATCTGGATGAGGATCTTGCTCTAATGGCTCTTGAAGACTCAGATAATGATGAAGATGCTTACGTATTTGTTTCTAAACTTAGACAACATGTGAAAAGCATGCCTACAGAGAAATTAGTTAAAGTATTTCATACTATGTTAAATGAGTCTAAATCTCTAAGGGATGGCAAACATCAACTGCATGATGAAATTGAGAGTTTAGGAGCAGAATACAAAAAGGCAGTAATTAAAAATGACTCTCTTAAAAGAAAGATTAGCATGCTTGAGGAACAGGTCCTCACACTTGAATCAACTGTTCAGGAATTAGAAAATGTTAAAACAGTTGGAAAAGGTAAAGGCATTGCTAATTCTCATCAGATTATTGCTGAAGAGAAACTGAAAGTCAAAGTTGATGAATTGTGCAAAAAGGATGAGAAGATAAGATCTTTGGAAGAAGACTTGGTTAAAACAAAAATGGAGTTAGGAAAAACTGTAAAATGGAACAAGTCTTCTGAAGCACTAGAATGGTTACAGGGAAATCATAGTAGTAACAGGAAGGGTATTGGATTCATGAAAGCACAATCTTCATCCAAATGGGATCCAAAGAGTAAGTACCTATCACTTCCTGAAAACTGACTATGCACTCATTGTGGGAACACTGGTCACTGGAAAGAAAATTGGAAATCTTTAAAAATGGCTGCACAGAGGAACAGGTCCTATAAACCTGTTCAAAATTCCGTAAGAAAGAAAACTGTTCACACAAAGAAACCATTACCATTCTGGGCTAGGAGAGATCTGATTCATCCTTTTTCTCAAGGAAAGGAACCCAAACTAGTTTGGGTTCTTAAAATTAACTCCTAGTTTTCATTTTCAGGCTAGAGTGAAGGAGAGAAACCACAAATAGTACATGGATAGTGGTTGCTCAAGGCACATGACAGAACATAAGGACCTGTTCCTTTCACTCTCAGCCTTTCAAGGAGGAAGTGTTTCTTTCGGTAATGGTAAGAAAGGGGAAATCATTGGCATTGGAAAGGTAGGTAGGTCCGATTCACATAGTATAGACAATGTGTTTCTAGTAGATGGGCTGAAGCATTGCTTATTGAGTATATCTCAATTGTGTGAAAAAGGTAATAATGTTAATTTCTCATCTACTGGATGCACTGTGACTAACCAAACTTCTGGAGAGATTATTTTGCAGGAAAATAGACATGGAAACATCTACAAGGTAGACTTTTTGACACTATCTGATGGAAGCTTGAGTTGCTTAAGTGTGGTGCAAAATGATCCCCTCCTATGGCACAAAAGACTTGGCCATGCCAGTCTTTCACAACTAAACAAACTTGTGTCCAAGGATTTGATGATAGGTCTTCCGAACATCAAGTTTAAGGATGAAAAAGTATGTGAAGCATGTGCCAGGGGGAAGCAGGTAAAATCCTCCTTCAAACTAAAGAAAGTGGTAAGTACCACTAAACCTTTAGAACTGGTCCATATGGATTTATATGGACCAATGAGAACAATGAGTCGTAGAGGTAAGAAGTATGTTATGGTATTGGTGGATGATTACTCCAGATTTACATGGACTATATTTCTTACATCTAAAGAAGAAGCATTTAATGCATTTTAAATTTTTGCTAAGAAAGCTCAAAGAATTCTAGATAGTCAAATTGTTGCCATTAGGTCAGATCATGAAACAGAATTTGAAAATATATGTTTTTTAATTTTTGTAATGAAAATGGCATTAATCACAATTTTTCTTCACCTAGAACTCCACAACAAAATGGTGCAGTGGAAAGGAAAAATAGGACTCTAGAAGAAATGGCAAGGACTGTGCTAATATCTAGAAATCTTCCACAGAATTTTTGGGCTGAGGCCATCAATACTGCATGCTACATAATAAATAGGTGTATGACAAGGCCTCTAATAGAAAAAACTCCATATGAGCTGCTTTAAGAAAACCAAATATCTCTCATATTATGGCCTTTGGTTGCAAATTTTTTATACACAACAATGGGAAAGATGCCTTAGGAAAATTTGATCCTAGAAGTGATGAGGGAATCTTTATTGGTTATTCTTCAAACAGCAAATCTTATAGAGTGTTTAACAAGAAAACATTGAAAATTGAGGAAAGCATGCATGTTAAATTTGATGAAACTGACTGTCTTACTCAAGAACAGGTACAAGAGGATGAAGAGATTGGAATGCTGAAACATAATGAACTTGATCCACAAATGCAGCATTTGGATGGGGATACTGTGAGAAGTGAACTGCAAGGAACTGTTCCTCAGGATAGAACTGGTAAGAGTGGCACAGAAACAGGGGGAATAAATGTTTGTTCCACCTCACAAACTGGAAGTACCACTTCCTCAGGAACTGTTCCTTAGCAAGGGACCTCTGACAATGAATTGATACTCAAGCCTTACAAGTATCTAGGGTCACATCCTGTGGATCAAATAATCTCAGATAAAACTGCTGGAATACAAACTAGATCAGCAGTAAAAAATCACAATCTGTGTCCTTTAGTGCTTTCCTATCTCTTGTTGAACCAAAAAATGTGAAAGAAGCACTGAAGGATGCAGATTGGATCAATGCTATGCAGGAAGATTGAATCAATTCCAAAGAAGTCAAGTTTGGCATCTGGAACCCAAGCCAAGGAACAGGTCCATAATAGGAACAAAATGGGTTTTCAGAAACAAACTTGATGAGGATGGCATGGTAACAAGAAATAAGGCCAGGTTAGTTGTTCAGGGGTATAGTCAAGAGGAGGGCATCGACTATGATGGGACTTTTGCTCCAGTTGCAAGACTGGAAGCAATAAGACTTCTCATAGCCTTTGCTACATACATGGAATTTACTCTACATCAAATGGATGTTAAGAGTGCATTTCTGAATGGTTACTTATAAGAAGAAATGTATGTTAAGCAACCTCCAGGCTTTGAGAATGAATAGTTCCCTGAACATGTGTACAAGTTGGACAAGGCCTTGTATGGACTCAAGCAGGCACCAAGAGCTTGGTATGAAAGGCTATCAAAATTTCTACTTCAGCATGGATACAAAAGAGGTAAAATTGATAGCACATATTTTTTGAAAGAAAAAGGTAAGCATCTCTTAATTGTTCAAATTTATGTAGGTGATATTATCTTTGGTGCTACTTGTGAAAATTTAAGTAAAGAATTTGCAAACTTGATGGGGAGTGAGTTTGAGATGAGCATGATAGGTGAACTCAACTTCTTTTTGGGTTTACAAATTAAGCAAACCTCAAATAGAACTATGATCCATCAACAAAAATATGTTAAGGAATTACTTAAAAGGTTTGATATGGATAATGCTAAGGAAATTGACACACCTATTGCCACTGCCACAAAATTGGATCTTGATGAACATGGAACATCAGTTGATCAAAAATTGTATAGAGGTATGATTGGTTCTCTACTTTACCTTACTGCTAGTAGACCTGATATTGTGTTCAGTATTGGTTTGTGTGCTAGGTTTCTGTCAGATCCTAAGGAATCTCATTTAAAAGCTGTTAAAAGAATATTGAGGTATCTGAAGGGATCAGGTCCCTTAGGACTTTGGTATCCAAAAGGTGGTAGTTTTAATCTTGTTGGATATATTGATGCTGACTATGCAGGTTTCCTTGTTGATAGAAAAAGTACCTCAGGTATGGCACATTTTCATGGTGAGTGTTTGGTCTCTTGGGGAACCAAGAAACAAAATTCAGTGGCACTTTTCACTGCTGAGGCTGAATATGTGGCAGCTGCGTCATGCTATTCACAGTTGTTATGGATCAAACAACAATTAAAGGATTTTGATGTTGATGTAGGAACTGTTCCTATCTTTTGTGGCAACACTAGTGCTATTAACATGACAAAAAATCTAGTGCATCACAAAAGAACTAAACACATTGATATAAGACATCATTTCTTGAGAGATAACTATGAAAAAGGTTTGATCACCATAGCATTTTGTCCTACTGAAAAGCAAATTGCTGACATCTTCACAAAAGCTTTAGGAAGAGATGATTTTGAAAGAAATAGGTTGGAATTAGGGATGATTAAATTCACATAAATTCATCAATGCTTTACTTCAGAAGTGGCTAGAAAATTGCACCTAAAATGAATTTTATTCAAGTCAATGTGAAATATTCAGTCCAGCTTAATACTTCATTGTATACTCTTGTGCCATAATTTTTGTTTAGAGTTGCCAAAATTGAATGATATTACCCTTATGCTCTTAGAATTTCAGATTGAACAAAAGTGTTTCAAATTGGAAGAACACTGATTTTTCGTGTTAAAATCAGGTAGTACTCCTTATTATTCATTTATATTAGAAGATTAAGGCTATCGGTAACTTGAAATTAGGATAAATCCCACTAGGAATCCTAATCATATCCAAGCTGCATAAGAGTCCCATCGGAGGAACAGTTCCCATTCAGAAAAGGTAACTTAAAAAGCCTAACGGCTCTATTTTTCCGGGAGACTGCTAAGAGTCCAGTAACGGCTGCATGTCTTTCAATGAGGTAATTGTGATCGTTTCATACTCAACCTCCACTACCTATTTCATTCTATAAATACACTCTTTCTTCCTATTATTCTTTCACTTTGTTTTACAATTGCACTCTCAAAATTTCCGAAAGAATAATCACATATCTCCTAAATCGTATTACAAGAATGTCTCTTTCTCCTGAAAATTCTTCATCTGCGCCTAATTCTGATCACCACAAAATCTCAACCCTCCTTCACCCATGGACACCACTGACCCAAAACCTTAAATTCCTGAAACAATCCCAGAAGTACTTAAACCAGAAATTCAGGGGGAAGGACCAGTTCCCACGGCTGAATCAATTCTTGAACAGGTTGAGGACTTGTCACGAGCTATGATTATTTATCAGTATCAGGTAAATTATGCTTTTCCTTTAAATGTAGTAGAGGAAGAAGGGGGAAAGGAAGAGAGGTCTGGAACTGTTCCTGAGGGGGAAGGGGAAACAATAAAACGTTTGGAACCACCCATGCATGAATCATCTGGTTCTCAAGAGGTTGCCTTTAGGGCACCCATGGAATATGTGATAAATGTTGAGGAAGCTTTGAGTGATAGTGATAGACCTCTTATTGATTTGATTAACATTAGGAGTTTAAAAATAAAACTTGCTAGGAAGGGACCCATGGACAACCAAGTGTCTGCTGAGATTGCTGCTAAGTTGAAGAAAATCAGTGATAGTTACAAGCCAAGGATTAAGAATAAAGGTGAAAATTCCTTCAAGGCAAAAGGACCTGTTCCTTCTGTCTCAACTCCTGCTTCTAGGGTTAGGAGGACAAGGAGTGCTGTCAAAGCCGCTGATGAGAACTTAGCTGCTGCTCTAGAAAGAAGCAGAAAAGGGAAAGGGAAACAAGTTGCTGATTCTGTTGAAGAGGAAGAAGTTGAGGTGATAGAGAAGGATGTTGTTGGAGATGAAGATGAGGAGATGGAAGATGTTGAGGAGGTTTTGCCTAAGTCTAAGAAAAGAGAAGTTGCACAGAGGCGTGTGACTAGGAGCTTTGTGAAAGCCGCAGCAGAAAAGTCTTCCAAGAGGACCAGGTCCTCCAAAAGGACTTTGGTGGATGAAAGTTCTGGTGATGATAGTGAGAGTAATGAATCTTTTGCTGGTGATGATAGTGACAGTGAGGCTGAGGGTGATGAAGTACAACATTGTGTCCATAATGACATGCTGACTAGGAAAGTGTTCAAAGGAAGGGTGCTCTCTGATGTGGGAGAAGAGGGTATGTTGTGGTTGCTGCAGAAATTGCAAGTTCAAGGCTGGAGGGACATGGTCCTTCAGATTTCTGGAAGTTGTGCAAAGGAGATGGTCCAGGAGTTCTACAAGAACTGCTCTATCAAGGATAACAGGATTACCACCTCTGTCCATGAAAATGTGATTACTTTTGACACTAGGGAACTTGGTGAACTGTTGGGGATTCCATTTGTTGGATATGACAGCTATGTCAAGAAAGTATGGCCTGACTTGACAAACTTGCCTACTGGATTGGAGATTACAAGGAAGTTTGTTGAGAATGAAGGGGAAGAAAAACCAAGAGCTGTGCAGAAAAGTGAGATGCATCCTCAGCACCAAGTGCTATTTGAGTTTGTGAACAAGATTATGATGCCAAGGCAGGAAAAAAGAGGGATTGCCAGTTTCATGGACCTGGTCCTTATGGAACTTCTTGACACTGATAAGCAGATCAACTAGCTCAGATTTATGATCTATTTGATCAAAAGGGTTATATCTGGGAAGAGGAAGCACTCTTTGCCCTTTGTTTCATCTTGACTGACTTGTTTGCAAAGTTGAAGATTCCTTTGGAGGGGGTAGTAAAGGCTACCAAAAAGGAGAAGTTTGGATGTGCTACATTGACCAGCTGTGACTTGCCTGTTCAAGCTGATCCTCCACAGGCTGGTGTTGGTAGACAGCCTTTGAACAACAAGGTGAGAGATCTGAGGCAACAGGTTGCCATACAAGCTGCTGAAATAGCAAGGTTGGAAGAGGAGCAAAACTACTGGAAGCCAAAGGCTACAAAGGCAAAGGAGACTAATGAGGGAATGCTCAAACAGATGTTTGAGTTGCTTAACAAGTTTCAGGGACCAGGTCCTTCCACATCCTTATCACCTTAGCCATAAGCCATCTTTTGTCCAGTGGGATTTAGACTAGTTCTAGTACCTTAGTCTTTTCCTTTTCTAGTTCCTGAATAATTTTGTAGTACTTGCTTATATCCCCTGGTTTAACCTTTTGTTAATGATGACTTGTCTTCGATGGCTAATATCATTGTTTTGCAGTTGCTTTAATCTGAATTATTTTTCATTTTGAGTTGCCTCAATGGCCATGTGCTGATTATTCTAACACTTGAGTTATATCTTTATGCAACCTTTTCAATGATGCCAAAAGGGGAAGAGTAAGTCTAATTTTGCGTGAACTTATACCTAATTGAAAATCTGATCCTTAATGATAAATAAGTCACTACTGATTGCTTTTGAGCTTTAAGTTGTACTTTAGGCTATTAAGGATATGCAGCTATGCTTATGAATTTGTCAGTATAAAAAAGGGGGAAAATGTTAGCTTGGATAAGCTTGGAATTTTGACTGATGATTAAGGAACGGATTCAAAGGACCTGTTCCTTTGAATCACTGCAGCTAAATAGATAATTCATGCAAAATCATTTAAGCTGAGATATTGTTAATTATCCTTAGACTAATGTTTATCTTGATAATTATGCAAGTCTAAACGTGATATGAAAATATTGCATAAATAATGGATAAGAGCTAAAAGATCCGGATGCTTAAAGTGAAGAGTTCAATTAGGACTCAAACTCTTGGGAGCTTTGGAGTTCTAATTGCTCAAGACTTCTTAGTTGCTGAAGCTATAAAATGAGGAGCATATCAGCCATTGAAGTATGAATAAATACAGAGAGGATCGAGCAAAGTATTGAAAGAGTCATTATCTTATTTGTGTAATCAGTAAGCTACAGGGAACTAAGTAAGAACCTGTTCCTTAGATTGAGTCTTGTAAAAGTTCAGTCTTAGCTCAACTGTAGTAGGTATTATCGAGTTCTATCTTTTCAGTTCAAGTCGTGTACTTGACAAAGCTTCACTGATCATGAAGTTGATTGTCACTAAAGGATTAGAGTTAGTCCTAAGTTAGTAAGAAGGTAGTCTTGTAACCAAGTGAGTCTTTTACATAGTGAAGTTGAAATCCTACTTGGAAGAGTAGGTCGTGGTTTCTTGATCCCGAGTTCAAGGGGTTTTTCCACGCTAATATTGGGTGTTCATTTACTTACAGTTTGAATTCCGCACATAACATAGTAAAGGAACACATTTTAAGGAACTGGTCCTTAAAACAGAAAGTGGTGTATCTTGGGGAATATCAGAGTCTATCCAGACTAAAACAGTGTCTAGTAGAGTCTCGCTGATGGGTACGTAGACGTCCGTACTTATCTATGAGAGGCTATGTTGGCATTTAGGAAGTTTCACTTTTTTTCTAATCGTGTGTCAGTCTAGGATGCAAAAGTATTTTTTGTTAATCTCTTCGTGGTAATTGTGAACTCTCGTGAGACGAATCAGCAAGTGGTATGAGTCCAAGACGAAGTATTCTAGCATGGGGCTAGCACTGGCGAAGTCCGAGAGTTTTGATCGTGCTGACGATCTAGTTATGGAGGTCCCAAATGTACGAGCTCGCGATGGGAAAGGGAGCAGGGCATTATGGTTCCCTTGGCTCTCCATGATGATTGTTTTACGAGAATCTTGGCGATGGAGATACCACAATAACCTATTATTCGCTAGGCAACTTATCAGGTTGCTGCAGATGCAGATGTTCAGTCTCAGGGATCTTCTATTCCAGTTCTTAATATTACTGCAGTAAAGTATGTTCCGGAGGCAGCATGTGTTGTGCCTCAAGTTATTCTGGCTGGTTAGCTAGCCCGAGTAATGGCTCAGTACGAGTATCTGAAAATGCTGCATTATTTTTCCCAATTGAACCTTCTGATATTCTTAAGCCATGCATCAGATAATTCCTGTGTAAGTTTTTTTTAAAATAAAATGATGTCAGGGTATCCTTCAGGCTCTTGATTATATCAAGCGGTATGGCATTGATTATTCTTCTTTTCAGTTTTAGGGTCCAACCTTCAATTGGTGGGCCGCTCTTATTAGGTATCTTGGTTCAGTTTTTCTTCTAGATTCGTGGAAAAGTTCCTTTCGAGTAGCGAGCGAGATGAAAAGCGTTGCCAGTTTGAGTGGATTGGACAGGGTAGCCTGTCGGTTAGCCTGTTGGTGTTTTAGAATATGAGATTGAATTATATAGAATGGCTGAATATGCATTAGAACTAGTCCATGAACCTTTCGAGAGATTCAAAGATTTATTGATGACCTATTTCCTTCCTTAAGATCCCAGATGGTTCGAAATATTGAGGTTGGGACTTCATTTGATGTCTTTGTTGATATTGCTCAAAGGTATTAGGCATACCATAAGTTAGAGGGGGAAGAGTTAGAGCAGGAGAGGAAGAGATCCCGTGGCCCTAGTGGGTAACCAAGGTACCTCATTTGGAGGTAAGAGTTCGGATTATTTTGGGAGGTCACCTTCCAGGTTATCTTAGCTTGTGTCACGTGATTCTTAGAGTGTGCCAGTAGCTCGTCAAGATCAGATTCAGTCTTCTCTTTACAACTATCAACAATCTTTCCAGCTTCTATTTTTAGTCGAAAAGGTGTTATCATTGTTGTGAGTCTTGTTATCCTTTGAGTAGTTTTCCTTTACTGCGGCAAGTAGGCAGTCGTTCTTTCTCTCGTCATTAAGCACCTGCACAGTCGCAGGGGATTTTATTCAGATCTCAATCATCTAGAGAAATGCCACCATCCCGTAGAGGTCGAGAGCGTGGTGGCAGTGGTTCTTCAAAAGGTGATTATCAGGGTAGTAGCTCAGCTCAGCTATAGAGGCAGTTGGTAGGAATATCCGATGTAGTACACCCATGTAATTCTTCTTCCATTATATGTGAGTAATATTTGATTCTTCCGATCGGTCTGAACTTTGTAAATCTTACCATGTTTCCATGGCTTCCTTGGATATTGTTTCTATTAAGAATCGATTGTGGTAGAGAGGTGAGCTTCTAGTATGATTTATTCCGGGAATTTGTGAGACCTTACTAGTTTATCTGATTTAAATGTGAAAGATTTGGGAGTGAGTGTCAATATTGTCTGCTTGGCATCTTGTTACGCCGCCTTCTGTTATTGTGTCAATTCAGTTTACCTCTCTCCGCAAAATTCAATGTTGGTAGGATAATGGGATCCTAATTCGTCACCATCAGAAAGTGTTATCATTTCTTCCGGTGCAAAGTGATTAGTAAGTAATATTCGATCTACGTATCTCCTCTTGGGTTCAAAACGTTAGTAAAGTCATGTTATCCCATGACCTTATCTGGATTATGAAAGGGTTTCTTGTAAATTGTCAGAGTTTCCTTCTTATTTGAAGGTTAAATTGATATGGGTGTTGCTCCATAGAGCTCATTTAATATCTATTTCTTCAATTGCGATTCTTTGGTTAGCCTGACTCGGAAATAGTCTAGCTCTGGTAGCCAAGAAAATAAGAAGATGAGCTTCCTGAAGCTCTAATTATTTCTATCCTCGGTCCATTTCCATTTCTTCTTCGTCCGGCACTAGTGAGCTTGGGCGGTTGGTAGCCGCTTGTGATGTTCCCTGTGTTGAGCCAGAGTACGTGTTATTGTAGCTGGGTAAGCATATTATTGTTTTTCAAGGCTTATAAGGGTTATAGAAGTACCATCCATCAGGCGATGGTGTTTACGGTAAAGGTATGGAGTTGTGAACTCGAGAGTTGCAGCTATTTAGCAACTCGAAAGGGCAGTTGATAGCTTAGGTCTGGCTACGTTCAGATTTTAGCTAAATCTTCTTTAGTTCAGCAGACTATGCGAGGATGGTTATTCCTATTCAAATAGCTGCATGAGTTTGTACATTAAGTGGAGGAGTCTTCCTCCAAATACTGAATGGTAATACTAAATCTCTAAGGCGTTGATACCACTTTTGCCACGACCCAACCTAGGGCCTCGACAGAAACCTACAATGAGAGTCGATCATTGCTAAACCCACTAATAATCTATTAATGATAGAGATAAGCTGGAAACTTGATCATATATACGTGCCTATCTACTGAAAGCATAAAGTCTGGAAAGATGACATGACTTTAACTTGCTGGCAATTAGAACACTGAGCCACAAATTCTGCTATGTCACACTTCGTTCTGTCCCACCAATAAATCTGCTTAAGATCATGGTACATCTTAGTCGAACCTGGATGAACAGTTTATTTGGAATAATGTGCCTCTATCATAATCTGTTCACGTAAATCTGTCAGTAGTAACCCTGTATTGTGACTCTAGTTTTCTTCTGGCTATCTGGCTATATTCAATTAGAACTGGATCCTTATACTGCCGCTGTTTTAATTCATGAAAATTTAGAGTTTAAGGCCTAGTGCAGCTTGTCGTCCATCCATCATTGGCATATCTCTTTCACACCTCAACTCTTTGAAAAGTTACTTTAGCATTATAAGTGCACATGTAATCAACTTTGTTGCTGGTATTCTGCCTCAGCTCATGGTCCAACTACATGTCTCTTTTATTTTCACTTTTTCAAGTCATAATATTTTCAATTCAAAGACAATACCATGAAGTAAATGTTTAGTCAGAAGATCATTCCTGGTCTGCATTATACTATCCAGTAGTATCTGCATGATCATTATCCTTATGTGATAGACCCTGTTCAGATGAACCTTTGACATACATTAGGATATAAGTAACTACATTCCCACAAGGAGCTTGCGGAACAACACTAACATCAACTGAGATGTTGCATAGTGCGTTCGTAAAAATAATATAGCTTGCATCAAATCTTCTATAGTGTGTAGTGACAAGGTACTTCAAAAGCTTCCCCTATTGCATCAAGCGTGAGCTAATTCTTAGTTCCATCGACCTATTCTATATCGAAAGGTATATCGAAGAGGTGGTTATCGGCTGAATCATGTTAACCCATTCAAAGTTGCGCGTATCTTTACTTCGAAAATGTAAAACTCTCTTCTCGTGATCGAGGAAGGATCAGCTTAGTCAGAATAAGCTGTGCAGTGGTATTATCATATTATCCAGATATATTTTACTCCAAAAGTACGATGCGCGTATGAAACGACCTCGGTCAGTCGTTTCGAAAGTTAGGATTCCGATGCGCGTGCCGATAATTTTAAAATATTTGTAATGTCCATTAGGACCTGTCTGTAAAATTAGAGCTAAATCAGACCTCGTTTGGTAGGCATCGGAAGAAGGTTTCAGTTTTTATTATCGATAAATATTAAAAAGAGGTTTTCGAGCTCAATTTCGGCGAACGAACTCCGATTCGAAAGCCGAAAGCGCCGTTAGGTTCGTATGATTATTTTTGACTTTTGTAAACTTTCGAAAGTGAATTTCGAGTTTGTTCGGCTAGTTTTCCGCTAAAATACCGAAAGTTAAATAATTTGACCTTTTTCCATTTGATTTATATTTTGAGCTTCTGGAATCCGATTTGATATCCGCCTTAGCGGGTATGTCACATAAATTTGGTATAACTTGTATGCAAAAGTTGGAATTATTTTTAATTTCGTAGGGTAGCATTTTAATTTTCGAAAAGAAAAGAAATTATAAAATAAAAGAAAAGACAAAAATAAAAGAAAAGAGAGATGAAAAAGGAAAGAAAAGTAAAAGAGTTAGGCGGTGGAATCCCACCAATATAACAAGATATATGAGAACAGAAACAAGAGAGAGAAAACTGAAACGAAAAGATAAACATGAAACCCGGAAAACAAAAATGAAGCAGGGGCGAAAAAATACCAGTAAATGAAAAAAGAGCCGGAAAAAAGTAGAATTTTTACCCCGAAACATTCAGGTAATGATCTTAATGCATTATTTGAGTTTATTACGTGTGTTTGAATATATTATAACGGTAAAAATTGGGATATCATACATCGTTTTAATAAGTTCAACTAATAGTTTAAAGGGTCAATTGGACCCCGATAAAGAAATTTATTATATATTCATACTCAGTGAGTTATAAGCAATATATAAATATAATTTATTTAGGGTTTGGTTATATGACCTTAAAATCTGTACATAGGCCTGGCCTGCGTATTGCGTATGCAAATAGGGTATCAGGTTCTTAACCGGATTGCCCTAAGATATGAGGAATGAAGCCTTTAGCCTAATTTGATATATTTTTCTGCTTATTGAATAGAGTGGGATCGTTTGGAAATAAAACCAAAGGATAAAGCGGTTGTTGATTAGCAGTGCTAACTTTTGGAAGAGGTAAGTGTTTATATCCATTTCTTTGGAGGCACCTGGCCTCGTGGATTTTCTACCACGTGTTCCTTACATGTGTAGCTGCCGACAGGCATACTCATTCTGCCTTAACTTTGGATTTACATTATATATTATATGTTATGTCCAGTTGTTGGTATTGCATTGAGGATCTGAGCATTGTACTGTGGCTGTGAGTTGACATCTACTTCCCGGCTTTCGATGCGAGTCCTGCACCGGTGAAGGATTATTATTGCATCATGTTTCATTAATATGCATTATATGTCATTCATATACATTACATTGCATCATATTGAGGGTAGGAGGATTCCACCCTAGGAGCAGGAGGATTCCGCTCCATTGCATCATATTGAGGGTAGGAGGATTCCGCTCCATTGCATCATATTGAGGGTAGGAGGATTCTGCCCTAGGAGCAGGAGGATTCCGCTCCATTGCATCATATTGAGGGTAGGAGGATTCCGCCCTAGGAGCAGGAGGATTCTGCTCCATTGCATCATATCGAGGGTAGGAGGATTCCGCCCTAGGAGAAGGAGGATTCCGTTCCATTGCATTATATTGAGGGTAGGAGGATTCCGCACTAGGATCAGGAGGATTCCGCTCCATTCATTTGGCACATGTGACCCTTTGCATCATATTTCATTTCATTTCATCTCATCTAATTTCATTTCATTTCATTTCATACCATTGTGTAGACATGTGGTACATAACTATTTTTCTGCTTATAAATGCATTGCTTATTTGTTGATATGTTTCTGGCTCGTATTCCTGGTTGAGTTTATGGTTTCATACGTATTTCCGGTTATTATATGGCTCTGCTATTTTTATAAATTAAATAAGAGGAATTTGGTTCATCTGTTTCTTCTCCCTGGCTAGCTATCCTATTCTTTGAGGTGGCTAGTCTGACCCACTTATTGAGTCTTTTTGACTCACCCTTGTTTGTTGTTATTCCTTGTCTATCTATTTCATTTCGGCCGGTTCGCTCCAGGATTGAGTTCCCACGCTGTGAAGGAGCGAAGACGACTTCAGCTATCAAGGTGAGCCAGCTTTTATTCTGGATGGCACCAGTTTATTGTTTATTATTTCAGTTGCATTTTGCTCCCTTCAGGAGGTATCTGTCTTCTTTTGTATTCTTAGATGTCTAGTCTGGATAGCCCTAAACCTAATATATTGGGTATTCACCTGTAATTTCTTTTGTACAGCTTATAGGTATCAGTATGTCTGTATTTTTATTTTGAGTCTTGTCCTTATTTATGAATTGTTATATTTATCTTCCTAATTTAATTGGTAAGGGTTCGCCCGATGTGTCTAGGGGAGGATATCGGGTCCCCGCACGGCCTAACCGGATTCCGGATCGTGTCAGTGCGTAATATATTTCTGATCATGTAATAAGGAGGTAAGGCCCGTGGAGTAGCTCATGAAGGTCGTGCAAGTTCTCTTGTTATCAGTACGAATTTTTCTTTAGACTTAGGCTCGTTCAAGGACGAACGAGAGTTTAAGTGGAGGGGAATGAAATGACCTCGGTTAGTCGTTTCGAAAGTTAGGACACCGATTGGCGTGCCGATAATTTTAAAATATTTATGAGGTCCATTGAGACTTATCAATAAAATTTGAGCTAAATCAGACCTCGAATGGTAGGCATCGGAAGAAGGTTTCAGTTTTTATTGTCGATAAATATTAAAAAGAGATTTTCGAGCTCGGTTTTGGCAAATGAGCTATGATTCGAAATCTGAAAGCGCCGTTAGGTTCGTATGATTATTTGTGTCTTTTGTGAACTTTCGAAAGTGAATTTCGATATTGTTCGACTAGTTTTCCCTAAAATGCCGAAAGTTAAATAATTTGATCTTTTTCCATTTAATTTGTATATTGAGTTTCAGGAATCCGATTGAAGATCCGCCTTAGCAAGTGCATTACATATATTTTGCATAACTTGTATGAAAAAGTTGGAATTATGTCGAATATCGCGGGGTACTGTTTTAATTTTTGCCGCGAAAAGAAAATAAAATAAAAGAAAAAGAGAAAAGGACAAAAAGGAAATGAAAGAAAAGAAAATTTAAGGGTGGTGCAAAAGCTTATGGGATTAAAATCCCTTAAACCTTAATGAAGAGCGGAAAAACGAAACAGAGATTGGAACAGAGAAACGTGACAAAAAAATTGCCAGAAAATGAGAAAAGAGCCGGAGAAAGATAGAATTTTTACCACGAAACATTCAGGTAATGATGTTAACTCATTATCTTAGCTTATTACGTGTGTTTGGATATATTTTTACGGTAAAAATTGGGATATTAGACATTGTTTTAATAAGTTCAATTAATAGTTTAAAGAGTCAATTGGACCCCGATGATGGACCTGATTATATATTCGTACTCAGTGAGTTATGGACAACATATAAATGTAATTTATTTAGGATTTGGTTATGTGACCTTAAACCCTGCACATAGGCCTGGTCTGCGTATTGCGTATGCGAATATGGTATCAGGTTCCCAATTGGATTGCCCTAAGATATGAGGAATGAAGCCTTTAGCCTAATTTGATATAATTTTCTGCTTATTGAATGGAGTGGGATCGTTTGGCTAAGAAACCAAAGGATAAAGCGATTGTTGATTAGCAATGCTAACTTTTGGAAGAGGTAAGTATTTATATCTATTTCTTTTGAGGCACCTGGCCTCGTGCATTTTCTACCACGTGTTCCTTACGTGTGTAGCTGCCGATAGGCGTACTCATTACGCCTTAGCTTTGGATTTACAATGTATATTATATGTTATGTCCTGTTGTTGGTATTGTATTGAGGATCTGAGTATTATACTCTGGCTGTGTGTTGACATATACTTCCCGGCAGTCGAATGGAGTCCCGCGCCGGTGAAGGTTTATCATTGCATCATATTGAGGGTAAGGGGATTTAGCCCTCGGAGCAGGAGTATTCCGCTCCATTGCATCATATTGAGGGTAGGAGGATTCTGCCCTCGGAGCAGGAGGATTCTGCTCCATTCATTTGGCACATGTGACCCTTCCCATCATATTTCATTTCATTTCATTTCATCTCATTTCATTTCATACCACTGTGTAAACTTGTGGTACATAACTACTGTTCTGCCGAGACGTGTATTGCTTATTTATTGATATGTTTCTAGCTCGTATTCCTGGTTGAGTTTATGATTTCATACGTATTTCCGGTTATTATCTACCTCTGTCTTTTTATAATTTAAATAAGAGGAATTTAGTTTATCTGTTTCTTCTCCCTGGCTAGCTATCCTATTCTTTGAGATGGCTAGTCTTCCCCACTTATTGAGTCCTTTTGACTCACCCTGGTTTGTTGTTTGTTTCTTGTCTATCTATTTCGTTTCGGCAGGTTCGCTCCAGGATTGAGTTCGCCACGTTGTGAAGGAGCGAAGACGACTTCAGCTGTTAGGGTGAGCCAGCTTTTATTCCAGATGGCCATTAGTTCATTGTTTATTATTTCAGTTGCATTTTGCTCCCTTCAGGAGGTATCTGTTTTTTTTACTCTTAGATATCTAGTCTGGATAGCCCTAAATCTAGTATGTTGGGTTGTCAGCTGTAATTTCTTTTGTACAGCTGGGAGGTATCAGTATGTCTGTGTTTTGTTTTTTCTAAGTCTTGTTCTTATTTATGAATTGTTATATTTATTTTCCTAATTCAATTGGTAAGGGTTCGCCCGACGAGTCTAGGGGAGGATGTCGAGTGCCCGCACGGCCCAACTGGATTCCGGGTCATGTCAGCTACAGAGGTAGTTATATGTATTGCTAGTAAGGGGGGATGCTGAGGCATCCAATGCTATTGTTACATGTATCTTATCTATTTGTGGTAGGGATGAATACACTCAGATTGATCCAGGATGTACCTATTCTTATGTATCTCCCTATTTTGCTTGTGGATTTTTATGAATATATATTTCTCTGCGATCCTTTCTGTGTTTCTACACTTGGTGGAGATTCTATTGTGGTAGATCGAGTCTATCCATTTAACTGTATCTTTTGCGGGTCGTGAGACCATTGTGGACCTACTGGTTTTGGATATGGTAGACTTTGGTGTTATTATTGGGACGGATTGGTTGGCATCGTGTTATTCCACCTTGGATTTCCATGCCAAGTCAGTTCGATTATCTCTTCCTAGTTCAGCACCGCTGGTGTGGCAGGGCTCTTATTTGCCACCCACATGGTGTATTATATCCTTCCTGAAGGCGGAGCAGATGATGAATAAAGGGTTTTCAGTGTATCTTTCCATGGTTCGACATACTACCACGGATATTCAATCCCTCGACTCTGTTCTAGTAGTAAGGGAATTCCCCTATGCATTTCCAAATGATATGCCGGGAATTACGCATGATCGAGAGATCAAGTTTGGCATTGATGTGATGCCAGGGTCTTAGCCTATATCAATTCCTCCTTATTTCATGGCTCCATTAGATTTTAAGGAACTGAAAGAGCAGTTACTGGCCTTGCTTGATAAGGGATTTATCAGGCCGAGGGTTTCTCTTTGGGGAGCTCCAGTTTTGTTCATGAAGAAGAAAGACGGGACTATGCTGATATGTATCGACTATTGCAGTTGAATAAAGTCACCATCAACAATAAGTATCCTTTGCCTTCTATCAATGATTTATTTAATAGTTTTAGGGAGCCAAATTCTTTTCTAAGACTGAAGATTCTAGAGTCATATATCCCAAAGACTGCTTTCAAGACTCGTTACGGCCATTACGAGTTTCTAGTTATATTTTTCGGGCTTCCTATACCTTTCATTGATCTTATGAGTCGGATATTAAAGTCATTCCTTGATTCTTTCGCCATTTTATTCATTGACAACATTCTGATCTATTCACACACAAAATGACTTAACCGAAATTCTCGACTAGGCCGTGCAGGCACCCGGCCACCTACCCTAGACCTGTCAGGTAAATCCTATTAACTGAATTTATATAAAAGGCGTAGAATTATTTCGAGAACAAAATAAATCAAACCTTAACTACACAAGACAACTCCCAAGGACTGACATATATACAAGTTGTCTGAATAATACAACTAACTTCCAAAAATACACGGGTTTAGCGATATCCAGATCAGATATCTAAGAAGTCAAAAAGATATACGCATCTCCCGAAGGAAGAAAAAATAAATTAAACTATAGTATCTATAACTAGTGGCCTCAATGAACAAGATGGCTCACCGAAGATAGCTGGGAATGTGCTGCTCCTCAATCACGACGCGGCTTGCTAGGTGACACGACCCAGAATCCGACTAGGCCGTGCGGGTACCCGACATCCTCCCCTAGACCCGTCGGGCGAACCCTTACCAATTAAATTAGGAAAATAAATATAATAATTTATGAATAAGGACAAGACTTAAAAAAAATACAGAGATACTGATACCTCTAAGCTGTACAAAAGAAATTACAGCTGACTATCCAATATACTAGGTTTAGGGCTATCCAGACTAGACATCTAAGAGTACAAAAGCGGACAAATACCTCCTGAAGGGAGAAAAATACAACTGAAATAATAATCAATAAACTGGTGGCCATCCGGAATAAAAGCTGGCTCACCCTGACAGCTGAAGTCGTCTTCGCTCCTTCACAACGTGGCGAACTCAATCCTGGAGCGAACCTGCCGCAACAAAATAGATAGACGAGAAACAAACAACAAACAAGGGTGAGTCAAAAGGACTCAATAAGTGGGGCAGACTAGCTACCTCAAGGAATAGAATAGCTAGCTAGGGAGAAAAGAAACAGATAGACCAAACTCCTCATATTTAAATTATAAAAAGGAAGAGCCAGATAATAACTGGAAACACGTATGAAACCATAAACTCAACCAGGAATACGAACCATAAACATATCAACAAATAAACAATGCACGTATAAGCAGAACAGTGGTCATGTACCACAAGTCTATACAATGGTATGAAATAATTGAAATGAAATGAGATGAAATGAAATGAAATGAAATCTGATGCAAAGGGTCACATGTGCCCGTCATCCCATCTCGAAGCGTAATACTCCTGCACTCGAGGGTAATCCAATCTGATAACCAACTAGAGCGGAATACTCCTGCTCCTGGGGCGGAATACTCCTGCACCAGATATAATATAAACCAGAGGCGGAATACTCCTGCACTCTCTTGGGGCGGAATACTCCTGCACCCGATATAATGTAAAGCTGAGGCGGAATACTCCTGCACTCTCCTGGGGCGGAATCCTCCTACCCTCAATATGATACAATGGAGCGGAATACTCCTGCTCCTGGGGCGGAATACTCCTGCACCCAATATGATATGCAATGTAATTCATATGAATGACATATAATGCATATGAATGCATTGTGATGCAATAATAACCCTTCACCGGCGCGGGACTCTCATCGACAGCCGAGAAGTAGATGCCAACTCACAGCCAGAGTACAATGCTCAGACCCTCAATGCAATACCAACAACAGGACATAACATATAATATACAAGGTAAATCCAAAGCTAAGGCGTAATGAGTACGCCTATCGGCAGCTACACATGCAAGGAACACGTGGTAGAAAATCCACGAGGCCAAGTGCCTCCAAAGAAATGGATATAAACACTTACCTTTTTACAAAGTTAGCACAATTACTCAATAACCGCTTTGTCCTTTAGATTCATTGCCAAACGGTCTCACTGTGTTCAATAACCAGAAAAATATATCACAGAAGGCTAAAGGCTTCATTCCTCACATCTTAGGGAAATCCGGTTAGGAACCTGATACCCTATTCGCATTCGCAATACGCAGGTCAGGCCTAATAGGGTTGAAGGTCGCATAACCAAACCCCAAATAATTCACATTTATATGTTGCCCATAACTCACTGAGTACGAATATATAATCAATTTCATTATCGGGGTCCATTTGACCCTTTAACTATTAATTGAACTTATTAAAACGATGTATAATATTTCAAGTTTTACCGTTAAAATATATTCAAACACACGTAATAAACTCAAATAATATATTAGGATCATTACCTGAATGTTTCAGGGTAAAAATTCTACTTTTCTCCGGCCCCTTTTCTCATTTTCTGGCATTTTTTCGTTGGCTTCCCAGCTTTTTGCGTTTCTGTTTATGTTTTTCATCCCTGTATCTACTCGTTAAAATTTTGCATATATCTTTGTATCTACCCCCTCCCCACCGCCAAACTTTTGTTGTTCTCTTTTTTTTGTCATTTTCTTTTTTTCTTTTTCTTTTTATTTTATTTTCGTGTTGAAAATTAAAACGAAATCCTATGATATTCAAAATAATTTCAACTTTTGCATACAAGTTATACAAAATATATGTAACATACTCGCGAAGGCGGATCTCAAATCAGACTCCCGAAACTCAAGATGTGAATTTAAATGAAAAGAAGTCAAATTATTTAACTTTCGTCATTTTAACGGAGACTAGCCGAACAACATCGAAATTCACTTTCGAAAAATTACAAAAGTCACAAATAATCATACGAACCTAACAGCGCTTTCGGATTTCGATTCGGAGCTCGTTCGCCAAAACCGAGCTCGAAAATCCCTTTTTAATGTTTATCGACAATAAAAACTGAAACCTTCTTCCGATGCCTACCAAACGAGGTCTGATTTAGCTCAAATTTTACAGACAGGTCCTAATGGACATTACGAATATTTTAAAATTATCGGCATGCCAATCAGAGTCCTAACTTCCTAAACGACTGACCGAGGTCGTTTCACTAGGTCCTGGAGAAAAACAAAAAGAAAACACAAGAATAGATAGGTAGTGAGTCATAAGGACTCAGTAAGTGAGCACACACTAGAGACCTCCAAAAATAGCTAAGCTAGCCAAGGAAAAAGAAGTCGCGGTAGTCAACCAAATAAGTCATTCATAGATAATCAATGCAACAAATTCATACAGCTCACAAAACACATATAAAGATATGAAATGAATGTATCATGATGAAATGGGATCACATGTGCCCAAATGTCTAATAAACCTTATCGGCGCGGCACTCTCTTCGCGACCATTAGATACATAATCCTGCCCCAACTCTGGACACTCATCGAGTCCGGCGGTAAGATATACAATCCGAGCAAAATACTCCTGTTCGTGGAGCGGAATACTCCTGCTCCTGGGCAAAATACTCCTGCACTCCAAATATGACATAAGGAGCCCATAACCAAAAAACATAATACATATGAATGTGTTTCAAGGTTGTAGCATAATAAGTACGCCCTGTCGACAGCTATTCACGTAAAAAATGCATGAAAATAATATCCATAAGGCCAAAGGTCGTCAAAGAAATGGATATAATCACTTACCTTGTTCTAAAGTTAGCACTGCTACTCAAAAACAACTTTGCCCTTCGGATTCACTGCCAAACCCCGCTCCATTCAATAAGCAGAAAAATATTAAAGTTAAAGGCTTCATTCCTTACGTCTTAGAACAATCCGGTTAGGAACCCCACACCCGATTCACATACATAAGATGCAGTCAAGGCCTACGTACATGGTTCAAAATCACATAACTAAACCTTAAATAAATTACATTTATAGGTTGCCCATAACTCTCTGAGTTCGAATACATAATAAATTCCATTATCGGGGTCCAATTAACCCTTTAAACTATCAATTTAACTTATTAGAACGATGTCTAATATTCAGATTTCTACTGTTAAAATATATTCAAACACACGTAATGAACTGAATTAATGAATTAACATCATTACCTGGATGTTTTGGGATGAAAATTTTATTTTTTCCTTCTTTTT
Organism: Petunia x hybrida; assembly: GCA_037355625.1. NCBI lineage: Eukaryota > Viridiplantae > Streptophyta > Magnoliopsida > Solanales > Solanaceae > Petunia > Petunia x hybrida. Next base: position 10,151,702 of record JBBBVM010000002.1, read on the forward strand.
TCCTTTCCTTTCTCTCGTTTATGTCCTTTTTTTCCTTCGCTGAGTTCTCTATTTCATCCTTGTTCTGTTCGTTTTGCAGCTTGCAACTTTTAAGCTACGGGATTTTGCCACCGTCTCTCCTTTAATAATCTTTTCCTTTTTCTTTTTTTACTTGTTTTGAAAATTTGCTACCGTGACGAAATGTAAAACGGAACCCTACAAAATTCGGAATGATCCCAAATTTCTAGAGCAAGTTATACGAAATTTAATTGACTTATTTGGTAAGATGGATCTCGAATTGGATTCTCGAAAAAAAGATGCAAATTTAATGGAAAGAGATCAAATTCTTAATTTTCGGAACTTTAGCGGAAACTATCTGAACGACCTCGGAATTCCCTTCCTAAAGTTTGCACAGGCCACAAGTGACCATATAAACCTAACGACGCTTTTGAATTTTGAATCGGGGCTCATTCGCCAAAATCGAGCTCAAAAATGTCTTTTTAAGATTTATCCATAACAGAAACTGGAACCTTTGTCCTATACCTACCAAACGAGTTCTGATTTACTTCAAATTTTACAGACATGTCCTAATGGAAGTTATGGAGCTTTTAAGGTTATCGGCACGCCAATCAGAGTCTTAACTCTCGAAACGACTACCTAAGGTCGTTTCATTCTTCTTCACATAGAATCTCGTTCATCCTTGAACGAGCTAGAGTCTAGAGTAGATTTCATACAATTAATAAGATCGCTTACACAAGTTTTTAATGACATTTATCAAACACCACTATGGAACCAGAATCATAATCAACGATAAGAAATTTTAGGCTTTAAAGGTCAAGATCGAACCAACCGATAGGAGAACATCATCTACGACCATAAAAGGCCTGGCCATCTGAATGGACGACTTATAGCTATTATTATAAGAAAACTTCGCTAAGTCCAAATGATCACCCTAGTAGCCTCCGAAGTCTAATGCACAAGCTCTTAGCATATCCTCTAGAACCTGAATAACCCGCTCGGACTGACCATCAGTCTGAGGAGGGAATGTCGTTCTAAGCTGCACCTCGGTCCCCAACTCCCTATTGAGAGACTTCCAGAATTGGGAAGTAAACAGGGAACCCTGATGTGAGATAATATATACAAGTAACAACTTGATCAATGAAAATCCGAGCCAATCTCTAAGCTGAATCAGTAGTCCTCACAAGGATAAAGTGAGCTGATTTAGTGAGTCTGTCACAATAACCCAGACTCAATCATGGCACCACAGGGTCTTCGGTAGACCAACTACAAAATCCATTGTGATCTGCTCCCATTTCCACTCGAGAATAGGCAATACCTGAGCTAACCTTGTTGATCTTTAGTGCTCAAATTTAACTTGCTGACAGTTCAAGCAATGAGACACATAATCAAACGCATCCCTCTTTATCCCCTTCAACAAATATAGCTCCTGGAGATCTTGATAAATCTTATTAATGCCAGGATGAATAGAATAACGCAACTTATGAGCCTTGTAGAGCACTGACTGTCTCAGATCTCTGATATCAGGGACACTGAATCAGCCATTAAACCGAAGAATACCATCTGAGTCAAACTCGAAGAAAGGAACCCCTCCACTTAGGACACGACCATACAACCCCTACAAATGAGGACCTACAAATTGTCTTCCCTTAGTTTGATTTATTAAGGTTCTACAATACATGCCAAGACTCGGTTGGAGCTTTGGCGAAGAAATGTCACTCTGGAGTCACCAAGGGACTCAAAACTCTCGGGCCAAAGGTCTTAGAGTTCATGCTCAAGGCATCTACTACAACATTTGCCTCGCCAGAATGATAGCAGATTGTGAGATCATAATATTTTATCAATTCAAGCCACCTCTTCTACCGGCCATTAAGATCCTTCAGAGAAAGAAGATACTGCAAGCTCTTGCGATCGGTAGACACCTTAAAAGGCTCGCCATAAAGATAGTCCCTCTAAATCTTCAGAGGGAAGACCACAACTGCCAACTCTAGATCATGAGTCTGATAATTCTTCTCATTCGGCTTCAGCTGTCTAGAAGCATAGGAAATAAATCTCACATGCTGCATAAGAACAAAACCGAGACCCAGACGGGATGCATCACAATAGACTATAGATCCACCAGTGCCAAAAGGAAGGGATATCAGTAGAGCTGAAGTCAATAAAGCCTTGAGCTTCTGAAAGCTCGCCTCACACTCATCGGACCATTGGAATGAACCGCCTTCTGAATCTGGCGAGTTAGGGGAGGTGTAATTATGGAGAACTTCTCCACAAACCTTTGATAATAACCCGCCAATCCAAGGAAGCTACGAATCTCCATCGGAGTGGTAGGTCGAGGCCATTTCTGTACTGCTTCAATCTTTTTTGGAGCAACTTTGATACTCTCACTAGATACTACGTGATCCAAATATGCCACGGAACCAAGCCAAAACTCACATTTTGAGAACTTGGCATACAACTTATGATCACGGAGGGTCTAAAGGACCACGCTCAAATGATAATCATGATCCTCGCGGCTACGAGAATAGATAAGAATGTCATCGATGAAGACAATGACAAAGGAATCAAGGAACGACTTAAACACCCAGTTCATGAGATCCATAAAGGCTGCAGGGGCATTAGTCAGCCCAGAAGGCATAACTAGGAATTCATAATGTCTGTAACATGTCCTAAAAGGAATCTTCGAGATAGCTGAGTCCCGAATCTTCAGCTGACGATAACCAGATCATACACTGATCTTAGAAAAGTATTTGGAGAAATGTATTTGGGACCCTGCAACTTATCAAACAAATCATCCATACGAGGCAAGTGATACTTGTTCTTTATTGTGACCTTATTTAGCTGACGATAATCAATACACATCCGCATAGTTCCATCCTTCTTCTTTACGAATAGAATAGGAGCACCCCACGGAGAAATACTCGGCCTAACAAACCCCTTGTCTAGCAAAGCCTACAATTGCTCCTTCAGTTCCTTCAACTCTGACGCAGCCATGCGATAAAGAGGGATAGGAATAGGCTGAGTCCCTGGCATTATATCAATGCAAAGTTCGATCTCTCGATCAGGAGGAAGTCCTGGCAAATCATCTGAGCACCCTTTATCCCCGCTTTGCCTTCAGAAAGAAATAAAATGCTCTATAGGTGGCAATTGAGAACCCTGCCACACCACCGGCGCGAGCATGGAAGAGATAACTTAATAGACTTTGCATGACAATCTAGAGTGGCGTAGCACAACACCAATAAATCTATCACAATAATGACATCAAAGTCTACATTTTCAAAAACTAGGAGATCTACGAAGGTCTCATGACCCCCAAAGGACATGGTACAAGCTTGATAAACTCAATCCACAAAAATAATGTCTCAAATAGCAGTAGAAATAAAAAAGGGATCACAGAGATGCATACAATCAACATGAAAACCCGAAGCAAAATAAGGAGAGACATATGAATATGTAGATTCTGGAACCACCAAAGAATATGCATCTCGACCACAATTAGATAGAATGCCTGTAACAACAGCTGGAGATACCTCCGCATCCTGCTTGGCCGATAATGCATATAGCTGTCTCTTCGGCTAAGCTGAGCCGACACTCTAAGATCAACCTTTAGAGAGACCACTAGAACCACGCCCACGGGCTCTACTGGGTGGTGGTGAACCTCGAGCTGGCTGAGATCCTGAAGGGACACCCTGAGGATGCTACAGCATAGGTGCCGGAGGGCTATACCCTACTAATTAAGAAAAGGGCAATCTTTCTTATAATGCCCTGGATCTTGACCGCTAAAGCACCTTGGATAAAATCTATGCTGATCAAACTAAGACTGATCTCTCGGGCGAAACCAAAATTGACCTTGAGGTGAAGCTGGCGCATTTTGAAAACCACGCGCCGGAGGCTGAGCCGGCGTAACAGGTGGCTTGCTCTACTGGTGATAACTCTTACCTCCAGAAGAGGTACTAGCATGCCCTAAACCATGGAATCTCTTACTCTCCCGCTCTAACTCCTCCATCTCTCACTGAGTGATAATAGGAAAATTTATACATAATTAGGTATGTTTTACCCATACTTTGTTGCATTCTAGTGACATTTGATGTTAAAAATATGGTTAATTGAGCTAATTAGTTGCATTTCTATATATAGGAGGCTAATGATTCCAAAGGAAGATGAGTTTGAGCAATAATGGAGCAAAAAATGCAAAATTTAGAGAAATTGAAGGGTGTTATGCATCGCTTGAACATAGCACAACCCTTAGATGAAATTTTGATGAAGAAAAATATTTATGAGGCAGTGAATTAACTCCCTATCGCATAGCCATGGCACAAAATTAAGAAAAACAAGTTCGGGGGGTCCCATGCGTCACACAAGACTTCAGAGAAGTTCCAGGAATCCTATGCTATGGTTATGCTTCACACAGCTATAGTACAAGGGCAAAATTCCTGCAGTCTTGTAAAGCGGGGCAGTTTGGTCATTTAGCTCAAGAACGTGATATAAAGGCCTTAAAGTCGATCTTTTAGAGGAATATTGAACCTAGAAAGGATAAGAAGAAGGCTAGGGCAGTAGAGAACAAGGATCTAACAGGTTTTCTCAACTCTTCTAATTTTTTTCTTATACTTTAATGATTATGGTTGTTTATGTCATGAATCTTGTGAACATGAGTGGCTAAGTCAAGCTTGACGGAACCATTGTGGGAAGATGTACTGAATATTTTATGAATTTATCAAGCTTGACGTTATTATTCCTGATTATTCAGCTATGTTGTGATTGCTTTCGATTGTAGAGCTCACAATTGAATGTGCCCTTTATTTTTATATACCCTTGGGAGAGCGTTTTAAGTTAGGTTTAGTTGAATAGAAATACTTAAATCCAAATAAGGAATTATTTAGGGATGAAGAGCGGGGTGAGTTCGGAAACAACGAACGCTTATCGTGGTCGCGTGGGTAGTCCATCTTATCATCTTTGTTAACTTGAAAAAGTAACTCAAGATAGTTATTGCTTGTTATTGGAGAATACTAGCGATAAACAAAGAGCTCATGATAAGTAGGGATAGTCAAGTGAGATTGAATGCGTAGTATTCCGTACATTACTCCGATAATTGAAGAAGTCATGTCGTAGGCCTTCTATTCTTGAATCCTCTTTAGTAATTATTACTTGCTTTTAGTTAATTGTCATTAATTTCTAGTTTACATGCAAAAAATTTTATAAATTATTTCTGAAATTGTTTGAACTAAAACTTTGTAAAAGTTGAGTTACGAATTAACGTTTGCTCTCTGTGGGATTCTGATACGGGGTAAAACGCGGAAGCATAAAAAGAATGATACAAGTATGACGTAACTCAAACAACTATCAAGGTAGCTTCGAAGAACTAGTTTCGAAACACTCTCGGATCGAGTCAAGAGACACCAAGACTATGAAAATTATCCTCAAGATGCACTTTGAAGACACCCAATTTTGTCCCTCCTATTTTTAAAGCAATAGCTTTTAAATTTTACACGCGACCATACATTTATCTTTGTCCCGTCCTTTCTTTCAAATTATCTTCTTGTAATAGTCTGACAATCAAGGCCATTTTGAAAGCATCATCTCAAACCATAGCCATTTTTACAAGATGTACGCTTCCATTTTAAATTTCTTCAATTACCTCTATTTTTGATAAAATCACCCAATTTATAGTAAAAAACTTAAGTATTTTTTTTATACGCCCCTAGTCATTTTAATGATTTAAAATTAATTTCATAATTTTCCTATGATTTTATACCCATTTTTATGCCTATTTTTTATATTAAATTATGCCTAATATACACTAAATGTACACTATATATACATATTACACCTCACATTTTATATACATCATCACATATTTTACACTTCAGCACCTAGGTGGTTTAATCACAGTCGTCCACGCGTGCCATCCGACGGCTGAGATCAAACCCCCCACTCTATTCCCTAAACGACCCCTAAACTTTCCCCCTACCCTAATTTCCTCCTCACCTCACCGATAATCACTCTCCCTTCTCTCTCTTCGGCGATATAATACACCGTCACTGTCGCGGCATTTTCCGATCAATTTGGCCGGTGAAATTTGGGAAAAATGGTATCACTGAATTCCCCTCGTCATCCGCTACAAAACATATATACTTTGACAATATTTGGATGAGGGAAAATCTTGACCCTTGTTAACTGAGTCACCGCCGCCGGGAAACGCCTCCGGTGGGGTTCAGGTTATGTTGATTTGTTTATGTGATTCGTTTATGTGCACTGGAAACTGATACCCTCATAGCCTGTGTCTTTTATCACTACTACTGAGGTATAATTTGACGCCCACGACAATGTATTCATCTTTAACAGTGTATTTTGATCTTTACATTATTTAAATGCATGATTACATGGTTTAAAACTGGAATAGTTTGATTTAGACATGATTTAAGGGATTTCGACTAGGCTCAGTTTGAATTGGTGATTGAAAGTTAGTTTTGTTAATTGATACATTGCTAATTAGGGGTTGATTGAAATTTGTTAGAAGACTAATTTATTTTGGATTCTGACTGTATTTGTACAACCAGTCGTGAAGCTGGACTTCATCTGGGTTAAGGGAATGGTTCTCAGTTTGGTTTAGGATTTAGTTCACCTTAAATTTTGAGGTTGATTGATCTATATATGGAAGGGGTACAAAACTGACTTTCTTAACTATGGGAAGCAATATTCCCTTGCCTTTTTGGCCCTTTTACTCGTTAGAACTGAGGCTTTCCTCACTCCTATATAAACTAGTCTCTTTTTGTTCACTAGACACAAAGTTCAGACACACTTTCGACACTAAAAAAGGCTTAGGAACACACAGAAAGTTAGATAGCACTTCTCAGGCTTCCAACTTTCCGGCTTCCAACTTTCCGCCTCTGATTATTTTCTCTCCCGAAGAGCTCCCGCTCTGCTTGTGTGTTGATCCTGTTTCTCTCTCTTCTCTCTGCACCCTATTGTTTCACAGTGTTTAAAGGTACTTCTTCTTCTCTGACTGCTTATTGCTTATTAGGGTGATCCAAAAGGATCATACCAGTATTATTTAAAAGTGTAGCATAAAGCCATGATTTTCCTCATTGTTTGCTCTGTTATTCAGGCTGTTTATGTCTAATTCCTTTGGCATGATCTCTATCTGTTTGTTACCTCTGTGCATACCTTTGTTTGGGCTATGTTTATGGCCTTGCTAACCCTTTCATGCTGCATGTGTGAGAATAGTTTCAAAGGCTATACCAGTGTTAGTATTGATGTGGTTTTAGTATGCTTGGAGGGTTGGGAAAAGACTCCTTCTTCCCTGAAGAAAACTAAACCTAAATAGGCTGCCTTTCAGTGCATGGCACCACTTGACCTTACTCTTCTTCCTTTCCCCTTCATTAAGGTTAGGGCTCGACAATTAATGACGAGTCACACCGACCCTAAATGACCAACATTTTATTTTAAAACTAACACCCATTTGATTTTGGGACCAATCTGAAATTTGTTTGCAAAACTTCCTATTTATGCAAAATTGTTTTTAATGCTAAAATTACACAAATAGGCTGAAATTGAACACTCTTGCATGTCTTAATTATACTTGCGATTAGGTATTCACACTAGAGGCCATAAGATGCGACTAGGCTTAAATATAGGCCGTATATGAAATCTATTTGCATATGTGTGACTTAAATTACATAGACATATTGTTTCCTTGACCTAAATGCTAAGTGACCTCCCAAGTTAGTATTGTGTGATATATTCACCACTTTTATCCAAAAATATAGACTCAGACGGGAACCACCTTTTTTGGGACTCGGTGGAGTGCCTAACACCTTCTCCCCTGAGTCATTTGGACTTCTTACCCTTTCGAATCTCTGAAAACTAGACTAGGGTAATAAACTTGACTTTAGACGCTTAGGTGACCTAATACACCTTAGAAGACTATATTAGGTGGCGAATCCAACAGTTGAACTCAAACGAGTTACCCTGTCAAATCCGAAACCCGACTCGCCTCGAGTTAAGTCTAAAATCGGGTAAGACAAAATGGCGACTCCGCTGGGGATATTCAAAGTCCTAACCACAATGAGTCTTTATTTTTGGGATTTATTTGACTATTATCTTGCTATTCATATTATTATAATTATTATCTTACTGACTTAGTTTCCTTTTTTTTTTTTTTTTTTCCTTTATTTATTTACATGTATTAAATTTGATGTAACATTTGGCATATTTCACTCATACTCCCCCACTTCTGAGAAACGACACTTTGCACACACACGGGCAATTACGTGGATCCCATGGTCGCTTCACCACTAAAACACCTTTTAGGAGGGACATTTTGGAATATAGTTGGTCCGTGATGCAACCAACTATTTCAAATAATCCGACTCCTTGGCCGTCTGCCTTGGGGAACCGTGTCTAGAATTACATCATTCTTTGAATGTAATGAGTATGCATCATGTCGTAGGAAGGGCTCCCCGTGAGCCGGCTAGTCTTCAACTTGTTCAAACTACCTAAACTGGTTTTTAACCCTGAAGGGATGTTTGGACATGCTTATGTGCATTTGAGAGAAAAGAAAGAAAAAAAAAAGAGAGTGAAAATAAAGTGAGACGAGAGTAAAAATGCATTTTGAATTGTCAAATTATTCTCAAAGGGAAGGGAGTTTTAGTCCTTTATTTTTCTTTTTTTCTCTATAGGTCACAATGAGTCAAAAATTTCACCGTTTTGGAATGACTATGGGCGCACCTCCTTTGTTAACTAGTTGGTGGAGTAACTTGTCACTAGGAGAGCAAACCGAAGTACGTCAACACTTGCGTCATTTGGTTTCACTTTTAGAAATGGAACCATGTAGGGAGATGATGGATGAATCAGTGATATTTTGGGATGAAGAATTGAATGTGGTTAGATTTGGGGATGTCGAATTAACACTTTTATTGGAAGAAGTAGGAGGGTTCGTATCACACTCAGGTTTAGATGAACATCATTGGCAAGGGGTCGCATACTAGCACCTAGCATCCCGACAGCTGAAGAGTTTCGTAAAAAGTTAGGAATGGTAGCAAGTGTGAATGTGGAATTTTTACAACAAAAGAAGATGCCCTTTTCTTACTTTTACACTCGGTTTGGGTATTTGAGCGCGTTCGACAACCATAAGAAAGAGTTTGAGTCCTACAGTGATTGGAGGAGAGTTAGGTCGTTCGTATTTGCTACTTGTTTCTTGGGAGTAATGGTGTTCCTCGAAAGTTCGAGTCACGACATATGTTCAAGGCTCGTCATGGTCACCTATGCGGTATTCAATGGAATTGATGGTTACCGTTACACCATAGTTCCTATGATAGTAGCAGACATTTATCGGGCTTTAAGTTGTTGCAAGAGGGGAGCAAAATATTTCCAAGGTTGCAGTCTTCTACTACAAGCATGGTCCAAAAAGCATTTGAGGTAAGTAAAGGGAGTACAAGAACTGTCTAAACCAACCGGTTCAAACTAATTGGTTGGAGAGCGATATGAGTTTCCAAAATTTAGGCAGCCAAGCGGCCCGGAGAAATGGGTAAAATAGTTTGAAAACATAACGGAGGGCTCAATTCAGTGGATGTTCACTTGGTTTCCTTCATTACATTTCATCATTAGCTCTGAGAAGGCATCATTTGTGATACTAATGGGATTAAGAGGTCTCCAACCTTACCAATCATTGAGAGTGATGAGGCAAGCAGGGAAGAAGCAAATCATACCATTGATACCAGACACGAAAGACTATCAGTTTGATTACACTGGAGATGTCGTTCCAAGGGTCAAGAGCATTAGAAAATCCTGGGTGGGAAGACAAGTCATGGGAGAAGCGTCACTAGCGCCCGATAGATACAATGCTGGATGCGAACCGAACTAAAGCTGGTTACGCTCTAGTATAAAGGGAAATGTGGTATTGGGGCCAAGTCGTGGGAATGACATTAGAGATCGTGAGGTGGAAGCCCAAATTCGATACCGATAATTCATGTTGAAAGCTATGAAAATGGATAAGAAAAACAAAGAAGAGATCGAAGTATGGAAGAAATATACATTAGAGCTAGAGGAAAAGATAGAGGCGTTGGAGACAAAACTTGAAAAATGGAACTCAGAGTGTGCAGAAATAGACATTTTACACTTAATGGCGGCAAAGGGATATTTAGCCAAAGCTATGGAAGAAGTTAAGGAGATTACGCGAGAATCAAAGAGAGCCAAGATGGAAAACGAGCGTGCTGCCTAGTCAAAGTGTCATTTTCATCTTTTCTTTTGTATTATACTTTTTCGAAAGACATCATGTCCTGATTTTCAAATGTTGGGGAATTTATGAGAATAATTGGAAACAAAATGTGTATTTATGTTCTTTGCATAATGACAAACTTAGCAAGGGAGTAATAGTCCATTAGTAAGCCTACGTCCAAGAGTCAAAAGGGTTCTTAACCCGAAACTGACAAATTGCATCTCTGCATTGATGCGAAGAAACATTTGCACAAAATATTGATCGTCTATTTAAATATGATCACACTATAAGAATGTTTTGGTCTTTACCTTTTCTTGTTTTGCGTTCAGACTATGGCTGCAAGAGGAACACTCTAATTTTAAATTGTTTCCCGACCTCCTCACTTGATCAGACTCTGGGCCATTGTCAGCGAGGTTCACGTTCAAAATGTGTTGGGAGAATTAATGGCCCTCAAAAGCTACACTGCCATGCCTGGTTTGGTAGAACCTACCACACACTTCTGGGACTAAAAAAGGGCGGTTTTACACTTCAATGGTTTGGAGCTAGCACCAATGTTGGAAGAATTTGGAGGACTAGCAGGATTAGAGCCTGGACTCGAGACTATGATTTATCCCCGAGTCGTGGACCCTAAGGAGTTCATTGAACTATTGGGTGCTCCTTATGATCCATACGTCGAAGAGGTGCATGATGGAAAATTCACGTTGGAGTATTTGCATTCTAGGTTTTGAGATCCAACACTTAGGCGTGATTGGACTAGGGCATGGGAAATTCAAGACAAGGAGTGGACTGAATCCAATGCTTTCATCGTTGTTTTTCTATGAAGCATGGTTTTCCCTGAGAAGGAAGGAAAGATCGACATAAGGTTTCGAAGAGTGGTAGAGGGATTACGCAGAGGTGCTTACCAATGATTATGGGGGATGTTTACCGAGCTCTAACCAAATGTAGAAAAGGAGGAGACTTCTTCGAGGGGTGCAACCTGTTGCTGCAAATATGGTTGATAGAACATTTGCATAGCATCCCCATCAGTCCGGTAGCACCAAAACCATCTTGAAAAGGAGGGATCCGCTCACATAGCACCCGCATGGTTGGAACAGCGGCATGGGAAGACCCAGCAAACATGGAAGGATGGTACACCAAGTTCGAGGAGTTGCAAGAGGTGCAATGGGTAATTTAGAACTGTGCCGGCTTCGTTGTTTCCATACAAGGTCAAGACATCACTTTCTTGACATTGATTGGATTCCGAGGAACTCATTACTATGTTCCTCTAATAATCCTCTGACAAGTGGGAATGACATAACAAACTCTGCAACTGACTGAGGGAAGAAGCTTCAACGTTGACATAAAGGAAATTGAACACCCGATGGTTGGCACTATATTGACTCTGTGGGAGAAGAGGCTTACTATGCAATTTTGTCGTGGTCGAGACAGTAGGGTAAACCCCACAGCTACTCTGGCCTATCCTCAATGGCTCATCGAAGATAAGGCAAGATTCCGATCCAAGACTACACTAAAAAGGAAGACCAAAGCCCTGAGTGCAGCTGAAAATTACAAAAAGCTGAGACACGAGTTTGATCTAGGAAAGAAGTAGTTAAAGGTGACACAAGAAAGAGAGATAAGGACACAATACAAGGATATGATCAGAGGGGATGAACTCAAGTATTGGACCTGTAAGGTCATGGCCGCAAGGCAAGCTGCTGGGAATTTGCAAGATCTGTTCAAGGGATGGGGAGAGTATTTTAAGTCAGTACCACTAGAGGAGAAGGCAACAAAAGGAATAGAAATTTGCGAGTTCTTCACAAAAGCTCTGGGTGACATGGAAGCTTGGAAGGAACGGATGGAGACATTTGCTGATCCTCCACCCATGAGCTTGGTTCACAAGCACAAAGAAAAGGTCAAAGAGAAGAAGGACAAAGAGGACGCTAGAACTGATGCTTGATCTAAATCCTCTTTGCTTGCGACGTGGTCTGGTCGTATTGAGTCGAGTCGTCTTGTCCCTTTTGTCGTTGTTTTCATTTTAATCGAGTCGTTGTCTTAAATTGGTGGTTGTAATAAAGCCAAGCAAATTAAATAAAATTTCGTTATTTTTGGGTTTTTAGACTGGTGATGATTATGTTTATACAAACGAATGATGTGTTGGTGAAAACATTACTTCAACTCTTCAATAGGCCTACCTCTGGCACAAAAGAGGTCTCGTGCATGATAGGACGCGACTTTATTTAAACTAACGTATACTCACAATCTCTTTCTTTGTTTTTGATGCACCAGTCCCCTCGCCCTTGCATTCTGGCCGCGCCGCAATACCGATTGAGATCCAGAGGATCAATCCCAACACCTCCCCCTTTACCTACTAGGACAAGGACGAGACGAAATATCATGGCTAAGTTTGACAAAGTTTGAAATGGAACTCCTGAGAAGCAAGGTGTGGTTGCTTACGAAGACTATGCCAAGTTGGAACAGAGGCTGTTCGAGTTGGAGAATAGGATCCCTCTTGCCCGCACTGATGAGATCATTGAACCAAATAGGACTACCCGCCCTCACGGCAAAGATCCACTATACCCCAAAAAGTACCTTCCTTATCCTACCTACACTGCACCACCAAAAGCACCACAAAACAACCTACCCTCCTTCACGGTTGAAATAAAAACAATCGCATCACCCACCAAAGATCATGAAATGTATGCATGGACCAAGGAAGACCCTGACAACACCAAGGAGCAAGTCCAATGGCTGGTAGAGAAGTACAAGCAACTCCAAGACACCAAAGGAACCCGAGGGCTAGCCTATAAGGACCTCTAATTGTATCCTGACTTGAAGCTGCCCGAAGGTTACAAGACACCCAAGTTCAACATGTTCGACGGCAGTGGAGACCCGATGGCTTATTTAAGATCCTACTGTGACAAGTTGATTGGAGTTGGACATGACGAAAAGATCTGCCTGTAGCTGTTCAACCGCAGTCTGACCGGAGATGCGTTAGTGTGGTACTCTAAGCAACAAACAAAGAAGTAGACAAGCTGCGAAGCAATGGCTGGAGACTTTGCCGACAGTTTTGGGAACAAGACAGATGCTATGCCTGATCGGTTCTACTTAGAGAAATTGAAGAAGAAGCCTACTGAGAGTTTTAGAGAGTTTGCAATTAAATAGAGGGCTGAAGCCGCCAAGGTCCAAGCTCTCATGGAAAACACCGAGTTAGTGGCAACCTTTATACGCATATAAGAGGACGTCTACTTCCACAAGATGCTTAATCTACAAGATAAGAAGTTCGGAGATTCGATCAAGATCGCAGATATGGTCCAAGATGGATTGAAGACTAGAAGAATTGTTAGCTTTGCTGCACTACAAGCCACTAACAAAGCCCTACAAGCTGGCAGCACTGCCACTTCAAGAAAGAAGAAGGACGATGTCTCCTTTGTGGCCGCATCACTTGAGCACTCTCCTACCCATAACCACTACTACCAAAAACCTCCTCCATCCTACCCATACATACCACTTACATCCACATACTCAGTCTACAACACTCAACCCATGTACCAAAACCCACCACCATAAAGTCCCAACTACCAAATTACCAATACCTATTCGCCAAGGCCTCACGCCAATAACTACCCGAGACCCAAAAGAAACTACACCCCATTGGCTGAATCTCGCACTCAGTTGTTCGAGAGACTCAAAGCAACTGGCCATATACAACCCATGCCTTTCAAGATGCCTGATAGGATGACACCTTATTTTGATCAAACTAAAACATGTGCCTATCACTCTGGAGGACCTGGTCATGATACGGAAAAGTGCTATGCCTTGAGGGACAAGATACAAGACTTGATCGATCAAAAAATGAAGAATGCAACTTGGAAGGGACCATTGCTAAGGCAAAGGAAAATGTGCCAGCAACCGCTTCAGTTGCTCAGTCGCTACAGCACCAAAGCCCATTGAGGTGGAAGTGGCTCCCAAATTTTATGTTGATGTGGTTCCCCCATACAGCGACAAGGCAGTACCATGGAATTATGAAATAGAGAAGAAGAATAAGTCAACAGTTGAGACTGTTCCTGCACAAAGGATGACTAGGAGTGGGAGGATTTATACTCCCGAGCATCTTGTTCGAGGTGAACGAGGCATCATCGAGGAGGAGTTCAAAGAATTGTGGAAGAAGGTACAAACAAAGGAATACTCTGTGGTCGAACACTTGGGCAAAACTCTAGCACAAATCTCCGTTTTGGCTTTACTCCTCAAATAAGAAAGTCACCGAAATGCTTTGATGCAAGTGTTGGACGAAGCACATGTTCTGATAGACACCTCAATTGAAAATCTGGCTAGCATGGTAGGACAAGTCATGGAGGCCAACCGAATTGCTTTTCATGAAGATGAGCTACCAACTGAAGGATTGAGTCACAACAAAGCTTTGCACGTCACCGTCAAATGCAAATATTGGTTCGTAGGAAGAATCTTGATCGACAGAGGTTCTGGTATGAACATATTCCCTTTCATCACTCTAAAAAGAATGGGAATTGACCAAAGCAAGATAAGAGAAAGCGACATGAAGGTAAAGGCGTTCGATGGATCACAGAGGAGCACCATTGGAGAAATCGACTTAACTATGATGGTCGGTCCTGTGGAGATCACTGCTGAGTTTTATGTCATGGACATCTCTGCTTCCAATAATTTGTTAAATGGAAAACCTTAGATCCATATGGCGGGTGCGGTTCCTTCCACACTGCACCAAAAAGTGAAATTCGAGTAGGACCACAAAGAGGTGGTAGTGTTCAGTGAAGGGAATGCTCCTGATGGGCAGATATTCTATACTGTAGAACTTGTCGGAGTAGTGCAAGGCACTCGAAGAGGATGCCGCAAGAACTACAACTAAAGTTAGAATCCCACAGACTAAATCCAAGAAGGATATACTGCACATTTCTCTCCCAAGTTGGTCAACACACCACCTGGGGTTGAAGAGAGGAAGAGAAACTTTTACAGCGCCTACTGGGATGGCCGAGGCAAAGGCTATGAAGGGAGGAACTTAGTTTTGGAGCCCGTGATATCTGATTGGGGTGTGCCCTCACGTGAGTTCCGTGAGACTGCTGAGAAGACAACTTTCACTACATCTTGGGAACTTATTGCTACAAGGTCATGCCGTTTGGGTTAAAGAATGCTGGAGCAACTTACATGAGGGCAATGACAACTATGTTCCATGACTTGATGCACAAAGAGATTGAAGACTACGTGGACGCTGTGAACATCAAATTGAAGAAGAGTTCAGAACACCTTGACAACTGCGCAAGTTCTTTAATCGCTTGCGAAAGTATAACTTGAAGTTGAATCCAGCAAAGTGTGCTTTTGGTGTTCCTCCAAGGAAGCTTTTGATTTCATTGTCAGTAGGAGAGGTAACGAGTTAGATCCATCCAAGATCAAAGCCATCAAAGAATTTCCGCCGCCAAAATTAGGTACAATCTTTTATCGGTTATGAAATATATGTTGAATAGTACAGAAGAGAAACAACTAGAGCAGAACGCAACAAAAAAAGGAAACAGAGAAAATTATCAGAAAAAATGCCACAAAATGAGAAAAGAGCTGGAGAAAAGTAGAATTTTTACCCCAAAACATCCAGGTAATGATATTAACTCATTATCTTAGCTTATTACGTATGTTTGATTATATTTTAACGGTAAAAATTGGGATATTATACATCATTTTAATAAGTTCAATTAATTGTTTAAAGGGTCAAATGGACCCCGATAAGGAAATTGATTATATATTCGTACTCAGTGAGTTATGGGCAACTTATAAATGTAATTTATTTGGGGGTTGGTTATGTGGCCTTAAACCCTGTATATAGGCCTGGCCTACGTATTGCGTATGCGAATAGGGTGTCAGGTTCCTACCTGGATTGTTCTAAAATATAAGGAATAAAGCATTTAGCCTAATTTGATATATTTTTCTGCTTATTGAATAGAGTGGGATCGTTTGGCAATGAAACCAAAGGACAAGCGGTTATTGAGTGGATGTACTAACTTTGTGACAAGGTAAGTGTTTATATCCATTTCTTTGGAGGCACTTGGCCTCGTGGATTTCTACCACGTATTTCCTTACGTGTGTAGCTGCCGATAGGCGTACTCATTACGCCTTAGCTTTAGATTTACATTGTATATTATATGTTATGCCCTGTTATTGATATTGCATTAAACATATGAGCATTGCATTCTGGTTTTGACTATTGCATATACTTCCCGGTTGGCGATGAGAGTCCTGCACCGGCGAAGGATCATTATTGCATATACTTCCCGGTTGGCGATGAGAGTCCCGCACCGGCGAAGGGTCATTATTGCATATACTTCCCGGTTGGCGATGAGAGTCCCGCACCGGCGAAGGGTCATTATTGCATATACTTCCCGGTTGGCGATGAGAGTCCCGCACCGGTGAAGGGTCATCATTACATATACTTCCCGGTAATCGATGAGAGTCCCGAGCCGGTGAAGGGTCATTATAGCATATATCTCCTGGTAGACGATGAGAGTCCCGCGCCGGAGATAGGTATCACGAGTATGTGACTGCATTGCATCATGCCGCATTCATCCCATCTCATTGCACCGCATACTGACTATTGTGTGTATTATATTGTGTTTTATGTATGCGGTATGTACACCATGTTGTGGACATATTACAGTTTGCCTATATATTTCTGGCTCGTATTCTAAGTTGCGGGGATCGGGTTGCACGCCGAAACGGCATAAATATATGGATCGGGTTGCACGTCGCAGCGGTATGAATATATTGATCGGGTTGCACGCCGCAACAGGATGAATATATGGATCAGGTTGCATACCGCAACATGATGTATTTCTAATTGTTGATGTGTTCGGGATACCTATATGTTCTGGCTGTATTACGTTCCTGGTTATTAAATAGTTTGCGATTCCATACGTGTTTCTAACTATTATCAGGCTCTGCCTTTTCATAATTTAAATAAGAGAAATCTGGTTTATTTGTTTCTTTTCTCCCTGGCTAGCTATCCTATTCTTTGAGGTGGCTAGTCTGCCCCACTTATTGAGTCCTTTTGACTCACCCTTGTTTGTTGTTTGTTTCTTGTCTATCTATTTCGTTTCGGCAGGTTCGCTCCAAGATTGAGTTCGCCACGTTGTGAAGGAGCGAAGACGGCTTCAGCTGTCAGGGTGAGCCAGCTTTTATTCCGGATGGCCACCAGTTTGTTGGTTATTATTTCAGTTGCATTTTGCTCTCTTCAGGAGGTATTTGTCATCTTTTGTACTCTTAGATGTCTGGTCTGGATAGCCCTAAACATAGCATGTTGGGTAGTCAGCTGTAATTTCTTTTGTACAGCTTAGAGGTATCAGTATGTCTGTAAATTTTTTTTAAGTCTTGTCTTTATTCATGAATTATTATATTTATTTTCCTAATTAAATTGGTAAGGGTTCGCCCGACGGGTCTAGGGGAGGATGTCGGGTGCCCGCACGGCCTAACCGGAATTCGGGTCGTGTCAGTTGGTATCAGAGTTATGACACGCACATCAACTCTTGGATAAAACATATTTGGATAATATGATAACATCATCGCCCAACTTATGCGGACTAAGCCGACCCTTTCTCGATCATGAGAGAGGAGTTCTACATTTTTGAAATAATGATACACGAAACTCTGGATGGATTAACATAATTCTGCTGACAAATCACCTCGTCGATATTCTTTTCGATATAGAACAGGTCGATGGAACTAAGAATTAGCTTACGCTTGATGCAATGGGGAGCTTTTGAAGTACCTTGTCATTACACACTATAAAAGATTTGATGCAAGCTATATTATTTTTACGAACGCACTATGCAACATACCAGGTGATGTTAGTGTTGTTCCGCAAACTTCTTGTGGGAATGTAGTTACTCATATCCTAATGTATGTCAAATTATTTAACTTTCGGCATTTTAGCGAAAAGTAGCCGAACAACATCAAAATTTACTTTCGAAAGTTCACAAAAGTTATAAATAATCATACGAACCTAACAGCGCTTTCGGATTCCGAATCGGAGCTCATTCGGTAAAAACCGAGCTCGAAAATCTCTTTTTAATATTTATCGCCTATAAAAACTGAAACCTTCTTCCGATGCCTACCAAACGAGGTCTGATTTAGCTCAAATTTTACAGACAGGTCCTAATGGACATTACGAATATTTTAAAATTATCGGCATGCCAATCGGAGTCCTAACTTCCGAAACGGCTGACCGAGGTCGTTTCAAAAAAGGCATTTGAGCGGATAAAGGAGTACTTGTCTTGCCCGCCGGTGCTGGTTCTGTCTGAGCCTGGGCTACCTTTGATCATGTACCTGTAAGTAGTAGATTCACCCTTTGGTTGTGTATTGGGACAACACGATTCAACCGGAAGGAAGGAGCAGCAATATACTACCTAAGCAAGAAGTTTACTCCCTATGAGGCCAAGTACACATTGCTGGAGCGCACGTGCTGTGCGCTTACCTGGATAGCACATAAGTTGAGACACTACTTGACATCTTACTCAACATCGTTGATATCAAGGATGGACCCTCTCAAGTACATCTTCTAAAACCAATGCCTACTGGAAAGTTGGCTAAGTGGCAAATGCTGCTTAGTGAATTTGACATAACTTTTGTTACCCAAAAGGCGGTGAAAGCTCAAGCCTTGGCTGATATGGCCGAGAATCCGGTGGGAGATGACTATGAACCCTTGCAAACCTACTTCCCTTACGAGGAAGTTATGTTCGTAGGGGAAGATATCACCGAAGAGTATGATGGCTGGAGGCTATTCTTTGATGGAGCGGTAAATTTCAAGGGAGTCGGCATCGGAGCGGTAATAGTTTCCGAGACTGGACAACACTATCCTGTCACAGCCAAACTATGGTTTCCTTGCACAAACAACTTGGCAGAATATGAAGCTTGCATCTCTGGTCTTAGATTGGCCGTAGACATGAACATACAAGAGCTGTTAGCAATCGGGGATTTTGACTTACTGATTCACCAAGACCGAGGAGAGTGTACAACAAAAAACTCCAAGATACTGCCGTACCTAGAGTGTATAAAGGAGCAGAAGCAGAGGTTCACCAAGATAGAGTTCCAGCATGTCCCTAGGCTGCAAAAAGAGTTTGCGGATGCTTTGGCTACCATATCTTCCATGACCAATCAACCAGACAAGAACTACATTGACTCAATACCCGTGACAGTGAGGAAGCAACCAACATACTGTTATCACATAGAAGAAGAATCAGACGGATAGCCTTTGATGCGGGACAAGACGAGCAACCATCCAAAAGCACCATCCAAGGCCAAGGAAGAGCTTATGCATTGGAACGCCATGGAACGAGGAGCATTCGGGATACATTTTGAGGCGTTTCAAGTGCTCACAGGAAGGGGCGGACCGCCCACTTGAAAACAGGCCTCAAGACTTTGGGCCGCCTGTTTTTAGGCGGGGCGCCTACTACCCTCTATGCAGCCACTAGGCGGGGCGCCTGATAGGGTAGGCGGGGCCCCGCCTGCTATGCTGAAGACCTTGCGGGATTTTTATTTAAGTTGCTATGTTTTGACTATTATAGCCCTGCTTGGCCTTTGTTATTTAGAATCTAATTAAGGGTACTTTAGGCCTTTCATTGTTTCCTAGGTGAGGCCTATAAATACTCCATTAGCTTTGCATTTTACTTAGTTAGCTTTGATGAATGATTTAATGAACAATGTTCAAGAGAAGAGTCTATTTGAATGAAAACCTTTTGAGATGGTTTGAGTCTACTAGTAGATTCTAGTTGATCAACAAACACCCCCCTCCCCCCCCCCCCCCCCCGGCGATCATTCTATTTACGAGTCCTTTGTCGTCTCGAGGGTAGTTGCATAGTTGTAGGAAAATCTTGACACCGATACGAGGGTATCACGGAACGACTTCTCCGTGGTTACCTTGTAGGGAGTTCAAGACAAGTCTCGCTCCCCTATCTTTTTAACGTGTTTATTTTGATCCTTATCATCTTGGTATCAGAGAAAGGCTCGGGTTTTGTTTTTACAAACCCCCGACCCTTGATTCTTCGTTCCTAGGTCGATTTTTATCTTTTGTTTTCTTGTTGTTTTTATTGAAAGAAGAAAATCACAAAAGAATAGAAAAAGTTGAAAATACCAAAAATTTGGCCTATCTTGTTCGTGGGATTGATTCTTGTTGTGATTGATATTGGGGTTTGTTTCTTATTGGAAACCCGTTATTTTGGTACCTAGAAACCTTGATTTGAAGTTGTAATCCAAGATTTGAAAATTTGAAACCCTTAAAGATTTGAAAATTTTGAAACCCTTGCTTATGAACAAGATGAGCATGGTGGATTGTTTGATTTTGATTGGGGTTTGATAAAAGTTATTGGGGTTTGATCTTGGTGACTGAAAACACATTTGGGTACTTTCGGATTGATAAAATAACGTGAGATTTGTTGGATTTTTAGGTGCCAAAGGCAAGAAAAACGAAGTTGAACGTTGCTTGAATTTGCAGTAGGCGGGGCGCCGAGTCATAGAGGCGGACCGCCCACATTGGGGAGGCTCTCTGGACTTTGGGCCGCCTATTTTTCAGGCGGACTGCCTACTCCCCACTGCAGAGAAACAGGCGGACCGCCTACTCCAAAAGAGGTGGGGCGCCTACTTTCTGAAAGTTGGGATTTGGATAGTTTGTCCTAGGTTCTCTTGTTTCTTTGATTGCATTGCATCTAGCTAGTACTTCTTTGAGTAATCTTGCCTACTTGAATTGTGCTAGCCTTTCGAAGCTTTTAGGATCATCGTGCCTTAGAAAGGAGACTAGAATTCAAAGAAGACCCATAGAATCATTTGACTCAAGTCCTCACTTGAAAGTGCTTATCGTCCAATCGAGTCCCATTAACTCCACTCACCCCGGAGTACATTGGACTTGTGGATTGAGTGATTGAGTTGTGGTTCGTTAATCAACTACGTGAAGTTTCTAGACTCAAACTTGAGTGAAATATCCACCACCACTAAACGAGTGACCCGAGTGCTATACACGTGAGGGTGTGTGAGAGGCGATTTCACTAACATTTGGTCTTTTTGTAGGTACAATGGCCAACGAAGGACTAGATTTTATAAAGGATGCCTTGGCTAGTCTCCTTGCCAAGATGGATATCATGGGCCAAAAGATTGAAAATCTTGAGTAGGTGACCACAAGTCTCCAAGTTGAGGCCATTGAAAGAAGGACCCCGAGTGTCCCTCTTGAATCTGGAGAAGGCACAAGTCATAGCACTCCTATGACTACCGGACACTTTGTGGAGCTAACCAAGAGATATGAACAAAAGAGAGTTGAAGCTCTTCAAGAGTGTGAGTTGGGCAACACCCAACCCGTGGGCAATCCTCACAACTTGGGCAATCCCCAAGGAAATGCTCCACTTCGAAGACCCGTACGGAATGTTCCACCTCTTGAGCAAATTGATTAAGTGCATGAAGGGGAGGAAGCCGAGTATGGAGATGAAGCCTATGGGTATGATGCTCCTTATCAACCTAGGAGGCAAATGAATTGGGGTCGAAAAGTGGATAGGGGTAGAGGCCGAGGTCGAGGGCCACCCATAGGACATGCTAGAGGGAATGCTAGGAGGGAATATGTTTCTCATGATGACCACTATGGAGGCCAACCGGAGCCTAACTATGGGGTACGTGACAACAGCAACAACCTCAATAGTGTCAAGCTCAATCTTCCATTCTTTAAGGGAACTTGTGATCCGGAGGCATACATGGAATGGGTACTACTCATGGAAAGAGTGTTTGACACAAATGATATGACCAAGGAGATAAAGGGTACCTATGCTATTTCTACCTTTGAGGCCAATGCTTCTACTTGGTGGGAGTCCATGAAGAGGTCAAGGAGAAGGATGAATTTGCATTTGAATGTGACTTGGGATGAGTTGAAAGAACACATGAATACCAAGTACATAACTCCAAGGTATCGACAAGAGCAACTCAAGAAGCTCTATGATCTAAAACAAGGTGTCAAACGGTGCATGAGTACTTTGATGAATTTGAGAAGACCCGGATGGCATTGGATATGGATGCTGAATATGTAGAACAAGCCATGATCTGCTTCAAGAATGGCTTGAGCTATGGTATAGCTTCTCAATTGCGGTTGCATACTTATCATTCACTTCAAGACCTCTTGGAAGCCGCAATTGAAGCCGAGAATTGGCTTAAGGGAGAGAAATCCAAAGGCAACAATCCTACTACCACAAGCAAGCCAAAAGAGTGGAAGACTCCAAATGAAAACTTTCCAAGTGCAAGTGGTAGCAAAGAAGTGAAGAAGCCATATGAGAAGACTACACCATACTTGGAAGGTACTTCTAAAACTCGCTTGAGTAATCCTACTTCTACTTCTACTCAATGCTATAAGTGCAAGGGCTTTGGGCATATTGCTAAAGATTGCCCTACAAAATGAACCATGGTTGTGGTTGGTAATTTGGTATATGAGCAAGAAAGTGAGTCCAAAAATGAGGGAGTAGAGGCGGATGAGGAAGTTGATTGTGAGGATGCCATAGAGGAGGATGATGATCCTCAACTATTTTTGGTGGTTAGGAGGAGCTTGAGCACCATTTTCATGGAAGAGGAGGTGGAAAATGATCAAAGGGAAAACCTCTTTCATGCTAGATGTCGTGTGATGGGGCAAGTGTGCTCAATGGTTGTTGATTCAGGGAGTTGTGCCAACATAGTGAGCCAATCCTTCATTTCCCAATTGAAATTATCCATTCTAAAGCATCCAAAACCATATCGTTTACAATGGCTTAGTGAGTGTGGTGAACTAAAGGTGGTGAAGCAAGTGTTGCTTGAGTTTAGCATTGGGAACTATAAAGATAAGATCATGTTTGATGTTGTCTCGATGCAAGCTTGCCATCTATTGTTTGGGAGACCATAGCAATATGATAGATGTGTTGTGCATGATGGTCGGACCAACTCCTACACGGTCAAGCAAGATGGGAGGAAGTATGCGCTTAGACGTTTGACTCCAACGCAAGTAAGGGAAGACTACAAGCGAATGAAGGAGTTGAGGGAGGCAGCTAAAGCAAAGTCACCCATTGTACTTGAACCCGAGGGAAACAATCTCATTGTCTTGCCATTGCATGATGAAAATGAGAGTCATTCCACTTCAATTGAGAGAGAAAAGATAGAGAGAAGTGAGGGAGTGATCGGTGACAATCCAAGAGAGGAAAAAGGAGAGAATTGAGGAGTGATGTGAGAGGATTGTCACCACAAACTACACTTGACCTTGAGGTAAAATTGAGAGAGATGAGAGGTGAGGAAGGAAAAATTGAGAGTGAGAGCACCCATTGTACTAACCCTTCTTCATCTTCTACTTTTCCTTGTGAAAGCTCTTGTGTAGTTACATTTTAAGACAGGCCAATGAAGCCTCAACCATGTGCTTGGAAGGGAAGACAAGAGGAGGAAAGTTCTCAATGTGGGCTTCATGAAGGAGGGGTAGCATATGACACTTCCAGCCTTGTGAGTGATCAAGGAAGTACTACAAATGTAAGTGTTCCTTCACCTTTTCATGAGCCTACTAGCTATTTGTCTTGTGATGACTCAACACTAGTTGGTGTTTTTGATGCATCTAGTGAGTATACCACTAGTGAAGAGTCTAGTTGTCAACTTGAGTGTGTTTGTGAAACACTAGTCGAGAGAAATGCTAAGCCACATCATGATGTGAGCTCATTGTTTTGTGAATCTCTCCCTAGTGTCGGTTTGATAGTTGACAATGCTTGTGACCTTTGCTATGATACACTACCAACCTTTGACAAAGGGGAAGATGAGATAGTTGATCATTCCCTTATTGATATGCTTTTATTTGGTGGACCAATGTGTTGTGGTAAAGATGAAATTGACCTTGAGGAGTCCAAATTGCATGAATTGGACAAGGTTGCCTATGATGACTCAAGTGAACCTAGTCTTGATAACTTGTCTATGCTTGATCATGATAGTGAGATGCATGTTTTTACAAATCCATAATTTGAAGGAATTCTCATTAGTGGTAATGACTTGTATCGGACTAGGGTGAATAGTAGAATGGAACCCCCATTGTGTGACTCCTTAGGCAACCCATTACTTGAGAATTTGGGTGAGGTAAATGACTCTTTGAGTGACCCTACTATTGCTTATTGGGGTTATGATGAAAAAGAGACCATTATCAATACCTTCCTTGAGAGCTTGTCTTTCAAGAAGGGTTGTTTAGGTGATGAAATGGGAGGGAAAGAGGAATCCCTTGGTGTGAGTAAGTATGCTCTAAAGAAGGGGAGTGGAGTGATTGATCCTACTTGTAGGTTGGGCTATTTGATCCACTCCACTCCACTCCACATGTTGATCACACCACGAGGATAGATTGGAATGTTGAACTTGCGCTTAAGGTTCAAGGGGATTATGATAGCTTGATCTTGCATTTTCCATATCCCCATGGCCTATTTGCTCATTATCTTGTTGAGTGTCTATTGATCTTTAACCAAGTACTTATTTTTCTCTTTGGAGACTTGATAGTTATGATTCTTATTGATGCTTGGTTATGTCACAAGAGTGTGTTTTCCACACTTTCAAAGTAGGAAGTTTGCTTGTGTTTGTTTGTCGTTGCTTGTAGGTTCTAAGCTCCATGCTAAGGCAAGGAAGACCTTGGAAGAAACCTATGCAAAAGTGACGATCAAGAAGAACAAAGAAGTAGAATCTTGGCCACCCCCCGGAGTTGATGATGCCATGAGAGACCATGCCTTGATTTTGAGGTCGAAATCTTCTCTAGAAGGGGAGGATGATGCGGGACAAGACGAGCAACCATCCAAAAGCACCATCCAAGGCCAACGAAGAGCTTATGCATTGGAACGCCATGGAACGAGGAGCATTCGGGACACCTTTCGAGGCGTTTCAAGTGCTCACAAGAAGGGGCGGACCGCCCACTTCACTAGGCAGACTGCCCACTTAAAAACAGGCCTCAGGACTTTGGGCCGCCTGTTTTTAGGCGGGGCGCCTACTGGGCTGCCTACTACCCTCTGTTCAGCCACTAGGCGGGGCACCTGGTAGGGTAGGCGGGGCGCCTACTATGCTGAAGACCTTGCGGAATTTTTATTTAAGTTGCTATGTTTTGACTATTATAGCCCTGCGTGACCTTTCTTATTTAGAATCTAATTAAAGGTACTTTAGGCCTTTCATTGATGTCCAGGTGAGGCCTATAAATACTCTATTAGCTTTGCATTTTACTTAGTTAGCTTTGATGAATTATTGAATGAACAATGTTCAAGAGAAGAGTCTCTTTGAATGAAAACTTTTTAAGATGGTTTTACTAGTGGATTCTTGTTGATCCCCAAACCTACCCGATCATTCTACTTAAGAGTCCTTTGTCGTCTAGAGAGTAGTTACATAGTTGTAGGCAAATCTTGACACCGATACGAGGGTATCACGGAACGAGTTCTCCGTGGTTACCTTGTAGGGAGTTCGAGACAAGTCTCGCTCCCCTATCCTTTTATCGTGTTTATTTTGATCCTTATCAGCCTTGGTTCTACAACATAAAAGGATTTCTCAAAGACGGCACTTACCCAAAGAATGCAACAAGTCTTCAAAAGAAGAAGCTGAGGAGGCTAGCAAATGGTTTCTTTCTGAACGGAGAAGTTTTGTACAAAAGGACACCTGATTTGGGGCTGCTGAGATGTGTGGACGCTAAAGAAGCTGTTAGATTGTTGGAAGAAATACACTCTGGGACGTATGGCCCACACATGAACTATTTTGTACTTACAAAGAAGATTTTTAGGGCCGGCTATTTCTGGATGACAATGGAACATGATTGCATAAAGCACGCAAAGAAATGCCATCAATGCCAAGTCCACGGAGATATGATTCGAGTACCTCCCAATGAGTTTAATATTATGGGATCGCATTGGCCTGTTGCTGCCTGGGTAATGGATGTCATAGGACCTATCGAGCCAGCCACTTCCAATAGACATCATATCATACTAGTAGCCATTGACTATTTTACCAAATGGGTGGAAGCTGCATCCTAAAAGTCAGTAACAAAGAAGGCGGTGTCTGACTTTGTCCGTGATAAGATGATCTGTCGGTTTGGCATTCCTGAGTCCATAATCACCGACAATGGGTCCAATCTCAATAGTGACCTAATGAAAGCAACCTGTGAATGTTTTCAAGATCAAGCATCGCAATTCCACCGCATACAGACCTCAAATAAATGGTGCGGTCGAGGCGGCCAACAAGAACATCAAGAGGATATTGCGCAAGATGACAGACAATTAAAAGCAATGGCACGAGAACCTACCCTATGCCCTGTTAGGATACCGCACCACCATAAGAACATCAACGGGGCTACTCCTTACTTGCAGGTGTATGGCACTGAGGCAGTGATACCCACGGAGGTCGAGATACCATCTCTGAGAATCATCCAAGAAACACAGCTGAAAGACATTGAATGGATCAAAGGAAGAATGGAGTAACTGGCCCTCATCGATGGCAAGAGACTGAATGCGATATGTCACGGGCAATCATATCAGAGGAGAATGGCTAAGGCATTTAGATAGAACGTTCGAGAAAAATTCTTCGAACTTGCGCAATTAGTACTGAAGAAGATATTTCCAAATCAAGAAGAAGCGAAAGGCAAGTTTGCACCAAATTGGGAAGGGCCATACATGGTTCACCGAGTTCTGAATGGAGGAGCACTGATATTGGAAGAGATGGACGGAGAAGTTTGGCCAAAACCAATCAACTCAGACGTTGTCAAAAGATGCTATGTTTAAGAGCTTTTACTAATTAGTGATTTCCTCACTCTGCAATACATTAATCTAAACTACGTCACGACGTGATTCCCCAAGTGGGATATGTAGGCAACCTACTCCAGGTTCGGTCGCATAAATACAAAAATTTCATTCTCCCACAAAGCAAACACTGGGACAGAATTTTTGAGGAACTCTAAAAAATTCCTAGTGGACAAACTTAGTCGACACTGGGGCAGAAATTTTTGAGGATCTCTCAAAAATTTTAAACACAAACTGGGGTAGAATTTGAGGTCGTCCTCAAAATTCATTTGATGGAGTTTGGAACAGCATGAAGAGCGATCACTACGACTTTACACAACGCGACCCGTAACTCAATGGGATAAATTATTTCATTTTATTTCTTTCTTATAAGAGTTTTTTGGAAACATTTGCATTATTTACTACTTTATGCATATCCCCATCAGCTCGGCCAAAGATCCCGGCACTCGTGGACAGCGAGCGCGAAGCAAGCCAAGAATGCGCAAACCAGACCACCCCGCACAACTCACCAATATTTCTTTGGATGCAGGTACAGAAAGATACGTAACTCGGCAACACGCAACAGATGTGTTTCAGCAAAGGTTTGTCATTTAAATTAGCTGAGGATACACAGACCGAAGCGTCGGTTGAGGGTACACTACCCGATACCGATTTGTCATTTGCATTAGCTGAGGGTACACAGCCCGAAGTGTCGGTTGAGGGTACACAGCCCGATACCGATTTGTCATTTGCATTAGCTGAGGGTACACAGCCCGAAGCGTCGGTTGAGGGTACACACCCCGATATCGACTTGTCATTTCCATTAGCTGAGGGTACACAGCCCAAAGCGTCGGTTGAGGGTCCACAGCCCGATATCGAGTTGTCGTTTACATTAGCTGAGGGTACACAGCCCGAAGCGTCGGTTGAGGGTACACAGCCTGATATCGATTTGTCATTTACATTAGCTGAGGGTACACAGCGCGTAGCGTCGGTTGAGCGTACACAGCCCGATATCGATTTGCATTTTCATTAGCTGAGGGTACATAGTCCGAAGCGTCGGTTGAGGGTACACTGCCCGATATCGATTTTTCATTTACATTAGCTGAGGGTACACAGCCCGAAGCGTCAGTTGAGGGTACACAGCCCGATATCGATTTGTCATTTAAATTAGCTGAGGGTACACAACCCAGAGCATCGATTGAGGGTACACAGCCCGATATCGATTTGCATTTACATTAACTGAGGGTACACAGCCCGGAGCGTCAGTTGAGGGTATACAGCCCGATGCGGATTTGTCATTTTAATTCCTTGCGGAGGGTACACAGCCCAATGCATCGACGGAGGCCACTCAACCCAATGTCGAATCTAACAATTGACAGCTAGGGACACACAATTATTGTGTAGCAGACACAACTATATACGGCAAGAATCCTGGAAGGACAATCCAGCCCGGCGGGAAGGTACGTTTTATATATATACATCATGTTGCGGACACATCTTTATTGCAGGATATACACCCTAAACAAAATAAACATTTCAACCTGACGCCCCTACATTCTCTTTAAGTCATAGGCACTTCTCTAGAGTTGTGACAAAATTGGCCGTGCTGTCAACATCTTTGCCCGATGACTCTTTCATCATCCCCGGGCAAATAGGGGCAGTTGTTGACACCCAATTTTGTCCCTCATATTTTTAAAGCAATAGCTTTCAAATTTTATATGTGACCATACATTTATCCTTGCCCCGTCCTTTCTTTCAAATTATCTTCTCGTTATAGCCTGACAATCAAGGCCATTTTGAAAGCATCATCTCAAACCATAGCCATTTTTACAAGATGTACGCTTCCATTTTAAATTTCTGCAATTACCTCTATTTTTGATAAAATCACCCAATTCATTTTAAAATCCTAAAATACATTTTTTTTATACGCCCTTAGTCATTTTAACGCTTTAAAATTAATTTCATAATTTTCCTATGATTTTATACCCATTTTTATGCCTTCTTTTATATTAAATTATGCCCAATATACACTATTTATACACCATATATACATAAATATATATACACACATTACACCTCACATTTTATGCACATCATCACATATTTTATACTACAGCGCCTAGGTGGTTTAATCTCAGCCGCTCACATGTGCCATCCGACGGCTGAGATCAAACCCCCCACTCTATTCCCTAAACGACCCCTAAACTTTCCCCCTACCCCATTTCCTCCTCACCTCACCGATAATAACTCTCCCTTGTCTCTCTTCGGCGATATAATACGCCTTCACTGTCACGGCATTTTCCGAAATTTTGGGAAAACGGTATCACTGAATTCCCATCGTCATCCGCTACAAAACCTATATACTTTTGACAACATTTGGACGAGGGCAAATCTTGACCCTTGTTAACTAAGTCGCCACCACCGGAAAACGCCTCAGGCAGGGTTCAGGTTATGTTGAACGGTGCTATCGCTTGAAAAAAGGTAAGAAACCCTTATGCGAGGTCGACTCACGACGAGTCAATGTGACACGATCCTGATTTATGCAAATGGGTAATCCTAAAGCCTTTTATTTTTCCTGATTGTTTTCTGGATTTTAAGTGATGATAAACGTCAAATTCTTTGAGTCTTTTGACGTGTTAACATAATCGATTAATTATTACAGATTCAAAGTCATCAGTCTTGGTCGATTCCACTATTTTAACAAAGATACCTATTTGTATGTCCGAATTTGCCTAATGTCGTTTGGGTGTTGTTTTTCTTGTTCAACCAATTAGGGCGACAAATTTCATGATTCTTAGTCTCACTAGGACAAGTGGAATTTTATTTTTCGATTTGTTTATGTAATTTGTTTATGTGTACTGAAAACTGATACCCTCATAGCCTGTGTCTTTTATCACTACTACTGAGGTCTAATTCGATACCCACGATAATGTATTCATCTTTAACAATGTATTTTGATCTTTACTTTATTTAAATGCATGATTACATGGTTTAATACTGGAATAGTTTGATTTAGACATGATTTAAGGGATTTCGACTAGGCTCAATTTGAATTGGTGATTGGAAGTTAGTTTTGTTAATTGATACATTGCTAATTAGGGGTTGATTGAAATCCGTTAGAACACTAATTCATTTTGGATTCTGATTATGTTTGTACAACCTGTTGTGAACCTGGACTTCATCTGGGTTAAGGAAATGGTTCTCAGTTTGGTGTAGGATTTTTTTCAACCTAAATTTTAGGATTGATTGATCCATATGGGTACAAAACTGACTTTTTTAACTATGGGAAGCAATATTCCATTGCCTTTTTGGTTCTTTTACCCGTTAGAACGGAGGCTTTCCTCACTCCTATATAAACTAGTCTCTTTTTGTTCACTAGACAAAAGTTCAGGCATACTTTTGACACTAAAAAAGGCTTAGGAACACACAGAAAGTTAGATAGCACTTCTTAGGCTTCCAACTTTCCTCCTCTGATTATTTTCTCTCCTAAAGGGCTCCTGCTCTGCTTGTGTGTTGATCCCGTTTTGTCTCTCTTATCTCTGCACCCCTATTGTTTACCAGTGTTTAAAGGTACTTCTTCATATCTGACTGCTTATTGCATTTATCTACCCATCTATGTCCGTGTAGTTGTCTACTACACCTATATCCTGCCTCTATTTCATTTAAACTGCTTCTTTGCTCTGTTTGCTTTGAATCTGGATGTTCTGGCAAGCCTAGGGTTAACCTCTACACACTTATTAGGGTGATCCACAAGGATCATACCAGTATTATTTAAAAGTGCAGCATAAAGCCATGATTTTCCTCATTGTTTGCTCTGTTATTCAGGCTGTTTATGTCTAATTCCTCTGGCATGATCTCTATCTGTTTGTTACTCTGTGCATACCTTTGTTTGGGCTATGTTTATGGCCTTGCTAACCCTTTCGTGCAGCATGTGTGAGGATAGTATCAAAGGCCATACCAGTGTTAGTATTCCAGTGCTTTTAGTCTGACTTAAATTACATAGACATATTGTTTCCTTGAACTAAATGCTAAGTGACCTCCCAAGTTAGTATTGTATGATAATATTCACAACTTTTATCCCAAAATATAGACTCGGACGGGAACCACCTTTCGTGGGACTCGGGGGAGTGCCTAACACCTTCTCCCTTGAGTCATTTATACTTCATACCCTTTCGAATCTGTGAAAACTAGACTAGTCTAATAAACATGACTTTAGACACTTAGGTGACGTAATAAACCTTAGAAGACTATATTAGGTGGCGACTCCAACACTTGAACTCAAACGAGTTACCCAGTCAAATCCGAAATCCGACTCGCCTCGAGTTTAGTCCAGAATCGGGTATGACAGAATGGCGACTCCGCTGAGAATATTCAAAGTCCTAACCACAACGAGTCTTTTCTTTTGGGATTTATTTTATTATTATCTTGGTATTCATATTATTATTATTATCTTACTGACTTGGTTTCCTTTTTGTTCTTGTTTTTCCTTTATTTATTTACTTGTATTAAATTTGATGTAACATTTGGCATATTTCACTCATACTCCCCCACTCCTTTTGCACACACATGGGCGATTACGTGGATCCCACGGTCGCTTCACCACCAAAACATCTTTTAGGAGGGACATTTTGGAATATAGTTGGTCCGTGATACAACCAACAATTTCAAATGATCCGACTCCTTGGCCGTCTTCTTTGGGAAACCGTGTCTAGAATTACACCACTTTTTGAATGTAATGAGCATGAATCATGCCGTAGGAAGGGCTCCCCGTGAGCCGGCTTGTCTTCAACTTGTCCAAACTACCTAAATGGGTTTTTAACCCCGAAGGCACATTTGGACATGCTTATGTTCATTTGAGAGAAAAGAAAGAAAAGGAAAAAAGGAGAGTGAAAAGAAAGTGAGACGAGAATAAAAATGCATTTTGATTTGTCCAACTATTCTAAAGGGAGATGGAGGGGGGGGGGGGTTAATACTTTATTTTTCTTTTTTCTCTATAGGTCACAATGAGTCAAAAATTTCACCATTTTGGAATGACTATGGGCGCACCTCCTTTGTTAACTAGTTGGTGGAGTAACTTGTCACTAGGAGAGCAAACCGAAGTACGCCAACACTTGGGTCATTTGGTTTCACTACTAGAAATGGAACCGTGTAGGGAGATGATTGAAGCATCAGTGACATTTCGGGACGAAGAATTGAATGTGTTTTGATTTGGGGATGTCGAATTAACACCTTCGTTGGAAGAAGTTGGAGGATTCGTATCACACTCGGGTTTAGACAAACATCGTTGGCAAGAGGGTCGCATACTAGCACCTAGCATCCCCACAACTGAAGAGTTTCGTAAAAAGTTAGGAATGGTGGCAAGTGTGAATGTGGAATTTTTACAACAAAAGAAGATACCCTTTTCTTACTTCTACACTCGGTTTGGCTATTTGAGCGCATTCGACAACCATAAGAAAGAGTTTGAGTCCTAAAGTGATTGGAGGAGAGTTAGACCGTTCGCATTTGCTATTTGTTTCTTGGGAGTAATGGTGTTCCCCGAAAGTTCGAATCACGACATATGTTCAAGGCTCGTCATGGTCACCGATGCAGTATTTGATGGAATTGATGGTTACCGTTACACCATAGTTCCTATGATAATAGTAGACATTTATCAGGGTTTAGGTTGTTGCAAGAGGGGAGCAAAATATTTCCAAGGTTGCAATCTTCTACTACAAGAATAATTCAAAGAGCATTTGAGGAAAGTGAAGGGAGTACAAGAACTGTCTAAACCAACCGGTCCAAACTATTTGGTTGGAGAGCGATATGGGGTTCAAAAATTTAGGCAGCCAAGCGGCACAGAGAAATGGGTAAAATTGTTTGAAAAAATAACGGAGGACTCAATTCAATGGATGTTTACTTGGTTTCCTTCATTAGATTTCATAATTAGCTCTGAGAAGGTATCATTTGTGATACTTATAGGATTAAGAGGTCTCCAACCTTACCAACTGTTGAGAGTGATGAGGCAAGCAGGGAGGAAGCAAATCATACCATTGATACCAGACACGAAAGACTATCAGTTTGATTACACTGGAGATGTCGTTCCAAGGGTCAAGAGCATTAGAAAATCCTGGGTGGGAAGACAAGTTATGGGAGAAGCGTCTCTAGCGCCCGATAGATACAACGTTGGATGCGAACCGAACTACAAAAGCTGGTTACACTCTAGTATAAAAGGAAATGTGGTAGTGGGGCCAAGTCGTGGGAATGACATTAGAGATCGCGAGGCGGAAGCCCAAATTCGATACCGAGAATTCATGTTGAAGGCTGTCAAAATGGAGAAGGAAAACAAAGAAGAGATCGAAGTATGGAAGAAACGTACATTAGAGGTAGAGGAAAAGATAGAGGCGTTGGAGACAAAACTTGAACAATGGAACTCGGAGTGTGCAGAGATAGACATTTTACACTAAGTGGCGGCAAAGGGATATTTAACCAAAGCTATGAAAGAAGTTAAGGAGATTACGCGAGAAGCAAAGAGACCCAAGATGGAAAAGGAGCGTGCTGCCTAGGCAAAGTGTGATTTTCATCTTTTCTTTGTATTTTACTTTTTCGAAAGACATCATATCCTGATTTTCAAATGATGGGGAATTTATGAGAATAATTGGAGACAAAATGTGTATTTATTTTCTATGCATAATGACAAACTTAGGAAGGCTATACGCCCTTGGTGCGTAATAGTCCATTAGTAAGCCTATGTCCAAGTATCAAAAGGGTTCTTAACCCGAAAATGAAAAATTGCATCTCTGCATTGATTCGGAGAAACGTTTGCACAAAATATTGATCCTCTGTTTAAATATGATCAAAACTATAAGAATGTTTCGGTCTTTTCCTTTTCTTGTTTTACTTTCAGACTATGGCTGCAAGAGGAACACTCCAATTTGAAATTGTTTCCCGACCTCCTCACTTGACCAAACTCTGGTGGGAAGATTTGGCCATTGTCGGCGAGGCTCACGTTCAAAAAGTGTTGGGAGAATTAGTTTCTCTCAAACACTACACTGCTATGCCTGGTTTGGTAGAGGCTTCCACACACTTCTGGGACTACAAAAGGGCAGTCTTTCACTTCAATGGTTTGGAGCTGGCACCAATGTTGGAAGAATTTGGAGGACTAGTAGGATTAGAGCCTAGACCAGAGACTATGATTTATCCCCGAGACGTGGACCCTAAGGAGTTTATTGAACTATTGGATGATCTTTATGATCCATACGTCGAAGGGGTGCATGATGGAAAAGTCACGTTGGAGTATTTGCATTCTAGGTTTGGAGATCCAACACTTAGGCATGATTGGACTGGGGCATTGGAAATTCAAGACTAAGAGTGGACTGAATCCAATGCTTTCATCGTTGCTTTTCTAGGAAGCATGGTTTTCCCTGAGAAGGAAGGAAAGATCGACATAAGGTTGGGAAGAGTGGTAGAGGGATTATGCAGAGGTGCTCTCAAGCATCAAGTAAGCTTGGTTCCAATGATTCTGGGGGAAGTTTACCGAGCTCTAACCAAATGTAGAAGAGAAGGAGACTTCTTCGAGGGGTGCAACCTGTTGCTGTAAATATGGTTGATAGAACATTTGCATAGCATTCCCGTCAGTCCGGTAGCACCAAAACCATCTTGGAAAGGAAGGATCCGCTCACATAGCACCCGCATGGCTGGAACAGCGGCATGGGAAGACCCAGCAAATGTGGAAGGATGGTACACCAAGTTCGAGGAGTTGCAAGAGGTGCAATGGGTAATTTAGAACTGTGCCGGCTTCGTTGTTTCCATACAAGGTCAAGACATCACTTTCTTGACATTGATTGGATTCCGAGGAACTCATTACTATGTTCCTCTAATAATCCTCCGACAAGTGGGAATGACATAACAAACTCTGCAATTGACTGAGGGAAGAAGCTTCAACGTTGACATAAAGGAAATTGAACACCCGATGGTTGGCACCATATTGACTCTGTGGGAGAAGAGGCTTACTATGCAATTTTGTCGTGGTCGAGACAGTAGGGTAAACCCCACAGCTACTCTGGCCTATCCTCAATGGCTCAGTGAAGATAAGGCAAGATTCCGATCCAAGACTACACTAAAAAGGAAGACCAAAGCCCCGAGTGCAGCTGAAAAATACAAAAAGCTGAGACACGAGTTTGATCTAGGAAAGAAGTAGTTAAGGGTGACACAAGAAAGGGAGATAAGGAGACAATACAAGGATATGATCAGAGGGGATGAACTCAAGTATTGGACCTGCAAGGTCATGGCCGCAAGGCAAGCTGCTGGGAATTCGCAAGATCTGTTCAAGGGATGGGGAGAGTATTTTATGTCAGTACCACTAGAGTAGAAGGAAGCAAAATGAATAGAAATCTGCGAGTTCTTCACAAAAGCTCTGGGTGACATAGAAGCTGGGAAGGACCTGATGGAGACAGTAGCTAATCCTCCACCCATGAGCATGGTTCACAAGCCCAAAGATAAGGTCAAAGAGAAGAAGGAAAAAGAGGACAGTGGAACTGATGCTTGATCTGAAGCCTCTTTGCTTGGCACGTGGTCTGGTCGTATTGAATCGAGTCGTCTTGTCCCTTTTATCGTTGTTTTCGTTTTAATCGAGTCGTTGTCTTAAATTAGTGGTTGTAATAAAGCCAAGCAAATTAAATAAGATTTCATTATTTTTGGATTTTTAGACTGATGATGATTATGTTTATGCAAATGAAATGATGTGTTTGGTGCAAACATTACTTCGAATCTTCCATAGGCCAACCTCTGGCACAAAAGAGGCCCCATGCATGATAAGACGCGATATTATTTAAACTAACGTATACTCACAATCTCTTTCTTTGTTTTTGATGCACCAGTCCCCTAGCCCTTGATAGTTTGGTTTGTGCATTCTGGCGGCGCCGTAATACCGGTTGAGATCTAGAGGATCAATCCCAACACCTCCCCCTTTACCTGCAAGGACAAGGACGAGATGAGATATCATGGCTGAGTTTGACAAAGTTGCAAATGGAACTCCTGAGAAGCAAGGTGTGGTTGCTTACGAAGACTATGCCAAGTTGAAACAGAGGCTGTTCGAGTTGGAGAATAGGATCCCTCTTGCCCGCATTGATGAGATAATTGAACCAAATAAGACTACCCGCCCTCACGGCAAAGATCTACTATACCCCGAAAAGGACCTTCCTTATCCTACCTACACTGCACCACCAAAAGCACCACAAAACAACCTACCCTCCTTCACAGTTGAAACAAAAACCATCGTATCACCCACAAAAGATCATGAAATGTATGCATAGACTAAGGAAGACCCAGACAACACCAAGGAGCAAGTCCAATAGCTGGTAGAGAAGTTCAAGCAACTCCAAGACACCAAAGGAACCCGAGGGCTAGCCTATGAGGACCTCTGCTTGTATCCTGATTTAAAGCTGCCCGAAGGTTACAAGACACTCAAGTTCAACATGTTCGACGGCAGTGGAGACCCGATGGATCATTTAAGATCCTACTGTGACAAGTTGATTGGAGTTGGACATGACGAAAAGATTTGCATGCAGCTGTTCAACCGCAGTCTGACCGGAGATGTGTTAGTGTGGTACTCTAAGCAACAAACAAAGAAGTGGACAAGCTGGGAAGCAATGGCTGGAGACTTCGTTGACAGTTTTGGGCACAACACCGATGCTATGCCCGATCGGTTCTACTTAGAGAAATTGAAGAAGAAGCCCACTGAGACTTTTAGAGAGTTTGCAACTAGATGGAGGGCTGAAGCCGCCAAGGCCCAACCTCCCATGGAAGACGCCGAGATAGTGGTAACCTTCATCCCCATACAAGAAGACGTCTACTTCGACAAGATGCTGAATCTGCAAGATAAGAAGTTCAGAGATTTGATCAAGATCAAAGATATGGTCGAAGATGAATTGAAGACTGGAAGGATTGTTAGCTTGGCTGCACTACAAGCCACTAACAAAGCCCTACAAGTTGGCAGCACTACCACTTCAAGAAAGAAGAAGGACGATGTCTCCTTCGTGGCCGCGTCACTTGATCACTCTCCTACCCATAACCACTACTACCAAACACCTCCTCCATCCTACCCATACATACAACCCACATCCACCTACCCAGTCTACAACACTCAGCCCATGTACCAAAACCCACCACCACAAAGACCGACATACCCACAAAGTCCCAACTATCGAAATACCAATACCTATTCGCCAAGGCCTCATGCTAATAACTACCCAAGACCCAAAACAAACTACACCCCATTGGCTGAATCTCGCACTCAGTTGTTCGAGAGACTCAAAGCAGCTGGCCATATACAACCCCTGCCTTTCAAGAAGCCTGATAAGATGAAACCCTATTTTGATCAAACTAAAACCTGTGCCTATCACTCTGGAGGACCTGGTCACGATACTGAAAAGTGCTACACCTTGAGGGACAAGATACAAGACTTGATCGATCAAACAATGATACACATGAAGACTCCGAACGTGCACAACAATCCCCTGCCTAACCATGGAGACAATAGGGTGAACCTGATCGATGGGATAAGAAATGCAACTTGGAAGGGACCATTGTTAAGGCAAAGGAAAATGTACCAGCAACCGCTTCTGTTGCTCAAGCCGCTACAGCACCAGAGCCTATCGAGGTGGAAGTGGCTCCCAAATGTTATGTTGATGTGGTTCCCCCATACAGCCACAAGACGGTACCATGGGATTATGAAAAGAAGAATAAGTCAACAGTTGAGACAGTTGCTGCACAAGGGATTACTAGGAGTGGGAGGAATTATACTCCCGAGCATCTTGTTCGAGGTGGATGAGGCATCACCGAGGAGGAGTCCGAAGAATTGTGGAAGAAGGTACAAGCAAAGGAA
Source organism: Petunia x hybrida (assembly GCA_037355625.1). Taxonomy (NCBI): domain Eukaryota; kingdom Viridiplantae; phylum Streptophyta; class Magnoliopsida; order Solanales; family Solanaceae; genus Petunia; species Petunia x hybrida. The sequence goes on from JBBBVM010000002.1 coordinate 10,189,518, forward strand.
TACTCTGTGGTCGAACACTTGGACAAAACTCCAGCACAAATCTCCATTTTGGCTTTACTCCTCAAATAAGAGAGTCACTGAAATGCTTTGATGAAAGTGTTGGACGAAGCACATGTTCCGATAGAAACCTCAGTTGAAAATCTGGCTAGCATGGTTGGACAAGTCATGGAGGCCAACCGAATTGCTTTTCACGAAGATGAGCTACCACCATAAGGATTGAGTCACAAAAAAGTTTTGCACGTCACCGTCAAATGCAAAGATTGGTTCGTAGGAAGAGTCTTGATCGACGGAGGTTCTGGTCTGAACATATGCCCGTTCATTACTCTAAAAAGAATAGGAATTGACCAAAGTAAGATAACAGAAAGCGACATGAAGGTAAAGGCGTTCGATGGATCACAGAGGAGCACCATTGGAGAAATCGACTTAAGTATCATGGTCGGTCCTGTGGAGTTCACTACTGAGTTTCATATCATGGACATCTCTGCCTCCTATAATCTGTTATTGGGAAGACCTTGGATCCATATGACTGGTGCGGTCCCTTCCACACTGCATCAAATAGTGAAGTTCGAGTGGGACCACAAAGAGGTGGTAGTGTTCAGTGAAGGGAACAACTCAATCTACAATGAGCAAACCATACCAGCAATTGAAGGGAATGCTGCTGATGGGCAGACATTCTGTACTGTAGAACTCATGGGAGCAGTGCAAGGCACTCGAGGAGGACGCCGCAAGAACTACAACTCAAGTTGGAATCCCACAGACACAGTCCAAGAAGGATATACTGCACATTTCACTCTCAAGTTGGTCAACACACCACCTGGGGTTGAAGAGAGGAAGAGAAACTTTTACAGCGCCTACTGGGATGGCCGAGGTAAAGGCTATGAAGGGAGGAACTTAGTTTGGGAGCCTGTCATATCTGATTGGGGTGTGCCCTCACGTGAGTTCTGTGAGACTTTGCCGGCTATGACCGAGAAACGACCAATGTACTCACCTAATGCTCGTCCCAATTGGAAGCATATCTCTGAAGAAACAAAGGGAAAGCAAGTGTGGATGCCCAAGGCACCCGAACCTATGGAGGTGATAATCGAAGAGCCATATGCGCTCCCATAACTTGCAAAATGGCCCGGAGACTGGGTCGTGGGCATCATGATTAAGCAAGGCTATGAACCTGGTAAAATTTTGGGCAAGAACCTGGATGGTATGGTCGAGCCGATCAGAATTGTGATGAGGCCCGACAATGAGAAGGCTGGCATAGGGTACATTATGACCTACGAATAGAGCATGGAATAAGCATCACTGGACTTCAAGTTCTATAAGAAAAGCACCAAGACTCTCTTGCATATCTTCGTCTCGTATGGATACTTGGATGGCCGAAAAGGGGAGGTGTCCGCAGCACAAGGGTTGGAGCCGAAGACAGCTGATGCTGAAGAGGATTTGCTAGCAGGAGTGCAAAATCTATTCGTATCTGATGAAGATTGCTGTGTGATCCTGGAAGAACATGTTGAACCTCCTGGACTGACAAAGGCTGGACTTGGAGCGGCATTGAACAATTGGATCAGCAACCGGGGCCCGAGCTTATCGTGGACCTTGGTAGCGCTGAGGGGATAAAATTTATTTTTATGCTTTCTAACTTAAAACCCCACTTTGAGTCATGGAATTTGCATTTTTTACTCTTTGTTGCACATGTCTCCCTACAAACTTTTGTTTTGCAAGGATTCATAAATAAAATATCGCACTATTTCCCGTTTAACTTTTGCTTTAATCTTTTAATTTTGCAATATTTTATTTTTTCAGCATTCAAAATAATAATCCCATTGAGTCCACAATCGCAACGTGTAATGAAATAATGGAGCTTGAGGAAACTGGAGTTGATTGTGTTGATTTTGATGAAACCACACAAGAAGAAATTGAGAGATTTGAAAACAAGCCTAAGCCAAACTTAGAGGAAACTGAGGTGATAAATCTAGGAGATGAGAAAACGGTGAAGGAGACAAGGATCAGTGTGCATCTCACCGCCGAAGATAAAAAATGTTAGCTTGGATAAGCTTGGAGTTTTGACTAATGACTGAGGAACGGATTCAAAGGACCTGTTCCTTTGAATCACTGCAGCTAAATAGATAATTCATGCAAAATCGTTTAAGTTGAGATATTATTAATTATCCTAATACTAATGTTTATCTTGATAATTATGCAGGTCTAAACGGATACGAAAAGATTGCATAAACAAAGCATAAAGGATAGAAGATCCGGATTCTAAAGAGTAGAATCCAATTAGGACTCAAACTCAAGGGAGCTTTGGAGTTCTAATTGATCAAGACTTCTTGGCTGCTGGAGCTATAAAACGTGGAGCATATCAGCCATAGAAGCGTTCAAAAATACAGAGAGCATCGAGCAAAATCTTAAAAAGAGTCATTAGCTTATTTGTGTAATCAGTTAGCTACAGTAGAACTAAGTTAGAACCTGTTCCTTAGATTGAATCTTGTAAAAGTTCAAGTCTTAGTTCAACTGTAGTAAGCAATAATGGAGTTGTAAACTTTTTGGTTCAAGTCGTGGACTTGACACAACTTTACTGATCGTGAGAAAGATCACTAAAGGATTAGAGTTAGTCCTAGGTTAGTAAGAGTGAGTTGTAACCAAGTGGGTCTTTTTACATAGTGAAGTTGAAATCCTACTTGAGAAGTAGGTTGTGGTTTTTTGATCCCGAGCCAAGGGGTTTTTCCACGCTAATATCTGGTGTTCATTTACTTACAGTTTTGTATTCCGCACATAGTTTAGTAAAGGAACACAATTTAAGGAGCTGGTCCTTAAAACAGTAAAGTGGTGTAATCATGGGAAATAACAAAAAGCGGTATACTGAGTTTCTTAAAGAATATGAGGATGTATACGTCTGGTCGTACGATCACATGACTGGCATAAGCATGGATGTGGTAGCTCACAAACTACCTATCAATCCGGGCTTTCCGCCGGTCAAACAAAAGGCCCGAACTTTTAAATCATCGGTTTTGCTGAAAATTGGTGAGGAGGTAACCAAGCAGCTCAATGAAGGGATCTTGAAAACTGTTGAGCATCCAACTTGGCTGGCTAACATTGTCCCAGTGCTGAAAAAAGATGGGAAACTCCGAGTTTGTGTGGATTACAGAGATCAGAATAGGGCAAGTCCGAAGGATGATTTTCCTCTGCCAAACATACACATCTTGATTGATAATTGCACGAAACATGAGCTGGACTCCTTCGTGGACTGTTTTGCGGGCTATCATCAAGTGCTCATGGATGAGGAGGATGCCGAGAAGACAGCTTTTATTATATCTTGGGGAACTTATTGCTACAAGGTCATGGCGTTTGAGTTAAAGAATGCGAGAGCAACTTACATGAGGGCAATGACAACTATGTTCCATGACTTGATGCACAAAGAGATTGAAGTCTACGTGGACGATGTGATCATCAAATCGAAGAAGAGTTCAGAACACCTTGACAATCAATCGCTTGCGAAAGTATAACTTGAAGTTGAATCCAGCAAAGTGTGCTTTTGGTGTTCCAGCAGGGAAGCTTTTGGGTTTCATTGTCGGTAAGAGAGGTATCGAGTTAGATCCATCCAAGATCAAAGCCATCAAAGAATTGCCACTGCCAAAAAGCAGGAAAGAGGTTATGAGCTTCCTGGGAAGGCTCAATTACATTAGCCGGTTCATAGCACAATCCACCGTCATCTGTGAGCCAATCATCAAGTTACTGAAGAAAGACGCAGCAATCGAGTGGACAGAGGACTGCCAAAAGGCATATGAGCGGTAAAGGAGTACTTGTCTTGCCCGCCGGTGCTGGTTCTGCCTGAGCCTGGGCGACCTTTGATCCTGTACCTATTAGTAGTAGATTCGGCCTTTGGTTGTGTATTGCGAAAACACGATTCAACTGGAAGGAAGGAGCAAGCAATATACTACCTAAGCAAGAAGTTTACTCCCTATGAGGCCAAGTACAAATTGTTGGAGCACACGTGCTGTGCGCTGACCTGGATGGCACAGAAGTTGAGACATTACTTGACATCTTACAAACCATTGTTGATATCAAGGATGGACCCTCTCAAGTACATCTTCAAAAAACCAATACCTACTGGAAAGCTGGCTAAGTGCCAAATGCTGCTCAGTGAATTTGACATCACTTTCGTCACCCAAAAGGCGGTGAAAGCTCAAGCCTTGGCTGATCATATGGCCAAGAGTCTGGTGGGAGATGACTATGAACCCTTGCACACGTATTTCCCTAACGAGGAAGTTATATTCATAAGGGAAGATATCATCGAAGAGTATGATGGCTGGAGGCTATTCTTCGATGGAGCGGTAAATTTCAAGGGAGTCGACATCGGAGCGGTATTAGTTTCCGAGACTGGACAACACTATCCTGTCATAGCCAAACTAAGGTTTCCTTGAACCAACAACATGGCAGAATATGAAACTTGCATCTTGGGTCTTAGATTGGCAGTAGACATGAACATACGAGAGCTGTTAGCAATCGGGGATTCTGACTTACTGATTCACCAAGTCCGAGGAGAGTGTATAGCAAAGAACACCAAGATATGTCGTACCTAGAGTGTATAAAGGAGCTGAAGCAGAGGTTCACCAAGATGGAGTTCCAGCATGTCCCTAGGCTGCAAAATGAGTTCGCTGATGCTTTGGCTACCATATCTTCCATGACCAATCATCCAGGCAAGAACTACATTGACTCAATACCCGTGATAGTGAGGAAGCAGCCAGCATACTGTTATCATGTAGAAGAAGAATCAGATGGATAGCCTTGGTTCTACGACATCAAAGGGTTTCTCAAATACAGCGCTTACCCAAAGAATGCAACAACTCTTCAAAAGAAGACACTGAGGAGGCTAGCAAAAGGTTTCTTTCTGAACGGAGAAGTTTTGTACAAAAGAACACCTAATTTGGGACTCCTGAGATGTGTGGACGCTAAAGAAGCTGCTAGATTGTTGGAAGAAATACACTCTGTGACGTGCGGCCACACATGAACGGTTTCGTACTTGCAAAAAAGATTTTGAGGGCCGGCTATTTCTGGATGACAATGGAGAATGATTGCATAAAGCACACAAAGAAATGCCAACAATTCCAAGTCCACGGAGATATGATTCGAGTGCCTCCGAATGAGTTGAACATTATGGGATTGCCTTGGCCTGTTGCTGCCTGGGGAATGGATGTCATAGGACCTATCGACCCAGCTGCTTCCAATGGACATCGTTTCATACTAGTAGCCATTGACTATTTTACCAAATGGGTGGAAGCTGCATCGTAAAAGTCAGTAACAAAGAAGGCGGTGTCTGACTTTGTCCGTGATAAGATGATCTATCGGTTTGGCATTCCTGAGTCCATAATCACCGACAATGGGTCCAATCTCAATAGTGACCTAATGAAAGCAACCTATGAAGTTTTCAAGATCAAGCATCGCAATTCCACCACATACAGACCTCAAATGAATGGTGCGGTCGAGGCGGCCAACAAGAACTACCCTATGCCCTGTTAGGATACCCCATCACAATGAGAACATCAACGAGGCTACTCCTTACTTGCTGGTGTATGGCACTGAGGCAGTGATACCCGCGGAGGTCGTGATACCATCTCTGAGAATCATCCAAGAAACACAGTTGAAAGACGTTGAATGGATCAAAGGAAGAATGGAGTAATTGGCCCTCATCGACGGCAAGAGACTGAATGCGATATGTCACGGGCAATCATATCAGAGGAGAATGGCTAAGGCATTTAGCAAGAAAGTTCGAGAAAGATTCTTAGAACCTGGGCAATTAGTACAGAAGAAGATATTTCCAAATCAAGAAGAAGCGAAAGGCAAGTTTGCACCAAATGTGCAAGGGTCGTACATGGTTCACCGAGTTCTGAGTGGAGAAGCATTGATATTGGGAGAGATAGACGGAGAAGTTTGGCCAAAATCAATCAACTCAGATGCCGTCAAAAGATACTATGTTTAAGAGCTTGTACTAATGAGTGATTTCCTCATTCTGCAATACATTATGCAATCTGAACTACGTCACGACCTGATTCCCCAAGTGGGATGTGTAGGCAACCTACTCAATGTTCGGTCGTATAAATACAAAAATTTCATTCTCCCACAAAGCAAACACTGGGGCAGAATTATTGAGGAACTCTCAAAAATTCCTAGAGGTCAAACTTAGTCGACACTGGGGCAGAAATTTTTGAGGATCTCTCAAAATTTTCAAACACAAACTAGGGAAGAATTTGAGGTCGTCCTCAAAATTCATTTGTTGGAGTACGAAACAGCATGAAGAGCGATCGCTACGGCTTTACACAACGCGACCCGTGGCAAAATGGGATAAAATATTTCATTTCATTTCTTTCTTATAAGAGTTTTTCAGAAACATTTACATTATTTACTACTTTATGCATATCCCCATCAGCTCGGCCAAGATCCTGGCACTCGTGGACATCGAGCACGAAGCAAGCCAAGAATGCGCAAACCAAACCACCCCGCACAACTCACCAATCATTCTTTGGATGCAGGCACAGAAAGATACGTAACTCGGCAACACGCGACAGATGTGTTTCAGCAAGGTTTATCATTTAAATTAGCTGAGGGTACACAGCCCGAAGCGTCGGTTGAGGATACACAGCCCGATATCAATTTGTTATTTACATTAGCTGAGGGTACACAGCCCAAAGTGTCGGTTAAGGGTACACAGCCCGATATCAATTTTTTATTTAAATTAGCTGAGGGTACACAACACGAAGTGTCGGTTGAAGGTACATAGCCCGATATCGATTTGTCATTTAAATTAGCTGAGGGTACACAGCCCGAAGCGTCGGTTGAGGGTACACATCCCGATATCGATTTGTCATCTACATTAGCTGAGGTTACACAGCCCGAAGCGTCAGTTGAGGGTACACATCCCGATATCGATTTGTCATTTACATTAGCTGAGGGTAAACAGCCCGAAGCGTCGGTTGAGGACACACAGCCCGATATCGATTTGTCATTTATATTAGCTGAAGGTACACAGCCCGAAGTGTCGGTTGAGGGTACACAACCCGATATCGATTTTTCATTTACATTAGCTAGGGGTACACAGCCCGAAGCATCGGTTGAGGGTACATAGCCCGATATCGATTTGTCATTTACATTAGCTGAGGTTACACAGCCCAAAGCGTCGGTTGAGGGCACACAACCCTTCTCTCTCTTCGGCGATATAATACGCTGTCACTGTCGCGCCATTTTTCAGTCAATTTGGCCGGTGAAATTTGGGGAAAATGGTATCACTGAATTCCCCCTCATCATCCACTACAAAACCTATATACTTTTGACAATATTTAGACGAGGGAAAATCTTGACCCTTGTTAACTGAGTCACCACCACTGGGAAACACCTCCGACGGGGTTCTGGTTATTTTGAACGGTTCTATCTCTTGAAAAAAGGTACGAAACCCTTATGCGAGGTCGACTCACGACGAGTCAATGTGACCCGATCCTGATTTATGCAAATGGGTAATCCTAAAGCCTTTTATTTTTCCTGATTGTTTTCTGGATTTTAAGTGATGATAAACATGAAATTGTTTGAGTCTTTTGACATGTTAACATAATCGATTAATTATTATAGATTCAAAGTCATCAGTCTTGGTCGATTCCAATATTTTAACAAAGATACCTATTTGTATGTCTGAATTTGCCTAATGTCGTTTGGGTGTAGTTATTCTTGTTCAACTAATTAGGGTGAGAAATTGCATGATTCTTAGTCTCAGTGTTATTTGACTAGGACAAGTGGAATTTTGTTTTTTAATTTGTTTATGTGATTTTTTTATATGCACTGAAAACTGTTACCCTCATAGCCTGTGTCTTTTATCACTACTACTGAGGTCTAATTTGACACCCACAACAATATATTCATCTTTAACAGTGTATTTTAATCTTTAATTTATTTAAATGCATGATTACATGGTTTAAAACTGGAATAGTTTGGTTTAGACATGATTTAAGGAATTTCGACTAGGCTCAGTTTGAATTGGTGATTGGAAGTTAGTTTTGTTAATTGATAAATTGCTAATTAGGGGTTGATTGAAATCTATTAGAAGACTAATTGATTTTGGATTCTGATTGTGTTTGTACAACCAGTTGTGAACCTGGACTTCATCTGGGTTATGGGAATGGTTCTCAGTTTGGTCTAGGATTTAGTTCACCCTAAATTTTGAGATTGATTGATCTATATATGGAAGAGGTACAAAACTGACTTTCTTAACTATGGGAAGCAATATTCCCTTGCCTTTTTGGCTCTTTTACCCGTTAGAACTGAGGCTTTCCTCACTCCTATATAAACTAGTCTCTTTTTGTTCACTAGACAAAAGTTCAGGAACCCTTTTGACACTAAAAATTCTTAGGAACACACAGAAAGTTAGATAGCACTTCTCAGGCTTCCAACTTTCCTACTCTGATTATTTTCTCTCCTGAAGAGCTCCTGCTCTGCTTGTGTGTTGATCTTGTTTCTCTCTCTTCTCTCTACACCCTATTGTTTCACAGTGTTTAAACGTACTTCTTCATCTCTGACTGCTTATTGCATTTATCTACCCATCTATGTCTGTGTAGTTGTCTGCTACACCTCTGTCCTGCATCTATTTCATTTAAACTGCTTCTTTGCTTTGTTTGCTTTGAATCTGGATGTTCTGGAAAGCCTAGGGTTAACCTCTACACACTTATCAGGGTGATCCACAAGGATCATACATGTATTATTTTAAAGTAGCATAAAGCCACGATTTTCCTCATTGTTTGCTCTGTGATTCAGGCTGTTTATGTCTAATTCCTTTGGCATGATCTCTATCTATTTGTTACCTCTGTGCATACCTTATTTTGGGCTATATTTATGGCCTTGCTAACCCTTTCATGCAGCATGTGTGAGGATAGTTTCAAAGGCTATACCAATGTTAGTATTGCAGTGCTTTTAGTATGCTTGGAGGATTGGGGAAAAGACTCCTTCTTCCCTGAAGAAAACTAAACCTAAATAGACTGCCTTTCAGTGCAGGGCACAACTTGATGTTACTATTCTTCCTTTCCCCTTAGGAACTACCCCTATTTGTGTATATTCATTATGATTCCTATTTGTATCTGTATAACATAGGGAACGCAGCTACTAGGCTGTGTATATGGGCTATTCAGGAGCCTCCTCTTCCTCTTTACCCTCTTTACTTGCTGCATCATTCAAAAACAAAATAAAAAAACGTGATCTTCTTTTGAAATCTGTGTTAAATTACATCATATTTTTAAAACCTACATGCTTCCTGGACAACGACAATGTCCTATATGTTATTTCTCACAGGTCTTGGAATTTTAATACTTGGAAACATGTTTTGTAACATTGAATCTGGAATTTCGCTTAAGGTCAAGGCTATTTGTAAAACATGCTAAAATTAGTCTGTTTCGGTTGAATTTGAACTGCTTCTATTTGCACAAATGATCCAGGCCCAAAAATATTTTCAAAAATGGCCTTTATGTGTGATAAATTAGTTTTCAACTACTCAATGCTTCTATACACTAATCTAATAGTGTATAGGGGTGTATAAAGTATTTGAGGTCACTTGTACACTTTATATGTATCCAAAGCTAAAACTATCATTTAGTCATATAACATATACGTATATACTTTATGTGTGGCAGCCCCTTTGTTTGCATTTGCGTGCTTCCGTGACACCCGTTTTTCGAAAACAACCTCGTTGTTCGCCTATATATTTCAAAACTGACCCTTATACAAAAAGGCTATTAAGGTTAGGGCTCGACAATTAATAACGAGTCACACCGACCCAAAATGGCCAACATTTCATTTTAAAACTAGCACCCATTTGGTTTTGGTACCAATCTGAAATTTATTTGCAAAACTGCCTATTTATACAAAATTATTTTAAATGCTAGAATTACACAAATAGGATGAAATTGAACACTCTTGCATGTCTGAATTATACTTGCAATTAGGCATTCGCACTAGAGGCCATAAGATGCGACTAGGCTTAAATATAGGCTGTATATGAAATCTATTTGCATATGTGTGACTTAAATTACATAGACATATTGTTTTCTTGAACTAAATTCTACGTGACCTTCCAAGTTAGTATCGTATGATAATATTCACCACTTTTATCTAAAAATATAGACTCGGATGGGAACCACCTTTCATGGGACTCGGGAGAGTGCCTAACACTTTCTCCTTTGAGTCATTTGGACTTCTTACTCTTTCGAATCTCTAAAAACTAGACTAGTGTAACAAACTTGACTGTAGACACTTAGGTGACCTAATACACCATAGAAGACTATATTAGGTGGCTATTCCAACACTTGAACTCAAACGAGTTATCCAGTCAAATTCGAAACCCGACTCGCCTCGAGTTGAGTCCAAAATTGGGTATGACACACTTGGATCTTATGAACGAGTTTGATCGGGTAAGGAATGAAGTTCAAATGGATACACCATGAGAAATCAAGCCAAAAGGGGTTTTCTTCAATTACAGAGAATATTCCAAGTTTCATGTAATCTCAAAGTTGTCTAATGAAATAAAAAGCCCAAGTAGGTATTTATAGGTTCATCTTACTTGGGAATAAAAGACATAAAAGCCCACAAGTTTGGGTTATAACATAATAAGCTATACAGGGCTAAAATAGTAAATAACTAGAAAATCCCGTAGGCAAAACACTGCGTCTCAGGCGGGGCACCTCTGCAGAGGCAGAGCGCCTAGATGCTGAGGTGGGGTGCCTAGTTCTTGGGCAGTCCGCCTGGATGGATATCCAGAGAGTTGTGAGTTCCAGGACTTAGCCAGTTTTCGGACGATTTGGGGATAGGCGGTCCGCCCAATCCTGTAGCATGTGGAGAAGGCTTTAAATCAAGGCAAGGCGCTCCTCCTAGATGTTGACCTAGTCCGCCCAAAGCTGAAACCAAGTGAAACATCTTCGAATTGCTCCCGAAACTCCTATCTTCAAGTCCCTTCCAAACCAAGTGCAGGTAGCATCTCTTGCACGAGTAGTGCAGGTAGCATCTCTTGGACGAGTAGTTTCGGGGTCAACATTAACCACTAAAGGTCACGAAACCCTTCTCAGAATCTCAAGGTAACTCCCAAAATATTTGTATAAAACTTTATATGACCACTTTAAGGTCCAATACAGTCTTTGAACATAATCCATGAATATAAACCACAATAGTCTTGAGTAAAACATGACATGAATATATGAAAAAATTACTAAATATATTTTCAAACATTCTTTAATCCATGAAACTTGACATATTTTATCACAGAAATTAACACAACAAAATATGAAAATCAATGTGTATAACTCAAGGATAAATTCTTGAACGTTAATTAGAATGAGCTTTTAGCTAATATGTACTTTCTCGCTCCAATTAAGCACATATTAACTCTTTAAGGTATTTTATCAAACACTTTATAAGTGAGGTTTTGTGAGTAAAACCTCTATTGTAAGGGGTTATATCAACTCACCATGATTACTCCTTGCGTCTAAATGTAACTGCAGACTCCACACTTCTCGACATCCAACAACTACGACAACCACCAATTCGTGTAATCAATATCAAAGTTTTAATCTTTATTCTCAATTCAAGAACTTAGGTTCATCCCTAACTATATAGGTTTGTGCGTGAATCCTTTTTCTTTCAAGAATTATGGTTCTCTATAATCATAGCTAAGCTAGGCATAATATTTAACAACACATAATGGAAAGGATATAAAGGTTGGACGACTTAATGGCAGTGGCTATAGAACCTTTTTTTCCCTTCTTTGAGTTCAACTTGATCGTGTTACAATTACTCTTGTAGTTCTAATGGTAAGCAAAGTAATTTGCACTTTCGCATAGGAATCCTGTTAACCCCAATTGCTGCTCCTATGCGTTTCCAACAGTAGAGGATTAAAGATTTTCTTTCTTTGTCTAATGAGCAAGAGACAAAACGTGAGGCTTTTTACCTTATGATGGGCTTGGCCACATATTCAGCTTTTAATTCTATTGGGCTATTGGTATTTGGTAGAAGCCCATCTCAAGTAATAATTTCATTATTTATTGTTTTGGATAGCCACTAACAATAATAAAATGATAATAGAATCACATTATTATCTTAGTTGCATGATATGCAATGCATAACTGCGTTCCAGGGACAAAAGAGTTTCATTCTTTTGAATTCTTATTTTAGTCCTTTACAACTCCAACTCCAAAATTGTTTTACCCTTTTCTTTTTTATTTTTTATTTTTTTCCATTTATAGAGTCCGGAAAAGTATGAATTTTGAGGAACGTTACTTTCTTCCTCCTTTAAAATCATTGTTCCTCGAATGATGCATATTTCTTATTCCTAGGCGACTTTGTCATCCTATTAATTCGCCAAATGTTCCAAAATTTGGCTAAGTGTTGGACTTTTTAAATATTTCAATCGAGTCTCCCCAATAACTGGACTATCCGAAAAAATATCCATGTCACAAATACAATAACTACACGGCAACAACCAATACACCATAATAGGCCATGCATAGGCACAACTAATAGCTCTAAATAATCACTACCACTCCAGCAAGGAGACAAATATCAATAATAAACATACTCCGACAAGGAGCTAAATCTCAATAAAGAACAAAACATGCTCCTATATCACATGATAACTCATAAGTTTTTTTTTTTTTGATCGGTCATGATAACTCATAATTAACAAGAAATTTTTAAATACAAGTTAAACCTTTAAAGTTCACGTATCTTGTTCCTCAAATAAATGGGAATACCTTTTCTTCATGTCTCCCTCGACTTCCCACGTAGCCTCTTTTGAATTTTGATCCTTACATGTACCTTTATTCTTGCGCCAAATTAACATAAAAATATTTATGGGGCTTCACATTCTTCCCCACTTGAGAACATTTGACCCTGAATGTCAAAGTGGCTACTCTTAGGCTTATTTCTCTTCTAAGGCCTCTAACCAACTTTCTTATTTTCCCACAAATAATATAATTGGATTACACTCGAATATTAAAAAAAAAAAAAAAAGGTTCCAAAGCCTTCTCTGTAAATTGGAATGTTTGGAAAAACTTCAAACTGTCCAAATGCATTGCGAACGATGTGCATACTCATCAAGCAATCCCTATCACTGATATATAGAGCATAATACGATATCATAGAACGTGAACAAAGCTTTACACAACTTTTGGTACATCAACGTTACTTGATCCACATGAAACATTAACTTTACAGTACTTTGTACCTCATATGCCATCAGTTAGCATCATGTGTAACTTAAGTGAAGGACCAGATCATGTATAATTGTACATAACTTGGTAAACTTCAACCTTTTTACACTTACCAGCTTTCATACTTGTAACCTTGCCTATTCTGATTTATCTCCAGTGAGTGCAGGGAAGGACTCTCGCCTCACCCGCCCATTTGACTTATGACATCATTGACTTGCTTTTCAATCAAAGTGATTTCATAACCCGACTTTCTAATAGACTCGTTCGTTCCGCAGCTCGAGGAAAAAGTTCCATAATTCTATTATTGATAGATAGAAGGGAGAATGCCACTTTAGAAAAGATACAATAGTTTCTGATTCCCCGTAATTGAGCCCTAAGCTCGGGGGAATCCGTCGCTCAGCTTTAGGCTGAGCTTCTAGTGAAAAACCAACCTTATGATTGAAAAATGCAAGAACTTGACATTTCACCTTTGAGGAATCCACTAATCCCAGTCATCCCAAGCACCCTCTACCGACCAATAAATAAATCCTTTCCGGAAAATTTTTTTCGCCAATTCTTACTATTTCTAAGTGTCAAATAAGAAAGGTTGAACTAATGCAACTGAAATGTTTAGCTAAATATTATGCTAGTGGAATATTACATAAATTTGACATTCTCCTCTGAAGTCTGGATGCTAATGTTCATTAGTTCTCTTGTATTGCTATGGCCTTGTAAGATTTGACCTTGCTTTTGAAGTTACTATAAGTAACATATGCCCGGAAATTCTGAAATTTCAAACAAGACAAGTAGGATCCCAGAAGAAATACATTTCAAAAAGGACATGACATAATATCCATTAAAACCACTCTCTCCAATATTCGTATTCACTCAATAATCCTTGATACGTATACCACCATCTACTACTTTCAAGAGGATGCTATAAAAGAAATTTTGTACCAAGCTAGAAATGGCTAGAAAAACTTTCTATTGCGTAAATATTAAACAACTCCTCCTGCTATTTATTCAGGCGACTTTACATAAGTAAAACGACCTCGGTCAGTCGTTTCACAAGTTTTGACTTCGATTGGCAGGCCGATAATTTTAAAATATTCGTAAGGTCCATTGAGACTAATCTGTAAAATTTGAGCTAAATCAGACCTCGTTTGGTAGGCATCGTAAGAAGGTTTCAGTTTTTATTGTCGATAAATATAAAAAAAGAGATTTTCGATCTCGGTTTTGGTGAACGAGCTCCGATTCAAAATTCGAAAGCGCCGTTAGGTTCGTATGATTATTTGTGACTTTTGTGCATTTTCGAAAGTGAATTTCGAGGTTGTTCGGCTAGCTTCCGCTAAAATGCCGAAAGTTAAATAATTTGACCTTTCATACTCTTCACTATTACAAGTATGTAACAGATCGTTGCTTAATGCTTCTACGTACTTCATTTAACATTCGAGGACGAATGTGCCTAACGGGGGAAGATTGTTACACCCCGTATGTCCAAAGTGAAGTATATCCATCTAATGACATGTTAAGAATTATTTAAGTGAGTTTAAAGTCATAATATGACCATATATAATGTTTATATATTGAATATAAAATTTGGGAAAAATCGGATTTAAGTAGCGGAAAAACCAATAAAGGAATTGCCTTGTAACGAAGCTTTTTCAGCAATTAATTTCGTGCATTATACGAGGTCTTTTGGGGACATATCATATACCAAATTAAAGGTCTTGGAGTGTAGTTTCCAACACTTTTAACGGTTCTTTCATACAATGTCTGGCTAAAAAGATATAAGCATCAGAAATCAGGCCAGAACAAGGGACATAAGCGCAAAGAGGACTAAAACTGAAATATTTCAAGTATAAAAGAGAAAATTCATCATTTTCACGTCATTTTCCAGCAACTTCAAGATAGAGACAGTGCTCTAATTAATAGTGAAGAAATTTTCAAGTTTTTGAAGGAAGGACGCCAATCGTAGCTCGAAATTGAAGACAGATTGCGTCAAAGCGCTTTACGCGATTAAGGTACCATTATGCTACCTTCAATTTCGTCTATAGCTTGAGTTTTAGAATTACTTCATGGCTAAGTAAAGTACCCAAATTCTGAATTATAGCTTGTTTAAGCTTTAGAAGGTGTTGAATTCAAGGGAAACAAGGTCTAGAAGCAAGAAGCATCAAAGGTATGTAAGACTAAACCTTTCTTTTGGCAAGACATGTATCTTTTAGCTTTTGAAGCTTTTCTTAGTTCTAAACTTAGTGTCTCTTGTGAGAAACTTGTATGGTATCAAGGAAACCTTATATATACTTAATTTGGTACTAAAATTCAAGGTGAAAGACGTCCGAATCAGCAAGACAAAATGTTTCAAAATCTGAAACATTGTTTTTATCTTCGGACAGCTGTTAGTAGTTTGAGCATACCTCCTTGTAAAAAATTGTTATTGAGATGATTCAAGATTCCCTGGAACCCTAAGACATATATATAAAACTTTCATGAAGATCATGAAGTCTATATCTTTGATCTACACTCTGAAAATTAGGTCGAAAGGCAGGACAGTGGTGTTGTCCAGACATTCTACCTGCGGATTTGTTATGTCATCAAGTTGTGTCATCTTGTTATCCATTTAACATGTTTATGTTATCAGTTTATCCGGGTATCAATTATCGTGTGTAGTATAGGGCTGGTTCTGTTTTGCGGATCATCCAGTTTTAGAGGAAACTCTGCCGAAAATTTTATGGAAATTCAAAGACGTGGACAAATTCTGAGTTCTAGGTTGTGTCTATAATTCTATCCAGAGTTCTCCTCTCATTCCTTTGATTCCATATCTATTGTTTCCGCATGTTTTATACCTCATACATGCTTATACTTATATTGTGATCATGTTAAGTGTGATTTGGAGTCCCCTATAGAGGCTGGACATTGGACACACAGTCCGGTCGCGTGGGTATCAGGTTCCTAACTGGATTACTCTAAGATGTGGGAAATGAAGCCTTTAGCCTTATTTGATATCGTTTTCTGCTTATTGAATACAGCAGGATCGTCTGGCAGTGACTCCAAAGGATAAAGCGGTTGTTGAGTAACTGAGCTAACTTTGTAACAAGGTAAGTGTTTATATCCATTTCTTTGGAGGCACCTGGCCTCGTAGATTTTTTACCACGTGTTCCTTACGTGTGTAGCTGCCGATAGGCGTACTCCTTACGCATTAACTTTGGATTTACCTTGTATATTATATATTATGTCCTGTTGTTGGTATTGCATTGAGGATTTGAGCATTGTACTCTAGGCGTGCGTTGGCATCTAGTTCCCGTTGTCAATGAGAGTACCGCACCGGTGAAGGGTTATTATTGCATCACATTGCATTCATATGCATTATATGTCATTCATATGCATTACATTGCATATCATATTGGGTGCAGGAGTATTCCGCCCCAGGAGCAGGAGTATTCCGCTCCATTGTATCATATTGAGGGTAGGAGTATTCCGCCCCAGGAACAGGAGTATTCTGCTCCATTGTATCATATTGAGGGTAGGAGTATTCTGCCCCAGGAGCAGGAGTATTCCGCTCTATTGTATCATATTGAGGGTAGGAGGATTCCGCCCCAAGAGAGTGCAGGAGTATTCCGCCTCTGGTTTATATTATATCGGGTGCAGGAGTATTCCGCCCCAGGAGCAGGAGTATTCCGCTCCAGTTGGTTATCAGATTGGATTCCCCTCGAATGCAGGAGTATTCCGCTTCGAGATGAGAAGGCGGGCACATGTGACCTTTTGCATCACATTTCATTTCGTTTCATTTCATTTCATCTCATTTCATACCATTGTGTAGACTTACGGCGCATGACTACTGTCCTGCTTATATGTGCATTGCTTATCTGTTGATATGTTTCTGGCTCGTATACCTAGTTGAGTTTATGGTTTTATACGTGTTTCTGGTTGTTATCTGGCTCTGCCTTTTTATAATTTAAATAAGAGAAATTTGGTTTATCTGTTTCTTCTCCCTGGCTAGCTATCCTATTCTTTGAGGTGGCTAGTCTGCCCCACTTATTGAGTCCTTTTGACTCACCCTTATTTGTTGTTTGTTTGTTGTCTATCTATTTCGTTTCGGCAGGTTCGCTCCAGGATTGAGTTCGCCACGTTGTAAAGGAGCGAAGACGACTTCGGCTGTCAAGGTGAGCCAGCTTTTATTCCGGATGGCCACCAGTTTATTGGTTGTTATTTCAGTTGCATTTTGCTCCCTCCAGGAGGTATTTGTCTTCTTTTGTACTCTTAGATGTCTAGTCTGGATAGCCCTAAACCTAGTATGTTGGGTAGTCAGCTGTAATTTCTTTTGTACAGCTTAGAGGTATCAGTATGTCTGTATTTTTTTTTTAATTCTTGTCCTTATTTGTGAATTGTTATATTTATTTTCCTGATTTAATTTGTAAGGGTTCGCCCGATGGGTCTAGGGGAGGATGTCGGGTGCCCGCATGACTTAACCGGAATTCAGGTCGTGTCAATAAGGGAGCTCAACTGTAACGAATTCAAGTCCTCAATTTCATTCTTTTAATCTTTTCTTGAGAAAAACGCAACTCTCCCTATTCAACAATTATTTTACGAAAGAAGCATATTCTTTCATATGCAGCGCATACAGTTAACGACAATTGATTTTAGGACTTAAGAATTCTCTAGCTGCCCCCATTTTTTTTTTTTCTTTTTCATGTAGTGCTAGAAGGATCCAATGATTATAAGGGCATACTGTACTGCTCTTGTGAAGTTGTCATGGACTTTTTTTTTTGTTTATTTACAACAGATACTTTATAACATCATAGCAGCTTCCATAACTCCACCCCATGGTATGTATAATTTTATTTTCCACTAGACTCGTACAAAAAAAAAAAAAGAGAAAAATAGAGTCTTTTTGAATCTTTCTAGAACGTCCTTCATCATTTTATTTTTTTTCCTTAAAGTATATGCTGAACATTTATCCTTTTCTTTTTATTCAAATCATAGGTAGGTGGTCACATGTTCTATTCCCATTAAAATAGTATAATCACAAAATACGTCTTTTGAACATTATCTTAAAGAGCTGTTGTGGCAAGCATACTTGATCTCTGAAAAATATTTATTCTCACCTTCATAAATTCGTAATACTTGTTCATAGATGCCCTCAAACATTTAAGTAGGCTCCGTCATTTTCTCAATTTCAACCAATCTCTCAATCAAATCGACTATAGGTATTTCTTCCGTATATGATACCATAATCACTTTTATACTGCTTACTTATTATATTCAAGGTTGGCACATCCGAATTAATTTGTTGCATCATTGTTCTCATGTTGTCTATAAATATTTATCTTCAATTCAATGTACATGTGCCTCTAAACTTTTTGTGCACATTCTGATTATCGATTGCCGACCATTGATAAATGAGTATTCCCTTTAACACCTTTGGTGGGGGAAATTACATCATTCCTCATCATATACAAACCTGTGTCCCGAAACAAACTATCTTTATGATGCTTGTACTATATTATTATTATTATTTTTCCTACTTAACTTTTTTCCTTCCCCTTTTCAAATTGATAACCTCTTTTTTCCTTTTTTTTTTTTTGGTCAACACCTTCAACTTATCTTAGTAAAATAATTCCGGTTTGATAGGAAATGTATGTGTTCTTCAATATGTTTTTTTTCTCATCCTTAAAATCCATCTGAAAATGAAAATGCTTCACATTGAAAATATCACAAACATTCATTTTCCCGGGTGAAAATGTAATCCTTTTTTTTTTTACTTCTTTCCCTGTCCATAATATTTTAGACTTCTTCAAGCCATGATTTTGTAAATGAATTCCTTCTCGACTTATTACTCAACTCCTTATTTTGCGTTAGCTGTTATCTCGACAGGTGGCTTTATTTTCTATTCCTCTTTAGGCTATGCTTCATTTCCCATTTCTAGCTTGTGCTATATTCAGTACCAGTAATTGAGTCGGATTGACTCGCTCATTTGTACTCTATTGGTTTCAATTGTGCCCGTACTTTAAGCATTCGAATACCACCATTCCTATGCATGCACGCCATTCACATCAAAATTACTGTATTAAGTTGCAAGCTTCACAAACAAATCTTATTGGCAGCATTCCTATCAACTGTCGTAAGTTACTCTATTTCGAGCCACACTTAATTGAACTTGAAGAAGGAACGCTCCAAAAGGAACCCTGATGCCATGTGCATACTACCTCCCAAATTTTTGTTTGCTTTAATGCATGAATATGTGGGGATTAAAGAAAAAAATTCTTTTGAATATTCATAAGCATTCTAAAAGTTTCCAGGTATTTTAGTGTCATAATATGACTCATTTTATCAAGATTGACAGTTATATCACTTATATATGAATATCCTATGCTTTGCTATGTAGGTGCACATATAATATCATTTCTGATTGAACTCGTAGCTATACGATTATTCTAGCCACTTTTGAGTCATTGTCATACCCAATTTTAGACTCAACTCAAAGCGAGCCGGGTTTCAGATTTGACTGGGTAAATTATTTGAGTTCAAGAGTTGGAGTCGCCACCTAATATAATTTTCTAAGGTGTATTACGCCACCTAAGTGTCTAAGGTTGAGTTTAGTTATCATACTAGTCTGGTTTTAGAGATTCAAAAGGGTAGGAAGTCCAAATGACTCGGAAAAAAAGGTGTTAGGCACTTCCCCAAGTCCCATGAAAGGTGGTTCCCGTCCCAGTCTATACTTTGGGATAAAGTTGCGAACACTATCATGCGATACTAACTTTGGAGGTTAATTTCGTATCTAATTTATGAATGTGAATACATCTATGCAATTTTAATCTACACATGCAAATAAGTTTCAAATTTTACATATACGACCTATATTTAAGCTTAATCGCATTTTAAGGCCTCTAATACAAATGCCTAACCGAAAGTATAGCTAAACATGCAAAGGGTGTTCGATTTAAGCTTACTTATGCAATTTCAATACTTAGATCAGTGTGCGCAAATAGACAATTTTACGGAAATAGGCAGTTTTGTAAACAGTTTTCAGATTTAGGCCAAAACCAAAAGGGTGTTTTTTTAAAAAAATAAAATATTAGCCATTTAGGATCGGTGTGACTTGTCACTAATTGTCGAGCCCTAACCTTAATGGCTACGTTTGTTTAATGGTCAGTTTCAAAAAATATTAAGGTACAACGGCTGTTTTTCGAATGCAGGTCACACAAAAGCACAGAAATGCAAACAAGGGGGCTGCCGCACATAACTAATAAGTATAGACATGCAAATACATGTGTAGTTAATAGTTTTAGGCTTTAGAAAACGTTTATATATTCGTATGGTCGACCCTATCACTTATACACCCCCACACACTATTAGATTAATAGTGTGTAGGAGCTTTAAAGTAGTAAAATAGTTTCATAACATGAAAAGGCTTCATTTAAAAGTAGTTTTGGGCCTGGATTATCATGCAAATAGGGGGCAGTTTAAGTTTTAACAGAAGCAGTCTAGATTTTAACACGTTTCGCACAAAATAACCCATGTTCAAAGAAACTGTTTTCCAAAGAATATTTCAAGGGTAAGAGGTTGTCCTACCTTAAACTCTAATCAATTATGATCCATGTTCGAATGTTAAAACTATCCATTCATGCACAATTCCTATTTATCAACGCTAAGCACTCACAAATTTATCCTGTTCAACATGCTATGATATGATGCAGCCACAGAACTAGAAAGGATTAAGAAGAGGCCCTTGGATAGCCATTTAGACAGTCTCCATGACTGCATAACCTGTTTAATATGAATACAAGCATGAATATCCTAACAAATACAAACATAACAGGGAAGACTAGAAGAGAAAGAAGTAAGGTAATAAACAGAGTTTCGAATGCTCTTTGGACAAGACTTGTATAGGTCTAGTTCCCAGTGCACATGGAGCTTTAGAAAAGCTCTTTCAAATAGCCAACAGACCTGTAAGTTAAGCCCTGGCATAGTCATGCGACTATCCACAAGTATGCGTATAAAAAAGGTTAGCCTGGCCAGAAGTGAGGCCCAAATAAAGATGCAAACATAGATAGAAGCAAGCAGAGATAATATGAGAGAACACATATAGACACAGTTCACATGTGTGAGCAAATAGCAGGGGAATTATTGGATAATACCTTGTCAAAGTAGCAGCAGATAGGGACAAATACAGAAGCAAAGCAGCAGGCCTTTTGGATTAGTGTTCAGTGAGCCAGAGAGGGAAGAAACAGAGTGTGCAACCAGTTTTCTTATGCCTTCAGTATTTTTAATTCAGAGAGAGATGTAAGGAGTACAAGTGTGTCCTAAGGTGAGAGATACAACCTCTTTAAATAGTTGTAATAGTGTACGTTTTAGTTCAAACGAGTGGGATGTAATTAAGGTAATGAATATTGCTTCCAAGAATAAGGAGGATACCATTAAGGATCCCTTCCAAAAATAGGTCCATCAATTCCCAAAATTCAAGGGAGACAGGATCTTAACTAATTGCATTCCCCTACCCTTAGTCCTAACTAAAAGTCCAGGTTCAAAGTCAGTCTCAGAGGCATATTGTAGGTTAGGAATCAATCAGCAGAATTTCAAAAGATTTCAATTAATCTATGATCAATAAAACAACTTGTTGCTCCTTCAATTACCGCTCAACCATTTTATTCCAATCAATTCAAATTTTTTAGGCATGTAAGATAGGCAATTAGTTTAACCTAAACATATAAACTATGAAAATCATAAAATTTGGCATAGCAAGAGACCAAGTGCGCTGTAACAGACACAAACGAGCATAGAAAAATCACTAGACTACTCTAGGCTTTGAATTTAAAGATTTGAAAAGATAGTGGAAGGCACAAGCTATAAACATCGGGTATTAATGGGATGAGCAGGGATCACAATTTCACAGGTTTCACTTAGATTGAATGGCCACTAATCACAAGAAAGAGTAGGCAAATTCAGGCGTGAGTACAAGCATTTTTGCAAAACAAGCGAAGTATATCAGAGTAGCAAATTCTAAACACTTCATCTATTAATCAATAAATTAAACATGTTGACATGCTAACAGGACAAGTAATTTCAAGTTTTAAAATCACTTAAATCAAGAGATCAAAGAGGAAAACAAATAGCGTTCTTTAGGATTCCCCGTTTCAATGTCAGAGTCATATTGACCCGTCCCAAATCGAGGCCATCTGAAGGTTCCCTTCCTTATCTAGTAGCAGTGATGCCTTAGGCTTCGCTTTAGGCATTATCGCAGATCCCTCCGGCGACGGAAAACTCCCTCAACGATAGGTTAATTTTAACCCCTGTCGAAATAAAGAAACAGTATAGGGGTTTTGTTGCGGACATCAAGAAGAGTATGAGGGTGTACTTTGTTCTGGATTTGGCTGGTTTAAATGGTCGGAATCGCCATTGATGGCGGAGGCGTAGAGGGAGAGAGAGACAGTCGCGAGGGGAGAGAAATGGAAAAGGGAATAGGGTTTGGGGGTGTGTGTGGGGAATAAAATGGAATTTTGGATCTCAGCCGTTGGATTATGCACGTGGACGGCTGAGATTGATCCACTTAGGCTTTGTGGTGTTAAAAATGTAGTGATGTGTGTGCAGTCGTGTATATGTGTATATATGTGTATAAATAGTGTATAAAAGCATATAAATTAAGTATAAATGCGTATAAACTGCGTAAAATAATTTGTGAAAAAATGTAAAGTTATAAAAAATAATTACTAAGGCTGGATAATTAGGAAAAATCTTATTATATTAGGTTTTTAAAAATAATTTAGGTATCCTCCTTAAAACAGCAATAATCGTGACAAATGTTGACTAAGACGTGCAAGTTTTGTAAAAATGTGAACCTTCGTGCGAATGCTTCTAAAATAGTCTGATTGGTGTACGTGCGTGAGATAATGACTCAGGATAGGAATAAGTGTTAGATAACTATGTGGTTATCAATGCAATTTGTCAGAATAAACGGCTATTGAGACGGGAGGAAAAAAATTAGGTGTCAACAGCTGCCCCTCTTTACCCGAGGATGATGAAAGAGTCGTCGTGCAAAGACATTGATGGAGCGAAGAATTTTGTCACGACTCTAAAGGAGTGCTTACGACTTAAGAAAATTGCCGAGGAGTTAGGTCGTAATGTTCGCATTGTCTGAGTGTATATCCTGCAATAAAGATGACTCTGCACAATAATTTATGTATAGGCGAATGTATGACGTACCTCCCTATCGGGCTGGATCGTCTATCCAGGATTCTTTGCCATGTGTAGTTATATCTGCTATGCCCGACTGTGTGTCCTTTACTGTGCCAAGTGTTAGATTCAACATCGGGCTATGTACCCTCAGTCGATACATTGGGCTGTGTACCCTCCTCAAGGAATTTAAATGAAAAATCGATATCGGGATGTGCACCCTCAACCGACGCTTCGGGCTGTGTACCCTCAGCAAATTTAAATGCAAATCGATATCAGGCTATCGGGTTGTGTACCCTCAACCGACGCTGCGGGCTGTGTACCCTCAGCAAATTTAAATGCAAATTGATATCGGGCTGTGTACCCTCAACCGACACTTCGGGCTGTGTACCCTCAGCAAATTTAAATGCAAATCGATATCGGGCTGTGTACCCTCAACTGCCGCTTTGGGCTGTGTACCCTTAGCAAATTTAAATGAAAATCGATATCGGGCTGTGTACCCTCAATCGACGCTGCAGGTTGTGTACCCTCAGCAAATTTAAATGCAAATCGATATCGAGCTATGTACCCTCAACCGACGCTTCAGACTGTGTACCCTCAGCTAATTTAAATAGGATAGGAGGGATTTGCTAACCTTTGTCGAAACATGTGTTGCCGAGTTGCGTATCTTTGGTGCCTGCATCCAAAGAAAAATTGGTGAGTTGTGCGGGGTGGTTTAGTTTCTGCATTCTTGGCTTGCTTCACGCTTGCTGCCCATGAGTGTCGGGACCTCGGCCGGGCTGACAGGGACATGCAAATGTTTTTTTATTTTTGAAAACTCTTATAAGAAAGATGTAAAGTGAAATATTTTATCCCACTGAGGCACGAGTCGTGTTGTGTAAAACCATAGTCGCCGCTCTTCATGTTGTTCTAAATTCCATCAAATGAATTTTGAGGGCAACCTCAAAATTCTGCCCCAGTTTGTGTTTGAAATTTTTGAGACAGAGGGTCTCAAAAATTTCTGCCCCAGTGTTAACTAGGTTTGTCCTTTAGAAATTTTTTAGAGTTCCTCAAAAATTCTGCCCAAGTGTTTTCTTTATGGGAAAATAAAATTTTTGTATTTATGCGACCAAACCTTGAGTAGGTTGCCTACGTATCACACTTGGGGAATCAGGTCGTGACGTAGTTCAGATTACATAATTTATTGCAGAATGGCGAAATCACTTGCTAGTACAAGCTCTTATATATAGTATCTTTTGACAGCGCATCTGAGTTGATTGGTTTCGGCCAAAATTCTCTGTCCATTTCTGCTAGTATCAATGCTCCTCCATTTAGAACTCGGTGAACCATGTATGGCCCTTACCAATTTGGTGCAATATTTTCTTTTGCCTCTCCTTGATTGGGAAATATCTTCTTTAGTGCCAATTGCACAGGTTCGAAGGATCTCCCTCGAACTTTCTTGTTAAATGCCTTAACCATTCTCCTCTGATATAGTTGCCCATGACACACTGCATTTAGTTTTTAGTCGTCTATGAGGGCCAATTGCTCCATTCTTCCTCTGATCCATTCAGCGTCTTTCAACTGTGTCTCTTGCATGATTCTTAAACATGCTATCTCGACTTCCCCTGGTATCACCACCTTGGTTCCATACACCAACAAGTAGGGAGTAGCACCCATCGATGTTCTCATTGTGGTGCGGTACCCTAACAGAGCATAGGGTAGGTTCTCGTGCAATTGCTTTGAATTGTCTTGTCATCTTGCACGATATCCTCTTGATGTTCTTGTTGGCTGCTTCGACCGCACCATTCATTTGGGGTCTATATACAGTGGAATTGTGGTGCTTGATCTTGAAAACCTCACAGGTCGCCTTCATTAGGTCACTATTGAGATTGGACCCATTGCTAGTGATGATGGACCCAGGAATGCCAAATCGACAGATCATCTTATCACGGACAAAGTTCGACACCACTTTCTTTGTCACTGACTTGTATGATGCAGCTTCCACCCATTTGGTAAAATAGTCAATGGCTACCAATATGAAACGATGTCTGTTTGGCGCGTCTGGCTCGATAGGTCCTATGACATCCATTCCCTGAGCAGCAAAAGGCCAAGGTGATCCCATGATATTCAATTCATTAGGAGGTATTCGAATCATATCTCCGTGGAGTTGGCATTGATGACATTTCTTTACGTGCTTTATGCAATCATGCTCCATTGTCATCTAGAAATAGCCAGCCCTCAAAATCTTCTTTGTAAGCACGAAACCGTTCATATGTGGGCCGCACGTCCCAGAGTGTATTTATTCCAACAATCTAGCAGCTTCCTTGGCGTCCACACATCTTAGCAATCCCAAATCAGGTGTCGTTTTGTACAAAACTTCTCCGTTCAGAAAGAAACAATTTGCTAACCTCCTCAATGTCTTCTTTTGGAGGTTTGTCGCATCCTTTGGGTAGATGCCTTCTTTGAGGAACTCGTTGATGTCATACAACCAAGGTCGTCCGTCCAATTCTTCTTCTACATGATAGCAGTATGCTGGCTGCTTCCTCACCGTAACGGGTATTGAGTCAATGTAGTTCTTGTCTTGATGTTTGATCTTGGAAGATATGGTGGCCAAAGCATCCGCGAACTCATTTTGTAGCCTAAGAACATGCCGGAACTCTATCTTGGTGAACCTTTGCTTCAGCTCTTT
Source organism: Petunia x hybrida (assembly GCA_037355625.1). Lineage (NCBI taxonomy): Eukaryota > Viridiplantae > Streptophyta > Magnoliopsida > Solanales > Solanaceae > Petunia > Petunia x hybrida. The sequence continues at coordinate 10,215,555 of JBBBVM010000002.1, forward strand.
TATGCACTCCAGGTACGGTAGTATCTTGGAGTTCTTTGCTGTCCATTCTCTTCGGACTTGGTGAATCAGTAAGTCAGAATCTCTGATTGCTAACAGCTCTTATATGTTCATGTCTACTGCCAATCTAAGACCCAAGATGCACGCTTCATACTCCACTGTATTGTTGGTGCAAGGGAACCTTAATTTGGCTGTGACAGGGTAGTGTTGTCCAGTCTCAGAGACTAATACCGCTCCAATGCCGACTCCTTTGAAATTCACTGCTCCATCGAAGAATAGCATCCAACCATCATACTCTTCGGTGATATCTTCTCCTACGAACATGACTTCTTCGTCAGGGAAATAGGTGTGCAACGGTTCATAGTCATCTCCCACTGGATTCTTGGCCGTATGATCTGCCAAGGCATGAGCTTTCACTGCCTTTTGAGTGACAAAAGTGATGTTGAATTCATTGAGCAGCATTTGCCATTTAGTCAGCTTTCTAGTAGGCATTGGTTTTTGGAAAATATACTTGAGAGGATCCATCCTCAATATTAGCAATGTTGAGTAAGATGTCAAGTAGTGCCTCAGCTTTCGTGCTATCTAGGTCAGCGCACAGCATGTGCATCCCAACAATGTGTACTTGGCCTCGTAAGGAGTAAACTTCTTGCTTAGATAGTATATTGCTTGCTCCTTTCTTCCAGTTGAATCATGTTGCCCCTATACACAACCAAATTTTGAATCCACCACAAACATGTACAAGATCAAAGGTCGCCCATGCTCGGGTGGAACCAGCACAGGCGGGCAAGACAAGTACTCCTTTATCCGATCAAATGCTCTTTGAAAGTCTTCCGTCCACTCAATCGCTGCATCTTTCTTTAGTAACTTCATGATCGGCTTACAGATGACAGTGGATTGTGCTATGAACCAGCTAATGTAGTTGAGCCTTCCAAGGAAGCTCATGACCTCTTTCTTGCTTTTTGGTGGCGGCAGTTCTTTGATAGCTTTGATCTTGGATGGATCCAGCTCGATATCCCTCCTACTGATGATGAAACCCAGAAGCTTCCCTGCTGGAACACCAAAAGCACACTTCGCTGGATTTAGCTTAAAATTATACTTTCGCAAGCGATTGAAAAACTTGCGCGAGTTGTCGAGATGCTTTGAACTCTTCTTTGATTTGATGATCACATCATCCACATAGACTTCGATCTCTTCGTGCATTAGGTCATGGAACATAGTTGTCATTGCCCTCATATAATTCGCCCTAGCATTCTTTAGCCCAAATGGTATAACCTTGTAGCAATAAGTTCCCCAAGAGGTAGTGAAAGCTGTCTTCTCGGCATCCTCCTCATCCATGAGCACTTGATGATAACCGGAAAAACAGTACACGAAATATTGTAGCTCATTTTTCGCGCAATTATCAATCAAGATGTGTATATTTGGCAAATGAAAATCATCTTTCGGGCTTGCTCTTTCAGATCCCTGTAATTCACACAAACCCGGAGTTTCCCATCTTTCTTCGGCATTGGGACAATGTTAGCAAGCCACGTTGGGTATTTGACTATTTTCAAGATTCTTACATTGAGCTGCTTGGTTACCTCCTCCCCAATCTTCAACAGAACTGACGACTTAAAAGTACGGGCCTTTTGTTTGACCGGCGGAAAGCCCGGATTGATAGGTAATTTGTGAGCTACCACATCCGTGCTTATGCCAGTCATGTCATCGTACGACCAGGCGAATACGTCCTCATCAGTATACCGCTTTTTATCTTCGGCGGTGAGATGTACACTGATACTTGTCTCTTTCACAGTTTCCTCATCTCCTAGGTTTATCACCTCAGTTTCCTCTAGGTTTTGCTTAGGCTTTTTTTTTTTAAATCTTTCAATTTCTTCTTATGTGGTTTCATCAAAATCATCATAATCAAATCCAGTTTCCTCGAGCTCCGTTGTTTCATTACACGTTGCGATTGTGGACTCAATGGGATTATTAGTTTGAATGCTGAAAAATAAAATGTTGCAAAATTAAAAGATTAAAACAAAGTTAAACGGGAAATAGTGCGATATTTTATTTATGAATCCTTGCAAACCAAATTTTATAGGAGACATGTGCAACAAGAAAGCAAAATACAAATTCCACTACTCAAAGTCTGGTTTTATTTTAGAAAACATAAAATAAATTCTATCCCCCAGCTCTACCAAGGTCCACGGTAAGCTCGGGCCCGGTTGCTGATCCAGTTGTTCAATGTGGCTCCAGATCTAGCCTTTGTCAGCCCAAAAGGTTCAACATGTTCTTCCAGGATCACACAGCAGTCCTTGTCGGATATGAACAGCTCTTGCACTCCCACCAGCAAATCCTCTTCAGCATCAGCTATCTTTGGCTCCACCCCTTGTGCTGCGGACACCTCCCCTTTTCGGCCATCCAAGTATCCAGACGAGACGAAAATATGTAAGAGTGTGTTGGTGATTTTCTTATAGAACTTGAAGTCCAGTGATGCTTCTTCCATGCTCTTCTCATAGGTCACAATATACCATACGCCAGACTTCTCATTGTCGGGCCTCATCACAATTTTAATCGGCTCAATCATGCAATCCAGGTTCTTGCCTAAACCTTTACCAAGTTCATAGCCTTGCCTCATCATGATGCTGATGACCCAGTCTCCATGCCATTTTGCAGGTTGTGGGAGCACATATGGCTCTTCAATCACTACCTCCATAGGTACAGGTGCCTTGGGTATCCACACTTGCTTTCCCTTTGTTTCTTTAGAGATGCGCTTCCAATTGGGACGAGCATTAGGTGAGTACATTGGTCGCTTCTCTGTCTTAGACGGTAAGGTTTCACGAAATTCACGTAAGGGCACTCCCCAATCAGATAGGACTGGCTCCCAAACTAAATTCCTCCCTTCATAGCCTTTGCCTCGGCCATCCCAGTAGGCACTGTAAAAATTTCTCTTCCTTTCTTCAACCCCAGGCGGTGTGTTGACCAATTTGGGAGCGAAATGGGCAGTATAACCTCCTCGGATTGTGTCTGTGGGATTCCAATTCGAGTTGTAGTTTTTGCGACGTCCTCCTCGACTACCTTGCACTGCTCCCACGAGCTCAACAGTATAGAAAGTCTGCCCATCAGGAACATTCCCTTCAATTACTGGTATGGTTTGCTCATTGTAAATGGAGTTGTTCCCTTCACCGAACACTACTACCTCTTTGTGGTCACACTCCAACTTTACTGTTTGGTGCAATGTAGAAGGCACCGCACCAGCCATATGGATCCAAGGTCTTCCCAGTAGCAGGGTATAGGAAGCGGAGATGTCCATGACATGAAACTCGGCAGTGAACTCCACAGGACCGACCATGATAGTTAAGTCAATTTCCCCAATGGTGCTTCTTTGCGATCCATCGAACGCCTTCATCTTCATGTCTCTTTCCTTTATCTTGGTCAATTCCCATTCTTTTCAAAGTGATAAATAGACATATGCTCAGAATAGAGCCTCCGCCGATCAGGACTCTTCCTACGAACCAATCTTTGCATTTGATAGTAACGTGCAAAGCTTTGTTGTGGCTAAACCGTTCAGGTGGCAGCTCATCCTCATGAAAAGCAATTCGGTTGGCCTCCATGACTTGCCCGACAATGCTAGTCATGTTTTCAATCGAGGTGTCCACTGGAACATGTGCCTCATCCAACAATTTCATCAAAGTATTTCAGTGGCTCTGCGACTTGAGGAGTAAGGCTAAAACAGAGATCTGCGCTAGAGTCTTGCCCAAGTGTTACCCACAGAGTATTCCTTTGCCTGTACTTTCTTCCACAATTCTTCGGACTCCTCCTCGATGTTGCCTAGTCTACCTTGAACAAGGTGCTCGAGAGTATAAATCTTCCCACTCCTAGTCATCCCTTGGGCAGCAACAGTCTAAACTGTTGATTTGTTCTTCTTCTTCATTTCATAGTCCCATGGTACCACCTTGTCACTGTGCGGGGGAACCACGTCAACATAGAACTTTGGAGTCACTTCTACCTCAATGGGCTCTGGTGCTGTAGCAGCTTGAGCAACTAAGGCAAGTGTCGGTGCGTCTCCTTTGCTTTAACAATGTTCCCTTCCAGGCTGCATTCTTTATCTATCTCGATCAGATTCACCCTATTGTCTCCGTAGTTAGGCCAGGGATTGTTGTGCACATTTGGAGTTTTCAAGTGTATCACCTTTTGACCGATCAAGTCTTGTATCTTGTCCCTCAAGGCGTAGCTCTTTTTAATATCGTGACCAAGTCCTCCAGAGTGATAGGTACAGGTTTTGGTTTGGTCAAAATAGGGTGTCATCATATCAGGCATTTTAAATGGTATGGGTTGTATATGGCCGGCTGCTTTGAGCCTCTCGAACAACTGAGTGCGGGATTCGGCCAATGGGGTGTAGTTTCTTTTTGGTCTTGGGTTGTTATTGGCGTGAGGCTTTGGTGAATAGGCATTAGTGTTTCGGTAGTTGGGGCTTTGTGGATATGGTGGTCTTTGTGGTGGCGGATTTTGAAACATGGGTTGAGTATTATAAAATGGGTAGGTGGGTGTGGGTGGAATATATGGGTATAATGAAGGAGGTGTTTGGTAGTAGTGATTGTGGGTAGGAGAGTGATCGAGTGATGCAGCCACGAAGGAGACATCGTCCTTCTTCTTTCTTGATGTGGTAGTGCTTCCAGCTTGTAGGGCTTTGTTAGTGGCTTATAGTGCTTCCAAGCTAACGATCCTCCCAGTCTTCAGTCCATCTTCGACCATATCTCCTATCTTGATCAGGTCACCAAACTTCTTGTCTTGTAAATTCAACATTTTGTCAAAGTAGACGTCTTCTTGTATGCGGATGAAGGTTGCCACTATCTCGGCGTCTTCCATGGGGGGGTTGGACTTTGGCGGCTTCAGCTCTCCACCTAGTTGAAAATTCTCTGAAGGTTTCGGTGGGCTTCTTCTTCAACTTCTCTAAATAGAGCTGATCGGGCATAGCATCAGTGTTGTGTCCAAAACTGTCAACAAAGTCTCCAGCCATTGCTTCCTAGTTCTCCACTTCTTTGTTTGTTGCTTTGAGTACCATACCAGCGCATCTCCGATCAGACAACGCTTGAACAGTTGCATGCAGATCTTTTCATCATGTCTAACCCCAATCAATTTGTCACAATAAGATCTCAAATGAGCCATTGGGTCACCACTGCCGTCGAACATATTGAACTTGGGCGTCTTATAGCCTTCGGGCAACTTCAAGTCAGGATACAAACAGAGGTCCTCATAAGCAAACCCTCGGGTTACTTTGGTGCCTTGGAATTGCTTGAACTTCTCTACCAACCATTGAACTTGCTCTTTGGTGTTTTCTGGGTCTTCCTTAGTCCAAGTGTACATGTCGTGGTCTTTGGTGGGTGATGCAATGTTTTTTGTTTCGACAGTGAAGGAAGGTAAGTTGTTTTATGGTGCTTTTGGTGGTGCGGTGTATGTAGGGTAAGGAATGTCTTTTTCAGGGTATAGTGGATCTTTACCGTGAGGGCGGGCAGTTTTGTTTGGTTCAATGATCTCATCAGCATGGGCAAGAGGGATCCTATTCTCCAACTCGAAAAATCTCTGTTCCAACTTAGCATAGTCTTCATAGGCTACCACACCTTGTTTTTCAGGAGTTTCATTTCTAGCTTTGTCAAACTCAACCATGATATTACGTCTCGTCCTTGTCCTTGTAGGTAAAGGGGAGGTGATGGAATTGATTCTCTGGATCTCAACCGGTATTGCGGCGCGGCCAGAATGCACAAACCAAACTATCAGGGACTTGGTGACTGATACATCAAAAACAAAGAAAGAAATGTGAGTATACGTTAGTTTAAACAAAATCGTGTCATATCATGCAGGGGACCTCTTTTGTGCTAGAGGTAGGCCTATCGAAGATTCGAAGTGATAGAGATGAGCTGGTAGCTGATCATATATACGTATCTATCTGCTGAAAGCATAATGTCTAGAAAGATGACACGACTTTAACTTGCTGGAAATTAGAATACCAACTGACACGACCCGGAATCCGGTTAGGCCGTGCGGGCACCCGACATCCTCCCCCAGACCCGTCGGGCGAACCCTTACCAATTAAATTAGGAAAATAATTATAAATATTCATAAATAAGGACAAGACTTAAAAAAAATACAGAGATACTGATACCTCTAAGCTATACAAAAGAAATTACAGCTGACTACCCAACATACAATGTTTAGGGCTATCCAGACCAGACATCTAAGAGTACAAAAGAAGACAGATACCTCCTGAAGGGAGCAAAATGCAACTGAAATAATTAACAATAAACTGGTGGCCATCCGAAATAAAAGCTGGCTCACCCTGACAGCTGAAGTCGTCTTCGCTCCTACACAACGTGGCGAACTCAATCTTGGAGCGAACCTGCCGAAACGAAATAGATAGACAAGAAACAAACAACAAACAAGGGTGAGTCAAAAGGACTCAATAAGTGGGGCAGACTAGCCACCTCAAAGAATAGGATAGCTAGCCAGGGAGAAGAAACAGATAAACCAAATTCCTCTTATTTAAATTATAAAAAAGCAAAGCCAGATAACAACCGGAAACACGTATGAAACCATAAACTCAACCGGGGATACGAGCCAGAAACATATCAACAAATAAGCAATGCACATATAAGTAGGACAGTAGTCATGTATCGTAAGTCTACCCAATGGTATGAAATGAAATGTGATGCAAAGGGTCACATGTGCCCGTAATCCCATCTCGAAGCGGAATACTCCTGCATTCGAGGGGAATCCAATATGATAACCAACTAGAGCGGAATACTCCTGCTCCTGGGGCGGAATACTCCTGCACCCGATATAATATAAACCAGAGGCGGAATACTCATGCACTCTCTTGGGGCGGAATACTCCTGCACCCGATATAATGTAAAGCTGAGGTGGAATACTCCTGCACTCTCCTGGGGCGGAATCCTCCTACCCTCAATATAATATGATGGAGCGGAATACTCCTGCACCCAATATGATATGCAATTTAATGCATATGAATGACATATAATGCATATGAATGCAATGTGATGCAATATTAACCCTTCACCGGCGCGGGACTCTCATCGACAGCCGGGAAGTAGATGCCAACTCACACCCAGGGTACAATGCTCAGATCCTCAATGCAATACCAGCAACAGGACATAACATATAATATACAATGTAATCCAAGGCTGAGGCGTAAGGAGTACGTCTATCGGCAGCTACACACGTAAGGAACACGTGGTAGAAAATCCACGAGGCCAGGTGCCTCCAAAGAAATGGATATAAACACTTACCTCTTCCAAAAGTTAGCTAATAAGATAGCAGTCCACCAATCCAGGGCTGGACCCCCTGAAACTGAAAAAAAAAGAATAATCAACACCATACCGATCGATATAATCAAGAGCCTGAAGGATACGCTAACATCATTTTAATTTAAAAATTTACGCACGCATTATCTGATGCATGGCTTAAGAATATCGGAAGATTCAATTGGGTAAAATAATGCATCCTCTTCGGACACTCGGACCGAACTAATACCTCGGCTGGCTAACCAGCCAGAACAATTAGAGGTACAACACATACTACCTCCGAAATATAATTTACTGCAACAATATGAAGAACCAAAAAAACAGCTCCCTGAGATCGAACGTCTGCACATGCGGCAACATGATAGGTTGCCCAGCGAATAATAGGTTCTTACGATATCTGCGTCGCCAAGATTCTCGTAAAGCCTCGTAGAGAGCCAAGGGAACCACAAGGCCCTATTCCCTTGCCCATCGCGAGCTCGTACATCTGGGACCTCCGTAACTAGATCGTCAGCATGATAAAAAACTCTCGGGGCTTCATCAGTGCTAACCCCAGGCCAGACTGCTTCGTCTTGAACTCATACCATTTGCTGATTCATCACACGAGGGTTTCACAATTACCACGAAGGAATTAACGAAAATACTTTTGTATCCTAGACTGACGCACGATCAGAAAAGAAGGAAGTGAAACTTCCTAAATGGTATCAGAGCCCGATTTAGAGTCTATCCAGACTAAGACAGTGTCTAGTAGAGTCTCGCTGATGGGTACGTAGACGTCCGTACTTATCTACGAGGGGCTATGATGGCATTTAGGAAGTTTCACTTCCTTCTTTTCTGATCGTGCGTCAGTCTAGGATACAAAAGTATTTTCGTTAATTCCTTCGTGGTAATTGTGAAACCCTCGTGTGATGAATCAGCAAATGGTATGAGTTCAAGACGAAGCAGTCTGGCCTGGGGTTAGCACTGATGAAGCCCCGAGAGTTTTTTATCATGCTGACGATCTAGTTACGGAGGTCCCAGATGTACGAGCTCGCGATGGGCAAGGGAATAGGGCCTTGTGGTTCCCTTGGCTCTCTACGAGGCTTTACAAGAATCTTGGCGACGCAGATATCGTAAGAACCTATTATTCGCTGGGCAACCTATCATGTTGCCGCATGTGCAGACGTTCGATCTCAGGGAGCTATTTTTTTGGTTCTTCATATTGTTGCAGTAAATTATATTTCGGAGGTAGTATGTGTTGTACCTCTAATTGTTCTGGCTGGTTAGCCAGCCGAGGTATTAGTTCGGTCCGATTGTCCGAAGAGGATGCATTATTTTACCCAATTGAATCTTCCGATATTCTTAAGCCATGCATCAGATAATCCGTGCGTAAAATTTTAAATTAAAATGATGTTAGCGTATCCTTCAGGCTCTTGATTATATCGATCGGTATGGTGTTGATTATTCTTTTTTTTTCAGTTTCATGGGGTCCAGCCCTGGATTGGTGGACTGCTATCTTATTAGCTAACTTTTGGAAGAGGTAAGTGTTTATATCCATTTCTTTGGAGGCACCTGGCCTCGTGGATTTTCTACCACGTGTTCCTTACGTGTGTAGCTGCCGATAGACGTACTCCTTACGCCTCAGCCTTGGATTACATTGTATATTATATGTTATGTCCTGTTGCTGGTATTGCATTGAGGATCTGAGCATTGTACCCTGGGTGTGAGTTGGCATCTACTTCCCGGCTGTCGATGAGAGTCCCGCGCCGGTGAAGGGTTAATATTGCATCACATTGCATTCATATGCATTATATGTCATTCATATGCATTAAATTGCATATCATATTGGGTGCAGGAGTATTCCGCTCCATCATATTATATTGAGGGTAGGAGGATTCCGCCCCAGGAGAGTGCAGGAGTATTCCACCTCAGCTTTACATTATATCGGGTGCAGGAGTATTCCGCCCCAAGAGAGTGCATGAGTATTCCGCCTCTGGTTTATATTATATCGGGTGCAGGAGTATTCCGCCCCAGGAGCAGGAGTATTCCGCTCTAGTTGGTTATCATATTGGATTCCCCTCGAATGCAGGAGTATTCCGCTTCGATATGGGATTACGGGCACATGTGACCCTTTGCATCACATTTCATTTCATTTCATCTCATTTCATACCATTGGGTAGACTTACGATACATGACTACTGTCCTACTTATATGTGCATTGCTTATTTGTTGATATGTTTCTGGCTCGTATCCCCGGTTGAGTTTATGGTTTCATACGTGTTTCCGGTTGTTATCTGGCTTTGCCTTTTTATAATTTAAATAAGAGGAATTTGGTTTATCTGTTTCTTCTCCCTGGCTAGCTATCCTATTCTTTGAGGTGGCTAGTCTGCCCCACTTATTGAGTCCTTTTGACTCACCCTTGTTTGTTGTTTGTTTCTTGTCTATCTATTTCGTTTCGGCAGGTTCGCTCCAAGATTGAGTTCGCCACGTTGTGTAGGAGCGAAGACGACTTCAGCTGTCAGGGTGAGCCAGCTTTTATTCCGGATGGCCACCAGTTTATTGTTAATTATTTCAGTTGCATTTTGCTCCCTTCAGGTGGTATCTGTCTTTTTTTGTACTCTTAGATGTCTGGTCTGGATAGCCCTAAACATTGTATGTTGGGTAGTCAGCTGTAATTTCTTTTGTATAGCTTAGAGGTATCAGTATCTCTGTATTTTTTTTTTAAGTCTTGTCCTTATTTATGAATATTTATAATTATTTTCCTAATTTAATTGGTAAGGGTTCGCCCGACGGGTCTGGGGGAGGATGTCGGGTGCCCGCACGGCCTAACCGGATTCCGGGTCGTGTCACGAAGTAACGTTTGCACCAAACACATCATTTCATTTGCATAAGCATAATCAACACAAGCCTAAAAACCCAAAAAAAAAAGAAATTTTATTTGATTTGCTTGGCTTTGTTAAACCCACTAATTTAAGACAATGACTCAATTAAAAATGAAAAACAACGACAAAAAGGACAAGACGGCTTGACTCAATACGACCAGACTCAATACGACCAGACTACGTGCCAAGCAAAGAGGCTTCAGATCCATCAGTTCCAACGTCTTCTTTTTCTTTCTTCTCTTTAGCTTCTTCCATGGGCTTGTAAACCAGGCTCATGGGTGGAGGATCAGCGAACATCTCTATTAGATCCTTCCCAGCTTCCATGTCACCCAGAGCTTTCGTGAAGAATTCACAGATTTCTATTTCCTTTACTTCCTTTTTTTTTCCATTGGTACTGCCTTAAAATACTCTCCCCATCCTTTGAGCAAATCTTGTAGGTTCCCAGCAGCCTGCCTTGCTGCCATGACCTTGCTTGTCCAATACTTGAGTTCATCCCCTTTGATTTTATCCTTGTATTTTCTCCTCATCTCCCTCTCTTGTGTTACCCTTAACTCCTTCTTACCTTGGTCGAACTCATGTCGCAGCTTCTTGTATTTTTCAGTAACACTCGGAGCTTTGGTTTTCCTGTACAGTGTAGTCTTTGATCCAATTCTCCCCTTATCTTCGCTGAGCCATTGAGGATAAGCCATAGTAACGTGGGGTTCACCCTACTGTCTCGGCCAGGGAAAAACTGCATGGTAAACCTATTTTCCCACATTGTAAATATAGTGCCAACCATCGGATGCTCGATGTCCTTTATGTCAACGTTGAAGCTTCTCCCTTCAATCAACTGTGGAGTTTGTTGTGTCATTTCCACTTTTCGGAGGATTCTTAGAGGAACATAGTGGTAAGTTCCTCGGAATCCAATCAATGTCAAGAAAGTGATGTCTTGACCTTGTATGAAAACAATGAAGCCAGCACAGTTTTCAATTACCCATTGTACCTCTTGCAACTCCTCAAGCTTGGTGTACCATCCTTCTATGTTAGCAAGGCCTTCCCATGCCGTTTTCCCAGCCATGCTGGTGCTATGCAAGCGGATCCCTCCTTTCCCTGACGGTTTTGGTGCTATCGGACTGACGGGGACATTGTGCAAATGCTCTATCAACCATATTTGCAACAACAGGTTGCTCCCTTCGAAAAAGTCTCATCCTCTTCTACATTTGGTTAGAGCCCTATAAAATTTCCCCAGAATCATTGGAACCAAGCTCACTTGATGCTTGTGAGCACCTTTGCGTAACCCTTCTACTACTCTTCCCAACCTTATGTCGATCTTTCCTTCCTTCTCAGGGAAAACCATGCTTCCCAGAAAAGCAACGATGAAAGCATTTGATTCAGTCCACTCCCACTCGTGCCTAATCGTTAGATCTCCAAATCTAGAATGCAAATATTCCAACGTGACTTTCCCATCGTGCAATCCCTCGACATATGGATCATAAGGGGCACCCAGCAGTTCAATAAACTCCTTAGGGACCACGTCTCGAGGATAAATTATAGTCTCGGGTCCAGGCTCTAATCCTGCTAGTTCTCCAAATTCCTCCAACGTTGCTGCCAACTCCAAATCATTGAAATGAAACACAGCCCTCTTGTAGTCCCAGAAATGTGTGGCAGCTTCAATCAAGCCAAGCATGGTAGTGTAGGCCTTGAGAGCTACCAGCTCTCCCAACACCTTTTGAACGTGATCCTTGCTGACAACAGCCAAATCTTCCCACCATAGTCTGATCAAATGAGGAGGTCGGGAAACAATCTCAAATTCGAGTGTACCCCTTGCAGCCATAGTCTGAAAACAAAACAAGAAAAGGTAAAGCCCAAAACATTCTTGTAGTTTTGATCATGTTTAAGCAGACGATCAATATTTTGTGCAAACATTTCTTCGAATCCATGCACAGATGCGATTTTGTCATTTTTGGGTCAAGAACCCTTTCGACATTTGGACGTAGGCTTACTAATGGGCTATTACGTGCCAAGGACGTACATCATTCCTAAGTTTGTCATGATGCAATTAAAATAAATACGCATTTGGTTGCTAATTTTTCCCATAAATTCCCCGAATCAATTTTCAAAATCAGTACATGATGACTTTTCAAAAAATAAAATACAAAAAAAAAAATGAAAATGATACTTTGACTAGGCAGGACGCTTCTACTCCAGCCTGGCTCTCTTTGCTTCTCGTGCAATCTCCTTGACTTCTTCCATAGCTTTGGTTAAGTATCCCTTAGCCACTACTAAGTGTAAAATATCTACATCTGCACACTCTGAATTCCATTGTTCAAGTTTCGTCTCCAACGCCTCTATCTTTTCCTCTAGCCCTAATGTATGTTTCCTCCATACTTCGATTTCTTCTTTGTTCTCTTTATCCATCTTAAAAGCTTTCAACATGAATTCTCGGTATTGGATTTGAGCTTCCGCGCCACGATCTCGTCATTCCCTCGGCTCGGCCCCACTACCGCATTTCCTTTTATACTGGAGCATAACCAGCTTTTGTAATTCGTTTCGCATCCAGCGTTGTATCTGTCTGATGCTAGCGATTCTTCTCCCATAACTTGTCTTCCCACCCAGGATTTTCAAATTCTCTTAACTCTTGGAAAAACATCTCCATTGTAGTCAAACTGATAGTCTTTCGTGTCTGATATCAATGGTATGATTTGCTTCCTGACTGCTTGCCTCATCACTCTCAATGGTTGGTAAGGTTGGAGACCTCTCAATCCCATAAGTATCACGAAGGACACCTTCTCAGAGCTAATGATGAAGTCTGATGAAGGAAACCAAGTGAACATCCACCGAATCGAGTCCTCCATTATGTTTTCAAACAACTTTACCCATTTCTCTGTGCAGCTTGGGTGCTTAAATTTTGAAACCCCATATCGTTTTCCTCAAATGCTCCTTGAACCATGCTTGTAGTAGAAGATTGCAACTTTGAAAAAAATTTTGCTCCTCTCTTGCAACAACCTAAAGCCCGATAAATGTCCGCCACTATCATAGGAACTATGGCATAACGGTAACCATCAATTCCATTGAATACTGCATTGGCAACAATGACAAGCCTCAAACCTATGTCGTGATTCAAGCTTTCAAGGAATACCATCACTTCTAAGAAACAAATATCAAATGTGAGTGGCCTAGCTCCTCTCCAATCATTGTAGGACTTGAACTCTTTCTTAAGGTCGTCGAATGCACTCAAATACCAAACCGGTTGTAGAAATAGGAAAAAGGTATTTTCTTTTGTTGTAAAAATTCCACATTCACGCTTGCCACCATCCCTAACTTTTTACGAAACTCTTCAGCTGTGGGGACACTTGGTGCTAGCATGCGACCCCCTTGCACACGGTGTTTGTCTAACCCCGAGTGTGACACAAACTCTCCTATTTTTTCCAACAAGGGTGTTAACTCAACATCCCCAAATCTAAACACATTTAGTTCTTCATCCCAATACGACACCGATGCTTCGATCATTTCCCTACACGGCTCCATTTCTAATAGTGAAACCAAATGACCCAAGTGTTGCCGTACTTCGGTTCGCTCACCCAGTGACAGATTGTTCCACCAACTGGTTAACAAAGGAGGTACGCCCATAGTCATATCAAAACGGTGGAATTTTTGACTCATTATGACCTATAAAGAAAAGGTAAAAGATTAAAACACCCTCCCATTTTTTAGGATAATTCGGTAAACCAAAATGCGTTTTTATTCTCGTCTCACTTTCCTTTTTGCTCTCCTTTTTTTCTTTCTTTTCTTTTCTCTCAAATGCACATCAGCATGTCCAAACGTCCCATCGGGGTCAAAAACCCATCACGTAATTTGGACAAGTTGAAGACTAGTCGACTCACGGAGAGGCCCTCCTACGGCATGATGCATGCTCATTACATTCAAAGAGTGGTGTAATTCTAGACACGGTTCCCCAAGGTGGACGGCCAAGGGGTGGGATCATTTGAAATTGTTGGTTGTACCATGGACAAACTATATTCCAAAATGTCCCTTCTAAAGGTATTTTGTAGTGAAGCGACCGTGGGATTCACATAATCACCCGTGTGTATGCAAAGTGTCGTTTCCCAGGAATGGTAGAGTATGAGTGAAATATGCCAATGTTACATCAAAATTTCAAATTCATATAAGCAAGTAAATAAAGGGAAAAAGAAAAACAAAAAAGAAAAAAGAAACCAAGTTAGTAAAATCATAATAATACGAAAAGCAAGATAATAATCAAATAAATCCCAAAATTAAGAGACTCGTTGTGGTTAGGACTTTGAATATCCCTAGCAGAATCGCCATTCTGTCATTCCCGATTTTAGATTCAACTCCGATCAGTCGGGTTTCGAATTTGACTGGATAACTCGTTTGAGTTTAAGAGTTGGAGTCGCCACCTAATATAGTTTTCTAAAGTGTATTAGGCCACCTAAGTGTCTAAGGTTGAGTTTAGTTATCATACTAGTCTGGTTTCAGAGATTCAAAAGGGTAAAAAGTCTAAATGACTCAGGGAAGAAATTGTTAGGCACTTCCCCAAGTCCCAGGAAAAGTGGTTCTTGTCCGAGTCTATATTTTGGGATAAAGTTGTGAACACTATCATGCGATACTAACTTGGGAGGTTAATTTCGAATCTAATTGTGAAAGTGAATACATCTATGCAATTTTAATCCACACATATGCAAATAAGTTTCAGATTTTACATATACGACCTATATTTAAGCTTAATCGCATTTTAAGGCCTCTAATACAAATGACTAACCGAAAGTATAGCTAAACATGAAAAGGGTGTTTGATTTCAGCTTACTTGTGCAATTTCAATACTTTGATCAGTTTGCGCAAATTGACAGTTTTACGGAAATAGGCAGTTTTGTAAACAGTTTTCAGATTTAGGCCAAAACCAAACGGGTATTATTTTTAAAATAAAATATTAGCCATTTAGGGTCGGTGTGACTCGTTATTAATTGTCGAGCCCTAACCTTAATGGCTATTTTATTTAGGGGTCAGTTTTAAAAAATATTTAGGTACAAGGGCTGTTTTTCGAAAGCGTGTCACATAAAAGCACAGAAATGCAAACAAGGGGGCTGTCGCACATAACTAATAAGTATAGGCATGCAATTACATGAGTAGTTAATAGTTTTAGGCTTTAGAAATCGTTTATGTATTCGTATAGTCGATCCCTATCACTTATACACCCCTACACGCTATTAGATTAGTGTGTAGGAGCTTTAAAGTAGTAAAATAGTTTCATAACCTACAAAGGCCACATTTAAAAATAGTTTTGGGACTGGATTATCTATGCAAATAGGGGGCAGCTTAAGTTTTAACAGAAGCAGTCCACATTTTAATACGTTTCGCACAAAATAACCCCTTTTCAAAGAAACTGTTTTTTCAAAGAATATTTAAAGTGTAAGAGGTTGTCCTACCTTAAACGCTAATCAATTATGATCCATGTTCGAATGTTAAAACTATCCATTCATGCACAATTCCTATTTATCAACGCTAAGCACTCGCAAATTTATCCTGTTCAACATGCTATGATATGATGCAGCCTTAGAAGTAGAAAGGATTAAGAAGAGGCCCCTGGATGGCCATTTACACAGTCTTCATGACTGTATAACTTGTTTAAAATGAATACAAGCAGGAATACCCTAACAAATACAAACATAGCAGGGAAGACTACAAGGGAAAGAAGTAAGGTAATAAACCGAGTTTCGAGTGCTCTTTGGACAAGACTTGTATAAGTCTAGTTCCCAGTGCCTATGGAGCTTTAGTAATAGCTCTTTCAAATAGCCAACAGACCTGTAAGTTAAGCCCTGGTATAGTCATGAGACTATCCACAAGTATGCTGCACAAAAAAAGGTTAGCTTTGCCAGAAGTAAGGCCCAAACAAAGATGCAAACATAGATAGAAGCAAGCAGATATTATATGAGAGAACACATGTAGACACAGTTCACATGTGAGAGAAAATAGCACGGGAATTATTTGATTATACCTTGTCAAAGTAGCAGCAGATAGGGGAAATACAGAAGCAAAGCAGTAGGCCTTTTGGATTAGTGTTCAGTGAGCCAGAGAGGGAAGAAACAGAGTGTGCAACCAGTTTTCTTATGCCTTCAGTATTTTTAATTCAGAGAGAGATGTAAGGAGTAAAAGTGTGTCCTAAGGTGAGAGATACAACCTCTTAAAATAGTTGTAATAGTTTAGGTTTTAGTTCAAACGGGTGGGGATGTAATTAAGGTAATGAATATTGCTTCCAAGAATAAGGATACCATTAGGGATCACTTCCAAAAATAGGTCCATCAATTCCCAAAATTCAAGGGTGACAGGATCTTAACTAATTGCATTCCCCTACCCTTAGTCCTACTTAAAAACCCAGGTTCAAAATCATTCTCATAGGCATATTGTAGGCTTAGGAATCAATCAACAGAATTTCAAAAGATTTCAATTAATCTATGATCAATAAAACAACTTGTTACTCCTTCAGTTACCACTCAACGATTTTATTCCAATCAATTAAAATCTTTTAGGCATGTAAGACAGGCCATTAATTTAGCCTAAACATATGAACCATTACAACCATAAAATTTGGCATAGCAAGAGACCAAGTGCATTGTAACAGACACAAACGAGCATAGAAAAATCACTAGACTACTCTAGGCTTTGAATTAAAAGATTTGAAAAAGATAGTGGAAGGTACAAGCTATAAATATCAGGTATTAATGGGATGAGCAGGGATCAGCATTTCACAGGTTTCACTTAGATTTAATGGCCACTAATCACAAGAAAGAGTAGGCAAATTCAGGCGTGAGAACAAGTATTTTTTCTAAACAAACGAAGTAAATCAGAGTAGCGAATTCTAAACACATCACCTATTAATCAGTAAATTAAACATGTTGACATGCTAACAGGACAAGTAATTTCAAGTTTTAAAATCACTTAAATCAAGAGATCAAAGAGGAAAACAAATAGGGTTCTTTAGGATTACTCGTTTCAATGTCGGAGTCGGGTCGGATTGACCCGTCCCAAATCGAGTCCACCTGAAGGTTCCCTACCTTATCTAGTAGCAGTGACGCCTTACGCTTCGCTTTAGGAATTATCACAGATCCCTCTGGCGACGGGAAACTCCCTCAACGATAGGTTTACTTTGACCCCCGTCGAAACAAAGATACAGTATAGGGGTTTTGTTGCAGATATCAAGGGGAGTATGGGGGTGTACTTTGTTCTGAATTTGGCCGGTTAAAATGGCCGAAATCTCCATTGATGGCGGAGGCATAGAGGGAGAGAGAGATAGTCGCGAGGAGAGAGAAATGGAAAAGGGAATAGGTTTTGGGGGAGGTGTTTAAGGAATAAAATGGAATTTTGGATCTCAGCCGTCGGATTATACACATGGACGGCTGAGATTGATCCTCGTAGGCTTTGAGGTGTTAAAAATGTAGTGATGTGTGTGCAGTCGTGTATATGTATATATATGTGTATAAATAGTGTATAAAAGCATATAAATTAAGTATAAATACGTATAAACTGCGTAAAAATATTTATAAAAAATTGTAAAATTAGGAAAAATAATTACCAAGACTGAATAATTAGGAAAAATATTATTATATTAGGTTTTTAAAAATAATTTAGGTATCTTCCTTAAAACAGCAATAATTGTGAAAAATGTTGATAAGACGTGCAAGTTTTGTAAAAATGTGACCATTCTTGCGAATGCTTCTAAAATAGTCTGATTGGTGTACGTGCATGAGATAATGACTCAGGATATGAATAAGTTTTGGATAACTATGTAGTTATCAATGCAATTTGTCAAAATAAACGGCTATTGAGACGGGATGGACAAAATTAGGTGTCAACAGTCGTATAGTATGCCTTTAACCTCAACATGTACATATCATACTTTGAGATTTATAGTTACCTCATCACACATCCCTAAACTTTCATAATTTCTCAAATTTTTAATGGAGTGTTACCTTTTAAAGCTAGGAACCTTAGACAACACACCATATTTATAGCTTGTTGGCGAGGTGTATTCTTAACTTACTTTGCAAAATATAAAACTTGACTTTGCTATAACATGATGTCTAGATCCTAAGTTCTAAAATCCCAGTTGACTCCCATAAGTGCATTTTTCACATTTTTGATTTTCTTATCTTTCCTCTAAACTGTCACGCCCACAACTTGGAATTCATAACTTTGTCAAGCTTGGCTTTGCCATTAAAAGTGTTTGCCTCCCTGGCCAATTTATCTTTACTTACACTCTTGAGATTGTATCTTTCTCCTTTGATTCCTGGCTACTAATCATTCATTTGTACATAACATGTCTATATTGTGGTATCGAACAAATTCTGATATACCTTACTGACACTCGTTTTGATGTGCTCTCCTCAATGTCTCATCTCTTCTGATCAATGTTGGTTGTTATCGCGGCTGGTCTTTTTGATATCCTAAATAAATCTAAATATAGCTTAGGAATATGGTTGTTAATGATCTCCAACTCATCTTGTTAGTAGCATCATCTTTTGATTTTCATGAAATCTTTGAAAATACTTGTCAATATTGTCACCTCAATCTTTGTACAAGTCTTCATTGTCTTCTTGATAGTTCTAATATGTCACAATTACATTTCTAACCGCCTCCCTTTTTTCTCATCAATTTTTTTAAAACATTTATCTTAATCCAATATGAACCTTCGCCTTCATTCCCACTTTGAGGGTAATTAACACCTTACACAACATATCTCTGGTAGTTGTGACATTATGCTAGCATTAACTTCTGGATTCTCCGATCGCATATCGGTATATCGCATAACAAACATCTTACATGACATATCATATAGTGTATATCAATAGTTTCAACTATCGATGAAAGTAGAAGACTGCTGCTAACTTTAAACATTAACACACGATCTAAAATGAGAAAGAATGGAAAACTTTTCCTAAATATCTGTAGCCTCTCGTTTATAGATATGAGGCCCTCATACCGATAAATGAGACTCTACTAACACTACTTCATAGACCCCAAGGACTCTCCTGCTCTAATATCAAGTTTGTCACGACCCATTTTCTGAACGAGTTGTGACCGTCACTCGGTGCTTGAACTTGACCGAGCGAACCGTTAAACTTGACTGTGGTATTCTATTTCTGTCATGCTATGCAAATGAAGTAAACTTTAAGGTAAAACTTTAAAAAATAAATTTCGAGACAAAATTCATTTTGAAATTATATCAATAAAATATATAACTTTATTATGTACTGTTTAAGATCATTCAAAATGGACAACCACACCCAACTGCTAAACTTTCTATGAAGCCTCTGAGTATTTTATTCATAACACTATGACTAATAATAAGAAAGAGTGTAACATAAAAAATCTCCACGAACAAGTGCGGAGCTCACCAATCAACTGGGTAGTGGGAGAGTATCCTAGCTCATAGCCTGCTTTCCTACAAAACATATTAAGTCAATGTAGGTTCCCATGAATAGAACACAAATATACCACGGCGGTACTCAGTGAGTCTCAGTGACCCCCACTAAAGTGGGAACAAGACATTTAAAAGAAATATTATATGCAACGTAATTGTTTAAAATCATGAAAAACCAAAACATGTTAAGCAACTGAATAACTTGAACAATAAAGTCTTAAACTTTAAATAGAAATATATATTATTTCTTTTCTTTTCGGGGGAGTACCAATTAACTCTGATATAACATGATTCCATAAAGTCACCGTGTGATCGGGACAGGTTCGATCCTCGCCTGATCGAATAGGCCCCTTTCCTATGGCGTCACGCAGTTCTAGGTGATAGCATGCTGCACGTTTTGTGCCTTGGCCATGTCAGAAAAATTTTATTGCAAGCTCCTAATCTGTCACGGGTAGCTTTTGGGGTCAACATTAACCACTAAATGTCACGAAACCCTTCCTAGAATCTCAAGGTAACTCCCAAAATATTTGTATAAAATTTTACTTGACAACTTTAAAGTCCAATACAGTTCTTGAACATTATCCATGAATATAAACCATAATAGTCTTGAGTAAAACATGACATGGATATATGAAGAAATTATTAAATATTACTTTCAAACATTCTTTAATCCATAAAACTTGACATGTATTATCACATAAATTAACATAAAAAATATGAAAATCAATGTGTTTAACTCAATGGCAATGATAAATTCTTGAACGTTAACTAGAATGAGGTTTAGCTAATATATACTTTCTTGCTCCAATTAAGCACATATTAACTCTTTAAGACATTTTATCTAACACTTTGGAGGCGGAGTTTTGTGAGTAAAACCTCTTTAGTAGAGGCTTATATCAATTCACCTCGACTACTCCTCAATTCTAAACGTAGCTCCAAACGATGCACTTCTCATCACCCAACAACTACGACAACCACTAATTCATGTGATCAATATCAAAGTTTCAATCTTTATTCTCAATTCAAGAACTTAGGATCAACCCTTAACTTTCTATGTTTGTGTGTGAATCCTTGTTCTTTGAAGAATTTCGGTTCTCTATAATCATAGTTAAGCTAAGCATAATATCAAACAACACATAATGGAAAGGATATAAAGGTTGGATGACTTACTGGAAGTGGCTATAGAACCTTTCTTTCCCTTCTTTGAGTTCAACTTGATTGTGTTAAAATTACTCTTGTAGTTCTAATGGTAAGCAAAGTAATTTGCACTTTCCCCTAGGAATTCTGTTAACCCCAATTGCTGCTCCTATATGTTCCGAGTAGCAGAGGATTAAAGGTTTTCTTTCTTTGTCCAATGAGCAAGAGAGAAAATATGAGGCGTTTTACCTTATGGTGGGCTTGCCCACATATTCAGCTTTTAGTTCTATTGGGCTATTGGTATTTGGTGGAAGCCGATCTCAAGTAATAATTTCATTATATACTATTTGGGATAGCCACTAATAATAATAAAATAATAATAGAATCACATTATTATCTTAGTTGCATGATATGCAATACATAGCTGCGTTCCAGGGACCAAAGAGGTTCATTCTGTTGAATTCTTATTTTAGTCCTTTACAACTCCAACTTCAAAATTATTTTACTCTTTTCCTTTCTCTTACTTTTTTTCCATTTATAGTGTTCCAGAAAAGTATGAATTTCTAGGAACGTTACAGCATACAGGTGAAAAGATTAAGGAGTAATAATGGTACTGAATTAAAGAATAATCCCCTAAAGGATTTATTTTTTGATAATGAAAAGCATGAAACATCGTGTGTAAAACCCTCACAATAATGTGGGAGGGTTGAGAGAAAATATCGACAATTACTTAAAGTTGCATGTGCCTTGAAATCATGCTAATGTTCCAATAAAAGTTTGGGGTGAATACGTACTTACTGTGACATATTTAGTCTATAGAACACACGAAATTCCAATTCAAGGAAGACACAGTATTAAATTTTATGTAACAAGAAACCAAACGTGGAACACATGAAGGTCTTTGGATGCCCATGTTTTGCACATATGTATCATAAGATCAAAGGAGAATACTGGCAACTAAGTGTGAATTTTTCGGGTACTCAGTCGGATAAAAAGGTCGGAAGGTTTATGACCTCAAAGAAAAAAAAATTACTTCTTGAGATGTGGTATTCTATGAAAGAGAATTTCCTTTTCAAGAAAGTCGATTAAAGTAAGCAAAACATGAAGATGACCCAAATGAAACTACTGAAAAAAGGAAAGGTATGTTTATGGGTTGTGATGAAGATATAATGGAATTTCAACTAGCCACTCCAAGTACTAATGTTCCAGCAAGTGAGAAGGGTGATATGAATTATGTGGAGCAAGCGACAGTTGAAGAGGAAATTGGATGGTAGGACAACAAGGTCACACAAGATGGATGACAAAAATTTGTTGAGCCGAGTAGTTTTTTTGTCTGGTACTTGTTTGATTGATGTCTCATCCAAATGTCTTTCCAATGCTATGCCCACCGATGCGGACCTTGCTCTACTGCAAATTTTTGTCATGTTCACCACTACGAACCTTATATATCTGCCGACGCAGACTCTATGCTTCTCAAATAATGTCATGTCCACCGATGTGGACCTTATGTACCCACCGACATTGATTCTATATATGTCATGTCCACTGACGCGGACCCTATATCTCCGCCGATGCAGATTCTATGCAATGTCATGCCCACCGACACGAACCGTATATATCCACAGACATGGATTCTATATATGTCATGCCCACCGACGCGGACCCTATATAACCACCGACATAGATTCTATACATGTCATGCCCACCGACGCAGACCCTATATATCCACCGACATGGATTCTATATATGTCATGTCCACCGACGCGGACCTCATATATCCACTTACATGGATTCTATATATGTCATGTCCACCTATCCAGACCCTATGTATTTACCGACATGGACTCTATATATGTCATGTCCACCTATGCAGACCCTATATATCCACCGACATGGATTCTATGCATGTCATGCCCACCGACGCGGACCCTATATATCCACCGACATGAATTCTATATATGTCATGCCCACCGACGCGGACCCTATATATCCACCGACATGGATTCTATGCATGTCATGTCCACCGATGCGGACCATATATATCCACCGACATGGATCCTGTATATGTCATGCCCACCGACGCGGACCCTATATATCCACCGACATGGATTCTATGCATGTCATGTCCACCGATGCGGACCCTATATATCCACCGACATGGATTCTATATATGTCATGCCCACCGACGCGGACCCTATATATCCAACGGCATGGATTCTATGCATGTGATGTCCACCGATGCAGACCCTATATATCCACCGACATGGATTCTATATATGTCAAAATGATGTCATGTTTTATACTGTGAGAGTTGTTAGGTATACTCGGTACCTGCGTAAACCTGCAATCAAAGAAATTTTTTGAGTTTTTGAGTGGAGGTTGACTTGTGCATTCGTTGTACTGCACTCTGCTACTGCATCTTGTATAATTGTTTCCTTTGTAATATTTCTCTCTTCGAGCGTCAAACCTTAGTCGAGCTGTGGGCCAAAAGGGAGGACAAAAGGAAATATGCATATGTTTTGAGAAAAATAATATTTAAAGAGTAATGTGAGTTTATTCCATTGAATCTTAGACTGCGACGTGTTGTTTGGACATAATCTCCTCTATATCCATTTATTGTTCAAAGATCTTTCATCTTGAAATTTTGAGGGAAGCTCAAAATTTCTGCCCCAGTGTGCTGCTTGTATTTTCCTTGAATTTTTGAGGTCCCTCACAAATTCTGCCCCAGTGCGTTGTGATGTATTCTTTGAATTTTTTGAGGAAAATTCTGCCCTAGTGCCTAATAAAATTCTCTTATGATGTGACCGTGTCTTGAGTAGGCTGCCTACGTATCCCCTTTTGGGAATCATGTCGCTACGTAGTTCAAATCCAATAAAGATGAATGTTGCTTGATTTGTAGTATCTCTTGATTGTATCTTCTTGGTAAACGCTTTTGTCATTCTATTTCTTGTTGTGCTCATTCTTTGCTATCCATAACCGTCACTTGCTCGAATATTCTTTTGGTCCGTCCGGGATTGTCTAATTTTGCTCCTTATATGTATTTCTATTGTTTTGCCTTGAACTGTAAGTCGTCTTCCTCAAATGTGCTCTTGCCTCAGTTTTCTGCTATAATGGTCTTCATGAAGTTCCTCAAATGTCTTATACCATAGCCTGGTTTGTACTCATCGTTTTGGATTGTTTTCTCACATCACAATCATAGATTCAATGGAAATAAAATGATTTTGCAGAAAGTGAATGATGCATAAAAGAGGGAATGTATTTATAATTTCACTCGAAAAACAGTCTTCGAAAAAAAGAAAGTTGAAAAACAAAGAAAGCAAAAGCTAACGACCCGGAGTCGTATTTTATTCAAGAAAACAACTATTGCCCCGGCTCCACTAAGGTTCTCGGCATACTCAGAATGTGCTGCTGGTTCAGTTGTTCGGCATAACTCCAGTTTCAGCCTTTTGGATGTTCAGGGCTTCAGTATGTTTTTCGGTGACTGCATCATATTCTTCTATGAATAGCTCCTTCAGGGCGGTCAACTCATCTTCTACATCATGAACTCCTTTGACAATTCCTCCTCTCTCGAGAGCTTTCATATACCTTGAAAAAATGGATGCCTGTTATAGAGTTGGAATAAACTGCTCTAGTAAATCATAATCCCTAGTGTCCTTTGTAGTGTTTTCTCCTTTGTAAACCAGCATGTACCCCATGCTAAACTTGTATTCATCGAACACCATTTTTGCCTTTATGATTGTACCTTCCAGATTGTATTCTTCACCGACGTCGATCAAATTCACCTTCTCATCTCCATGATTGGGCAGTGGATTATTGTGCACATTTGGCGTCTTCAAATGAATGACATGTTCATCTATTAAGTCTTGAATCTTATCTTTCAATGCAAAACATCTCTCGGTTTCATGCCCCGGTACACTTGAGTGGTATGGGCATCTTTTGCTGTAATCAAAGTGAGGTAAAGGATTGTCCGGCACCTTTTGAGGGATTGGGACAACAAGCCCAGCAGCTCTCAACCTCTCGAACAATTGGGTGCGAAGATTCAGCTAATGCAGTGTAGTTTCTTTTGGGTCTTTGGTTTGCCTCAGGGCGAGGCCTAGGAGAGTATGGTGATGCATTTCGGTAGTTGGTTTGAGTATTTTGCTAGTGTGATGGACGGCCTAGTGCTGGGGTGTGGAATATAGGCTGAGCAGGTTGAGTGTTGTAAACGGATTTTTCAGATGATGTATAAGGATAGGGATGGAATGGTGGTGGTGTTTGATAATAGTGGTTGAAAGCAGGGTCTTGGATGGTTGTAGCAAAGGAGACTTCGTCTTTCTTCTTTTTGGAGAGACTTACATTTCCAGCCTGGATAGCCTTATTAGCAGCTTGTAGTGCAGCTAAGCTAACAATCTTTCCATTTTTTAACCCTTCTTCTATGGCATCTCCCATCAATACTACATCTGTGAACTTTTGGTTCTTCATATGCAACAGCTTGTCGTAATATACATCCTCTTATATGCGAATGAATATGTTGACTATTTCTTTCTCGCTCACGGCGGGTTGCACCTTGGCAGCTTCTGCTCTCCACCTAGTAGCATATTCTCTGAATGTCTTTGTGGGTTTCCTTTTCAACTTTTCTAAATAGAAGCGGTCTGGTACCATTTCGGTATTATACCCAAATATTTTTACAGAGTCCGCTGCCATATTTTCCCAACCAAGCCATGTGCTTGGTTTTTGTTTAGAAAATCAACTTAAAGCGTCTCCAGTCAGGCTTCGGCTGAATAACTTTACTCATACTTTCTCGTCTTCCCCCGCTCCAATTAACTTGTCACAATATGTTCTCAAATGAACCATAGGGTCTCCAGTGCCATTGAACAATTCGAAATTTGGTATCTTGTACCCATCAGGTAGGTTCAGAGTAGGATAGATACACAAATCTTCATAAGCTAAACCTTTAGTAGTTTTGCCTAACTCAACTTCTTAAAGGCTGCCTCTAGCTTACAAACTTTCTCTTTTGTCCCATCATCATTGGTTTCATCCTCCGCCCATTCATAGTTGTCATGGTCTTTGACCGGTGAAGTGAGTTGTTTGGTCTCGGCTGTGAACATGGGATTGTAAGGCTAGGGATATGCAGTGTTGGTGTGAGGTACGCTTGTGTTTGGGTAAGTAGGGTATGCAGGAGGTAGTGCTTGATATGTGGCAGTTGGTGCGCTTTGGTAGGTAGCAGGTGGTGATGTTTGGTAAGGAGCTGGTTGTGTTGTTTGGTAAGTAGCAGGCGGATCAGTTGGGTGTATAGGGTCCTTTCCATTAGGGCGGGCTGATCCATTTGGATCGACTGATTCCCTTGAATGGGCAGAGTTACCAACGGGTAAACTGACCATTGTAAATTTCTTTTCAAATTCTTTAATTCTTTGCTCTAAAGTAGCAACATGTTCATCATACCCAACCAAAGAAAGTTTGCAGGGTGTCCCATTATTCCCAATGTTATCGCCACTAAGAGCAGCATTATTCAACTCAGTCATGATGTTTCGCTTTATTCTTCTTCTAGTTTGTGTGGGGGGAGGAGTTGTAACGGGTCCCTTGGCTCTGGTCCGGTATTGATGATCGGCCAGAATGCACAAGTCAACTTCAGGAGTGGGAGTAAAACTTTGAACATGAAATCAATAGATTAGTGTCGAGGTAATAATTACCGAATGCAAAATATATCACTCCTTATAATGCAAGAGACCTCTCTTGTGTCGGAGGTAGGCCTAACATGACCAACACATATAAGATGCATGATAGGCGTCATTTGGACAAAGTTGGCTAATGGACCTTAACATGCCAAGGATGTTAAGTCTTCCTAAGTTTGAGTATGATATTTAAAATTGAACGTGTATCGTACGTCATCCCATTTGTTCTCATAATCCTAAAATTAGTAAAAAAAAATAATTTTATAAAATAATTGATTTTATTGTATAAATGTAGAATAACATCTTGTGGGTAAATAGGAATAATAATTGATCTTGCTACATTAAAAGTAGAAGAAATTAGTGTAAAGACTATGATTTGGTTTTCATAAAATAGAAAAATTAATTTCGTTCGTCGTAATCCAAAAATAATTTTATAAAATAATTGATTTTGTATGAATGTAGAAATAAAAAGTTTCATACGTAAATAGAAATAAATAATTGATTTCTATAACAATTTCCATTTACAGAAATAAATTATTGATTTTATTACCCAAAATGGTTAGAACAGTTAATTCCCAGCGGAGTCGCCATTCTGTCATACCCCATTTTGGACTCAGCTCGAGGCGAGTCGGGTTTCAGATTTGACTGAGGAACTCGTTTGGAGTTGGGGGTTTTGGAGTCGCCACCTAATATAGTTTTCTAAGGTGTATTAGGTCACCTAAAAGTATTCCTGATTCAAACTAAAGAAATAACTCCGGGTTGGTCAGCGAGCCAGAGATTCGGGTAAGTGTTTGAAATAACCTAGAAGGAAGGGGTTAGGCACCTCCTAGGTTCCACTAAACGTGGTTCCCGACAGACTTCTACATTGGGTTTAACATATTTCTTTTAAAAGGATAAAATCAAAATAAAATAGACAAAAGAGATATGGGATACAAAGTAAGTAAAATGGGCAATTTAACATATTTGCATAAATAATCTGAAATAATAGTCATGTCGTACAAATAGCCACAAAATAATAAATAGATAACTAATTAATCACTTGAATAAATAACCCTACGTTTTATTATTCTATTCGAATCAGAACCCGACTTTCGTAAGGGATGATAGTTTCAGAATCCACTGTCAAATGTAGCTCGAGTAGTTTCCATCATTTCCGAGAGGCTTAATTTACCCTTAACCCCCATACCCTCTTTAAATATTTAACTAGAGTGTTAGCTAATATTTTAAACGTCCTGAAGGTTTTACTAACGTCCCAACTTAAAGTCCCGGAGGCCATTGAGACACTACTTTAAGTCTCTAGACACCCTAAGTATATTAAGTGCCCCAATCTAGACCATTAGGTGCAAAATAATGAACGGTCATGCAAATCACATAAGTCAAATAATATCAGGTAAGCAAAATAACTTTAAAAAAAATATTTAGAAGTGGGCCTCCAAATTAAAACAAGTGAAATGTAATAGAAATTAAACAAGTTTAAATACTGTTATGTTCCAGAATGTTAATTTTTACAAAAATGAACCAGTTTTAACATTGTCTTGCAAATTTAGCCGCTTTAAACAAAATAGAAGTACTGTTAGGTTGTAAAGGTCTCAGGTTTACAGAGATTGGCTGATGTTAAAATACAGTTTCGATTTTAGTCACTTCTAAGAGAACAAAATATTCCAGAATATAGCAATTGCAGAAATGATCCTATTTTCAAATAATCTTGCGATTTTAACCTATTTATCTAATTTTCAGCAAAGCAATCTTTATTGTAATCTGATTAGGAAGCCTGTCATTTTACATAATATTTTAGATCTCGCTACACATAATCTGACCATCATTTTCAAGTGCAACCTTGCGTAAACAGTCACGTTTTACAATTAACACTCAAAAATAAAGGAGTGGGATTAGAAATGGCCCCTTTTAGCCAATTTAAATTGCATATACCTAGCAGCTCAAGCTTGCACCTGCCTTAATGATTCTAATTTCACCTTTGGGTGCTTATATACAATGACTAGTCCTAACGAATACACATACTTTAAAAAAAGAAACATCATACGATTACAAGATACAAAATAAGAAGAGATGAAGGGTGTGCCCTATTTGCACTATTCTTGTTTTAGCTCACTTAAGCCCTGCATAAAATCAGTAAGTGGTATAGCCCTTCACTGGACTATCCAATCCTCAAACTAACTTGAAAAAAAAGAGTTAGTAGATGGCCAAGGATGGCCAGACGAGCAGCTAGCACACACAAAATCATACAGGGACTCCAAGTCAATCTTAGGAACATAGAACCATTTACTCGAGGCTAGAATATCACAAGCGTATGCAGAGTATAATTAACATACTTCAAGAACATCCATTGAACTCATAACAAATACCTCAATAATGGCTTAAGCAGGCAGCAAATAAAAGAGACAGGACCAGATCAATGAGCATTTGCACAGTGGAGTAGAGAGCAGATTCTAGAGGCAGATTCAGAGTTGTATCAGTGTGCATATCAACTTTTCTAGTATTTCCGTGTATAGAGAGAAACTGAAGGTTAGGAGAAGGTAGAAGGTCTGTGCGTGTTCTGTATTCCCTGTATGTTGTCTCTGTCTAAGTGTAGCTGTATCAGTATGTAGAGAATGAGAAGAAGAGATAAGGAGTGTATTGTTGTGTGTTCAACCCATAAAAGGGTGTCTGATCATGTCTTTCAGTAAGTTGATCAGTTTTTCTGTCTAAGTCTAGAGGATGGTGTATTCAAGATGTATTTCAATGTGTGTAATGTGTAGATAATGAGAGGATTATAGTGGTGTAGTGTTTCTGCTGTATATTCAGCTTGTCAAGAAGATTTCAAAAGTGTTCAATCCCTGTGTGTGTAGCTCTGTCGATGAAAGGTGAAGAGGGGCTGTTTATATAGGCTCAAGAGAGAGGTGTTCAAAATTTAAATTATCCTTGTAAAGAGGAAAAGACAATCAGTGTTCAGTGAAAGGAAAGAAAATCATGTTGTTGATTTTGCCAAGATAAAGGAAACACCATAATTAACTCACTTCCATAGTTCTAAATTTAGAGCCAGAGAGTATCTTTTCTTTTGTAAGAAGAATAATTTAACCAGACATACACACTGATCCCAGCAATTACCCATCTTTGAAACATGATTGTAGTGATCTTTTGTCAATCAATCTTAACGGAAAAAAAGTAGAAGTGGTACAACTATTTCAACATGTTAAGTACTAATGTCAAGCCAACACAAACCTTTTACTAGCTAATTATCAAGCAATCGAGCATTTCGCATTCGAATTGAAAGGATCGACAGTCATGAGCACATTCTATATGAACTAATAAGAAATGATTAACATATGTGCTTAAATCACCCGTACTAAGTATTTGCATTATTAAACTTCAACTATGAATTTTAAAACATGATCAACTAGTCACGATGTTTTAATGTGGCAAATGGGAATAAGCATTGTATTTTTAATTCCAAACAGAAGAAGAACAAAGAAAACAAAACCAAAAAATTAAAAAGGATAGATGTTACCCGTGTAGTTGTCGGGTCGGGTCATCTTGCCCCGTTTCAGCTTAATTCCAGTTCGAACCTAGATTTTCTTGCTTTGTTTGTATGTGGATGTTGCGAACTCCATGATTCTTGCCTTGATTTGTTCGATCCATTCTCTCCCTTTTTGGTTTCCATGGAAAGAGGGATAAGAGAGATTTTTTTTCCCCTTTTTCCTATGCGAAAACGACGAGAGAGAGAGAGGGATGCGTGAGCGAAGCGTGGATAACGGAATCTCACCGGATTTGATGGCGGAGGAGACGCGGTAGAACCTAGACGGGAATTGGGGAAAGGGGGAGAGAGGATAACGAGGGTGGCGGCTGTGTGCGAAGAGGAGAGAGGAGGAAAGTGTTTAGGGTTTAGGAAGATGGGGGTGAGTTTGTAATGTTAAAAATGTTGAGAGTGATGTGAGCCGTTGGATCAAGATATCGAAGGCCTCGGATCATGCCACGTAGGCACGTATAGGTGAGTATATAAGTAAGTATGCTGAGATGGATAAGTGAATGGTGCTTTGAGAGGGTTGTACCAGACACTACAATAATTTGTACGCAGGCTTTGGAGAGTGATACTACACGCTTGATTAAGTCGTATATGTGCTAAAAGTGTGTTTTAGTGAGGTGTAAGCTTAGATGGAGCTTAGGTGGCGTACACATGGGTAAAATGTAATGACGGGGACTTGGTGTAATAGAAATGGTATTGTAAAATGGCAAAATGGCTAGTATTTAATTAAAATACTTATAAATACAAATAATTAGTATAAAACAGGAAATTTTGTAAATAATTATAATTAAATATACTTAATTATAAATAAATATAGATGACCACAAATAATACTAATTAGATATAAATAGCCGTAAATAATTATTAAATAATGTCATAATGCGTTAAATTGCATAAAAAAGCATATGCATTTTAGAAAAATAGCCTAGATGAATGCAATTACGTAATATTGTCACAATTAAATAATTATTATATAAATAGGGGATTAATAATAGTATTACATATGTAAAATGCATGCTATCTAATGCAGTTTTATTTAGAAAATTACTATAATAAATTTTAATTAAATATAGCCAAATTGCGAAAAACTGAGGGACAAAATTGGGTGTCAACACGACAGAGTCAGACTTATTACACCAAGGAGGTTCTAACTCACTCTTTACTCTAGTTTGATACAAGTCACTACCTTCATTAAAGATGTCCTCAAATAAAGGATTAGAAAAAGCAAGCATCTCAAACTCATTACCAAGCAAAGGTGAAATATCAAAACCAACTTCATCAACAGTTAAGGAACCACTTTTCTTATCCCTATCCGATTCACTCACTAGGGACTCCTCAAGATCACTATCATCCTCATTACGACACTCAAAGTCACCAAAATCAATGTATCATCAAGGGACAGAACATGATGATTAAACAACTCATCTCTCTCTCTATCAAATACGAGTGGTGTGTCATAACATGGCTCACAAATAGGGTCAACTGCAGCTTCTTCACTAAAGAGAGATTCATTGAACACAGAGCTCACATCATGATGCGGCTAACAAACCCTCTCAACTAGTGATTCACGTTCACACACAAGCTTACCATTAGACCCTATACTAGTTGCAAACACATTATATTCATGCAAATCATTAACTAGTATTAAGTTTTAACAAACACTCTCACAAGACATGGAATCATTACGCCCATGGAAGGAAGAACTAATACTTATACTCGAGTTGCTGCCTTGATCACTCAAAGCACTTGAAGTGTCATGACAAGCTCCTCCATCTTATAGCTCACAATGAGGATCTTTACCACCTTGCCTTTTCACCTTAGAGCATAATTGAGGCTCTATCGGCTTGCCTCAAAGAATAGCTGCACAATTGCAAAAACATGTAGAAGAAGAAGATAAAGGGTGGAGTTAGAATAAGGGGTGCCTCACCCTAAATTATTCTTTTTCCCTCTCTCTTCTCCCATATTTTTCTTTTAAGGTTGATTTTTGATTGAGGTGACAAATCACTCATATCACTCAACACATCCTCTCCTTTTTCCACTCGAGAGTTGTCACCAGTCACTCCTTTACTCCTCTCAATCTTTTATCTCTCATGTTCGGACGAGTTGGAATGAGTCCCAAGAATACCCTTAGCCGGAGTAGGTAGACTCTTTATATCAACCTGAATTATGGGACTTAGAGGATCATCACTTAACACCTTCTTCTTCTTAGGTGAACCACATAACTTTAAGTCATGTGGTTTTGCGATCACTTTTTTGCTAGTTCCCACCTCACCTTCTTTTTTATTAGGTCAAGAGTGTTCACTAGTCGATGCATCAATTCTTCTTCCCCTAGGCTCAAGTTAATATTCTCCTTGACGTGTGCCCAGACGGTACATATCCCTTTTAGCACTATATAGAATCTCTTTATTGTACAACCATGGGGAACCTATCCAAACATCACAAGTATGTAAAGGATATACTTCACACCACACATACTCCTTATAATCCCCTTATAATCCTCTACAAGCTCAGAAATTAGTAATAGATCAAGTAGAAGAGATACTTAAGAATTACTAACCAGAAGTAGTGTTTAACAAAGAAATAAGGAAATCCTAAGAAAAATTTGATTCCCCACCCCTTAGTAGGCGCCTAGACTATGCCTTGTAGAGTAGAATAAGTTTTCCCTCCTTTTCCTTACTTTCCAACTCTGATTTGGACAACTTTTACTACTTTTCCCTACACTTCACAACTCCAACATGTTTTTAGTTCTCCTTTTTAGAGTTGAATCAGTTTTTTCTCTTTTTTCTTTACTTTCCAACTCTGATTTGGACAGGTTTTACCATTTTTTCCTACACTTCCACACGTTTTGAAGCTTGCAGAAATTCTCTTGTTTCAGCGTGTGATTTTCCTCCTAAAAGCCTAAGGATAACTAATTTTCTTATTTGAAAAATGAGTAAAGTTCTCCCTTTTAAAAGTGGGAATTATTTCTGACACGACCCGAATTTCGGCTAGGCCGTGCGGGCATCCGACAATATCCCCTAGACCCATCGGGCAAACCATTTTCAGTCGAAATAACCACAAAACTAACTCATCAACAAGAGACAAGACTTAGAAAACATAAACATACTTATATACAAATCTAAGTTGTATAGAAGAAAGAACATCAAATAACATGATATACAAACTTTAGAGCTATCCAGACCAGACATCTAAGAGTACAAGGAATATATACATCTACCCAATGGAGCAAAATATGGATAATATGACAGTATTAGAGTTGGTCATCATAGAAAAAAGGTTGCTCACCCTGATAGCTGAACACGCCTCCACTGTTCAATC
Source organism: Petunia x hybrida (assembly GCA_037355625.1). NCBI lineage: Eukaryota > Viridiplantae > Streptophyta > Magnoliopsida > Solanales > Solanaceae > Petunia > Petunia x hybrida. Next base: position 10,248,746 of record JBBBVM010000002.1, read on the forward strand.
ACACCTCAAACTCGATCCTGGAGCGAAACCTGCCGAAACGAAATAAATAGGGAAGGAAAAACAAAAGGGTGAGTCAAAAGGACTCAGTAAGTGTTGCTAGCTAGCCACCTTCAAGAACAAATAAACTAGCTAGGGAGAAGAGAGGAGTAAATAACAACCAGAAACATATAAATAACAAGAAGCATATATTACATGTACAAATATATATCAACCAATCACGTAATGTTCAACAATCTGTGCAATGTTGAGATAAATGCATTATGATGCAATAGGGTCACATGTTACCAAATGACTGATAACCCTCATCGGTGCGGAACTATCATCGTCACCGTGAGATATATAACTCAATATTATCCTGCCGCTGCTGGGGACACTCACTGACTTCGGCGGTATAATATAGAATCTGAACTTAATACTCCTACCCCCTTTAGCGGAAAACTCCTGCTCCCAATATGTTACCAAGATTAGTCATGAAATGTAGGATGCAATGCAATGTTATCTAAGCCGTGGCGTAGTAAACATACTGAACAATCCTGCAAAGTTTAATAACTTGATCAAATGCTTCTAATTCCCCAAGTTCCATTTCCATAATCGCATCAAAACTTCTATCCTCAACTTAATCAAGCCTTAAGCTTAGCAATTGATGTTTACGATAACCTCATAATACTTTAGTACTTAACTAGATACTACATCTAAAGTAACACAATCCGATAAATAACACAATAAAAAAAATAAACAAGCTATGGCGTAGCAAGTACGCCTAGCGACAGCTACACACGCAAGAACACGTGGGTAGAAGTTCCCCAAGGTCGAAGGCCATCACAGAAATAGAATAAACCACTTACGTTAACCCTCTTAAGTACTTAATACTTCCCAAGAAACTCTTCGAACAACTCAACTAAATATACAATAGCATTAGGAGATTCATAATCAGTTCAATAAAACTACGATTTCTGATCTTTATTTTACGGGTTTTCAATCATACGAGCTAGCCATTACTCATGTAATCTTAGATACATAAAAAAGATAAAATATATTACCTCAAAACAGTAAGGACAATCTAAATCCAAGCATACTTCACCTTGAAGAAATGCTCGAATTCAAAAATAAGATGAGAGATATGAATCATTCGACCTTTACGCACTTTTCGAGGGTCGATTCACATTATAACCTCGTAGATTTGGTCTAAAAAAGAAGGGTACACTTAGAGGGTATTTGGTACTATTTTGAATAAGAGAAGAGTGAAAAATTAAAGCTGAAACAAGTAATATCTACACTAGGAAGTTCCACCGCCTCAATCTCCAAGCAGGTGGATAAGCTGCCTGCTTAGCAACTTGAGTTGTCCGACTTCTTATGCTAGTATCTCTATAGTCAGAGATTGTATTGACAAACGGTTTGCGGCATTAGAAACTAGACACATGGGGATATAATTCCATATAAAAATATCCCCTAAACTCTCAGTAGATTTTGAGAAAACTGCATCGCAATATGAGCCATTAACCTGCCTATGAAGCTGCTTACAGTGCAGATTTTTGCACCTGCAGCTGCAAATCTGTAATTTGGGTCCAAACGGGACCCTAAAAAGTTCGGAATGACCCCAAATTTGGTACAAAAGTCATACAAGACTTTTATGATATGTTCGCAAAGACAAAATTTGAATCGGATCTCCAGAACTTAAGATACGACTCCCACGGAAAAATGTTGATTTCTTAACTTTCGGGATTTTTGCGAAATTGTCCGAACGACCTTGGAATTCACTTTCAAAAGTTTCTACAAGTCCCTAATAACCATGCGAACTTAACGCAACTTTTGGATCTCAAATCAGAGCTCATTTACTCAAATCGAGCTCGAAAACCTCTTTTAACCTTTATCTACAACTAAAATGAAAACCTTCTAAAAAATCACACTAAACGAGGTCCGAATAAGCTCAAATTTTTACAAACAGGTCCAAATGGACTTTACGGAGCTTTTAAGATTTCCAGTACGCCAATCATAGTTCTAACTCCCGAAACGACTAGTTAAGGTCATTTCAATCTCCTCCATTTAGACTGTCGTTCGTCCTCGGATGAGCCAGAGTTTAGAGCAGATTTCATATGACTTATGCAAATTTTTATACCAACTTTCAAGAACTCTTCAACGAACATAATTAAACCATACAGAACCAAAAACATAAATAATGATGAGATCTTTTATGCTTTAAAAATTAGGACCCTATCTAAGTCATCGAAGTGATGAGGATATCTCTCATGTATGTTGGACTCAACCTTCCAAGTGTCCTCATCGTGAGAACAATTATGCCATTACACTCGAACCATCGGAATCTACTGTGAACAAAGTTTCCCAACATCTCTGGAAACGATGGCAACTAGGAACTCCTCATAGGCAAGATTCACATCCAGCTGAGTAGCATCGAACTCAATCGCTTCGGAAGGATCCCTGGTATACTTCTGAAGAATCGATACATAAAACACTGAATGAACTAGCATAGAAACTGGTAAATCGAGCTGATAAGCCAACTTACTAATCGCTTTTGGTTTCTTGAAACTCAACTTACACTTCAATGACGCTTGAAAGGTTTACCATTGGCATCTAAAGCTTGAGGAAATCTGCTCCACTTAGAATTCAACCACCTAACCAATTAGGTAAAAAGATTTCTAAGTAAAACTTAGAGATATCATAAGCAGAATGCAGCTCGGACCTGAGCTACCAAAGGACACTTCTGAGTTGCCAAGGAATTACAACTCTCGAGTTCACAACTTCTGTGCCTTTACCACAAGCACCACTGCTTGATGACTTTGATTCACGAGTCAGCCGACGCTTCCCATTGCCCTTAGGGGGCTTGGGACACCAGCAATCCGCTACCTGATTACATTGACATACATCCCAGGCCAAAATAAGAAGCACCATAAGTGGATACGAATTCGCTTAAGCTTTCTAGTGCTAGAATAAGGAAGGATAGCACTTAGACTAAGGGTTACAATTTCTAGAGCTTTTGAAAGCTTAATTTCTATTACAACTGAAGCTAGGCTACTTCTGAGTCAAGCTAGCCAGGAAACAACGTTGGAAGAAGTTGACATTGAGTGGAGTAAGGAGTTATCGCACAACATTCATGCCAATCCAACCTTCTAATCAGAAGGAAGCCCCAACAAGTCATCAAATAACAAAAACAAGCTCGTAGCATAAAATATCATTACTTGCTTCTTACTACACGGCGGGATGCATATATCAATCTCAACTTATTAATCATTTAACACTAGAAGGAACAACGACACTCTCTGATTGTGACAAAGGAATTTCATAATTCTACCAATGTTGAACCCAGGGAAGAGTGACAAACTGACTTTTAAGACATCAATTAGAGGTGGCACATCATGATGCCAAGAAAAAATGGACCTTACGGAGCTTTTAAGACTGTCAGCACGCCAATCAGAATCCTAACTCCCAAAACGACTAGCTAAGGCCATTTCAGTTCCCCTCATGAATTAGGCTTAGGGTTTTCTCCTTTTTCTTCCAAAATATGCAGTGCCTCTTCCTCGCTTTTTCCTCAAAAAATCAGAAATAAACTATAACAATTAACGTGTAGATGGCTAGGAATTTCAAGATCAAATCAAGTTATTTCAAATCCTATTCAAGAACAAGAAGTTGTTGATCAAGAACTATCAAATTTTAGCCAAGAAACACGTTCCAAAACTCTAAGAACAATCAAGAATTATGCTTCATTTCTATTATTTCAAGACTCTAACAATTTGCTTTCAAGAATTCAATCAAGATTATTTCAAGAACCTTGCTACACGCTCTCTTTCACTTTGTTTCAACGTGTTCTTCTACTTTCATCAAGAACTCTCAAGAACTCAATCAAGAACTCCTAAATTTGCTCAAGAACAATCAGAGAATTCAGGAAAACTAGTTCCTCAAGTCCAAGAACACAGAACCTATTCAAGATTCCAAGAATCACGGCAATTCAAGAACTTCATGATACGCTTCAAGAATCAACTAAGGTTCCAAAAACTTTATCAAGAACGATTATTTTTCATTTTTTTTAACCCTAAGTGTTCCAACACAACTCACCGGCTGTTTCTTCCTCTTTTTCACAATTTTCTTCTTTTTTTCATATTTTTCTTTTATCAAAAATGAAAATAATAAGAACCTAAACTGAAAAACCTCATCTAGGGCACGAAGAACATGATTGGGGTTGTAGAAACAATCCCTTTTCTTGCTCTGATACCAACTGATGCAAACGGAATTAGCAAACAAGATAAAGATAGAATTCAACACTCAAACAAGAAGATATGGATAGGAAGAACAGAATTTAGAAGAAAGAAAGGATTAAATGTTACAATAAAGATGAAAGATTAATCCAAGGGAGATGGGAAACTTGAACCAATCAATAGAACCATTCTAGGGATGATTTCCATGAGATTCTAGTATAGAGAGATAAAAGAAGCTATGGAGCTTCTACAAGGCAAACACACATGTTTTCTGTATTCTTAATATTCTGGAAAAACTGATGAAAAATGCCTAAGGCAATAGCTTATAGAGGTGTAGCTAAATTTGCCTAAGTAAACAACGTAAAAGCCTCAGGGAGGCTAAATTTAAAGTGACCACGCAGGGTCAATAAAGTGTCATTATCCTACTATGGACTATATATGTAAAGTAAGAACTAGGAGCTCGTTGAGAGCACCAAAATTCTGCCCAACAATAAGCAAACCGACACCCCAACTGTGTAGCTTGCTAGGTAGCTCGTTGAGCTCTTGCATTCTCGGCCTCAAGTCCCAAGCAACGCCCCTCTATCTTCTAAGCTTGCTAAGGTGCTCGTTGAGTCCTCCAACATACTGCCTGCTCTTCCAAAACTCACGAACATGCCTTGCCTCCGATTGGACTGCATCAATTTCATGAGGGATTACTCAAAATATTTCATCGACTCATATTATGAGCTTTACTATGAGTAAGACCACCAAAGTACAAAAATAATAATCAAGCTATGATTAGCTATGGGTGAGATAATTAGGAAGAGAGCAATATACGGGACAATAAGAGTATACACCAAGTGATATACTTTGACGACCACTACATGATAGGAAACGACAATTTCAAGCTCTATTTAAGAGTGAATTACCAAAAAAAAAAAAAAACGCATCAAATAAATGCACGTCTTTTCTCAACTTGGAGAAAGAAATTTTAATCTTTTAAATAGGTATAGAATGAAGACTTACATAAGAACCTTCATGTAACGTTTTTCCTGCATATACTCTATGGAGATTTACTTTGCCAAAGAAGTTGGGAATTTACATACGGAACCAGTATGTGCAGATATTTTCTCCATATAATGTTGTCATTACAAATTTCGAGATTGATCACACCAACTATACGAGCAGATGTACCTGAGGTATATATATTCACAAGTACCAAAGCTTAGTTTTTTAAGAATTTTGCCTGAAAAATTCCAAGAATAATCTCCATGTAAATAGCAATTTTCTAGGCCAGGAGACCGTGATCATAGATGGTTGTTTGTCCAAGTGAAAGGGATATTGTTCGCAACTTCTCAAATAAATTAGCAATAAGCATAAAATAGCTTACAAGTAGTTTTCCGAGGCTTTCAATCGAGCTAATAGTTGCAAGTATGCTTGCAAGCAACTTCTTGAAGAAACCTGCAAGCAGCATCGAAGCGTCTTATTACATATATTAGTCTTTCGGCACGTGCGTTGAATGTGTATACCAAATTTTATAGTACATAATGTAGTACACAACACTGTAGCTTGAGAATGTTGAAAGGAAAAATTGTTATAAAACGAATGCGGAAAAAGTTAATTGACCTGCATTTACATGTCTTGGAAATCACTGAGTTTTCCTGGTAAATGCTTTTGACTTTCCAACACAGAATATGTATTAGCATTTGGCTTGTGAATCACTTAGGCTCCCTGGTAAGTGTATTTGACTTAATTTCTGACGTAAAATCACACACCTCTTACCACTCAAAAGAAGTAATGCTTTGTGGAGCTAAAATTTCATTAACAGTTCAAGAGAACCAAAGGCAAATAAATTTCATGGTCTGAAAACACGTAAAGAGTAGTATATAATTTAATTATGCACTTAATTCAAAAATCAAAACAGATAAAGAAAACACTTCAGTCTAATAAATTGTCATAAACTTTCGGGGTGACTAATTATAAGAAAAGTATATACGCTGTGAACTTCTAAGAAAAGCACACAGACTAAAGCAAAAGGATACATAAGAGCACTAAGTAATTCAATAGTTTTTAGCATTCCTTATGTCTTAGTTCCATGTGTCAACGATCCGGGAATACTAATTTAGGAAATATTTTTACTTATTCACTAATTGGATTCGTAGATCTTGTTGACGAAGTTATAACCTTGTTAACATCAATATTCACGAAATTTACTTGTTATTCCCATATGAGATTACTTCATTCACACCATTCGAACTACTATTAATCTATCTTGCTGTAGTGTTGTTCCATTCACACCATTCTATCTATTTCAGACTTAAAACTATGAGGGGTAACCACTATATAAGGAAAATTAGAAAATATAGTACTTCATACATAATTTCACGTGTTGTCATCCATAAATAATACTCCAGTAGTAACTAATAGTGTTAAGGTTTTCGGGAACGAAAAGGTAGTGCATGCTAATAAAAATACTTTCCAGTTGTCGATGAGAGTCCCGCGCCGGTGATGGGCTATTATTGCATCATGTTGCATTCGTATGCACATTGCATCATATTGAGGGTAGGAGGATTCCGCCCTCGGAGCAGCAGGATTCCGCTCCATTGCATCATATTGAGGGTAAGAGGATTCCGCCCTCGGAGCAGGACGATTCCGCTCCATTGCATCATATTGAGGGTAGGAGGATTCTGCCCTCGGAGCAGGAGGATTCCGCTCCATTGCATCATATTGAGGGTAGGAGGATTCCGCCCTCGGAGTAGGAGGATTCCGCTCCATTGCATCATATTGAGGGTAGGAGGATTCCGCCCTCGGAGCAGGAGGATTCCGCTCCATTGCATCATATTAAGGGTAGGAGGATTCCGCCCTCGGAGCAGGAGGATTCCGCTCTATTGCATCATATTGAGGGTAGGAGGATTCCGCCCTCGGAGCAGGAGGATTCCGCTCCATCTATTTGGCACATGTGACACCATTGCATCATACTGCATTCATCCCATTTCATTGCACCGCGTGCTGACTATTGTGTGACTATCGTGTTGTGTTTTATATATGTGGTATGTATACCGTATCTCAGTTTGCCTATATATTTCTGGCTCGCATCCCGGGTTGCACGTCGCGACAATATAAATACATGGATCGGATCGGGTTGCACGCCGCAACAGTATAAATGAATGGATCGGGTTGCACGCTGCAATAGTATAAATATACGAATCGGGTTGCACGCCGCAACAGTATGAATATATGGATCGGGTTACACGTCGTAACAGGATGTATTTCTGATTGTCGACATGTTCAGGATATTTATATGTTCTGTCTACCTTATGTCCCTGGCTGTTTATGATTCCATATGTGTTTTCAGTTATTATTTGGCTTTGCCTGTTTATAGTTCAAATAAGATGGATTTAGTTTATCTGTTTTTCTTCTCCCTGGCTAGCTATCCTATTCTTTGAGGTGGCTAGTCTGCCCCACTTATTGAGTCCTTTTGACTCACCCTTGTTTGTTGTTTGTTTCTTGTCTATCTATTTCGTTTCGGCAGGTTCGCTCCATGATTGAGCTCGCCACGTTGTGAAGGAGCGAAGACGACTTCAGCTGTCAGGGTGAGCCAGCTTTTATTCCGAATGGCCACCAGTTTATTGGTTATTATTTCAGTTGCATTTTGCTCCGTTCAGGAGGTATTTTTCTTCTTTTGTACTCTTAGATGTCTAGTCTGGATAGCCCTAAACTTAGTATGTTGGGTAGTTAGCTGTAATTTTCTTTCGTACAGCTTAGAAGTGTCAATATGTCTGTGTGTTTTTTAAATCTTGTCCTTATTTATGAACTATTATATTTATTTTCCTAATTAACTGGTAAGGGTTCGCCCGACGGGTCTAGGGGAGGATGTCGGGTGCCCGCACGGCCTAACCGGATTCCGGGTCGTGTCAGGGTTGATCCGTCAAGTACGTGACAACTACCGACGGCCAGTAATTCCAGCCACGGTTCAAGATCCTACCGCTTCCGCTTACGAGAACAACAAGTATGTTCTCGGTTTATGTTTAAACAATCTATTTAGTATAGATTTGTGTTATATGCATGTTTGAATTCTTCAGTAGTTTTGAGCCAAATTTGGTACGTATTTATAGTACTGATCTCTTTTCTGGTTGCCAGATCCAAATGCAACTTTGCATTTATCATCATAAGGAATAAAAGGAATTACATTATGTTGGATGATAAAATAGGACTAATCTCGTAGTAATTTCCATAAAAGCTTAACTTGTATAACTATCAAATTACCTTTTACGTGTTTTAGCAACTCTTTTTAAAAATACTAGTATAGTACCCTTGCGATGCGCGGTCAAAATTAACATAAACTAATCATAGCAAATTTTACATATTGAAATAGCAAATATATAATTGGTTTTACCATTGTGGTTCTCTATTTTTTCTTTCGGTTGCAAACGACTCCATAGACAATATTACGATAAGAAAGTATGAAATTAATTAATAATGCATTCATTCAAATGACAGAAAATTTAGTAACACAAAATAATCATATAGTTTGTAATATAAATATTTAAGTGACCATATAGTTTGTAATGCAACTAATATGAATTGATTAAGTAAAATAATAATATTTAGATGGAAATAGATTCAGAATGCTATTTAGCTGAGATGCAAAACTTATCTTCTTGAGAAAGATACAATAAGAATAGAAAAATAAAACTACTCTATGCGTAAAATTGTCTATAGACTTCTATTAAAATTTCAATTTTAACATAGAAGTAACTGTTTGTTCTTTCAAAATTACGTGCTTACTAATTTTTTTTACATCGTATCATGAACAATGTTAAATATATAAATGATTATCTTTAAATGCCCAGATACCATACTGCTAATAATATTACAACTCAAAAGACACAATTACAATCTTGAAAGTTAAAAAAGATATAAAAATTATCTTTTAATTTGTAGCATATTCTAAAATAAAAATACAATTAATCAAAAGACTACGATGTAAAAATAAAATTTAAGAATTATTGTTTTGCAGAAGTTAAGCTTCTTTTATATGTCTTCAAACACAAACTATTGACCTTACAATCCTATGAATACAAAATATTCACTTCAAACGTGTAAATTATGTGAAGCTTTCATGTCAATAGTTAATATATAGAAGTAACTTCCTATCTAAGCCCCTTCGTCCTCCAAGTAAAACGAATATAAGTAACTCATAAAGACACAACACCAACAATAAACATCATTGACACAATCTCAACCGTAAAGAGCTAAGTGTTTGTCTTTGTCATTTGGTCTTTATTTTCTTATGGTTGCCTAAGCTCACTCGGAAGCTCCTAAACTCGATAACCATGGCTCAATGTATACATAATATTTTCTGACTTCTCATTAACAAAGTGGACCACTTCTCTTTTCCAACTTCGCTTTTGCAGGCATCGTAATTTACAGGATAACCTCATCTTCTCCCTCCAATATTCAACTCCAAATGGACAACGATTTGTACATGATAATATTTACTATATGAAAATTGTGCTGATAAATCCTGGTATTTTAGTGTTGATCTTCGAGCCAAAACTATCATCCAAGTATCAAAAAAAATGTAAGTATAATTTATCTTGAAACAACCAAATCCATTGATTATGAGGATATAGTTTATGCAAAACTTATTATATTAAAGAAAAAAATACTCTTAGCAAATAGTGATCTTGCCCATCTGAGCATTTAAGTTTTATAGTTCTAAGAACATATGAAATATCATCATGAATTTTATGACTTATCCACAAATACTATACTTTTTAAAATAAAAAGAAACGAACCACAGATTCATTAAACGGCCTTTTCTTTGATAATACTTAATATCAACACTATATAGTTTTTCTTTGATAATACTTATTAATATCAACACTATAGTTTATGGTAAAAACAATATGAAGTATTACTTAATTCACAAAATAATTGAATGAAACTGTATTAAATATATCAAAACTATTTAATAGCACATTTCTTAGTTCATTTCTTCTTCACCCAATTATTTCCATGAAAACAATAAAAGTCATCTTAAAGTATAAGTTTCAAGATATTCCTAATAAAATTTTCCCTTTTAAAGATGGCAATGCAGACTTACCTCACTCTGTATCTTACATAATTTTGATCTTATATACGGATGTATGTCATGTTGAAGATCTTCCTCCAAATGGCAGCAGGGTAACAACTTAATTTATAAGAGCATGTCTTTTGCTTATAACCTACGTACAACACCAGAGCATGTTAAGATGAGGGCTAATCGAGATGCGATTCTTGATATACTATGGCAAGTACTATAATTTAGACCAATAAAAGTTCATTACATGTAAGGGAAGGGAAATGGGAGGAGTTCAACTGTTTATAACATATTTCAATAATAAAAAACACCATTTCAAAACTTCAAGAAAGAAAACCAATGTAAATTTTCTTCCAAATTCCCACGTTCATCATGCGGAAACCCTTGAAATAATTGATAATTCCTAAGAGTTGATATTCTAAGATAGGATTCACTTATCACATGTATAGATGTTGAATTCTAAGATAAAATCTCTAAATAAATCAGTTAAAGAGGGACATTCAGTTTTGAATTTTTATTTTTATTTTTATCAGTCAGATAAATTCTATAGATATTAACAAAAGTAAAAATTACTAAAGAAACAAAACCTCAATTGATATTACCCAACTCTTTCATCCAGAATAGATACTTCATAATTTCTTATCAATTATTAAAAAAAACAGTGAAAATGTGAAGAAAATGTCTTTCTATCACTTAGTTCAAAAAAGAAAAAGTTATAAAAAATCTGAAACGTTAAATTTAAAATACTATCATTTTGTTAGTATTACTCAAAAATTGGCTGCCAGATAGACTAAAACTCCTTTTTGAGAGGTCAACTGCTCAAACATTTAATGGTGAAGATAAAACATATGATGAATATTTTAAGATCAAGATACTCCTCCATACTCTCACCTGTCACCTCCTTGGGCTTGACATGAATCCTCTTTTAAAATGTATGAATCCTCGATGCAAATTCCTTCCATGTCATGTGTATGATAGCCTTGCGCCAAATGGTAAATTTATGGTCAAATATCTCATGAATTCAGCTGAAAAAGAAACATGTTGATGACAAACTAAAATAAAATATGAAAAATATATTGCAATGCCAGAAACTGAAGCAGCATATAAATCTTCTTCCTGCTAAAATTCTTGCCATGTTCCCAGTGTTATTGGTGGTAAATACATCACTTTCATCACACATATAAAATCATCGATAAGATTGTATTGTAGAAGAAAATACAGAAAATGGTTCCAACTCTACCTTTCTTGCCATAGTGTCGTTAAGAGAATCATCACATACTTGAGAATTCACATGACGTAAGATATTTTTTAGGAGGAAATAGGAGAATTTGTAGGAGTTAGTAGAACTTTTAGGATAAACTGTTGCATTATGAAAAAAATTTGTAGAAGATTTGTTAGGAGGAGTTATTCCTATCATGGAAGTTCTTATACATAAGTTTGACTCAAAAATTCAAAAGTAACTACACGAATTGTGATATTTACAAATTTTTTAGAGATATTATTTGAATATACTGAAATAATTGTAAAAACTAACCTCTAAAGGCAGATTTCTGGATAAGATTTGCATATAAATTCACGCAAGCAGCTTTTAGAAAGATCCTATCATGGTGAAACTCTTAGTAGTTTCACATAAGCTATTCTTTTAGGAGGATTCCATCATGGATAAAACTCGTCTATGTGAGCATGATTCATCCACCAAAAAATAGGAACGTGATATATGTTAAAAAATAGGACGTGGATCAAAGATTACCTATGCATATCATTTTCAAGAGAATTTTGAGAATATTTCACAACAAATTAATCAAATCTAACTGTATTACATAAATTTTGCAATACAAAAGCATCGGATTACCTGTATTTTGTACTGGTATCTCTATAGTTTTTGCACTGGAAAAAGAAGAAGATTTAAACAAAAAGTCTTCGACTCTTTCTTCTCATGTTGCATCTGACAGGAAAAATATATATTTGCCAAATACAATTTGAAAAAACATATAGCAAAGCAGAAAGTGAAGCAACATACCTTGGTTCTTGCTAAAGAAAATTTATTAACAGTTGGAACATTAAAATTCAACATCAAGCAAGTAAAATAAAGAAATTAGTGTAATTATTTGTACCTTTTGCTTAATGCCGGGAAGCATGGCTGAATATACCCACACATTCTTCTAATTCATTATGGATACTTGTTCCACATGATAAGAAAATATTTTATAATCTGAATTCCCAATTCATGAAAGAAACAAAGTGCCAGTTATTTTTTTTCCAAGTATCAATCCTTATGTCACCAAATTAGAAGAAAAATCCTCACGTCTGTATTAGAGGTTACTGCCCAAAAAATAGGAGTAATTAAAATGGAAGTTTCTGCCCAAAATTTCCGTTTAGTTTTATCTATTAAAAATTATAATTTATTGGACTCCTATATTTTGGGAGTACTGGTGAGAAGTGGGATACATGGTTATCCTAAATAGGGCCGTTATACATTGATTCATTAAACTTTATCCTTTTATCCTTTTTAATTATCTTTTCATCTTTTTGCTTTTTGATTTGTTGTAGTTTAAAATGGAATCAGTTGCATTGTCTAATTCAAAATATGGTTATCTTCTAACTAAATCACCTAATTTAACCATTTTGTCCTAAAAATTAACACATGGCCTTTTTTTTATATGCCACTTGGCTAATTATTAATGGCCACTATATATATATATATATATATATATATATATATATAGAATTTGCTAACCTACTACATGAAGGTAGTAGGTTAGCATTATACCCATTTTTTAATTCACAAAAATACCCCTAATTGTGTATTGCAACATACTTATAAAGAAGGGCTTTTTGTCATTTCAAAAAGAAAGTCAAACCCACTATCTCTGTGCAACATTCGATCCCTCTTTCCCCTTCTTTCTTCTCCTTCTCTGTGTAACATAGATTGTAAATTTGCTTCCTCATTTATAAGAATACTCAACTGAACTACTTTTTGACGGAATGAAACATATGATCTAGAAATAAATCTTAAAGATTAATTGGACTACACAGTTATTTAGAAACAAAACTTGGGGGAATAAATTATTAAGCAAAAGCAGTTCTCACTGGAGTCATGGAAACTCTTAATAGTGGTGATAATACCAATTAACAATGGAGTAACTGAAACAGCTAGCAAATCCGTAGTTAGAAACAACATAAGCAATCCCCCAATCTGTGATTTTGTGTTTTACTTCTTCTTAAGCTTCTTCTTCTTTTTTTTTCCTCCAGAAGCAATTTTAATTGATTAAAGAAAAGCAACATTTAGCCAAACTTTATTCTTTAGTTCAAATTGTGGACATGAATTATTAGGACTAATATGAGAGAGATGGAAAGATGAGATGACGGGAAGAGTGTTGAAAGAGAATTGTGTTTAGATTGTGGAAAAGACCGAAGAGCCCTTCTGATTAATGCATTGTTACAATGTTAGTAAGGACATTTATGAGAAACAAAAGATGGGTACATTGCTAACCTATTACCTTCATGTAGTAGGTTAGCAAATCCCATATATATATATATATATATTTAAAAAGTAACTAACATTTCAAATTTGAAAAACTAACAACAAAAAATGGTTACCTTTTAACTAAAATTCAAAAATTAACCATTTTATTCTAACTACTAACACATGTCTCTTTCTTGATATGTCACTTGGCTAATTATTAATGGCTACTACATGCCTTTTAATATACTAGTTTTTTCATACGTGCGTTGCACGTGTTATTTCGCACAATGATTAAAAATTTATATATCGAGACAGCAGGAAAGAGTGTATTTAGCTGCATGTTTAACACATGTTAAGTTTATTATAAAAACTATTATACGTCTGATATTTATTTGTGGAGAAATCAATCCAGTTTTCACTTTTAGCTAGAAATTTTTATCTAACCAAAATCAACGTGGTACACTTAAATCTTGTGGCGTCCACTGCGAGGATAAAATAGTATCAACTTAAGCATATCTTAAGTATGGTATATGCAGTGAATGTATTTGAACATAAAATTTACATATAAATGATGTGGTTAAGCAAAAACAGTATTCAAGAAAAGACTTTAAAATCCTCTTCTATTGACTGAATATAAAAACTCAATGTCATATTTAGCAAGAGCAAGTATTCAAACTTCAAAATCATGTTATTTTCTTGTGAACATTTTCCTTCATACTATACCTTCAAACTTCCAGCTTTAACAACAACGAAAAGTAGTAAATAAAGAGTATAGAAAGCTACAGACTATTAAAAAGTAACTCAAGTGAGGAAGTCTAACATGAAAGAAACAAATAAAAACTAATTTTGAACAATTAGACATGAATTTGAAGAATATAATGTATGTAATTCCATACCTAACGAAGATAAAAAGCTCTAACCTTAGAGTGCCCCCTCATAAATATTTGAAAATAGTAAATTATGTAAAATATATGAAACTAATAATATTGTGGAATAAAAATAACTAACATTTAAGTGAGTATATGTAGATTGAGCTGCAGATTAAACGCTTATCGGAATAGGGAGTTGAAATTCTATATTTGGGTTTGTTTTGAGAGCCGCCTCATCATTTCTATGACACGCATGCACAAGCTAATACCAAAGTAAATTAGTAATATTTTTCTGTCAATGTCGACTATTCAGTAAAATTGAACTTTAAATTTAGGAGGGAAAAAATTAAATAAGGTTATAAAGACTTCATGTTGTATAATGAATTTTATCTCATCAACAGAGAGTCTCTAGTGAAATCAAATATTAGAATATAAGAAATTGATTAAGAAAATTATTCGACAAAAACTTAGTGGAAGCAGGCAATAAATTATAGGTGGAAAAGAATTTGAGAAGAAGCACAAAAAAATTGAGGAAACATTCTCGAGTTTCTTTCAATGGCTCATTAGTCTTGCCTATATTGATCTTACCTCAAAATTGATGAAGCACTCACCGGTTAGCTCTGTGCTGTGCGATAACAGTCTCTTGCTAAAATCAATATTATATTCCCATGCCATTGATTATTACATCTTGACGATAAAAGGAAAACCGGAATCAGTAACTTTAGTTTTTGTTGAGTAGGACTATCTTTGATGAGAATAACCAATGACACTTAAGAATTTATTTCCCATAATAATTACATAAAAGATGATCGTTAATCAATATGCAAAAGCAGTCTTAATTGATATGAAGTACTGAAAATTAGGACTTCTACAGTAGATATACAATAGTTTTGGCACAGATCTTGTATATGTATTTAAGAAATTCACTAATCATGTACAAATATTAAATTTCAAACTCAATAACTTAAATAAAAAAAGGAACCAAGAACACGAATAAATATTATACTAATAACTTAATTTAACGTACCTTACCATTAAAACTATGAAAAGAATACAATTCTTCGAAATTGTCTTCCAACGCCTCTGCTTCTGTCAAGCAAAGATAAATAAACCAATAAAATAGGATACAGAAACTATTCATATATGCGCATCCAAGTATCGTGGCTTGAGTAAGAAGTCGATCAACAGACAATTTATGTTGAAGTAGGGTCTAAATTCTATAAGATTTTGATTTCCTCTTCCGGATTTTACTTTTCAAAGAAGAGAAAGTAAAATAGTGCAACACAATTAGCCCGAAAGTATGGCAAGTTTGTCTACTGTAAAAGACGTAAATTATTTTTCAGGATCCCGACTCAAGTACCAAATTAATTTAAATTGTTAAATATTAAAATTGAAAGATTGTCAAAAATAGGAAGTTTAATGTCAACCATTAATTAAACCTCAAACCAATAAAAACACTTACCGTTCGTACGCATACTTTGATCAACTTTGTAAAAAAAAGCTCAAAAGCCTCTGAAACCTAGAACCAAAGTACAATGGTCAAACAAATACCATGTTGTGGACACAAAAACAAAAGAGTAAACAAAATCAAAAGCAGAAATAACAGTAAATAATAAAGGAGGTTAAACGAATTTTGGTCGAAACTTTAGCAATCATAACAAAAATATCTAACTGATAGTTATGGCAAAATGAAGAACAGAAAAGAACATCCAAGCAATCAACCATGATAAATATCACCATAAATCCAGAGTCAAATACAACGTTGCAATCGTTCTGCAAAGAGAAAATATTAAATGTAGCAAAATTTCTTATATAAAAAACAATTCGATGTTTGTCTTTTATTTGGACTCTACAATGGCTAAGTATACTAACCTACATAAATTTGTATTTAACTTGGACTCCACCGGAAGAAGGATACACGGAGTGAGGCCTTCGTGCTTTTATAATAACTAGTTTTGGCGTACGTGCGTTGCACGTGTTATTTCACTTTAAAAAAATCGTATATGTCAAAACAATGAATGAATATAGCATTACCAAAGGAAATAACATAGTCGTTTAAAAGTTACATAAATTTAATTTTCATAATGGACTAAAGAGGTTTTATTGATTGATAAAACATTGTAGAACATGTCAAAATAACAAATTTGTTAAGCCATCGCAAAATATTTATGCACTTGTATAAAGTAAGATATATCACTGTTCGTCTGCATATTTTTGTATATATATATAGTAAATTTCTTATTATCTATTTTGATAAGAAAATATTTAAACTAATTCTAAAAAAATTGAAAGAGGCAAAACTTGAATTGCTAAAGTTGAGTAACATCCTTAGGCATTTATACTTTACCGTTATACTTCACAGCTTAATGAAGTAAGTCCTTTTAATTAATGAAAAATGTCTAATATTTTGAGCATATTATAGGAGTTGTTATCATAAATATTAATTTTTGCAGGTAGTAGTAATGTATATATTAGTAATGTGAGGATTAGTAATGCGGTATTAGCAATGTGGGGATTATTAATGCAGGTATTAATAATGTTGGAATTAGTAATGTCGGTATTAACTATGTAGATATTATTATGTATGGACTATTTCTTGAATCATTAATATATTATAAATTAATAATTTGAAATATTTAGTTACTCCATAAATGTTCTTATTTATATGAGGATTATTTTTGTCATTTTAAATTTTAATATCTGCATTACTAATATCTACATTACTAATTATATCTTTACCCCCTTATTAATACATAGATTCCTGCATAACTTATGTGGGTATTAGCTATGCAGAAAATGAAAAAGCACAATCAAATGTTGTATAATTTTTATACGGAGATTCAAAATCAACCAAATGCTACACTAATTTATGCGAGCTTTGTGCGGGTATTACCCCTCCAGGAACAACAACGGAACGACCCCTTAGAGTTCTTGTTCTTCTTCTTCTTTTTATTAATTCTCATAGGATGGCTTCCTGTGATATTAGACTATGCCTTACCAACCATGAATATAGGCCTACATAATTATTAGAGAAGAAACCCACAAAAAGCACAATCATTCAAAATTTTGTTAAAACAAATCAAATCAAATGGTAATAAATATTGGAGTGAATTTTTCCTCCTCGTAGGCTGGAAACTCTGTCCCGTATAAGTCTTCTAATTGTTATTTCAGTAAATGAGTTGTGTTTATGTTTGTAGCCTAGTATATATGACCTTTACACTTCTTTAAAACTACTAAGACAACATAAGTTTGGTTCGTAATATGCACAATTATAACAAGATGGAACAATATTGTTAACACCAAAAACTCCATAGTTCCTTTGTGACAAAAATGTCAATGTTCACAAAGTAGCGTTTAAGATGATCATCTTTGTATCCTTTTTAAGCCCAAACACTTGGACGTTCCACCTCAAAACGAATGAACAAAAATATAAACAATTTCATTGGACTACGTAATCTTTTGTATTTCTCTCCTTTAATCAAATATTTTCTCATTATCATTATGAATAAATATGAAGCTGGCGTAGCTATGGAAAGTGGTGACAACAAAAAATATCAATCAAAAGACTGTCTTCAGATGTTGGGACGATGACATATACACAATCAGAACTACCGAAATTTTTACATGTTTTCAATTATGTATTTTTATTTATTTTAAGGTTATAGCTTTAAAAAGTACACATGTACATCAAGTAACTAAAGCATCAAGGAAAAACTGTAAGCTGAAAATTGATTGGTAAAAGCCATATTGAAAAATTCAATCTCGAATACCAAATCGTACACTCACCCACCCATGCATAGTCCTCACAGAAATATAATACCAACTTAAAAAAATTAGAATACTGAACTTCTTCTAAGTAGTCCTTTCTAGAATAAGATAATACTTGTGGAAAAAAAAACAACAAAATAAATTATACTCCATGAGTATATACGTAGTAATTTAATTAATAAGTAGTATTAAAAAAATTATTAGTACGAGAATGGCAATATTATATAAAGAAAAGTACCTTCTACAAGTTGGGTGCGTATTGATCACCTTTGAGCAATATTCATCCTTACATCCAAAATTAGACCCAAAAAAAATGTTTTAGCATAAAACCGTCTGAGAAAAAGTTGCAAGTATTAAGTCATAAATAAAGATTTTAAAGTGTTAAGTACCAAAAAAACTTAGTATATAATCTTTACACATTGTGCCTAAGGAACGGACGATCTAGACAAGAAGACATCTAAAAAGTTTTGAACCTGCAAAAAGAAAATTGAAAAAGCATCAAATAGTAGCAAAGTAATCAAAGGAATCACATGAACACATGCAATAGACATTGCATATCTAATATTAGTCATTGTGTCGGCAAAAGGAGTTATCTTTATGCTAGAATTCTTGCCTTGGCCAATATAATCAGGAATAGATTGGTCTATACTCTATATATTAGCGCAACAAGAGTTCTAGTGCAATTCAAAGTACACACAATTAAGCAAATATTTAGTAGATAATTTCTAACCCTAAATTTTAGGAAAATAAGTAAGTGACAATTTTATCTAAGGTAAAATATAATTTTAAAGGGTAAAATAATCAAGTGACATTTCACTAAGGCCTTCGTGCTTTTATAATAGTACTAATTTTTGGATACACGTTTCACGCGTGTATTCTATCAGGTAGATATT
Source organism: Petunia x hybrida (assembly GCA_037355625.1). Classification (NCBI taxonomy): domain Eukaryota; kingdom Viridiplantae; phylum Streptophyta; class Magnoliopsida; order Solanales; family Solanaceae; genus Petunia; species Petunia x hybrida. Next base: position 10,268,014 of record JBBBVM010000002.1, read on the forward strand.
ACTAAGCAACATTTATGAGTAGTATAAAATTAGATTAAAAAAATGTGTAAGTCCTTGGAATTTAGGAATATGTAAATAAATAAATAAAAATTATTTTGCTGCTCAAAAGACCTTAGTTACCTTATTGTGACTTATGATTTTGCTTCGATTATAGAAGTTATCCGATCATATTTTATAAGATTAAGTTTTATAAAAAGTAATTTTTTTTAAGGTGTATAACTTGAATTCATTTTGAAAATATATGTTTAAATTATAATATAACGTATACTTGGTTCAATCACCCTTTCATTAAAAAAGGTAAGGCTGCATTAATGAAAGAAAACAACGTGAATCAATGCAAAAATAAAAAGATGAAACAAAGAAGTAATATGTTGCTGTTAAAGCTAAACAAATTGCTCCCTAAAAACAGTTTAATTGTATACAAATTCATTAATTGAATTGGACTTAGAATTGTAAGAATATACAAATTCCTTGAATCGACACCTTTCTTTGTACTGATAAACTTCTAGTTGTTTAGCGGAATGTATTAGAGATTTTGAATACCAAAAAAATTTATATTTGAATAGTATTTGAATGTTTATAGTATTAGTTAACTCTAAAATCCAAAATATTAGAGAAAAATAAAAAATGTCAAATATAAACATGATATCTTTATCTTTATATGCAATATCATGAAAGGAGTATTTTTAATTTGCATTTCACATTTTAAGATACAATAGAATCTTTTACTCAAAAGTTTTCTACTCTATCTCCTCCTCTATGTGTTTAAAGACTCTCTTCAAGTACAAGGCTCTAACAAATCCTCCTCCTCCTATATGAGTTCTCGTGGGAGCTATTTTGTTCCATGCTTATGCCATACATGGCTACCTTAAAGCATGAAAATCTTGTTATACTATTTCAAAAAGTAAAAATAGCAAAAACAACTCACTCCAACTTCCAAAAACTAAGTAGAAGATTGTGTAAAAGCTACTTTATTACTTAATAAGTAATCTTTCTCATATGAGCCTTTTTGTTCTTAAGGTGCAAACTAAAGCAACATTTGTCTTAGTTTATTCTTTGAAATACATGGGATACTGCTCATCCAAGGACCAAAGTGTCTAGGCAATATCTCGGTTGTTCTATGTTTAGGCAAAAATTTTAACCTAAATTCAAAGCCACCTGCTAGATTCATCAATGGTGAGTTAAAAACATGAAGTAATTTATGATATACTTACACAACACTTAGCAAACATTCAGTAAGCGCTACATTTTACGTAGTGATATCTCTGCCTTCTAGTAATGGAACAATTAAAATACCTGATTTAGCAACCATCATCTTCAACATGAACATTGTCGCGATATCAAATTCACGGGAGTTTCTTGATATAAAAGTGAAAACAAGGAAAATATCTCTCCATGCACGCAAAAGACAACAAACGGGAAAAAAAAAATAGATGGAAGAGCAGAACAAAGCTGAAGATAGCTAGGCAAACATAATAATTCCTCAAATCTTGTTCTCTCCAAGGTTGTACATAATCCAATGAAATACTTCCTAAAGAGATAGAAAAAGTTCATTGTCAGTTTGATATATATAACTATATGTAAAATGAATGATTACTTAGCTTCTTCTCTTCAATGCAAAATCCTAAATTTTAAATCCAATTCTCAACATGCTAGGACACTTATTAAGGGTAGAAAGGGCGAATAACATTTCACTAAGACCTTCGTGTTTAGTATAGAAAATATAGATTTAGATAGATGATAGGTGTATTGTCTATCATAAAATACTTTAAACTTCTCATTGCACACAATATACTAAGTTACCTTGAATCTACTGCCACTCCAAGGTCAACTATTTTGATTACTTGAAACCTGCATTAGGTAAGAACGATCAATATAGTATGAGAAAATATCAAAAGAAAAGCCATTCACTTTAAATTTTCAGTAGATCAATTGTTACTAATCTTGGGTCAAATATAAACCTACTATATTAGAAAATAGGATAGTTGCAAAGCCGCTCGCTTTGAGCTTTTAGCAGATCAATATCATGCCCTTCAACAATCTTTTTGCAACGCGTTTTAGCCCTTGTGGTAAACAATAAAATTTAAGTCTAAATTCCTTTCTTCAATAATAATTAGCCATCCTTAAAATTGTGGCTGACGGAGCACCAGTCGTGGCTAATTTGACGTTACCACGCTCAACAAGCCATGACTATGAAAATTGCGATGACCCATCTAAGCATGGTCTCAGCCGAGGGACAATGGCAAAGCCTTTGTGTAACATGATACAGCTTTGTTGGCCGCAACTAAAAGCCATTTTTCTTTAATGACATGTGAGGTCTAGCAACCATCTGTAATGTAGCATAGGAACAAGACGACTTGTATAATATGACATCCAGAGTTTTTTAATTTCGATCTTGATGGAATTGTGTATATATAATATAACAACTATAACTGACGTATTTAGCTAGTACTAACAAAGACATGTAAATATGGTAGGTCTCTTATTTTTTGTGGGCAGTAAGTTTCCAGAAGCAAAATGAAAACTATTCTACAATTTTGTGACTAACTATTTTAATTTCAATTTATAAATAAAAATATATGTCCAAGTACAATTGATCTTTGAATTATATTGTATTTCTTCCACGTTTAGTATAGTATAGTATATTAGCTTTAGGATTCAAGTTCACAGCTGTAGTTAAACGATAATGTTCTAGTTGAATTAAAAAACCTAGACTGGATTAAAACACATAAAAAATATTCTAGTTGAATTAAAAAACCTAGACTGAATTAAAACACATAAAAATAAATATATGTAATAAATAAAATATAAAAAAATAGTAAAATGACAATTTTGTCTACTGTGCAATCTTTTAATAAAGGGTAAAAAGTTCAATCAACATTTGCTAAGGGCCTTCGTGCTTTTAATATAGTATAGATAGATATAGATATATAGATTGTGCCCTGTTATAGGAGTAACTAGTTAAACTATCCGCGCGCTTTGCGCGGCACGTCAATTCATTTGTGAATCAACTTTTGATAATAATCAAATGTTAAATTCATTTAAACTAAAGTTTTACGATCGTTAGAAATCAAATCCTAATAGATTAAAAAGATGATTCTTATACTCTGTAAATATGTGTACGTAAAGACTATTCTTTTCCTTTCTTTAGATACTTAAATTTGATAGCTTTCATAATTTTCTATTTATTTAAATTCTAATAATAAGATTCTTTGCTCAAATGACAAATTCTATAATATCCTACTCAAAAGTACATTATTTTCCAAATTTCAAAAGTATTTAAAATATAAAAAACGAACTTATTCCAAGAGATATGATTTTTTGAAACACCCAAGAGATATATAAGCAAAGAAGATGCACAAAAATTCATACTGAATAAATCTATAGAGTATTAAATTCATAAAAGTTTACTCGCCACAAAGAACCCTTCTTGTATGGAATCAAAAGGACACCATTTTCTATATTCAACAGTATTTAAAAAATAAAAATAAAATTCCTTCAAGAACTGTGAATTTTCGAAACACCCAAAAGATAAATAATCAAAGAAAATGAAGAAAATTTCATATAGGATAATTCCGTAGAGAGGGATACGACACCAAAAAACCTCATGGCCCTCAGAATCACAACAAAACATTATGAAAAAACAACAAATAATTAAATGCAATAATATTCCATAACAAAATAATCCAATTAACATAAAACAGAATCAGTAAAGAACTCAAATCAGCATTAAAATTTTTATAACTTCATAGAGAAAAGTAATAACCATAAAAGAACAAAAAGGATTGATAAAGAGTTTTACCAAAAAAAAAAAAAAAAAAAAAGGATTGGTAAAGAGCTTTCCGAAACTTTGGACTTGCCAACGAAATAGTAAGCATTTTTGCAGTTGACTCCATGAAACTCTTTTTGAATTTTTTTTGTTGTTGCACATCTCTATTAACCTGTATTTGTAAGTATACTGACTGCCAAGAAAATTCTTTGTCCTCCATGAATTAGGAGTGTGAAAGGTTGATATAGTAACGGTATTTAATCTACAATCATTGTGTTCATTTTCCTCCATGACTACGGATTACTAAAGGCCGTTACAATATTCATTCTTTGTTTAAATATTTAACTGCATTTAGTAACCTTTTATTCTATTGTAACCAAATAAATTTCTGCTCAGACAAATGAGAAATCAATCATTTCACAATAATTGATAATTTAAATAAAACCAAGCATTTTTTTTCACAATAATTGATAATTTAAATAAAACCAAGCATTTTTTTTTTCTTTTTTTGGTCATTAAGTATAGAACTCAATTATTTCATTCTCAGGAAATAGGATCAAATCCAATGCTAATCCAGTTGCATAGCTCCCAAAAAAGCCTGAGATTTCAACTCTAAAAATTCGAGTACTCATCCTGATCAATCCATTCTTGAAAACTTAAAACTAAAATTTTCGGGATGCCTAAGGCATAAGTACAAACCCTTCAATGATATTAGAAGGAATATAATAGATGTTCGAAATTGTTCCTGGTATTATGATCTAAGTTGGCTTACATAATTAAGTTAAAGAGTTTGATAACTATTTTCTTTAAGACATAAGAGAAGATAATCGAATATAATTGATTGGACTATTATTAAGGCACCAAGTACATATTTACACTAAACCATCCTTTAACTTCGTATGAGTAAGTGAATGAAATGGCCAAGAATATATACTAACAATTAAGTTTGATTAAGCATATATACATATGCCGGTTTCACATAAACACTGAATGGAAGGAAGCTTTTACATAAATATAATTACATGTCTAATTCTTATTAAATTGTTATTTGCCATGGCATTAAAATATAAAAAACCTATTATGTTACATTCACAAAATTAAAAAGAATAATGAGAGAAAAAAATACTATGTACATCTCATGGAAAAAAAAAAGAGGAGCAAAAGATAATTGTCTTCTTCATCAAGCTTGCTTTCTTACGGAGACGTTGATAACCTTGAGGGTCATGAGAATTTGAATACTAAAAGCAAAGATTATGGAAGAATCTGGTATTTGTTATTGTTAAGAAAAATAGGAAGGAAAGACTTGAGGTCTAGAGGAAAATGAAATTTTTTTATTTCTTTTATATAGCTCTCTTAGTCGACATTTCTTAAGCAGATTTTACCTATTCAATTTCTCCATTAGTATGCGATTATTGTACACAATAAGTACTTGAGCCCTCTTCCTCTATTATTATGCATTTGCTTTAGCCAATCAGGGCACTACAGTTACTTCTCATTAAGTCCTTCAATAGGGAAAGAGGAAAAGGCTCAAATTACTTGGGGATTGTAATTTTTATGCTTAAAAAAGGCCACAAAAAGAGGATAATCTGATTAGTGAGAGCAGATGAACATAGACGTAATAAGGGGAATAATTATGTGTCCTTAAGAGGATTAATTAATGAATTAAATTTAAGAATTTTTGCAAACACAAAATAATAATCTGAAATAAGAGAAAAAGGCAAAAAATTGAGAAAAAAAGTTAAATGGAGATGTTGGCCTATGAGAGGTGTCACTTGACTTTGCTTGAGGCCTTGCTCTTATATAATACGTGGTCATTGAAAATATCTAAATAAATATGGAAGTATCCCTCATTTTATTCTTTTATTACTTCGCGCGGTAGTTAAAAAATAAAAAGTCATTGAATAATATATATATATATATATATATAATTTTGGTATATAAAAAATCTAAAATAAATATGGTAATACTGTTACATGTACATTAAACTTGGTAAAAAATACTTCATATTAGAATCAAAGGCTTATACATTAATATACATTGTCCATCATATAAGAAAATACTAATACTGCTTCAAAAAGAAATATGTAGTGAAACAACTATTATAGTCAGTATTTGCGGAATCTGATGTTACGAATAAAGTAGATTAAAAAAAAAAGGAAAATGTCATAGGTATAAGCTGAGATATTCTCAACTTACATTAGGCTTACCAGTGAGGTGATTAAAGTCCAATGTTAAATTAGATGATGCTAATAAGCATAAAAATGGTTGATTTACCTAAAGAGAAAAAACATGGAGAAAAGATAACAAAACAGAATAAAAGCATAGCACATATTTGTTATAGCGCGCCTCTAACATTTCTCAGAAATCACCAGTTTGATGAGGAAATGAAGATAATGGTACACTCTGGAGAAAATAACAACCCCATATGCATAAGTAAATAAACGAAACGTAAACAAAAAAACTTAAGTTATATTTGTCATTCTAAATGAATTTAGTTTCTCAAAAAATAATTAACACGTCATTTGAGAAAAAAAAGACAACACATCTATCAAAGATAAATATTACAATACAATTGCTAAATAAAAAGGATGTACCTTTGTATGTTTACATGGCATATAGTAAATATGAAAATGGATTGCAGGAACAAATAACATGTGATGGTTCAGCACATAATATTGTGTTGAATAGTAGTAATAAGATGTGAGAAAGCCTAAGAAGCAATCATCAATATATTCATGGGATTTTGCAAAATGTCGCTTATTTTATTCCATGGATTTAAACACCATAAGTTACTACAGATCAAAAGTTTTGGGGTTATAACATGAAAATCATTATAAATATTACTTATTAATAATAGAAGTTATGAGAATTAATCATATATAACCACAAATATTACTGGATCACACCGTTCTAGTGGATCAAATGGTAACAGAAACATTTAGTGGATCTTTATAATGTGTTAACTGTACTTTAATGTGTGAGAATTAAGTACTATTATAGTCTTAGGATAAAGGAAGAAAAAAGAAACAGAAGTAACGTTGCCAAAATATTGGTAAAAGATGATACTTGGCCATACAGAGGTGTTGCATTATCTTCTATTGCACTTAATTATATTATAGATAGGTAGATAGAATTTAAAAAACAAAAAAAGGAAACACAAGGAAAACACGAACATACTGTAATTCTCTCTGAATGCAAATGAACGTGCAGAGATTAAAATCATTTAGTAAATAATATAAAGCAACTGACACGACCCGAAATCCGGTTAGGCCGTGCGGGCACCCGACATTCTCCCCTAGACCCGTCGGGCGAACCCTTACCAATTAAATTAGGAAAATAAATATAACAATTCACAAATAACGACAAGACTTAAAAGAAATCACAGACATACTGATACCTCTAAGCTGTACAATAAATTACAGCTGACTACCCAACATACTAGGTTTAAGGTTATCCAGACTAGACATCTAAGAGTACAAAAGAAGACAGATACTTCCTGAAGGGAGCAAAATGCAGCGGAAATAATAACCAATAAACTGATGGCGATCCGGAATAAAAGCTGGCTCACCCTGACAGCTGAAGTCATCTTCGCTCCTGAACAACGTGGCGAACTCAATCCTGGAGCGAACCTGCCGAAACGAAATAGATAGATAAGAAACAAACAACAAACAAGGGTGAGTCAAAAGGACTCAATAAGTGGGGCAGACTAGCCACCTCAAAGAATAGGATAGCTAGCCAGGGAGAAAAGAAATAGATAAACCAAATTCCTCTTATTTAAATTATGAAAAGGCGGAGCCAGATAATAACCAGAAACACATATGGAATGACAAACTCATTAACAACCGGGAACGTAAGATAGCCAGAACATATAGGTATCTCGAACATATCAACAATCAGAAATACATCATGTTGCAGCGTACAACCCAATCCATATATTCATCCTGTTGTGGCGTGCAACCCGATCCATATATTTATACCGTTGCGGCGTGCAACCCGATCCATATATTTATACCGTTGCGGCGTGAAACCCGATCCCCGCAACCTAAAATATGAGCCAGAAATATATAGGCAAACTGAGATATGTCCACGACATAGTGTACATACCGCATACATAAAACACAACACAATAGTCAGTATGCGGTGCAATGAGATGGGATGAATGCGGTACAATGCAATGCAGTCACATATGCCTGATACCTATCTCCGGCGCGGGACTCTCATCTTCTACCAGGAGATATATGTAAAGAAGACCCTTCACCGGCTCGGGACTCTCATCGATTACCAGAAAGTATATGCAATGATGACCCTTCACCGGCACGGGACTCTCATCGATTACCGGGAAGTATATGCAATGATGACCCTTCTCCGGCTCGGGACTCTCATCGATTACCGAGAAGTATATGTAATAATGACCCTTCACCGGTGCGGGACTCTCATCGCCAACCGGGAAGTATATGCAATGATGATCCTTCACCGGCTCGGGACTCTCATCGATTACCGAGAAGTATATGCAATACTGAAAACCAGAGTGCAATGCTCATATGCTCAATGCAATACCAACAACAGGACATAACATATAATATACAGTGTAAATCCAAAGCTAAGGCTTAATGAGTACGCCTATCGGCAGCTACACACGTAAGGAACACGTGGTAGATTATCCACAAGGCCCAGGGCCTCAAAAGAAATGGATACAAACACTTACCTTGTTACAAAGTTAGTACATCCATTCAATAACCGCTTGTCCTTTGGTTTCATTGCCAAACGATCCCACTCTATTCAATAAGCAGAAAAATATATCAAATTAGGCTAAAGGCTCTATTCCTCACATTTTAGGGCAATCCGGTTAGAATCCTGATACCCTATTCTCATACGCAATACGCAGGCCAGGCCTATGTACAGGGTTTAAGGTCACATAACCAAACCCTAAATAAATTACATTTATATGTTGCCCATAACTCACTGAGTACGAATATATAATTAATTTTATTGTTGGGGTCCATTTGACCCTTTAAACTATTAATTGAAATTATTAAAATGATGTATAATATTCCAAGTTGTACCGTTAAAACATATTCAAACACACGTAATAAACTCAAATAATATATTAGGATCATTACCTGAATGTTTCGGAGTGAAAATTCTATCTTTTCTCCGGCTCTTTTTTTATTTTCTGGTATATTTTTCGACCGTGTTCCGTTCTCTCAAACCTCGTTTCCCTCTCTGTTCCATTTTTCTTGTTTCTGCTTATGTATACTTATCGTCCTTAGCATTTGCTAAGTACCCCCTCCACCGCCTAACTTTTAAACTTTTCTTGTCTTTTTCTTTTTTTTATCTTTTTTCCTCTAAAATTCGCTGCTACGGTAAAAATTAAAACGGTGCCTTATGATATTTGAAATAATTCCAACTTTTGCATACGAGTTATACAAAATATATATAACATACTCGCGAAGGCGGATCTCAAATCGGGTTCCTAAAATTCAAGATGTGAATTTAAATGGAAAAAGTCAAATTATTTAACTTTCGGCATTTTAGCGGAAACTAGCCGAACAACATCGAAATTCACTTCCGAAAGTTCAAAAAAATGACAAATAATCATACGAACCTAACAGCGCTTTCGGATTTCGAATCGGAGCTCATTCGGCAAAACCGAGCTTGAAAATCTCTTTTTAATATTTATCGCCAATAAAAACTGAAACCTTCTTCCGATGCCTACCAAACGAGGTCTGATTTAGCTCAAATTTTACAGACGGGTCCAAATGGACATTACGAATATTTTAAAATTATCGGTACACCAATTGGAGTCCTAACTTCCGAAATGACTGACCGAGGTCGTTTCATTCTCCTCCACTTAAACTCTTGTTCGTCCTCGAACAAGCCTAAGTCGAAAGAAAAATTCGCACAGATAACAAAAGAACTTGCACGACCTTCATAAGCTACTCCACGGACCTTATCTCTTGATTACAAGATCAGAATTATATTACGCACATCGTACTTTTGGAATAAAATATATCTGGATAATATGATAATACCTTTGCACAGCTTATTCTGACTAAGCTAATCCTTCCTCGATCACGAGAAGAGAGTTCTACATTTTCGAAGCAAAGATACACAGAACTTTGAATGGGTTAACATGATTCAGCTAATAATCCCTCTTCGATATACCTTTCGATATAGAACAGGTCGATTGAACTAAGAATTAACTCACGCTTGATGCAATAGGGGAGCTTTTGAAGTACCTTGTCACTACACACTATAGAAAATTTGATGCAAGCTATATTGTTTTTACAAACGTACTATGCAACATCTCAGTTGATGTTAGTGTTGTTCTGCAAGCTCCTTGTGGGAATGTAGTTACTCATATCCTAATATATGTCAAATGTTTATCTGAACAGGGTCTATCATATAAGGATAAGGATCATGCAAATAATACTGGATAGTATGATGCAAGCCAGGAATGATCTTCAGACTGAACATCTACTTTAGGGTATTGTCTTTGAATTGGAAATATTATGACTTGAAAATGTAAAAATAAAAGAGACATGTAGTTGGACCATGAGCTGAGGCAGAATACTAGCACAAAGTTGATTACATGAGCACTTATAATGCTAAAGTAACTTCTCAAAGAGTCGAGGTGTGAAGGAGATATGCCAATGATGGATGGACGACAAGCTGCACTAGACCTTTATCTCTAAATTTTCATTAAGTAAAACAGTGTCAGTATGAAGATCCAATTCTAGTTGAATACAGACAGACAGCCAGAAAAACGGAGTCACCATACAGGATTACTACTGACGGTGTTCCCATGTATAAAGATAGACTTTGTGTCCCTGATGTTACAAATTTACGTGGACAGATTATGATAAAGGCACATTATTCCAAATACACTGTTCATCCAGGTTCGACTAAGATGTACCATGATCTTAAGCAGATTTATTGGTGGGACGGAATGAAGTGTGACATAGCAGAATTTGTGGCTCAGTGTTCTAATTTCCAGCAAGTTAAAGTCGTATCATCTTTCCAGACTTTATACTTTTAGCAGATAGGTACATATATATGATCAGGTTGCCAGCTTATCTCTGGCATTAATAGATTTATAGTGAGTTTAGTGTCATGGCCCTAGGATGGGTCGTGACAAAAGTGGTATCAACGCTTTAGAGATTTAGTATTACCATTCAATATTTGGAGGAAGACTCCTCCACTTAAAGCACAAACTCCTGCAGCTATTTAAATAGGAATATTCATCCTCGCACAACCTGCTGGATTAAGAAAGAGTTAGCTAAAACAGAATGCGGCTCCGACCTGAGCTACCAACTACCCTTTCGAGATGCCAAACAGCTGCAACTCTCAAGTTCACAACTCCATACCTTTGCCGTAAGCACCACCGCCTGATGGATGATACTTCTATATAAAAATTTCGGCAGAGTTTCCCCTGAAACTGGATGATCCGCAAAAAAAGAACCAGCACTATACTATACATAGGAATGGATACCCGGATAAACTGATATCCAAAACAATAATATGCTTACCCGATTACAATAACACGTACTCTGGCTCAACATAGGGAACATCACAAGCGGCTACCAACTGCCCAAGCTTACCAGTGCCGAACAAAGAAGAGATGGCAATGGACTGAGGATAGAAATAATTAGAGCTTCAGGAAGCTCATCTTCTTATTTTCTTGGCTACCAGAGCTAGATGATTTTCAGGTCAGGCTAACCAAAGAATCGCAATTGAAGAAATAGACATTAAATGAGCTCTATGGAGCTACATCCATGCCAATTTAACCTCCCAATAAGAAGGAAACTCTGACAATTTACCAGAAACTCTTTCATAACCCAAATAAGCTCATAGGATAACATGACTTTAGTAGCATTTTGAACCAAGATGAGATATGTAGATCGAATATTACTTACTAATAAATTTTCACCGAAAGAAACGATAACACTTTCGGATGGTGACGAATTAGGATCTCATCATCCTACTAACATCGAATTTCGAGGTAAGAGATAAACTGAATTGACATAATAACAGAAAGTGACGTAACAAGATGCCAAGCAGAAAAACACCGATACTCACTCACAAATCTCTCACATTTAAACCAGATAAACTAGTAGGGTCATCATAAATGCCAGGAGTAAATCATATCAGAAGCTCACCCCTCTACCACAACCGATTCTTAATAGAAACGACATCCAAGGAAACCATCAAAACATGATAAGACACACCATTTCCAGATCGATCGACAGAATTAAATCTTACTCACATTTAGGAGGAGAGGAAATACTCGGGTCTACTACATCGGACGCCTCAGCATCCTGCCAGACTGGCAGTTCATAAAACTGCCTCGGCGGCTGAACTAAGCCGCTATACTGATAATTACCTTCTGAAGAATAACTGCCACCACGCTCTCAACCTTTACTGGATCGTGGCATTTCCCTGGTTGATTGAGATCTAAATAAAATCTCCTGCGACTGTGAAGGTGCCTGACGAGAGAAACGATGACTGCCTACTCGCCGGAGTAACGGAAAACTCTTTAAAGGATAGCCAGACTCATGACAATGATACCACATTTTCGCTGAAAAATGGAAGCTGGAAAGATTGTTGATAGCTGTAAAGAGAAGACTGAATTTGATCTTGATGAGCTACTGGCACACTCTAAGAATCAAGTGACACAAGCTGAGATAACCTGGAAGGTGGCCTCCCAAAATAATCAGAACTCTTACCTCCAAATGAGGTACCATGGTTACCCACTAGGGCCACGAGATCTCTTGATCTCCCGCTCTAACTCTTCCCTCTCTAACTTATGGTATGCGGAATATCTCTGAGCACTATCAACGACATTAAATGAAGTACCAACCTCAATTTCTCGAGCCACTTGGGATCTCGAGGAAGGAGGAAAGTCACCATAAATATTTGAACATTATCGTAAGGTTCATGGACTAGTTCTAGTGCATATTCAACCATTCTATAGAATTCAATCTCATATTCTGAAACACCAACAGGCTAACCGACAGGTTACCCTGTCCAATCCAATCAAACTGGCAATATTTTTCATCTCGCTCGCTCCTCGAAAGGAACTTTTCCACGAATCTAGAAGAAAAACCGAACCAAGTTAGCTAATAAGAGAGCGGTCCATCAATTCAATGCTAGACCCCTGAAACTAGAAAGCAGAATAATCAACACCATACCGCTCGATATAATCAAGAGCCTGAAAGATACGCTGACATCATTTTATTTTAAAAAGAATCACGAGGTTTATCTGATGCATGGCTTAGGAATATCGGAAGGTTCAATTGGGTAAAATAATGCAGCCTTGTCAGATACTCGGACCGAGCCATTACTCGGGCTAGCTAACCAGCCAGAATAACTAGAGGCACAACACATACTGTCTCTGAAACATAATTCACTGCAACAATATTAAGAACCGGAAAAGGAGCTCCCTAAGATTGAATGTCTGCACATGCGGCAACCTAATAGGCTCACCAGCGAATAATAGGTTCTTGCAATATCTGCGTCGCCAAAAATTCTCCTAAAAGCATCGTAGAGAGCCAAGGGAACCAAAGGCCCTACTCCCTTGCCCATCGCGAGCTCGTACAGTTGGGACCTCCGTAACTAGATCGTCGGCACGATAAAAAACTCTCGGGGCTTCGTCAATGCTAACCCCAGGCCAGAATGCTTCGTCTTGAACTCATACGATTTGCTGATTTGTCGCACGAGGGTTTCACAATTACCACGAAGGAATTAACGAAAATACTTTTGCATCCTAGACCGATGCACGATCAGAAAAGAAGAAAGTGAAACTTCCTAAATGCCACCATAGCCTCTCGTAGATAAGAACGGACGTCTACGTACCCATCAGCGAGACTCTACTAGACACTGTCTTAGTCTGGATAGACTCTAAACCGGGCTCTGATACCAACTGACACGACCAGAAATCCGGTTAGGCCGTGCGGGTACCCGACATTCTCCTCTAGACCCGTCGGGCGAACCCTTACCAATTAAATTAGGAAAATAAATATAACAATTCACAAATAAGGACAAGACTTAAAAGAAATCACAGACATACTGATACCTCTAAGCTGTACAAAAGAAATTACAGCTAACTACCCAACATAATAGGTTTAGGGTTATCCAGACTAGACATCTAAGAGTACAAAAGAAGACAGATACCTCCTGAAGGGAGCAAAATGCAGCGGAATTAATAACCAATAAACTGGTGGCCATTCGGAATAAAAGCTGGCTCACCCTGACAGCTGAAGTCATCTTCGCTCCTGAACAACGTGGTGAACTCAATCCTAGAGCGAACCTGCAGAAACGAAATAGATAGACAAGAAACAAACAACAAACAAAGGTGAGTCAAAAGGACTCAATAAGTGGGGCAGACGAGCCACCTGAAAAAATAGGATTGCCAGCCAAGGAGAAAAAAAAATAGATAAACCAAATTCCTCTTATTTAAATTATGAAAAGGCGGAGCCAGATAATAACCAGAAATACGTATGGAATGACAAAGTCATTAAAAACCGGGAACGTAAGATAGCCAAAACATATAGATATTTCGAACATATCAACAATCAGAAATACATCCTGTTGCGGTGTACAACTCAATCCATATATTCATCCTGTTGTGGCGTGCAACCCGATCCATATATTTATACCGTTGCGACGTGCAACCTGATCCATATATTTATACCGTCGCGGCGTGCGACCCGATCCATATATTTATACCGTTGCGGCGTGCAACCAGATCCCCGCAACCCAGAATACGAGCCAGAAATATATAGGCAAACTGAGATATGTCCACGACATAGTGTACATACCGCATATATAAAACACAACACAATAGTCAGTATGCGGTGCAATGAGATGGGATAGATGCGGTATAATGCAATGCAGTCACATATGCCAGATACCTATCTCCGGCGCAGGACTCTCATCTTCTACCAGAAGATATATGCAAAGAAGACCCTTCACCGGCTCGGGACTCTCATCGATTACCAGAAAGTATATGCAATGATGACCCTTCACCGGCACGGGACTCTCCTTGATTACCGGGAAGTATATGCAATGATGACCCTTCTCCGGCTCGGGACTCTCATCGATTACCGGGAAGTATATGTAATAATGACCCTTCACCGGTGCGGGACTCTCATCGCCAACCGGGAAGTATATGCAATGATGATCCTTCACCGGCTCGGGACTCTCATCGATTACCGGGAAGTATATACAACACTGAAAATCAGAGTGCAATGCTCATATGCTCAATGCAATACCAACAGCAGGACATAACATATGATATACAGTGTAAATCCAAAGCTAAGGCGTAATGAGTACGCCTATCGGCAGCTACACACGTAAGGAACACGTGGTAGATTATCCACAAGGCCAAGGGCCTCCAAAGAAATGGATATAAATACTTACCTTGTTACAAAGTTAATACATCCATAAAATAACCGCTTGTCCTTTGGTTTTATTGCCAAACGATCCCACTCTATTAAATAAGCAGAAAAATATATCAAATTTGGCTAAAGGCTTCATTCCTCACATTTTAAGGCAATCCGGTTAGGATCATGATACCCTATTCGCATACGCAATACGTAGGCCAAGCCTATGTACATGGTTTAAGGTCACATAACCAAACCCTAAATAAATTACATTTATTTGTTGCCTATAACTCACTGAGTACGAATATATAAGTAATTTCATTATCGGGGTCCATTTGACCCTTTAAACTATTAATTGAACTTATTAAAACGATGTATAATATTCCAAGTTTTACCGTTAAAACATATTCAACCACACATAATAAACTCAAATAATATATTAGGATCATTACCTGAATATTTTGGGTGAAAATTCTATCTTTTCTCCGGCTCTTTTCTCATTTTCTGGTATTTTTTCGGCCGTGTTCCGTTTCCTCAAACCTCGTTTCCCTCTCTGTTCCATTTTTCTTGTTTCTGCTTATGTATACTTATCGTCCTTAACATTTGCTAAGGACCCCCTCCACCGCCAAACTTTTAAACTTCTTTTGTCTTTTTGTTTTCCCTTTAAAATTTGCTGCTACGGTAAAAATTAAAACGATACCTTACGATATTGGAAATAATTCCAACTTTTGCATACGAGTTATACAAAATATATACAAGATACTCGTGAAGGCGGATCTCAAATCGGGTTCCCAAAATTCAAGATGTGAATTTAAATGGAAAAAGTCAAATTATTTAACTTTCGGCATTTTAGCGGAAACTAGCCGAACAACATCGAAATTCACTTTCGAAAGTTCACAAAAATCACAAATAATCATACGAACCTAACGGCACTTTCGGATTTCGAATCAGAGCTCATTCGGCAAAACTGAGCTCGAAAATCTCTTTTTAATATTTATCGCCAATAAAAACTGAAACCTTCTTCCGATGCCTACCAAACGAGGCCTGATTTAGCTCAAATTTTACAGACTGGTCCAAATGGAAATTATGAATATTTTAAAATTATCAGCACGCTAATCGAAGTCCTAACTTCCGAAACGACTGACCGAGGTTGTTTCATTCTACTAATTAAGTATTTCTTATTGGATGTTGAGGTATGTGGCATTCAATGCTGATGGACGTGGGAATTATTCATTTTCTAGAATTATGATATTCATTTAGAATGTAAATGATCCATTAATTAGTACTTGATAGAGTGAAAAGAATAAAGTGAGAAAAATAGGCCAAAATGAGGAATCCTTAGTCATAGAGGCATGCCACATCACCTTCTTATATTTCTCAATTAGAAGATACTAGTGAACTGGTTCGTGCGTTGCGCGGTTAAAAACTACATTAGTACTGGTAAACAACTATTTCTTTTCCTGAAAACTCTATGTCCAAGTTTGCAAAGCCTATTTTTATCAACTGTAAGTTATTTATGTCAACTTCCAAGGTTTTTTTGTCAGTGTGTTTCCATTCCATCACTGTGCATATGGAAACTTGATTTGCTATATGTATACACAACTTGTTCTAGTAGCTTTTGTACAGGTTCACCAATGTCAAGGGTAGGCTTTCGTTCGATAGTTGTCTTAGCCTTTTTTACCGTTGTTTTACTTGAATGAATATTAGAAAAAATTTGTTAAAGTACTTATAATGTATTTGATTTCAGTGGACATATGTTAGAACCAAATATTGGAGAGATAAAAGATTGACATATATGGTGTCTAGATCAAATTTAGTAAATCAACTAATGTTATCTTGTGCGGCTTGTGAATGTCAAACTCGATGATTAAGAAAAAAGAATGTCAAACTCGTTACGTCGCGAAAGACGTAGTTAATCAAAAACAGGAAAAAGTGGAATAACAATGTAACGATGGTGATGTTGGAGAGTATGAGTTGCTATATACCTATCACGGTCCTTCAGTTTCAACTCTATGCTTTTGAAGCAAACATTTCTCCATTACTTTACCAGAATTTTTTCTGAATTTAATATTTTAAGCTTAGTTCATTACTTATTAGGAGTAGCCAGAGTTATAAGAAATCATACAATAATATAACACGATTCTCGTTTAGGATCTTGATGAAAATATTGAGTAGTGCTGGTTTTAACCCTTTATTGAGTAATGCAGCTTCACGAATTTATAATGACTCCTGCTTCAAGCCTCTCTTGCATAACATTTGACTTGCAATAGCTTGTTGCTCGTGGGGGATATATGCACATACATCACCACTATCAATACCACCTATATTTATGTAAAACTTAATTCGAAATTTACAAAAGTATTGACATATTAGTTTCTTCTAATCAACAATAATAATTTAAAAAAAGTTTTAAATGAGCTAATACAGCGAATCCCACGAAAGCAGTGATGACCATCCTAGATCTTTTACGAAATCATAAGCGAAGACGTTTGGAAAGAAATGAGAACTATGGCTCGCCTATACAGTAATAATTTATTATGTGGAGAACATTTGACCTCTTTATACTTAACAAAAATACATATTTTCCTTCTTTCTTCTTCTTGCTTCACCCCATGATATAAATCTTCTATTACCCTCAGCAAAAGCCTGATTATTCCTTTTGTTATGACACAAAGTCAGTTTGGTGGCTTGAAGAGTGAAGGAAGAGTTATCCATATGATATGGTAACGTTGATCCAACTGTAATAGTTATGGTGTATCTCAAAAGATGATGATATTTGTGATTCATGCACAACAATCTTGACAAGTGGTGTTAAGATGAACAAGTGTTATGACCTATTGAGAGAAGTGGCAATATGCATGCAAGAACATCTCCAAATGGCAATTTGCGTGGATCATTTCAGACAAGTGGCTTGACACTTGTCATCCCTACAAGCCTAAGACACCCCTATAAATAACCATCATTTGGTCATCATGAGCCATCAACAAATGAAGCTTCTTTATTATACAATTCTATCCGTATAGCTTTCTTAACCACAATCATTAGCTACTTCTTTTATTGGCTAGCACCTTGAAACTTACCAAAATTGTTGTTCTAATATTTGGCCAATATTATTTCCCTTCTTGATTTGCTGGGTGAACATAAATAATTTTGTTGCTTCCTGATCCCTCTATATGAAATAGAGGAAGGCTCGTTTTATCCTGGGGAAACATTCCAGGCTGCTGGAATAGTTTCTTAGGACAGTGCCTAGCACGACTCAGAGCACCGTATATCTACACAGAGATAATATAACTATATCCTTTTATTTTTTATTATTCAACAATAATTTCGTTATAATTATTATTATTGTTGTTATTATCAGTATTGTTGTTGTTGTTTTCCCCAATTGTTCCTACACCAACGGGAGGGGAAAATAGTAGTAGTGTTTAATTTGTTAATGCCCTTGATTCCTGGACTTCTTTCATCTTTTCATCTATCCTATTTTTGATTATTCACACTGCAGAAAGTATGTATTTGGCATATGCAAACATTGTGTCTTTTTATATAGGTGATCAAAATTTAGTGCTGAAAAACCTTTCAAAATCTATAATTAAGTGATGCATGTGTAAGTTTGCAACTGGAAAGATTAGGGAGAGGATTTATTACTATTAAAGGTGAATTAATTTTAGATTAATTGAAACTTTAAGTAAAGGATTCAAATAAGGAGAGGATAAAAAGATGTGGACATTCAGATTATTCGTAATAAGGTGCCGTTTCTGTTTCTGGCCTTGTTTAATAGTCATAATATGTATATGATGAGATATATCATTAATTGGATTGAAATTAAGATGATAAATTCCTATCTATTAAATAAAGAAGAGAAAAGGATAGGCAAAAAGCATAAAGAAGAAATGGATGAAAATTGGCCAAAAATAGATGAATCCTTGCCAAATAACTATGCCACATCACTTATCTATGTTTCTCAATTAGTAGATACTAGGTAACTTGCCCGTGCATCGCGCAGTCATGTAAGAGCTTATTGAAAATTATTAACAATGTGTGTCATAAAAAAAGAATAAAAAACTATCAATACTTCAACAACAAAGTTTAAGTAAATAATTAAGCATAATTAAAATCATTTAAACTCAATTTTACTAACCATTCTATCTCCAAATTTCCTCCTTAAAAGCCCCATAGATCTGTCTCTGTTCATGAGTAAGGGCTTCTTGTTGTTTCTCTTGCAAATCAAAATAAATTCATCTTCGTTACATTAGGTATATGAAGTTCGATAAAGAAAATATGAGGAAGAAGGAATGCGAAAAAGAGTTTATTACTACATTTATTGTCAGTTTATTTTTCAGCATTATTTTGTTTGTTATTTAGTTTTATTAATTATTGCACCAAATTCATCTTAAAACTTATTTTTCATAATGCATGGACGTTTGAATGCTTCCGTTAATCGTTTCATTCTTCTTCTGATCTTTGTTATTCTTCCTGGACGTTATTTTTCGTTGAAGTAATTTTCAAAGACCAATCATTTACAAAGTGTTTTAAAAAAAAAATTTAATTGAATGACGGAAAAAAGAGAAGAAAGTTTAGAATATATTAATTGAAGGGTTGAGAGCTGGAAAAAAAAGGATGAGATAAATCAATCGAATTCTTAGAAATACTTGTTTTTTTTTTTTAATATTTTGATGAAATTGTAAACTATGAGAGGTGCCACATCACTCTCTTGTATACCTCAATTAATATATACAAGTGAGATCATATAGAAGAGCTTATTTGATTATAATCAAGTTAGTTTTAATACTAAAAATTTTAATGTTTCAAATTAGATTTCAAAGTTTGGTCCATTTTATAACTATTTAACACATGGTTTAATATTTTTATGTATAACTTTCATCAATTGATGATTTATAATCTTCTAAAAATAATTATTTTGATTTTGTGTAATCTAAACAATGAAACTAAATTATTTTTTTGGTTTCTCTCAAAATATGAATTTTCTGTTGTACATTGTCTTTATGTATACAAATTTTATAATTTTTCTTTCGATAGAGAGTTTGTGTTAATGCTTTCATGATTCGTTCCTCATTAAAATCTTAAAAAGCGCGGGACAAAGAAGATTCAAAGAACAAAATGGAAATGACGCTAATAGAGATTCAAAATGCATACTACTTTCAAGACCCATTTTAGTAATACAAATTAGCGATCATGTATGTCAATGTTTGTTCATAGAGCAAAGTTTCTCCATAAATGCGAATACTATTGCATTTAAAAGTTTGAGTTGGAAAAATATTATTAATGCTATGAGATAATTAGAGAAAACAATAGCTTGATATAATTAATCGACTCGTGCACGTTTCTTCGTTTAATCCAAGAGCAACATACAAATAAAAAAACCATCAAGTAATGATTAACATTTTGGAAATGAAGCGTTATAACATTGCAGACAGAATAAAGGGACATACATGTACTGTTTGTTCATATTTTTTGCACTCTCCATTCAAATAGTTTAGATATCTATCTTAAAAAAAATATATACAAAGCAAATATGAGATAAAAACGGGGTGAAAGTTCAGGTGTGATGAGAACATTGATTTTATAGGCACGAATACTCAAATAGGAGTAATAACGTAATCTTTAATAATTGACATTAAGTAATAATATTGATTGATTCTACTTTATGGTACTCCCTCCGTTTCAAAATAGTTGTCATAGTTTGACTTAAAGCTGAGTTTAAGAAATATGGTAAGACTTTTGAAACTTGTGGTCCAAAATAAGCCATACATAAATATGTGGCTATAAATCATTTCATTAAGGGTAAAGTAGTAGTTTCAACTCAAAAATATTTCCAAATTTAGAATTGTGCCATTCTTTTTGAAGCGGACTAATAAGAAAACTATGACAACTATTTTGGAACGGACGTAGTATCATTTATTGTCATGCAAAACTGAAATGAAAAATTGAACGGTGATTTATTCCATTTCTATGCAAAACTGAAATGAGCACTGAATTGGTGCTTTAGTTCATCCGTTTCAATTCCACCTAATGATTATTTTTGGACCATAATAAGGAAATAACAAAAAAATTTAAAACGGAGAGAGGAAAACATGGTTTGAATTGAGTGAAAAGAAGGAAGTGATAAAAAGAGGCCAAAATGTTGAATCATTGACCAAAGAGCTATGCCACATCACTTATCTATAGTTCTCAATTAGTAGATATATAGATATAGATATAGATATAGATATAGACTAGTGAACCTGAAATTAAAAGTATATATAGCTAAATAATTAGTGAACCTGAAATTATATATAGCTAAATAATTTTTTATATAACTTTTATAATAACATAATGAATGTTTACTCTTAAAATAATTTTATATTAAATACATACTCTAACCATAACACAACCAATTATTCTTGGATTTTTTACACTATATACCCATGAAATTAAAAATATTTATAAGTCATACTATTAAAAATTACACTACCCATAAAATTAAAAGTATTTACCAATCTACCCATTTATTACTATATACCTTTGTTATACCTTATGAGTGTATATCTTTAAGGTATACTGCATAAATTATAGTATACAAATTTAGATATGAGTGTATACCTTTAAGGTATACTGTATAAATAGTAGTTTACAAGTTTAGATGGGAGTAGTTTATGGGTAGAGCTTGTAAATATGAAACTTATAGGTAGAGGTGGGTAAGTACTTTAACTTTGATGAATATTTTTGTAAACCTTCCATTATTTATTGACATATATAGTTGTATTCTTGAGACTGATTATAATTTTTAAATTAATTTAAGTATGATTTTTTTTTTATTTTATGTAAATGGAATTAAAGAGTCTCTTTAACTTTCACGGCCTACACTTTGCTCTTCCTCAAGTCAGCCGATCTAAACATTTGAATTTGAGAGCAAAATCTTTTTAAATATGTGAAATAAAATTAGATAATTAAATAAGATGATATATAACTTAACAAAATGAACTAATAATTATGGAGAAATTATTCACATAAACTGAATAATCAGTATTTCCCAAAATAAAAAGAAGTCGGTAAATTCCAATTCTTATGAATTTTATCATACTTGTTTTAATCTTAATGAAGCCCATTCTTGATAGTATATATGCTCATATGGGATATCTAAAAGGAGAAACAATAACAATATTATCCAGAACCAACCACAATTATTAGAGGTATTAGACTGATTTTTTAAGGTACACTAAGATATATAATATTAAAAGATCAAAATCAACCTACAACCATAATTTAAGCTTTTAACTTTTCAAGGAAGAAGATAAAATCAGCAAGCCAACGAAAACAATTTTGTTTTATTAATACTAAAGCAAGAATCATGTATCCTTCAAGTTTACAATGCTACCTTCTATTTTTTCATCACCTTAAAATTTTCCGTTCCTTGTTCACCATCTAAAGGGATGATAGTATGGAGAACAGAAAATCTCAAGGTCAAAACACCATGCCAACCAAAAACCTTGGGAACATATGAGGAAAAAAAGAAAAAGAAAGCTTACCAAAAAATTTGCTAAAATAAACATAAATTTATTCAAAATAATGAATTTAGTATGGGAGATATATGCGAGTTTATATGGAATAAGGTGAGGAATAAATAGAGAAAACTTTTGGTAAACTCAAGTTGAACCTGCGGGTTTAGTGTTGGACAATGACAATTACCACCAATATCAGTTACTCTCATTACATAGAGGAAAAAACGTGTAACGTATATAACCTTCCATACTATATTCATATTGTATAAGTGTTGGTCAAAAATAAAAGTAATTTTTGCAGTTAATCATATTAATTACTAATTAATTTGAAACGACCTTAGGTAGTCGTTTCGGAAATTAGGACTCCGATAGGCATGCTGATAATTTTAAAATATTCGTAACCATTAGCACCAGTCTGTAAAATTTGAGCTAAATCGGACCTCGTTTGATAGGTATTGTAAGAAGGTTTCATTTTTTATTGTCGGTAAATCTTAAAAAGAGCTTTTCGAGCTCGATTTTGGTGAATGAGCTCCGATTTGAAATTCGAAAGTGTCGTTAGGTTCGTATGATTATTTTTGATCTGCATAAACTTTCGGAGGTAAATTACGGGGTCCTTCGGATAGTTTCCGCTAAAATGCCAAAGTTAAAGAATTTGATCTTTTTCATTTAATTCGCGTTTTGAGTTTTGGGAATTCGATTCGAGATCCGTCTTAGCGAGTATGTTATATAAATTTTGTATAACTTGTATGCAAAATTTGAAATTATTTCAAATTTTGTAGGATTCCGTTTTAATTTCAATTGTAGCAGCAAGTTTTCCAAAGAAAAGAAAATAAAAGAAAAAGGAAAAAGAAAGAAAAGGATAAAAGGAAAGAAAGAAATGAAGGAGCTGGGGGGTCCTTAGCTAGCTAAGGACGAACAGAAACAGAAAAAACAACATAAAACAGAGAAAAGAAAAACACACAAAAAAGAAAAAGAAAAAAGGGAAAGGAGAAGGAGAAAAATAGTAGAACTTTTACCTCGAAATATCCAGGTAATGAAGTTAATTCATTATTTCAGTTTATTACGTGTGTTTAAATATGTTTTTACGGTAGAAATTGGGATATTAGACATCGTTCTAATAAGTTAAATTGATAGTTTAAAGGGTAATTGGACCTCAATAATGGAGTTGATTATATATTTGTACTCAGGGAGTTATGAGCAACCCATAAATATAATTTATTAAGAATTTGGTTATGTAACTTTGGACTATGTACATAGGCCTGGCCTGCGTATCACGTATGCAAATAAGGTATCAGGTTCCTAACCGGATTGCCCTAAGATGTAAGGAATAAAGTCTTTAGCCTTATTTGATATATTTTTCTGCTTATTGAATAGAGCAGGATCGTTTGGCAGTGAATCTAAAGGACAAAGCAGTTGTTGAGTAGCAGTGTTAACTTTTGAATAAGGTAAGTGTTTGTGTCCATTTCTTTGGAGACCCTTGGCCTTGTGGATATTCTACCACGTGTTCCTTACGTGTGTAGCTGCCGATAGGCGTACTCATTATGCCTTAGCTTTGAATTTATATTGTATATTATATGTTATGTCCTGTTTATGGTATTGCATTGAGGATCTGAGCATTGTACTCTGGTTGTGAGTTGGCTTATACTTCCCGTCTAGTTGGCATATACTTCCCAGCTGTCGATGAGAGTCTTGCGCCGGTGAAGGATTATTATTGCATGATATTGCATTCATATGCGTTATATTTTCTGATTATGGACTGCTATATCATATCGGGTGTAGGAATATTCCACCCCAGAAGAGTGCAGGAGTATTCTGTCTCTGGTTTATATTATATCAGGTGCAGGAGTATTCCGCCCAAGGAAAGTGCATGAGTATTCCGCCTCTGGTTTATATTATATCGGGTGCAGGAGTATTCCGCCCCAGGAGAGTGCAGGAGTATTCCGCCTCTGGTTTATATTATATCGGATGCAGGAGTATTCCGCCTCTGGTTTATATTATATCGGGTGCAGGAATATTCCGCCCCAGGAGAGTGTAGGAGTATTCCACCCCTAGTTTATATTATATCGGGTGTAGGAATATTCCACCTTAGGAGAGTGCAGGAGTATTCCGCCTCTGGTTCATATTATATCGGGTGCAGGAGTATTCCGCCCCAGGAGTAGGAGTATTCCGCTCCAGCTGGTTACTGTATTGTATTCCCCTCGAATGCAGGAGTATTTCGCTTCGTGACGGGATTACGGGCATGTGACCCCATTGCATTATACTGCATTCATTCCATTTCATTGCACCTGTTGCCGTATATTTTGTGATTATAGTGCGATATTTCGTATATGTTTCATGTATTTCTGATTGTTGATACGTTCAGGATACTTATATGTTCTGCTTTTTTATAGTTTAAATAAGATGAATTTGGTTTAAATAAGGTAAATTTGGTTTATCTGCTTTCATTCTCCCTGACTAGCTATCCTATTCTTTGAGGTGGCTAGTATTCCCCACTTATTGAGTCCTTTTGACTCACCCTCGTTTGTTGTTTGTTTCTTGTCCATTTATTTCATTTCGGCAGATTCGCTCCATGATTGAGTTCGCCATGTTGTTCAAGAGTGAAGACGACTTCAGCTATCAGGGTGAGCCAGCTTTTATTCCAGATGGCCGCCAATTTTATGTTTATTATTTCAGTTGTATTTTGCTTCCTTCAGGAGGCGTATATATTCTTTTGTACTCTTAGATGTCCAGTCTGGATAGCCCTAAACCTAGTATGTTGGGTAGTCAGCTGTAATTTCTTTTGTACAGCTTAAAGGTATCAGTATGTCTGTCATTTTCTAAGTCATGTTCTTATTTATGAATTGAATTATATTTATTTTCCTAATTTAATTGGTAAGGGTTCGCCCGACGGGTCTAGGAAAGGATGTCGGGTGCCCGCACGGCCTAGCCGGATTCTGGATCGTGTCATGTTTTCAGATAAGTGTGTGTACGAAGCATAAAATGTCATTCAATAAACTTTGCTTCTTCTTTCTCATTTGTTACCGTTTAGTGTTCTAATGTGAAAATACTTAAATTCTGGAAGAGAAAAAACACCGACTTAGTAGCAGGTTTTGCATTTTAACCATTTTAAATGTAAAGATGTATGTCACTATATTTCCAATAGAAGAATTGAAGTCTACAAATTTATGATAAGAAGTCCAATTTAGAAAGAAAAAGAAAAGGTAAACGGACTTATATAGTCTATAGAAAACAGTAATAACAATATTATCCCAGTTAAGTACTAGTCGCGAAAACATTGAGAAAATAACATACTTAAGACGCTGTTAAGTACTTGAAGCGGGAAACAATACATTGAAATATGACTGAACATTGCTTTCACAATTTTTATCAAGAAGATCAATATGTACTAAATCATCAATTAGTGATTCTACCGTTTTTTCATGATTATTTTAGCGTCATGTACATTTTATTAAAATTTTCTAGGTTAAATATAAAAAATATCATCTAATGAATACATGTAAACTTGAATAAGAAAATATTACTAAGAAATAACAAATAACAAAAAATAAAATAAATACCGATGTAAAATTTTCTAAGATGTAAAACAAAATGTCCTTTTCTCGGTGTGCATTTTTGACACATTTATTTCATAAAGAGCAACATTTCTCTCCAATAAAAATTAAAAATTAAAAAGAAAAAGATGGAATTATTAAAATAAATCAAAAAATAAATAAATAATTGATAGCTAACAGGATCTTTGTATGATGAATTGCAGAGAACTTCATAAATTAGAATCTCTAGATTAATCGATGAAAATGTGTGTTGTGAAGCCAGCTGAAGTCTATGATGTAAGAACAAAAATTTAGGACTAAACTTCAAACATCCTAACAATTTTCTATCAATATTAAATAGCAATGCTCTTTACTGATTTCCCCTCAAAATTTCAAACACCGAAAAGATAATAACTTCATATGCTATTCTCTTCTCCATTCTCGCACTCCACTCCCTAGTCATGGAAAGTGTGCACAGAATGTTGTGTATAAAATAATAGTTGGGCGAAAAACACTAATAACATGAAAAAGAGTAAAAAAGATTGTATGTGTGAGTTTGAATAAAAGGAGAGAAATCATTAATGAAGAACAATAGACAAAACTATGGAATGGATAAGGTTTGCTTCAGTATTTATAGTACGCAATTCAATTAGTTACTTTAATTTAGTAATAGAAATAGATGGTAACGTGAAATAGAATTGGTGTTAGTGTATATTTCTTTTTTCGTGGTGTTAGTGTATATTCAATTAGTAATTAATACAAATAGAATCACCCAATTTGAAACGGCAATAGAATAAACAGTCATTCTCTCTTTATTATTATTAGTATATTGGTTCTGCAACCGTTTTTATTTTTCTTTGTGAAGAAAGCTGATTTCTTTGAGCTCTTTTTTCCAATAAAATTTGGAATCACTTGGCAAAATGAAGTGAAGGGAATGAGAAAAAATGACCAAAATAGATAAATCCTAGACCAATGAACTATGCCACCTCACTTGTTTATAGTTTTCAATTAGTAGATATTATGTAACTTTCCCGCACATTGCGCAGTCTTGAAAATCCTCTTGTTGATCTTACAAAATGACTGTTTCTTAATATCGAATATTAAAAAGGGAAGCCTGGTGCAAAAAACATCCCGCGTTCCACGCATGGTCCGAGTAAGGGCTATTGATACCCAATTTTGTTCCGAAATTATTCAAATTAATAATTTACTGTGGAAGGGTTATAATTAAGGCTAAAATTGAAAGTAAAAAGGAAAAACAATTGAATTTCGTTAGAAAAGGACTAAAAATGAAATGCGCAGCCTCAATTGTGACCTACCCACACAAACCCCTTATATACCAACCTATAATCCCCTAAAATCAAAAACCCCAACCTGATTCGCATTTCTGGACCTATTTTCAAAATTCCAAAACCCGATTTCCCCCAATCCGCCAAAATTCGAAACCCTGGTCCCCCCCCCCACTCTCTCCAGCTCATCATCCTCGTACAACAACATTATCCGTTAGCACCCGTTAGGATGGGTATCTGGTCTTTTTCAATGAAGAGGAGAGAAACCCTAAGTTCCTCTATAAATAGCAGGTTTATAGTGAAATGTAGGAGGAGAGGAAAAAATGGAGAACGGAGCGGCCGTGAATGGAAAGGGGGGAGTCTAAAAAATGACAGCAAAGAAGAAAGAGATAGAGGGAATAGGAACAAGAAATAGAGCTTACTGCATAGACTTATCTTTTTAGTTTTTCAGTTCATACAAAACACGGGGTCACTATTTTCGTTTGATTTTTGGTTGCGTTGTCGCTTCGCCTTTCGAGTCGTCGACCTTGCTTGAGTCGACGATCTTGTTCGAGCATTCTTCGATCCTCACCCCAACTCGCTGTTCGCAAAAAGGTAATAGCTTACCCTTTTACATTTCTTTTATTAGCTCGATTATGTTGCGATAATAAATGTGCTATGGCTCACTGTTTGTTGTCATCGTTTGACACTAGAATATGCAAAAAACTAGGTTGTTTCCTTGGAGATAAAAATAGTTGTGAGCATCCTGTTAAAACGCTTTAAAGTAGTTTAGTTTAAGCTTGTCCTGGAGTTATGAAATAGTCTGTAAAGGGTGTTAGGCTGGAAATGTTTGTTTCTTGCTATCTGCTAGCAGCATTTTCTTTTCTCTCTTTAACTGGTGGTGTTACTCTTTAGTTTCCAAAAGAAGTAGCTTGTAACTTGATTTCCCTGTTAAACATGATAATATTGAAGCTAAAGTTTCAGCCTTTATCGATTTTGGTCATATTAATGCTAAAAGAAACTTCGATTTATATGTTATTAAAGTGATAACTGTGCCCTGCATTTTTCTCATTCTGGATCTCATATTTAAAGAGGAGGATCCTTGTCTTCCTTTGTGTTTAACTAGTAAGGCAAAAGTCAGGGTTTCGATCATTGAAAAATATAGATGTTGAGTTATGTTTAGCATGTTTAAGTCTCAAGATGTAAGCTGAATATATTATCCTGGTGGGAAGCATGTTTATGTTGTTAGTGTAAGCTGAAATTTAATTAAATCTGCTTGTGTTTGGAAGATAGTTTTAAACATCCCTGGTTTGAACCATAAATAGTGTTTCATTTGTGTTCTGGAATTGAAGTAAAGATGAGCAGCTATATACAGTCTTTCCCCAGCTTTTCTGTGTGCCTTATCTCTAAGTTTGAAAGCTAGTTTCCAGGTTTCACATTACAACAGTCCCATTTTTTTGTCTTTTAAATTCAGTGCCTTTTGATGTATGCCAGTAGTTGTCTCTCTCCTTGAATCCAACTCTGTATTGGGGTTCTGTTAAGAAGGCTTTGGCCCCTTGTTCTGGTGTTTGTATGTGTTGAGGTGCTCAAGGAGTTGTTCCTAGTAGTTGAGGGAGAATAGTTGAACAATGTGCAGTGTGTACGAGTGAGTATGCAGTGTGTGTGTGTGCAGTAGGTGTGTGAGTGTATTGAGAATATGCAGGACATTTCTGGTATTTGTTCTGTATGTTGTATGTGTGTTCTAAGAAGTTTCATGGAGCAAGAGTGTTTTGGAGGAATGGAGTGTTTTCAGGGAGTTGTTTCAGTTTGTTTTAGTGGAGTTGAGGTATGTCTAGGTAACAAAGAGAGGAGGTGGCTCCCTGGTTGTTTCAAGGTTGTTCCTGGTTCTATTTTGATTGTTGGAGTGTTTAATAGTTCAGTTGTTTTCTAGAAAGGAGAAGGGGTTGAGAGTGCAGGTGGTTTTAAAGGTGTTGCAGGTCTGATTTCTTGTTGTTTCAAGAAGTGCAAGGTGTTTCAGATTTTGTTCAAAGTCCTGTTTGGTGGTGCAGTCTAGAGGGTCTGTTGTATGTGTTAGTGGTCTGCCTGTTGCTAAAATAGAAAGAGCTAGATTTTTGGTATGGTTTCCTGACAGTCTAGGTCTGGTTATCCTCTCTCCCTTGTCTGATGTTCAGTAATGCGAGATCTGAAGTTCTTTGGCTATAAAAGTGTGTTGCTATGTTCATGTGGTATCCTCTGCCTTTAGTATTAGAATTATATGTCAGTAGAACTTCAAGCCTGCTACAATATATTATTTGATTAATTTTATTGAAAACTGGTATTAGCTCAAGAGTCTGGAATATATAACTTGAAAGACAATGTTTGCTTTTGTTCTTGCTTGTTCTGGCAAATTTAGGGATCTCTTTAGTCTTGACCATTGCTTATCTTGAAACTGCATATGTAGGTCACTGCTAGGATGTGTTTTTAAATAAAATTTGAAAATAGTTACTTCCTTTATGACCTAGTTTAAATAGAACCTGATGGCACGCCAATCCGAAATTGTTAGCTTATGTATAAACTATTATATCTTGGTTCCTATTCTAGTTATAAGTGAGCTTATATGGACTTGTTTCAAGTAGGAACTGTCCATTGATTTGTTTGATTCTTTCTGCTTTAGTCTACATGCATGAGTGGTGGATATTTTCTTTCGTGGTCACTTCTTTGGTTTACATTTACTAACTTTTATTTTTATTTTCATCCTTTACTTTGCATGAACAACCTTGGGATCGAGTTGGATAAATTCACCGATTGTGATTGGCTCATTGGCTTGGAGTTGCATTGGGGTCGAGTTCGGGCTCAAGCGTGCAAGAAGTGAAACCTTTAGAAATTTTAGAAAATTCAAGGCTCGTTTTGCGAGTTGCTTTCCGGGTTCTATCTTTTAACTCTGGCCTTCCCTTTGCTCTTAGGATATTTATATAAATTACTTATGGAATAATTATGTACTTATATTTATGAATAAATATTTATTGATTGAGTTATTTGCCTACTTTATGTTCATTATCTTTTATTTTGAAGTCGTTATTTAATTTATTGCAAATCAGGCCATTTAAGCAAATGCGTGCAAAATTTCATAAATTTTCAAAATCACGATTAATAAATGACTATAAGAAAGGCTTCTATCTTATTGATACGAAGTAGTTTCTTTAAAAGTCAAAATTTATAACGAAGTTTTAATTAACTTCTAAATATCCCGAAACAACTTTGCAAAAAGTGACTTGAAATCTAAATTCCATCTTATGGTGAGATACTCGAATTTTAAAGTTGAAATTAAGCAAGTTCTGTTTTATGCACTATCACATACGAGTTGGCAAAGAAATTAGGACGATCATATCGTTCTTTTTCAAAAGAAAATGCTATTTTATTTTATTTTAAAACAATATTAAAGCTTTTTAAATAAATTGTAAATCTTGTGAAAACTTGCTAAATTTAATTAGTTTAATTAATTAATTTTTCAATTAATTATTTTTAGAAAAGCGCATAAATAACACTTTCAAATATTTTGGAAACCTGTCGGATTAACCGTTTTTAACGTAATTTCGAAAGTGCCTTAAAAACCTTCTTTCGAAATTAACAAAACCTCTTACCTTTAGAATCTCTGAAAAGACTGCCTTTTTCCAAAAACGGAGTTTTGCACGCATTTGTTTAATTAGGTTCCCTGTTTTTTCTTAAATTGGGTGGCTACTCCAAAAACTTCAAAAGAGTTAGTCCATCCTGTTGATATTCCTGAATTTAGCCTTTCGAGGTTAATTTTTTTGGGGGTTCAACAAGGGCCCCACTCCAAGGGTTGTGATGTACACAGTCTAACCTTATGCAAGCATAAATAGTTGTTTCCAAGACTTGAACACATGACCTATAGATCATACGAAGATATTAATATCGAATATTAAAAATAACAAAACATATTTATCATTCGTGTAAAGACTAATTTCCAAGTATTCGAATATTAAGAAGAAGAAAGTAAATTTATATAAACACCAATAATATTGAGAATACTCCAACGTAAAGATTTGATCAATACTGTCTTCTGTATGTTCTATAATACTTTTGTTCCTACATGTAGTTTACATTCATACTATTACTTTATCTTTTAAAATAATCAAGATATCTTCTTTTGGTCGTTAAGTTTAAAACCTTCAACTTCCATTATATTCTCATATAACTTACCAATGTAAAGGTTTTATAAATTGATAAGTCTCGTTTAACATGCATTTGACATGGTGATGAAAATGAATCAAAGAATTTTGCAAAATTTCCCATACCTAGGCAAAAAAAATAATTCAAATACATAATATTTGAAGCTAAGCATGGTCTGTATGGCCTGTCTAAGTTTCATGTACTAATAAATGTACATAAAGAACTGAAGATGTTGTAAATTCTTTTTATTGATCAAAAATTGAGTAACACTATCCAAGTAATGTCAGGTGAATTTGTGATGTCTTATTTCTTTGATACTACCTTATATATGTTATAGGAGCTTTCGATATATTAGCAATTTTTATGCTTACAAAATAATTATATAGCATGTTAGCTTTTGGCTATTTATAACTGTATCTGGACAGTAATAGTTTATTACTGACAAGACCCGGAATCCGGTTAGGCTGTGTGGGCACCCCACATCCTCCCCTAGACCCGTCGGGCGAACCCTTACCAATTAAATTAGGAAAATAAATATAATAGTTCATAAATAAGGACAAGACTTTAAAAAAAACACACAGACATACTGACACTTCTAAGCTGTACGAAAGAAAATTACAGCTAACTACCCAACATACTAAGTTTAGGGCTATCCAGACTAGACATCTAAGAGTACAAAAGAAGACAAATACCTCCTGAAGGGAGCAAAATGCAACTGAAATAATAACCAATAAACTGGTGGCCATCCGGAATAAAAGCTGGCTCACCCTGACAGCTGAAATCGTCTTCGCTCCTTCACAACGTGGCAAACTCAATCCTGGAGCGAACCTGCCGAAACGAAATAGATAGACAAGAAACAAACAAGGGTGAGTCAAAAGGACTCAATAAGTGGGGCAGACTAGCCACATCAAAGAATAGGATAGCTAGCCAGGGAGAAGAAAAACAGATAAACTAAATCCATCTTATTTGAACTATTAATAGGCAAAGCCAAATAATAACTGAAAACACGTGTGGAATCATAAACAGCCAGGGACATAAGGTAGACAGAACATATAGATATCCTGAACATGTCGACAATCAGAAATACATCATGTTGTGGCGTACAACCCGATCCATATATTCATATTGTTGCGGCGTGCAACCCGAATCGTATATTTATACTGTTGCGGCGTGCAACCCGATCCGTATATTTATACTGTTGCGGCATGCAACCCGATCTGATCCATGTATTTATATTGTTGTGACGTGCAACCCGGGATACGAGCCAGAAATATATAGGCAAACTGAGATACGGTATACATACCGCATATATAAAACACAACACGATAGTCACACAATAGTCAGCACGCGGTTCAATGAAATGGGATGAATGCAGTATGATGCAATGGTATCACATGTGCCAAATAGATGGAGTAGAATCCTCCTGCTCCGGGGGTGGAATCCTCCTACCTTCAATATGATGCAATAGAGCGGAATCCTTCTGCTTCGAGGGCGGAATCCTCCTACCCTCAATATGATGCAATGGAGTGGAATCCTCCTGCTCCGAGGGCGGAATCCTCCTACCCTCAATATGATGCAATGGAGCGAAATCCTCCTGCTCCGAGGGTGGAATCCTCCTACCCTCAATATGATGCAATAGAGCGGAATCCTCCTGCTCCGAGGGCGGAATCCTCCTACCCTTAATATGATGCAATGTAATGCATATGAATGCAATATGATTCAATAATAACCCATCATCGGCTCGAGACTCGCATCGACAGTCGGGAAGCAGATGCCAACTCACAGCCATAGTACAATGCTCAGATCATCAATGCAATACCAATAGCTGGACATAACATATAATATATAATATATAATGTAAATCCAAAGCTAAGGCGTAATGAGTACGCCTATCGGCAGCTACACACGTAAGGAACACGTGGTAGAAAATCCACGAGGCCAGGTGCCTCCAAATAAATGGATATAAACACTTACCTTGTTACAAAGTTAGTACATCCACTCAATAACCGCTTGTCCTTTGGTTTCATTGCCAAACGATCCCACTCTATTCAATAAGCAGAAAAATATATCAAATTAGGCTAAAGGCTTCCTTCCTCACATCTTAGGGCAATCCGGTTAAGAACCTGATACCCTATTCGCATACGCAATACGCAGGCCAGACCTATGTACAGGGTTCAAAGTCTCATAACCAAATCCTAAATAAATTATTGTAACGACCCTCAAATAGTCGTTACGGGATCCGGGTCCTCGATTTGCATGTCGACAGTCCCAAAAGCTCCGTTAGGTCATTTATGACCCATCTGTGAAATCTGAGTCGAAACGGAGTCCGTTTGATAGGTTTTCGAGAAAAGGATCCGTTTATGAAATTCCGGAAAGGAATTTGGGGTTTCGATAGGTCGTTTTGAGTAAACAAACCCCGATGGAAAATCCGAGCGCACCGTTAGGTCCGTCTCGTCATTTATGATATGTAGCAACCTTCAAAATTGAAAACAGACCTCGTTTGATAGGACTTTTGATAAAGTCCCCGTTTCGGAAGTTTAAAAGAGTTAAAAGAGGTTTCCGAGCTCGATTTGAGCAAATGAGCTCCGATGAGAGATCCGAAAGTTCCGTTAGGTTCGTATAGTCATTTGTGACTTGTAGCAACTTTCAGAATTGGATTCCGAGGTCGTTTGGTTAAATTTCGCTATTTTGGCGAAAGTCGAAAATTGAACCTTTGCGGTGGGACCCAGTTTTTGAGTTCTGGAGGTCCGAATTGAGTTCCATCTTGACGAGCATGTCACCCAAGTATTTTATGACTTGTGTGCAAAATTTGGGATCATTCCGAGCTTCGTAGGGTCCCGTTTTTCCCCTAAAACAGTAGAAAATCTGGTGCGACTTTTCTGTTCTGTTTTGGCGCAAACAGCCGGATAAAAGCTGATTTTTCGGCCAATCCGTAAGGAATTAGGAAAATCTCAAAACATGAAAGTTGTAACCCTTTGAGTTGTGGTTCTAATGGCACCGGTTTCAGATCATGTGGACATTCTTATCAAAAGTTATGATTTTTTCAAAAGAAGCTGTCACAGAGGCAAAAAAAAAAAAAAAAAAACTGCTATAAAAAAGGCCATTTCGGTTCATAACTTATAAAAATCATTTGGTGAGCTCTTGAGGCGATTTTTGGGTATTTATTGAAGACCCAATCATACTTACACTTAAGGTAAGCCCTTTCAATCCATCTTTATGTTGATTAACACAAGAATCAAAGGGTTGATTCTTGGAAATGGTTAGAACCCTAGATTCTTAAGAATTGGGGAAAGACATCGAGCAAGGCTCGCATGTGGAATCTAAGTGTACTTTTGGACTCACGGGAGCGTGGGGAGTCCGGAAAAGTATATTTTGTAAATTTAGGGCTCGGCCCTACCCGGGGGCATTTTGGTAATTTTTACCCTAGGATGCCTATAGGCTTAAATAGCTATAATTGAGCACTCATATGTGCTATATCTTGTCTTAATAGACCTAGTGGAGAGTCCTTCGCGGACAAGGCGAGCGGGAAAGGAGATTCTTCCCGGCATTTGAGCCCGAATTTCGAGGTAAGTGAGACTTGACCTCTATTGTGCTTGTGGACTGTTCCTTCATGCTAGTATGCTTCATGTACGCATATATGTACCTAACAATGGTTAGGATTAATGATGTGAATTACTTGCTATTATTGTTTGTTATAAATAGCGAGATTGTGACTCGACCGAGGTATGTGCCGGTCTAAACGCTACGTCGAGGTAGCTTAAATTTATATCGTAGTAACGCTCGCTACGCCATGCTTAGATAGCAAGAACTTGGGACATGGCCGAGGATGTTGCCGGCATGTCATGATAAATGTCTTGCCGAGGATTTTGCCGGCTTTTGTATGATATTGGTACTTGATTTGTTCACGTGCCGGGTTGAGTAGTGCTGTCTATACGTAACCTTGGGTTGGACGACATGGGAGTAGGGATTGTACCCCCAAACTGTGGTCGGGTTAACCTTCGCCTTACGTTCAGCTAGCATAACCAACCTGGGTTACGGTGACTGTGAAATATTATCGTTATTAATATTTCTGTTATTATTTCTGTTATTGTTATTAATGTCGTGAATATTAATACTGTTAGAGGGACACTTGACAGGGGGTGTGGTGTCGCCTATACTATGAGATGTGTCACACTTGACAGGGGGTGTGGTGTGGACACTTGATCTTTGAGATGTGACACACTTGACAGGGGGTGTGGTGTGGTCACTTGATTTATTGAGATACGACGCACTTGACAGGGGGTGTGGTACGATCGTAGAAAGATTTGAGATGAGCCAACGACTACGGGTCGTTGGTCTACTTATTCATGATTGTGATAGTGACTTCGGGTCACGGTATATGGTTGATACTTAGTAGTGGTGTTGCTAGTCCATCGTAGGTCTAGGTTAGTCGGCACGGGAGTAGAGATTGGACCTCCAAACCGCCGCTGAGTTGACCTATGTCTTACGTTGGATGGGCATAATCCTTGAGACTTCTGGTTACTACTTGTGTGTATGGAATGTGTTACATCTATTGGTGATTTCACTACTTTATTGTATGATTACTATAGTATGTTGTTGCTTATGATGCATGTAGCGACTTGTCCCGCAAGGGTACCTTAGCGGGCCTGTCGGTGATCTTACTGGGCTTCGGCTCATAACTTACTCTGCTACGTGCGCAGGTCCTTCATCCAGTCAGCAGCCCGGACGTTAGCGGTTCCCGAGGCTTCTGAGACTTTTGATTGAGGTGAGCCGACCACACAGACCGTGGTGGCATACCGCCGGAGTCACTTAGAGATAGGACTCAGATTTCTTTGATGTATATTCATACTTTATTGAGTCACTCTTAGAATGCTCCAATTCTTTTGTGGATATATTCTTTTGGACTTCACACTTTTATATTTATATATCCATTTATGGTCTTTTCACATTATTGTTCTTTTTCGCATCTTGTTTCATTGGTTCGCCTAGGCAAATGTTGTTTAGGTGCCATCACGAGCCCTTGGAAATTGGGTCGTGACAGTTTGGTATCAGAGCCAGGTTCTAATTCGAGTCCTAGGAGTCTTGGAGCAGTGTCTGAGTAGAGTCTTGCTTATGGGTATGTTGTCGACCATACTTATGAGCGAGAGGCTACAAGGGCATGTTAGGAAATATTTTCCCTTCGTTTCATCTCTATTCGTGCTGAGTAGCTTATATAGGTGCTGACCCTTTTTCGTGTATTGTATCAGATGGCGAGGACGCGAGCATCCTCAGCCAGGAGGGCTGCATCTTCTACACCCGCGTCTGCGGGAGAGCCATCAGCACCTACGCAGCCGCCAGCTGCTAAGAAGACTCGGGCAGGTCGCCCGTCAGCCACTAGGCAGGACACAGCTATCCCTGCAGTGTCCGCAGCGACTCTGTCAGCATCTATTCCCCCTGTGCCTGCTGTTGTGCCAGGCACCGTTGTGATCTCTTCAGAGGAGTATATGAGACTGATGGCCTTGTCTAGCCATCAGGTCCCTGTCAGAGATGCTGTTGCAGCTCCTGTTTCGGCTCCTCAGCCGACCACGCCTGTTATGAGCACGCCTACTTCTGAGGCTGCTCCTGATCATATTGCCCAGCAGTCTGCTTCTGCTCCTCAGGCAGGTCCTGTTATTTCTACTCCTCCTATGGGCACTGAGGAGGTTGCCAGGAGGATAGAGTCATTCATGAAGCTTCAGCCTCCAGAGTTCGACGGTACCTCAGCTACATGTACTGCCCAGAGGTACATTCAGAAGTGTGAGAAGATTTTGACAGTTCTTGGTACTAGAGACACCTTAGGGGTGCAGTGTGCTTCTTTCAGATTATCGGGAGATGCGGAGACATGGTGGGTCTCCATGATGCGGCAGAGGTCTAGTGACCTCCCTCCTTTGTCTTGGGCTGAGTTCGTGTCTATGTTCATGAGCAGGTTCGTGCCCCAGAGTCAGCACAATGCTCAGAGGCGCGAGTTTGAGGGGTTGAGGCAGGGAAACCTGTCTGTTTCAGAGTATGACACCAGGTTCTTGTGGTTGTCTCAGTTTGCGACGGCTATGGTAGCTCAGGAGAGGGACAAGGTCCTCCGGTTTGTTGAGGGTCTTCATCCCCGCTTGCAGGTAGCTGTTGCCCCTGATATGGGCAACAAGTCATATTTGTAGATAGTTGATGTGGCGCGGCGGATGGAGGATATCTTCGCCAGGGCTGACGCGGAGAGGGCGGCCAAGAGGTCGCGTCAGTCTGGTGGGTATAGTGGATCCGCTCAGAGGGGTCAGGGTCATCAGGGCCGTTCTCAGTCTAGGCCCCAGGCTGCTGCTTTGCCTGCCCAGGATTTTTCTTCAGAGACCCCGAGGCCTCAGTCATTCCAGAGGCGGGGTGGCTCTTCGCAGTCTGGTCCACCGCAGTGCGGGAGGTGCCATCAGAGGCATCATGGGAGGTGTTCGTCTGGAGGTGGTCGTGGCAGAGGTGGTAGAGGCGGTAGAGGAGGTAGAGGTGATGGATGTTTTGAGTGTGGGTCTCCAGAGCACTATGTCAGGAGTTGCCCTTATGTTTCATCAGGTCGCCAGGGATCCGCAGCTATGGTACCATCTAGTCCTCGGGCCGCCAGGCCCGTTTCTCAGATTCCTCCTAGACAGCAGTCTTAGAGAGCTCCGGGTTCAGGAGGCTCGGCGCAGGTCTATGCTATGACTCGTCAGGATGCTGAGGCATCCAATGATGTCATCACAGGTATTATTTCTGTCTGTGGCCGCGATGCTTATGCTCTTATTGATCCGGGGTCTACCTATTCGTATGTGTCGCCGGGATTTGCCCCTTGCTTGGGCAGGAATCTGGTCTTCTTAGATGATCCCTTTATGGTTGCCACCCCTGTCCGGTCTTCTATATGTGTAGATAGGGGTTATCGGCAGTGTATGATCTCCATCTGTGGTGTAGAGTCCTTAGTGGACCTGATGCTGCTCGATATGTCTGATTTCGATGTCATTATGGGCATGGATTGGCTGGCTTCCTGTCATGCGACTTTGGATTGCCATGCCAAGTCCGTGACGATCGGGGCAGAGGGTGAGTCTCGGGTTGTATGGAGAGGTTCCAGGCCTTCTCCGAAGAGTAGGATCATTTCTTTCTTGGAGGCGTAGAGGATGATATCTAGTGGGTGCGAGGGATATATTGCTTCAGTTCGGGATGTCGGGGCAGAGGAGTTATCCCTTGATAGAGTTCCGGTTGTTTGTGAGTATCCGGATGTGTTTCCTGATGATTTGCCGGGTTTGCCGCCTATGCGGGAGATAGAGTTTTGCATTGATCTATTGCCAGGCACTCAGCCTAAATCTATTCCCCCGTATCGTATGGCTCCTGTTGAGTTAAGGGAGCTGAAGGAGCAGATTCAGGATTTGCTCGATAAGGGCTTCATTAGGCCCAGTGTGTCTCCATGGGGTGCCCCGGTATTATTTGTGAAGAAGAAGGATGGCTCTATGCGGATGTGTATTGATTACCGGCAGCTGAATAAGGTTACTATCAAGAATAGGTATCCTTTGCCGCGTATTGATGATTTGTTTGATCAGCTTCAGGGTGCTACCTTCTTCTCGAAGATTGATTTGAGGTCGGGGTATCATCAGTTGAGGATTCGGTCTGAGGACATTTCCAAGACTGCTTTTCGTACCCGATATGGCCACTATGAGTTTCTGGTGATGTATTTCGGGCTTACGAATGCTCTAGCTGCTTTCATGGATCTGATGAACCGAGTGTTCAAGGCCTACCTTGACTCCTTCGTCATTGTGTTTATCGATGATATCTTGGTTTATTCGAGGAGCAGGGAGGAGCATGAGCAGCATTTGAGAGTTGTTCTTCGGACTTTGAGGGATCAGCAGTTGTATGCCAAATTCTCCAAGTGTGAATTTTGGCTCAGTTCTGTATCTTTCCTAGGTCACGTGGTGACCAAGGATGGGGTGTGTGTTGATCCGAAGAAGATAGAGGCCGTTCAGAGTTGGCCTAGGCCTACTTCTCCTACAGAGATTCGGAGTTTCTTAGGCTTGGCAGGTTATTATCGGCGGTTCGTCAAGGGGTTTTCTTCTATTTCAGCACCTCTGACGAAGTTGACCCAGAAGAATGTTCCTTTCCTGTGGTCCGATGCCTGTGAGTCTAGCTTTCAGAAGCTTAAGACTCTATTGACTTCAGCGCCAGTGTTGGCCTTGCCTAGTGGATCCGGGGGATTCACCGTATATTGTGATGCTTCGGGTGTTGGCCTGGGTAGCGTTCTGATGCAGGAGGGTAAGGTGATAGCTTATGCCTCGAGACAGCTGAAGGTCCATGAGAAGAATTATCCTGTCCATGATTTGGAGCTGTTAGCTGTCGTGTTTGCACTGAAGTTGTGGAGGCACTATCTTTATGGCGAGCCATGTGAGATATTCACCGATCATAAGAGTCTCCAGTACTTGTTCACTCAGAAGGACTTGAACGGGAGACAGCGCCGCTGGTTAGAGCTGCTGAAGGATTATGATCTTTCTATCCGGTATCATCCCGGAAAGGCTAATATTGTAGCCGATGCCTTGAGTAGGAAGTCC
Organism: Petunia x hybrida; assembly: GCA_037355625.1. Taxonomy (NCBI): domain Eukaryota; kingdom Viridiplantae; phylum Streptophyta; class Magnoliopsida; order Solanales; family Solanaceae; genus Petunia; species Petunia x hybrida. The sequence continues at coordinate 10,308,192 of JBBBVM010000002.1, forward strand.
ATGAGTAGCCTTGCCTATCTTGATGCTGATATGAGGTCGTTGGCCCGTGAGTTGCAGGCTTTGTCCATTAGTGGGGTTCGGTTTGATGATTCTATTCCAGGCCGGGTGCTTGCATATGTGGGGTCTCAGTCGTCTTTAGCTTCCCAGATTCGGGAAAGGCAGTTCGAGGATCCTTATCTGAGAGATCTCCGGGACAGGGTCCTGAGTGGGGGAGTGTCCTCGTTTGTGATTGGTGATGATGGTGCTTTGCGGCTTAACGGCCGGGTATGTGTTCCAGCCATTGTGGAGCTGAGGCAGATGATTTTGGCAGAGGCTCACAGTTTGAGATATTCCATTCATCTGGGTACTGCGAAGATGTATCATGATCTTCGAGAGCTGTATTGGTGGAAAGGGATGAAGAGGGATGTCGCTGATTATGTATCTCGGTGTTTGAATTGCCAGCAGGTGAAGTATGAGCACCGGAGGCCAGCCGAGGTGACCCAGTCTATGCCCATTCCCGAGTGGATGTGGGAGCAGATCACTATGGATTTCGTAGTTGGTTTGCCGCTGACCGTGGGTAAGCATGATTCGGTGTGGGTAGTAGTTGATCGACTGACGAAGTCGGCTCACTTCATTCCAGTGAGGACTACTTATACCTCGGAGCGTCTGGCTCGTATCTTCATTGAGCAGATTGTGAGATTGCATGGTGCTCCTGTTTCTATCATTTCTGACCAAGGTGCTCAGTTCACAACTCAGTTTTGGAGATCTTTTCAGAGAGAGCTGGGTACTCGGGTCGATCTCAGCACTGCATTTCACCCGCAGACTGATGGCCAGTCTGAGCGGACCATTCAGATCCTCGAGGATATGTTGAGGGCGTGTGCTATTGATTTTGGAGGCCATTGGGATAGCCATTTTCCGCTAGCAGAGTTTGCGTATAATAATAGCTATCGGGCTTCTATCCAGATGGCTCTGTTTGAGGCATTGTATGGTCGGAGATGTCGCTCGCCTATCGGTTGGTTCGAGTCTGGTGAGGTCCAGGTGTTGGGGCCCGATTTGGTGCAGCAGACCTTAGATAAGGTCCGGTTTATTCAGGATCGATTCCGCACGGCTCAGAGCCGGCAGATATCGTATGCAGATCGGAGGCGGAGAGATCTTGAGTTCATGGTTGGGGACCGGGTATTCCTCAGAGTGTCGCCCATGAAGGGTGTTATGAGATTTGGGAAGAAAGGCAAGCTCAGTCCTAGGTTCATTGGGCCTTTTGAGATATTGGAGCGCGTTGGCGCCGTTGCTTATAGACTGGCTTTGCCTCCCTCTCTGTCTGTTCATCCGGTGTTCCATGTGTCCATGCTCCGGAAGTATGTTCACGATCTGTCTCATGTGATCGATATGGCTTCAGTGGAGGTAGATGGCGACTAGCTTATTCGGAGGAGCCTATTGCTATTGTGGCTAGAGAGGTCCGTAAGATGAGATCGAAGGTGATCCCGCTTGTGAGAGTTCAGTGGGGGCATCACTCCATTGCCGAGGCCACTTGGGAGCTTGAGTCCGAGATGCGTGAGAGGCATCCGCGCTTGTTCGATGATTCAGGTATGAAATCCTTGTATTTTATAAGCCTGAATTTGTATTTTTAAGTTTTATTGATTTCGGGTGGTACCGAGGGGTCCTCGAAATCCGTGCCAGCTCCGTGGCTAGTGTGTGGATCCTACCTTAGACTTAGGCTCGTCCGAGGACGGCCGAGAGTCTAAGTGGGGGAGAATGTAACGACCCTCAATTAGTCGTTACGGGATCCGGGACCTCGATTTGCGTGTCGACAGTCCCAAAAGCTCCGTTAGGTCATTTATGACCCGTCTGTGAAATCTGAGTCGGAACGGAGTCCGTTTGATAGGTTTTCGAGAAAAGGATCCGTATATGAAATTCCGGAAAGGAATTTGGGGTTTCGATAGGTCGTTTTGAGTAAACGAACCCCGATGGAAAATCCGAGCGCACCGTTAGGTCCGTCTCGTCATTTATGATATGTAGCAACCTTCAAAATTGAAAACGGACCTCGTTTGATAGGACTTTGGATAAAGTCCCCGTTTCGGAAGTTTAAAAGAGTTAAAAGAGGTTTCCGAGCTCGATTTGAGCAAATGAGCTCCGATGAGAGATCCGAAAGTTCCGTTAGGTTCGTATAGTCATTTGTGACTTGTAGCAACTTTCGGAATTGAATTCCATCATCGGGGTCCAATTGACCTTTTAAACTATCAATTTACATCATTAGGGCGATGTCTAATATCCCTATTTTTATCGTAAAAATATATTCAAACACACGTAATAAGCTAAGATAATGAGTTAACATCATTACCTGAAGATTTGGGGTAGAAATTCCACTATTTTTCCACTCCTTTTTCCCTTTTTTCCTCTCTTTTCTATTTTTTTTTTCTTCTCCCCTTTGTTCAAAATGTTTCTGCGTGAATCATAATCCCTTAGCCAACCGACCTTTAGTTTAAGTTTTTATTTAATAATAAATTCGCTACGACGATTAAAATTAAAATAGAACCCTAGAGAAGTCGAAATGATCCCAAATTTTTCAAGTAAGTTATACTAAATATATGTAATATACTCACGAAGACGGATCTCAAATCGGACTCCCGAAACTCAAGATGCGAATTTAAAGGAAAAATGTCAAATTATTTAACTTTCGGCATTTTAGCGGAAACTAGCCGAACAATATCGAAATTCACTTTTGAAAGTTCACAAAAGTCACAAATAATCATACGAACCTAACGGCGCTGTCGGATTTCGAATCAGAGCTCATTCGCCAAAACCGAGCTCGAAAATCTCTTTTTAATATTTATTGACAATAAAAACTGAAACCTTCTTCCGATGCCTACCAAACGATGTCTGATTTAGCTCAAATTTTACAGACAGGTTCTAATGGACATTACAAATATTCTAAAATTATCGGCACGTCAATCGGAGTCCTAATTTCCGAAACGACCGACCAAGGTCGTTTCATTCTCCTCCACTTAAACTCTCGTTCGTCCTCGAACGAGCCTAAATCTAAAACAAGATTTATGCAGATAACAAGAGAACTTGCAAAACCTTTATAAACTACTCCACGGACATTATCTCATAATTACAGAATCAGAGTTATTACACGCACATCAAATTTCTTGATAAAAACATAGCTGGATAATATGATAACGTCATTGCCCAGCTTATTCTGACTAAGCTGATCCTTTCTCGATCACGAGAGGAGATTTCTACATTTTCGAAAACAAAATACACGAAATTTGAATAGGTTAACATGATTCAGGCGATAATCACCTTTTTTATATACCTTTCGATATAGAACAGGTCGATGGAACTAAGAATTAGCTTACGCTTCAGCAACGCCTTAGAGATTTAATATTATGATTCGGTATCAATTGGAGGAAGACTCCTCCACTTAAAGCATAAACTTATACAACTAATTTGAATAGAAATAGTCATCCTCGCACAACCTGCTGGATAAAAGAAGACCTAGCTAAAAGCTGAACATTGGCAGACCTAAACTACCAAGCTACCCTTTCAAGTTGCCAGCTAGCTGCAACTCTCGAGTTCACAACTCCATACCTTTGCCGTAAACACCACCGCCCGATGGATGGTACTTCTATATAAAAATTTCGGCAGAGTTTCCCCTAAAACTGGATGATCCGCAAAAACAGAACCAGCACTATACTATACATGGGAATGGATACCGGGATAAACTGATAACATAAACATGTTAAACGGATAACAAGATGAGACAAATGGACCAAAACAATAATATGCTTCCAAAACAATAATATGCTTACCCGGCCACAATAACACGTACTCCGGCTCAACACAGGGAACGTCACAAGCGGCTACCAATCACCCAAGCTCACCAGTGCTGAACAAAGAATAGATGGCAATGGACTGAGGATAGAAATAATTAAAGCTTCAGGAAGCTCATCCTTTTATTTGCTTGGTTCCTAGAGCTACACTACTTCCGAATTAGGCTAACCAAAGAATCACAATTGAAGAGATAGACATTAAATAAGCTTTATGGAATGACATCTATGCCAATTTAACTTCCTAATAAGAAGGAAACTCTGACAATTTACCATAAAACCCTTTTATAACCCAGATAAGCTCATGGGACAACATGACTGTACTAGCGTTTTGAACCAAGAGGAAATACGATCGAATATTACTTACTAATCACTTTGCACCGGAAGAAACGATAACACTTTCTGATGGTGACTAATTAGGATCCCATTATCCTACCAACATTGAATTTTGAGGAGAGGTAAACCGAATTGACATAATAACAGAAGGTGGCGTAACAAGATGCCAAACAAATAATACCGACACCCACTCCCCAATCTCTCACATTTAAATCAGATAAACTAGTAGGGTCTCACAAATTCCCTGAATAAATCATACTAGAAGCTTACCCCTCTACCACAATCGATTCTTAATAGAAACAATATCCAAGGAAATCATGGAACATGATATGACAGACCATCTCCAGATCGATTGGAAGAATCGAATCTTACTCACATATAAGGGGAGAAGAAATACATGGGTGTACTACATAAAACACCTCAACATCCTGCCAGACTGGTAGTTCTTAGAACTGCCTCTGCGGCTGAGCCGAGCCGCTACTCTGATAATTACTTCTAGAAGAACCACTACCACCACGCTCTCGACCTCTATCGAATGAGAGCATATCTCTAGTTGATTAAGATCTAAATGAAATCCCTGCGACTGTGCAGATGCCTGATGACAAGAGAAAAGACGACTACCTACTCGTCGCAGTAAGGGAAAACTCCTCAAAGGATAACCAGACTCACGATAATAATAACACCTTTTTATTGAGAATGGAAGCTGGACAGATTGTTGATAACTATAAAGAGAAAACTGGGTCTAATCTTGACGAACCACTGACGCACTCTGAGAATCACGTGACACACGCTGAGATAAACCTGGAAGGTGACCTTCCAAAATAATCAGAACTCTTACTTCCAAATGAGGTACCATGGTTAACCACTAGGGTCACGAGATCTCTCGCTCTCCTGCTCTAACTTATGGTATGCCTCGTACCTCTGAGCAATATTAATAACAACATCAACTGAAATTTCGGCCTCAATCTCCCGAGCCATCTGGGATCTTAAGGAAGGAGAAAGGTCATCAGTAAATCTTTGAATCTCTCGAAAGGCTCATGGACTAGTTCTAATACGTATTTAGCCATTCTATAGAATTTAATCTCATATTCTTAAACACCACCAGGTTAACCGACAGGCTACCCTGTCCAATCCACTCAAACTGGCAACATCTTTCATCTCGCTCGCTACTCGAAAGGAATTTTTTTTCCACGAATCTAGAAGAAAAATCGAACCAAGTCAGCTAATAAGAGTGCGGTCCACCAATCCAGGGCTGAACCTTAAAACTGGAAAGCAGAATAATCAACACCATACCGCTCGATATAATCAAGAGCCTGAAGGATACAAATACCTTGACATCATTTTATTTTATTTTTTATTTTTTAAAAAAATCACGAGGTTTATCTGATGCATTGCTTTAGAATATCGGAAGGTTCAACCGCGTGAAATAATGCAACCTCTTTGGGCACTCGGACCCAATAATTACCTCTGCTGGCTAACCAGCCAGAACAATTGGTGGCGCAACACATGCTGCTTCCGGAACATAATTTACTGTAGCAATATTAAGAACTGGAAAAGGAGCTCCCTGAGACCGAACGTCTCCATCTTCGGCAACCTGATAAGCTGCCTAGTGAATAATAGGTTTTTGTGGTATCTGTGTCACAAAGATTCTCGTAAAAGCACCGTAGAGAGCCAAGGGAACCACAAGGCCCTACTCCCATGCCCATCGCAAGCTCGTACAGCTGGGGCCTGCGAAACTGGATCGTCAGCACGATCCATAACTCTCGGGGCTTCGTCAGTGCTAACCGCAGGCCAGACTGCTTCGTCTTGAACTCATACCATTTGTTGATTTATCGTACGAGGGTTTCACAATTACAACGAAGGAATTAACGAAAAATGCTTTTGTATCCTAGACTGACGCACAATCAGAAAAGAAGGAAGTGAAACTTCTTATATGCCATCATAGCCCCTCGTAGATAAGTACGGACGTCTACGTACCCATCAGCGAGACTCTACTAGACACTGTCTTAGTCTGGATAGACTCTAAACATGGCTCTGATACCAACTGACACGACCCGGAATCCGGTTAGGCCGTGCGGGCACCCGACATCCTCCCCTAGACCCGTCGGGCGAACCCTTACCAATTAAATTAGGAAAATAAATATAATAGTTCATAGATAAGGACAAGACTTAAAAAAACACACACACATACTGACACTTCTAAGCTGTACGAAAGAAAATTACAGCTAACTACCCAATATACTAAGTTTAGGGCTATCCAGACTAGACATCTAAGAGTACAAAAGAAGACAAATACCTCCTGAAGGGAGCAAAATGCAACTGAAATAATAACCAATAAACTGGTGGTCATCCGAAATAAAAGCTGGCTCACCCTGACAGCTGAAGTCGTCTTCGCTCCTTCACAACGTGGCAAACTCAATCCTGGAGCGAACCTTTCGAAACGAAATAGATAGACAAGAAACAAACAACAAACAAGGGTGAGTCAAAAGGACTCAATAAATGGGGCAGACTAGCCATCTCAAAGAATAGGATAGCTAGCCAAGGAGAAGAAAAACAGATAAACTAAATCCATCTTATTTGAACTATAAATAGGCAAAGCCAAATAATAACTGAAAACACGTATGAAATCATAAACAGCCAGGGACATAAGGTAGACAGAACATATAGATATCCTGAACATGTCGACAATCAGAAATACATCCTGTTGCGGCGTGCAACCCGATCCATATATTCATACTGTTGCGGCGTGCAACCCGATTCGTATATTTATACTGTTGCGGCGTGCAACACGATCCGTATATTTATACTGTTGCGGCGTGCAACCCGATCCGATTCGATCCATGTATTTATATTGTCGCGACGTGCAACCCGAGATACGAGCCAGAACTATATAGGCAAACTGAGATACGGTAAACATACCGTATATATAAAACACAACACGATAGTCCCACAATAGTCAGCACGTGGTTAAATGAAATGGGATAAATGCAGTATGATGCAATGGTGTCACATGTGCCAAATAGATGGAGCGGAATCCTCCTGCTCTGGGGACGGAATCCTCCTACCCTCAATATGATGCAATAGAGCGGAATCCTCCTGCTCCGAGGGCGCAATCCTCCTACCCTCAATATGATGCAATGGAGCGGAATCCTCCTACTCCGAGGGCGGAATCCTCCTACCCTCAATATGATGCAATGGAGCGGAATCCTCCTGCTCCGAGGGCGGAATCCTCCTACCCTCAATATGATGCAATGTAATGCATATGAATGCAATATGATTCAATAATAACCCATCATCGGCTCGGGACTCTCATCGACAGCCGGGAAGCAGATGCCAACTCACAGCCATAGTACAATGCTCAGATCCTCAATTCAATACCAATAACAGGACATAACATATAATATATAATATATAATGTAAATCCAATGCTAAGGCGTAATGAGTACGCCTATCGGCAGCTACACACGTAAGGAACACGTGGTAGAAAATCCACGAGGCCAGGTGCCTCCAAAGAAATGGATATAAACACTTACCTTGTTACAAAGTTAGTACATCCACTCAATAACCGCTTGTCCTTTGGTTTCATTGCCAAACGATCCCACTCTATTCAATAAGCAGAAAAATATATCAAATTAGGCTAAAGGCTTCATTCCTCACATCTTAGGGCAATCCAGTTAAGAACCTGATACTCTATTCGAATACACAATACGCAGGCCAGGCCTATGTACAGGGTTCAAAGTCCCATAACTAAATCCTAAATAAATTATATTTATATGTTACCCATAACTCACTGAGTACGAATATATAATCATTTCCATCATCGGGGTCCAATTGACCCTTTAAACTATCAATTTACGTCATTAGGGCGATGTCTAATATCCCTAGTTTTACCGTAAAAATATATTCAAACACACGTAATAAGCTAAGATAATGAGTTAACATCATTACATGAAGATTTGGGGTAGAAATTCCACTATTTTTCCACTTTTTTTTTTTTCCTTTTTTCCTCTCTCTTTTCTAATTTTTTTCTCTTCTTTCCTTTGTTCAAAATGTTTCTGCGTGAATCATATGTAGCTGATGGCAGAGGGATTACCTTAGCCAACCGACCTTTAGTTTAAGTTTTTTTTAAAAATAATAAATTCGCTACGACGATTAAAATTAAAATGGAACCCTAGAGAAGTCGAAATGATCCCAAATTTTCAAGTAAGTTATACAAAATATATGTAATATACTCACGAAGACGGATCTCAAATCGGACTCTCGAAACTCAAGATGCGAATTCAAAGGAAAAAGGTCAAATTATTTAACTTTCGGCATTTTAGCAGAAACTAGCCGAACAACATCAAAATTCACTTTTGAAAGTTCAAAAAAGTCACAAATAATCATAAAACCTAACGGCGCTGTCGGATTTCGAATCAGAGCTCATTCGCCAAAACCGAGTTCGAAAATCTCTTTTAATATTTATTGACAATAAAAACTGAAACCTTCTTCCGATGCCTACCAAACGATGTCTGATTTAGCTCAAATTTTACAGACAGGTTCTAATGGACATTATGAATATTCTAAAATTATCGGCACGTCAATCGGAGTCCTAACTTCCGAAACGATCGACCGAGGTCGTTTCAATTACTATCCGCGTACTAAGGAAAATGGAGAAAGTGAGATGACATTGTTAGATCAACCAAAGTTAATAACTTCTAAAATAATTTTAAATGTGAATGAAAAAATTGTAACCTTAAAAAATAGTAGTAGTATTGTGGTTCTTTAAATTGTAAACAAAGAAACTAAAGAGGGGCTTTAGACACCTTTAACCAAAAAAAAAAAGAATCAACTTGATTGGACATTGCTCAAGACACCAAGTATTTATACTAAATCGTACTATAATTTATCCTGAATAAGTCAATTAAAAAAGCAAGAATAGATGTCAATTAACTACGGTTATGTGATAAAAGTCTACCAACAAATATTATACATATATCGATTTATATATATATTACATGTGTAATTATAATTCATTTTTTTGGTTATTAACAGGGGAATTAAAAAGTAAATAGCTAACACTATTACATTCACAAAGTTGAAAATAAGAGAGGAACAATTGCACCTCATGAAAGAACAAAAGCTAATTATCTTTATTTAATAAATTTGAACATGTCAATAATAGAAGGAAAAAAAGAAGCAAAGGATAAATGTCTTGTTCATCATGCTTCCTTACGGAGACATCTGGCTATGTTTGGAGGCCATGAGAGTTTGAACTAAAAGGAAAGATTAAAGAGAATATGCTAATCTGCTATAGAGCGGAAGCCATGAAGTCTAGAGGGAAATGAAAACTTTTGATGCCTTTATATAGTCCTAAGCAATAACTACTATACACAATAACTACATAGTAAATCCTCCATTACTATCCAATAACTATTCACAATAACTACACACAATAAGTACTCTTGACTGCCTTTTAATTTCTCCATTACTATGCATTTACTATATAGAATAAGTGCTACAGTTACTTCCCGTGTAAATGACTCAAATTAGTTTGGGGATTGCATTTTTTATACTTGAAAGAAGACCAAGAAAAGAGGAAAAAAAGAAAAGGAGCAAAAATGGCCAAAAGAGAGCCACCCTTGGCCATAGAGCTATGCCACATCACTCTTCTATATTTCTCAATTAGAAGATATATAGATATATAGATATAGATAGATATAGATATAGATATAGACTAGTGAATGTGCCTGCGTTCGCGCGGTCATTATTAAAAATTTTAAAAAATATATAGCTAAATGATCATTAATATAACTTTTATAATAACATAATGAATGTTACTCTTACATTATTATTTTTGATATATACTCGGACCGTAATGCTATCAATTATTCATTAATATATAAAGTTGTATTCTTAAGGCTGATTATTATTTTAAAAATTCTTTTAGTATGCTTTTCTTATTTTACGTATATGGAATTAGTGAGTCTCTTTAACTTCGCGACATACAATATACTCTTCCTAATCAAAAACATCATCGATCGATATAAAGGCTTGGATTGGGGTGCAAAATTTTCTTGACGATGAAAATAAAATTAGATAATTAAGATGATGTCTGATTTAAGAAATGAAGTATTAGTTATAGAGAAATTATTCACATAAATCCAACAATCACCATTTTTCAAAGTGAAAGAAAAGAAGCCATAAATTTTAGTTCTTATCATACTCAGAATTTTTAACCCTAATCAAATCCATTCTTTATAGTATGTTCTTATTGGGGATATCTAAAAGAAGAAACATCACAATATTAAGCAGAAAAGAGCAAAAAACAAAACAATTTCCAAGCACAAGGTGAAAGAATAACCCAAATTCGATCTATTTGATCACTTAATCTAAAATTTTCCAAAAATCTAATAAATATACCATATATCAACTCAGCTTAACTTGAATAAGAAGAAAAAAAACATAATGAAAAAAAGAAAGATGGTAATGTAAAATCTGGTGATTTAGACCTAACATGTCGCCCGCTTCCTTTTTCTTTCTCTAAGGCCCTTTTCTTATTATGAATTACTGATGCTTATGTTTTCACCAGGTTGATACTTTTTGTTCATCTAAAATAAAATAAATAAAAGAAAAACTAAAAAGAAAATGATAAACAAAAGAAATTTAAAATAAGAAGAAAAAGGCCATCAGACAGACCTCAAATACTTCTGTAAGCTTTTTGATTTTGCTATCTTTTTATTTCTTTAAACTTGTGAATAATTATTTCAATTCCATTGTTCTTCCCATAGCAGCATATTTGCTAAATAACAATGACAAAATAAAATTTCATGAAAAAATTTAAGTACCTGAATATATAATGCTAACTAAAAAATAGAATATCTGCATATAACATGTTGAATACATATGTAGGAGAGTGCCTCCACTTCTTTCTTCACTTTACTTCTTGCTATACCAAAATTTAACGAAGAAGCCTATAATACATTTTGTAAGGATATCTCTTGAACCTAAATGAGTATAACGATATCCCGGTGGATTCTCACTCAGATAAATACTTTGAAAAATAATGACAGTGAATCAACTAATTTCTACATGATGAGGCAAATTCCTTTTCGATATCCTTGTTCATTTAGCACATCATATAACCACCTATCAAAGAAACAACAATGGACAAAGTTAAAAATATCTCCCATAAAATTATGAACGAAGAACAAATCAAAGCAAAATGAAAAGAATAAATAAAAAGGATTACATAAACAATCAATATGAACTAAATAGCCATCTAAATACCAAAATTTTAATTCTAAGCAAGAGAACGTACCTTCCATGTTCTAAATCCAGTAAGACACATTTTTATTGTTTGGTTCAATGTCCAATCTAGCTACTCTTATATAGTATCAAAATGGGGAGACTCTGCAGTTTCCTTTCGAAAAATAAAACGTACAATTTACCACCTATCATTTAATCTAAGAATTACTCTCCGAAACTGTTACGGATGAGGGTCTATATCCGATGACTTTTTGGCTCTCTCATTGAAGAAAATCAGCCTGGTTTTTATTATTTCATTTAATAGAGTAATGATTTTAAAAGTAATAACTATAGTTTTTTCTTTTTTAATAATTCATTATATAGAAAGAGGATTGGGAGAAGACTAAAGAAAAAGTGTTGAAAAATGGCCAAAAGATAGCAATCCTGGACCATAGAGGCATGCCACATCACTTTCCTATAGTTCTCAATTAGTATCCTTTTCGATATCCTTGTTCATTTAGCACATCATGTAACCACCTATCAAAGAAACAACAATGGACAAAGTTAAAAAATATCTCCCATAAAATTATGAACGAAGAACAAATCAAAGCAAAATGAAAAGAATAAATAAAAAGGATTACATAAACAATCAATATGAACTAAATAGCCATCTAAATACCAAAATTTTAATTCTAAGCAAGAGAACGTACCTTCCATGTTGTAAATCCAATAAGACACATTTTTATTGTTTGGTTCAATGTCCAAGCTAGCTACTCTTATATAGTATCCAAATGGGGAGACTTTGCAGTTTCCTTTCGAAAAATAAAACGTACAATTTACCACCTATCATTTAATCTAAGAATTACTCTACGAAACTGTTACGGATGAGGGTCTATATCCGATGACTTTTTGGCTCTCTCATTGAAGACAATCAGCCTGGTTTTTATTATTTCATTTAATAGAGTAATGATTTTAAAAGTAATAACTATGATTTTTTCTTTTTTAATACTTCATTATATAGAAAGAGGATTGGGAGAAGGCTAAAGAAAGAGTGTTGAAAAATGGCCAAAAGATAGCAATCCTGGGCCATAGAGGCATGCCACATCACTTTCTTATAGTTCTCAATTAGTAGGTACTAGGTAACTTGTCCGCGCATTGCGCGGTCTTGAAACCCCTCTTGTGATCTTACAAAATGACTATTTCCTAATATCAAATATTAAAATAACAAAGAAGATTCATCATTCATGTAAAAGACTAAAAAAAAATATGTGGGTACCTCATCATTATTTGAATGATAGTGTCTTTTGATATTCTATATTCTATAATAATAAAAATTTACATTGTTGATTGATTTTTTAATCATAATTAAGCATCTTTCTTTCTATTCTTTTTGATAGCTAAGAGTATAAAACATTTAAGTTTCATTCTAAGGAAATCTCATATCGATTAGAAGATCTTAGAAAATTAATCTTGATTAAGAATAATGGTTAGTATAGATAAGTTGGAGATCTAAACGTTAATCTGAGTCACATTTGATTTATTTTTTAGTATAACTACGTATATTTCACCAAAGTTCCCAACTGAAGAATTTACTACTAAACATAAAACTAATCAAAATAAATATAATGATATTTAAAGGAAAGATGAATACAGAATAGTCATAAAAGAATAAAATGTATATACCTTTTTTTTCTTCATACACACTTACATATAATTTCTGAACCGCTTAATTTATTTCCCGTGAAAATTCAGAAGTCGAATTTCAATACATGACCAAACAATATGTATACCATAAACCGAGTTCTTCAATCTTGGCCTTGTTCTTCTCAACAATTTTGAAATATTAAGAAGCAGAATATGAATATCCAAAATTTTGCAAATCCACAAAGCATATTTCGTTTAGTTAAGAACGAAAAGGGCACAAAAAGAAAAATCAAAAGGGAAGAGAATAAAGCAAAATACGAAGGAATAATTTTTCTTATTATACCAATTCAAGTATTTTTATATAAACCAACAACTCACTTTATTGAGAAAGCGAAAAAAATCTCCAACGGTTCAACAATTCAAGCAATGCATCATATTTTTCACGATTAAGGAAACAACGCTTCAATCTTTGAGTTATTCCATAGTTTATAGTTAATCTCCGTTCACTAATTAACTTTTCTGGCAACTGCTCTCTTCAAAGATATTATGGTATTCTCAAAATGTTAAAATTATATAAGTCAACCTAATTCATGATGCTAGTAGAAATTAAGATTAAATAAGTACTATTTTTTCATAAATGTCATTGTGCAGTAAAAAGAAATGAATTAACTATCTTATGATAGAATAAAATGAAAAGAAAATAAATTAGCATAAACAAAATTACTAATGTTTACAGGCAAATTGTTAGGAGTGAAAATTGATCTTGCTTTTGTCATGATAAAAGAAGAGAAGAGAGGCCAAACCTGCAAAGAGTTTTTTTATCACTAATTAGTTGCAAAATTTAATAAAAGGAAAGCAAAGGAACAAAATGGAGAGAAAAAGATAACAAAATCTTAGCACATAACTAATTAGCTACAACTTTAATATAAGAAAAGCAAAGGACCAACAAAGAGAAAAAGAAAACAAATTAAATTATAAAAAATCAGATTGAAGCACAATAGAGAATTTTTTTGTTAAAGTAATTAAAATATCATACCTTGATCCAATTGATAAGCTGCAAAATTTAACAAAATGCAAGCAAAGGAACGTTAAGAAATAAGACTGAAGCAGAATGGAGTAAAATTTGGAAAACTAAATAAAATTCATACCTACACTTTTAGCATCAAAATTTTAAAAATTATAAGCAGCAAATACTTCATCTAATGAAAAAATGATTGAAATGAAGAGCATTTCTAACGAACGTGTAGAATAACTCGCTCACAGAAAGGTGTTTGTGATGAGCATTCATTTCTTATTTGCTAAGATCTTACCAAAATGATGAATTCTCATTGTAGATAGGCGGTTCTTGTAAATGAAAAGCATAGACATTGATATACTTAATAGGTCCGTGCAAATATGTACTATTTTATGGTAGTGGGCGTTAGTTTTTCATGCTCATTAGTGCCATGATCAGTTTTGTTTTTAATCATAGTGAATGTAGTGCAATTCGTAATATTCAATGCACATTAAGACACCGTAGACATTAACACACAATAAGGTCTTGGGAACCGTTTAGACTTATAGATAGAAGACATTTTTTTATTTAAATTATTAAAACTAATAGTACGTTAAACTGAATGAGGAGTATTATTAGAGGAAAAATAAAGTGTGCAATTCTTTACCAACTTTAGTGAATGGCGGTCATTGAGGCATGCCACCTCACTCTTCTATGTTTCTCAATTAGAAGATATATAGATATAGATATAGATATAGATATAGATATAAATATAAATACTTAGATAGATAGATATAAATATAGATATAAATATATATATATAGATAGATATAGATATAAATATATTAGTCTGTAACTTGCCTTTCTTTGTTTATTTCTTAGTGTAACATGCGAACAACTTCACGCAAGTATAAGACAATGCAAGCTTGATTTTTTGTATCATATAAGAAAGGATTCATGATTTTTATTCGGTGATACTCCATAGCAACAGAAAGCTTGTGACTCGAACTACCCCTGCTTACCCTATAATTGAATATAAAAGGAGAGGAAAGAAACACATCCCCAAAAAAACGAGCTTTCCTTACTTTCCTTGCTTTCTATTGGTTATCCATATCATGGAAGACAATTCGTGGAGATTGATTTACCTTTTCACCTTATTGCTTGTTGCAACTGGTTTCTTCTTCTTCTTCTTCTTCTTCTTCTTCTTCTCTCTCTTTACTCACTCATGCCTACACAGATTAAAACTTCTCTCTGGTTTTCCAGTCTTTACAATACTCTATTTATCATGAATTATTAATTCCTCCTTTATGCATTGTTGTTTAATTTCTTGAACACATAGTCCTTTTGCTACATATGTATCATGAAGTTACTTATAGACATGTCAAAATGTAAACTTATATATATATATATGTGCGTGTGTGGGGGGGGGGGTGTATTTCACTTTAGATAATACTGAAAAGATAAGGTTGTATATAAGAAATCACCTCAAAATTGACAATCTTAATGGAATTCTTACCATTGCAAAATATTTTCTTACACTCAATAACATGTCCTACCCAATTTTTAGAAAGCATTCATGTAGGAAGACAGTATCTCTTTACCGGATGCAACAAAATTGGATACGCCCATCTATCTTTTAAAAGTTTGAGAAGGTTTGGTTCTATGTCCCTGACATCCTAAATGTTTCGCTCAATTTGTATTTGATAATATAAAGAATTTTTGTATTACGAGTGTATTTTGACATGATGTAATTACACGTGATTTGACGTACTAGTCCCACTTTTTATGTAGGTCTCTCCGTGATTAGTTTTTAGTGACCTTATATTGTAAAACTTCTTTCACACATGCATTATATGTGTTTAGAAATCAAACTCATTGTTTCTTAACATAATGCTGGTGCTGGGGCTCTGTCAAATCTACTCATATGGAAGTTTAGCTTTGAAAGATAATAATCAAAGTAAAAGAACCACTAACTTGTATGTTTTCTTACTGTAAAAAGTTTAATATCGCAGGTATGGCTGCAAGAGGAAGAGCGGTGAAGCTACTGTTTTGTAATGTGAACGAGGACTGCTTTCCCATCTGTAAGGATTGTGGATTCTGCATGTGCGCTGCTGGAATATGTGCTCGTGGATGTCCTCCTCCAAGCGTCATTCATTTGGCTCTGGTTGGGAAAAAAGATGCACATTGAGCTTAACATATCTATAATGTCAATCCAATGGTGTCTCATCATTATCAAAAACTTAATAAGTTAATGAGATTCTAATACTTGAAAGTAGAGAAAATCATAGTTTATATATATGTCTATTGATATCCTAGTTTATGAAGTAACAATGTTATAGTAATATAGGAGTATATAGAAGCTTATAACTAAATTACAAATTTATGCCTGACTTCAAATCCGATATCATTAGATGGTTCAATAACCTCAATTTACTAGTTTAGGAACATAGGGCTCAATATCCAACTTTCAACATCTAATCCTTTGATTTGTATGATGACTTGGACGCTCGTTTTGAGCATTTGAGCTCCAAATTTTGATCCGAAAGTGTAGAGGGGTTCAGAGTTTGTTTAATGATCTATTGGGATGCTTCAGGATAAAGTCCAGTGGCTCGATATCGTTTTTGTTGCTTCTTGTAGGTTTGCCAGTCTCCGACTTGCGCAACTGCGAGGAAGCTATCGCGATCGCATCACTCTGAAGGACTGAAAGCGCGATTGCGGATCTTCAATCACGATCGTGAAGCTGAGGCTCTGAGCACATAGTCTAGCGGAGGGTGACTGAACCTGGCAGCACGCGGCCAAACTAAGACTTGGCATTGGCAAGCGCTACTATGAGGAAGGATGAGCGATCGCGCATTTAGAGTGTTAAAATGGACCAAAAATTTAGTGTTCGAAATTTTTTCATAAAGTCCACCATTTTTGGGGCTAGAGACCTTGGTGTCGGGCGATTTTTCATAGGTTTTTCACCCCTTTGATCAAGCTATATAACCATGAATTAGATGTGGATTTTGGGATTTTTGGGGTAAACCAAAAGAGGGGGTTTATAAATGAATTGATTACCCATTGGTAATTTCCTATACCTAAATTAAAATTAAAATTCAAATTCAAATAGAAAATATTATTATGTAATTAGATTCGATTTTCGAGACCTACCAAATTGGGCCCCACTTATAAAAAAAATTTAGTCAGCCTAAACAAATTACCTGGTGTACCCATTCTAAAACTCCTTGCCCATTTTTACATAAAGAATTACAAGGTGCACCCACACCTCCAAATCTTCAATTCACGTTCTTCTATACTTTAGTTTCTTAATTCCCCAATCCTAACTTCCCCAAATCACTTCCTCCCTTTATCTTAAATTCTTTAAGTTTATCATAAAATACCCAGATAATCTCTATATCATATATTTATCCATTATTTTTGTGATTGTAGCAAACAAACAAATTAATTCAAAACTATTTCAATCTATTTTATGAAAGATTTCTGATTTTTTTCCATATTGCTACCGTAGTTTCTACAATTTTTTCAAGCATTTTTCATATTGATGTTTTTTTCATAAAGAGTATTTTGTACAAATGATGAGAGGTGATTTGAAATATTTTGGAGCATATTTTTTAATACCCACCATTGTTAAGCTTTGAGCTCTTGAATATGAAATTTTAGTTTTTTATTTATTGTTTGATTCGAAGGGGCTGTTACAAAATTTGTCTCTAATACCTTTATCAAGTTCATACTAAAATTTGATTGCATTTGAAGCCGATTTATGGTACTTGAGATCAAAAAAATTTTGTTAAAAATCAAAGAAGTATTTCTAAACTGTATGCTGCTATAGTATATAGTTTACTGCAATAGTATACTGATACAGTATACAATATCATAGTGTATTAGTTGCTATCAAAACATATATACTTTTTTAGTACGGTATACCTTATTGGTATACTGTATACTATTTTAGTATACATCTTTGTATCTAGATTGAAGCATGAGGCCTGCTATCACACATATATATATTTTGATTTTTTATTATTATAAATATAATATATCTTTTTTGTGTACCATATATTCTTTTAGTATGCCTTATGTGCTAGTATTGAAGAGTGTGAGTTGCTATAGAAAAATGTATATTTTTTTAAAATATCGTATACATTTTTAAGATGCAACCCAAATTGATCAGTTGGTGTGTAAGGCGTCAAGCTGTTGATATTTCTCCACTCTGCCGTGTCAACCAGAAAATTTATTTTCTTACAACTAATGCTCGTGAGAGTGCTTTCAGGAACATCAAGACAATAGCTGAGTGCTTGGTTGATGAACTCATCAATGTTGCCAAGGGTTCTTCAAATAGTTATGATATTAAGAATAAAGATGAGATCGAAAGGGTTGCCAAGGCTAACAGTAGAGTGTGGATGCTGGAGAATCATGTGATAAGATAGTTTTTTTCTACTGTTTCTCATTTCTATTTTTGTAGCAGTAGCTTTTCTTTGAAAAAAAAATATGATGGTTACCGTTCTTCTCTATGGATTCAACATCTAAAATGTTCTTCTTCTTTAAACTTTCATGCATTTGGAAGTTTGTTATTGCTATATATGTCTCTATGAATGAGGGCCATTGTGAGCTCCTGTTTTCTTTTCTTTTGATATTTCACATCTATGGAATGCTTAGCCTTCAATCACTCAAGTTGTCATGGAATTGTTCGTAAACTACACCCTTTTGTTTATTTTATTCCTACTCTCTCTATCTCTCTCTCTCTCTCTATCCCAATTTGCTATGAGACATGAATGTTTTTTATTGGCATCAAAACATGAGGTGTTGCTTCCTAATTGTCAGAACATAGAAAAGAGAATCTATGATAAATCAGGAAAAAGATGTTTCTCTGCAGTAATCATCTTGTTTTATTGATGTGGCGACATAATTGTGAAACTGCCTTATGTTTTTTTATTCTGGATGGCTACCACTTCCATTGCAGCTTTACCAGTTATGGTCGAGACTATCTCGACGAAAATTCTGGAGCATATAACTGAGCAGTGCCTTATATGTTGTGATATGGGTACCCTCTGCAATGCTCCGCAAGCCTATGATGACCCCTATTCTCTCATTTTCCCTTTCCAGGTTGGCATATCTTAGATTTATTTATATTTATTATGGAACTTGTCTAAAGAAATGATATTTATTTTTTTGCACTCTTGTTTGGGAAGCTTAAGTTAATCAGCTTGACTTTCACCCAATCTGTGCTGCATGTTAAACTTAGCTCGAGTATTATATGGTGCGACTAAACCTGATAAAATTGTTTGCTTCAATCAGTACCTGCATAAGAGAGGTCAGGCAAAGAGGATAGAGAGTAATGAATGCCCGCTTTTGCATAGAGCCTCCTGATTGATGTAGTTTGTCCTTTAACAAGAAAGAGAAATTGAGAGATGCAAGTCTTTTAAATCAGTATTCCACAAGAATTGTTTTACGAGGATATCAGTTTGTCCTTGTGGTAGCCAATTGAAGCCGGAATAAGAATGCAATACAAGAAATCAGAGGGACAGCAGTTTGAGGATCCGTCCCTAGACTTGCCTAAAAGAGCGCAGACCTCAGTAAGGGGCTTTTTTCTGGATTGTTCATGAAAGTAAGGTCAATGAAGTCTAGCGAGAGTGGAGAACAGTGGGCTGAAGATAAGAGTACCATTATTGTAATAGGTTCATTGCCAATGACCAATCTCTGAATGCATAGAGCATTCTTTTGGTGTCCATAGAAAATGATGTGAGGAAGCTTGTCATTTAGTTGAGATATGTAATAAAGCCATATTTTTCTCTAGCTCATTTGGTCATCTCGTATTTTCCTCCATTGAACATGTATTCTTTTGTAATAATGTTTCTGAAAAACGGGTATACTCTTTTTTTCACTGTAACCTTTATGGTATACTTCTATCCAAAACTCAACATGCGTAAATTAGGTGGGGGTACATTTACACAATATACCTTTATAGTATACTCTCTTTCCACTGTATTATAGTATACTCTCTTGCCAAAGCTTTACTTGTAAACTAGTATACTTGTAAGGTGTATGGTATACTAAAAAGGTATACAATGATAAAACGTGCACAAATTGCACTAGCAGCAAACTGATACACTTACAAGGCATACAGTATACTAAAAAGGTATACAATGAAAAAATGCATACAAATTGAACTAGGAGCAAAGCGCTATGTTTTTCGTAGCAACCACAAAAAAACACAACACAAATTACTGAATTAAGCAATAACTAATTAATCTTATAGTATCTTACAGAATAGACGACAACGTAAAAAAAAATCAATTATATGTAATATTTCCATTGCTTATTGCTTATGAAACCTATTTTTTGACTAAAAAAGAAGAAAGAAAGATATACTACATCAGCTATTTTTTATAAATTCTATGCATATAAAAAAACAATAACTATCAAATATTTAATAACTTGTAATCTGGTAGATCTGTTTGTTTTTATTTATTTGGTATTACTTTGTGTTTTTTCCTGTTTTGAGATTGTTTTGTTATTTGGTCTCAAGATCGTTTCATCCCCTTAATACACTTTTGATACAATTGTCATTTAAATATATTTTAATAAATAAAGATACATAATTACACTTTTGATATAATTATCATCTAAAATTTATCAATTTTAACACAAAAATGCATACATTTAATTACTTGGATGCCCCTTTTTGAAATTTTTACTTCTAGTAAACTTCTACGGTAAAAGTAAAAGTAAAAGTAAAAGTCCATTAACAGTTCCATTGTATACATTTATGGTATATTTTTTATTCTAATGTATACCTTCACGGTATACTCTCCTTTTTACTGTATACCTTTATGGTATATTTCTATCCAAAACTCCACATGTGTAAATTAGATGGAGGTATATTTAAACAATATATCTTTATAGTATACTCTCTTTCCACTGTATACTTTTACATTATACTTCTATCCCAAAACTAGTGGTGTAAATTAAGTGTGGTGGTTGTACAATTACGTTGTATACCTTCATGGTATACTTTTTTTTTTTTACTGTGTATCTTTATAGTATACTTTTTTCCACTATATATTTTTATGATATATTTTCTTTTCCACTATATACCTTCAGGGTACACTCTCTTTTCTACTATATACCTTCATGGTATACTATTTTTTTCACCGTATACCTTCATGGTATACTTCTATCCAAAACTTTACATGCGTACATTAGGTATGTAGGAATACTGTTACACTGTATACCTTTATGGTATAATCTTTTAAAAAGTTAAATTATATTTATATTTAAAGTTGTAAAGTAATTCTTTTCTAAATTAAACACGCATAAATGACCAACACTGCTTCTTCATTTTATAAAGTAGTATGTATCACTTTTTTGTCTAATAGATAATGCTCATGAAAAAAGTGATTGCTTCTCATTACGAAGAGGAGAAGCTCCATAATAACATACAGGGATTACACAAAGTCAAGACACAGCTAAGAGTCTTTTATTGCACTTAAAAAAAAGACCTAATTTGCTCTATAACCAAATAAACTTCAAATCTGAAACTACAACTCAGGAAGGCACAACGAAATGCCTTTTATATATAATAATGCATAATGGCATACTTTTCCCTAAGAATTTGTGCAATCTCATAGACCTTATAGTGATCAAGGTATACATTCATGATATACTTCTATCTAAAACTTTATATTCATATATACCTACATTAGATGGGTGGGAATACGTTTACACTGTATATCTTTATGGTATATTTTTTTTCACTATATACCTTCGTAGTATATTCTCTTTTTTATTAGGTGGGTGGGGATATGTTTACAATGTATATCTTTATGGTATACTTATATTTAAATTATACATATCTTAATTACATTTGGTAGGATTATATTTTCATTGTATACCTTTACAATGAAACTGACATATTTTTCAAAAAAAAAAAAAAAAAAAAAAAAAAAAACTACGTTCCTAAGTCTCATTGAAATGCTTGAGATTTGTCTTTATGGAGTCAAAATTCAACTTTGGACAGGTCAAGACACTTGCTAGGTATGTTCAAATCACAATCAAAATCGTAAAGAAATTTTTAAACTTAGAAAGTCAAAGCAGGTGTCTGTTCAAAATTACCAAAAAAAAAAATTGAAAGTCAAAGCAGGTCTTCGTTCAAACTTACCAAAAGAAAAAAAATTAAAAGCAACAATGAAGTTTGAACAAGTTGGAATTTAGCTCTACACGGGGAAAATGGAGATTCATAGCTCCCTCCAATAGGAATTTTTGCAATTTGACACCATATGATTTTCCACTTCCATTAATGTTCCTTTTGGAGATAAAATGTGTGAGATCTTAAGAAGAATAAGGTAAATGGATTTGTGTTAAGGACATGACTAAGGGTTTAGCCTAATTTTGGGAGATTTTGGGAATGGAAAACAACATAGATGAAAAATGGGTACTGTGGTTAATAATTTGTGGGTAGATGGGGTAATATGTAAGTAATGGGTAGAAGCAGGTAACTCCTTTATCTTCTGTGAGTATTTTTGTAACTCCTCCTAATAATTTTATGGAAATTTTTATACAAATAAGTTTCGATTCAAGAAAAGGCTGCACTTTTTGACTTGTGGGGTTATTGATAATCCAATTATGATTTTGGTATAGAATTTCGACATTGTAGACCCGGGGATATTTTGGGTATTTAAATCCTTCTTATTCCAAACTTTAGACAATTGATCCTATAGTTAGAATTGATTATTTTATTCATTATTATTACTAAACTAGAGTTGTACAGGGGTGATTCGGTATGCAAGGCCATCACAGAGTAGTTTTGATGTGCTTTCGTCTGATATAACCTTCTACACATTATGGCAAATGGTGCAAATGCATGAAATGATACCAGGCAAAAGATTTGACAGATACCAGGCAAATGGCCAGTATGCATTTGGTGAAAAACTTGGGCTATGGATCATAGTACCTCAACAAATTGTTGTAGAAGTTAGTGCTTGCATTATTTACATGGTTACTGGTGGAAAGTCCTTGCAAAAATTCCAACAAACTCTTTTCCCTGATACCAAAAATATCAAACTCACTTATTACATCTTGTTTTTCTCATTCCAATTTGTCCTCGCTCTTTTACCAAATTTCAATTCTATGTATGGTTCTTTCAGCCATAGCTAGCATGAGGTGTACTTGATACGCCCATTTGTTATTTTTGAGTTCATATTGATACATATCCTTTTTATTGAGATATTAATTATTCGGTATTTGATTCTTTGACCTTTTTTTTGGTATTATTGGGCATCTGTGTTCTTAACACGGATTTGATATACCTGGTATGGATTTATGAGAATTCTAAAGATTTATGTCGAGTTTCTCTTGAGTTAACTTGGCCATGTAGGTATGCAATTTTCGGAGAGATTTGGATGTCTCCCTTTATCATTGCATACATTTGAGATCGAACTTAATATTACATATCTATGATTACTTGTATTATTTGGTAGAAGTACTTGATTTGAATAGTTGTTTGGTACCACTCTTTTTATATAGCTAAGCTTGTTTTGTTAAACTGATTTAACGTTGACATTTATATCTGACCCGTTAGTACTTTCTTTTTCTTTCTGCTATCCCTATTGAGTACTAGAATTACCCTACTTTTTTTGTTGTTTTTCTTCTTACAATATGTCTTTCCGAAGATTTCATGCATGGAACTATGAGATTCGTGGCTAAGAGCAAGGACTTCCTGAGTTAATCCAATAGTGAGCCTGTGGTGAGACTTGATATTAGCCAAATTGATCATCAGTTTCTTTGGAGTGTTCTACCCTTTGTCAAGAGTTTGGAGTGCCTAAAGGAGGCATGGAATAAGTCTTCTAAAGTCCACAATATACTTGAATGGATATTTAGATGGAAGACAATTAACCTTAGTTTAGGAACTGGGGTTATTTTAGTCACTGTGAGTCATATTTAGACCTAGTTAAAATGAATATGTAGCTCCTTTCTGAGTTTTGGGGAGAATCTCTCCTCATCAATTGCTCTTCTAATTACATCGATATGAAATCCCTTATATAAGTTTAATTTCTCTCCTTGACTTTTCAAAAAAATGTTGTATTTGACGCGATTATATAAGCGTGATTGGCATGCAATTTTTCCACACCAACTACGTCAATGCCACATTTATATGATCTTAAACTTGAAAATAGTTCAAGAATTAAAAGTGATAAAAGGATAGAAGCAAGATATAAGATCTTATCACGAATCAAGCATCGATTAGGGAAAATGTACCTAAAATCTCTTCTGAAAAGTGATTAATCTCGCACCTATACTTACAAAGACCTCGAGAGATCGATGAACTCTTGCAACTTTTGAGGCCATCACAAAGCATGTAATGGCCACGACCATAAAACTCATTATTTTCATTAATCTAAGAAAGTAATAACAAACATAAATATAAATACATGTATGAGCAGCATGGCATAGGTAAAAAGGAACAAGGCAAGCCCCCTCCTCCCCCTCCCCCACCCCATTTTACACATATCTTGCTCATCCCGACATGGCATGAACAACCTAATCTGCACTAAGAATAGTAATTATTTGAAAAACGCGTGATTTATTAAGTGAAAGATGCTAACCATGAATATAGGTCTAATGTTACCAAATGGAGAAATTAGGGCATTTATGCTAGGACTTACTAAGAGCTAATTAGTCCAAAGTACTCCCAATTAGGTCAAAGTTAGCGACGTTTGGGCCGATGGGATATTGTGGCCATGAATTGGTACATCTCCACGAACATAGGCACTTCGTGGGCCCCAATCTCTTTCATCTCAAAAAGTTTGCCTTTTCCTTTGCGATCCAGTCCACAATCGTCTTTACGATCTAGGGCACAAACAGGGCCACGAATCCAATTGTGCCCACGATTGTCTCCATGATCCTATAGCTCCAAGTGCCACTTAACTCTGCTCCAAGCCACGAACAAGATCGTGGCCACGATCTGAGATGCTCTAGGCCTCTTTCTTTGCTTTTCTTCTGCTCTAAGTTCCAAACTACGGTCTTCCTTTCTCTCTAGTGACACGACTCGATCTGCCAACTAGGTCGTACGGACATCCGACATCCTCTTCTAGACGCGTCAGACGTACCATTTTTATAGATTTCAACAACAAGCGCCAAAACAAACTTGAAATGATAATGAAGACCTAGTAAGATATAATTAAAATCTTATATATGTAATCTGTACATAAGAAATTACAGTTGTCTACCAAACGTACTAGGTTTAGGACTATCCAGACCAGACATTTAAGAGTACAAAAGAATACATACACCTTCTGAAGGGAGCAAAACTAGACTATCAAAATAAAACTAGAACTGGTTGTCGTTCTGTACAAGAGTTGGCTCACCCGGACAGTTAAAATTGTCTCAGCCCCTCAATCGATCGACAGAACTCGGTCCTGGAGCTAAACTGGCCGAAATGAATAGAGATAAAAAGAAACAAGCAAGGGTAATTCAAAAGGACTCAATAAGTGGGGGCTGACCAGCCACTTTGAAGCACATGTTAGCTAGCAAGGGAGAAGAGATGAGCAAATACTAACCAGAAATTGTTGACACCCAATTTTGTCCCTCGTTTTTCTAAAAATTAGTCATAATTCAACTTAAGGGTGCAATATGACTATTTGTGCAAAATGTGCATTAGAAATCATGCATTTACTTGTGTTATCCTCTATTTACATATTATATACTTAAGTGTGGCTATATTACGTAATTTTTGCATCATTTAGGCTATTTATCAAAACTGTGACTATTTGTGAAATTAGTACATTTATAATATAGGTGGCTATATTATATAATTACATCATTTAGGCTACATGTCATGTTTGTTTACATTTATGATTATTTGTGCAAATAATTTGTGATTATATATATGTTATTTGAGTTTATTTAATATTTATTTGTGCATTTTATAATATATGTATATCCATATTTTATTTTTTACACCTTTAAGTTAAATATTGACCAATAGAAGTGTTCAAATTCCTTTTATTATTAATTCTTCCTTATTTCAAAATTACTATCCAAAATTCTTTATTTATCTTTATTTATTTTTATTTATTTACATTTTTACTCTGAACCTAGCCACATTTCCTAACCAAGTACATCCTTTACTTTCCTCCCCTAATCTTTTTCAATATCCCCTGATCTTCTCCTTTCCTAAGTCCCTATCACTAAAATCACTCCCCAAATCATCCTAATCACCCCTAATCCTCTCCATCCGATTTCCAAAACTTTCACTCAATCTCTCAACATTCTAATCCTAAGTCTCTCTTCTTAAATAGAGACAATACATACACTATAGGCATTCACACAATAATGGCAGAACCCACCTCCTTTGGCCTTTTTCCCCACGAGTCTTCTTCCCTAAATCCATCACCCTCCACTTTCCATTAAAGCACACAGGGACAATACACTTCCATTGTCTTCCTCACAGAAAACCCAACCCACACAAACACACACACCGTACACGATACAACAACATCAAAAATCGTATCGCCTTCCTCACAGAAAACCTAACACACACACACACACACCGTACACGATACAACAACATCAACAATCCCATCGTCTTCCTCACAGATACCCTCACCAAAAACATCCGCAACAGCTCCATTACACCCCTCACCTTCTTCTCCGGCGTATCCCACATACACAAAACACACGCAAAATAAAAGTAGGGGAAATCAGGGAACGGGGAAACCAAACAAAGCCATAAAAATGGAGTGGAGATCGGGAAAAGGAGAGTGTGTATTGTTGGTTGGGATTCGTGGTTTGATTTGAGATGTTCTTCTCAAAATCAGTCTAATCTCATTGTTGATTTGGTTTGTGGGTTCCCTCCTGTTCTTTTGATTAATCAGAAAAAGGAAAGTCGATGGGGAGACTGGGGATGCAGATTCAGAAACAAGGGTAGCGGCGACGCCGCAGTGATGTCGAGAACAAAACTGCTGGCAGTCAAGCCCCTTCGCCTGCACCACCGTTGTCTCTGTTCATTGGAAGTTTCATTGGCGACACCCTTTTATTTCTTTGCTTGAGTTCCGTTGTTGTTTCCTTTTGCTTATGGATTTCTTGTGTACTAACTGTTTGTTTGCGAAGCTGTAGAACTTTTTGATGTGGGTCTCAATCATTTGCATTGCCGGCAGTTGTTGTCACTGCCTCACCGGAATCTCGCTTGCTTTGACCAGCGATTATGTTGCTGCTATGTTTCTTTTTTGACTTTTGTTTCAACTTGGATTTGTTTGGCAATGGCTAAATACTGGTTCTGTTTGTGGCCTCTCCTATTTTGGCTTATGCTATGTCGACAGGGGCCCACTATTTTTTTTCTATGAATTCCCTTTACCATCACTAATCGTTTTGTTAAGTAATTGTGCAGCTTCCTTAGCGTTTGTGAGCTCGACCTTGTACTGACCTTGGCAGTCACTATGCATTTTGACCTATGAAAATATACACTTATTTGAGGCCTACACAATGAATTGACGGACTCAATATCAAATATGACTATGGAAAATAAAGTATTTATTTGAGGCCTATTTGATTAATTTAAACATGATACTACACTTGAACGATCCATTCCCGCACCCCCTAAAATACACAAAAGGCTATGATGACGTGTATAAGCCGTTATTACAAACGAGCCGGTGATGGAGTGAAGAGACCGGTACTTGGCATTGCAACATGACCGGCCGGCGTGTTCGCAGCCGTATCGACGTCCCTAACCTCCACCCAATTCATACACACCTGAGCCGACACTTTTAAAAATCCCTTTCCCCTTTATTTTAAAAACTATTATTAAAACTATTATTATTATTATTATTATTATTATTATTATTATTATTATTATTTTCATTATTTTCATTAGTATTAATATTATTATTATTCACTAACTCTTTTTTTCTTTAAATCTTGCGAGGTAAAATTGGAAAGAGAGGATAACCTATTTTGGAAGAGAACAATTCAAAGAGAAGCCTTTTTGTCATTATTATTATTTTGTTCTCATTATTATTATTAGTATTTATTATTATTTTTATTACTATTTATTATTTATTATTGTTTTACTAATTCATTTTCATCTTTTTTGCAAGGTGCAATCCTTAAAGAGGAAGCCTATTAGGACCTCTTATCTTAATTATTATATCATCTAGTTATTTGCCTATATCTAATTAGTTAGTTTAAATTGCTTAGTTACTTATTTCGAATCAAATTATAAGTCCGGCCGGTAACCACATTTGTGGAGCTCGAGAGGTGCCTAACCCCTTACTCTTGAGTTACTTGAACCTCTTACCAGAATCTCAGACTCGTAGACCAACCCAGAGTTAATTATTTAAATGGAATTAGAAATTAATAGGTGACATAATACGCCTAGGAAATTTATTAGGTGGCGACTCCAACACCTTAACTCAAACGAGTTCACCCAGTGAAATCCGAAACCTGACTCGCCTCGAGTTGAGTCCAAAATCGGGTATGACAGAATAGCGACTCCGCTGGGGATATCAAGGTTCAAACCATAACGGACATTAAATTGAGATTCTTTATTTGCTTTATTTTCTCGACATTTATTTCGATACTAAATTTTCTTCTTTTCCTTTTTTTTACAAGACTAAGGTTTATTTTTGAATTTTTGAATTTTGGTGCTCAATTATTTAATTGCTTAATTGTATTTTCTTTTTTATTTTCCATTGGCACTTCCTCCACTCCTGAAAATTTTTTACACTTGCACACACCATAAACGGTTATGTGGATCTAATGGTCGTTTCACTCTCAAAAACCCCTTTAGAAGAAACGGTGAGAATCTAGTTAGTCCGTGGTACAACCAACAATTCTTAACGTTCCCACCCCTTGGTTTTCTACCTGGGGGAACCATGTCCTCATCTAGATTACCCAACTCTTAGTGGAGACTCTTGTCTAGGAACCACGCATCATGTCATGTTTAAGAAAATTTTGACTTCGGCTCATGTCTAAGTCTACTAGTTCACCATATTTGAATGAACCGAACGGGTTTTCGACCCTAAGGGACGTTTAAATGTGTTATGTGTGCATCTATTTAAAGATTGAATGTGTCTAATGTAGACCATTTGTTCTCAAAAGTGTGGATCATCCAATTATTTATTTTTGTTGAAGGATGCCACATGTCACGAAAATTTGAAAAAATAAAAGAAAACATAGACTTTAAAATTGATTTTTCTAACAAAATGAATTCTTTATTTCTATAAATACAAACCCTTATAGAAATCATTATTTATTTCTATTACTTATGAAAAATTTTATTTCTATATTTATACACCAAAATCAATTATTTTATAAAATTATTTTCCATTTATTTTTTTTGGTTATGAGAATAAATGGGATGACACAAAATACTTGTTCAACTTTAAATACTATAATCAAAATTAGGGAGGCTTAACATCCTTGGTATGTTAAATTCCATCAGCCAACTTTGTCCAAAAGCGTCATCAAATGATGCCTATCATGCATCTTATATGTGTTGGTCTTGTTAGGCCTATCTCCGGCACAAGAGAGGTCCTTTACATTATAAGGAGTAATATGTTTTGCTTTTGGTAATTATTACCTCGACACTAACTTATTGTTTTCATGTTTAATTTTTACTCCCACTCCCGAGGTGGACTTCTGCATTTCTTTCAAAACTCGTACGTTTCTAACTTGTGCATGCATACCTTCCGCCACTCCTGGCAACTTTCTAAATTGCGCATTGAAAATACGGTGGTTACAACCACCTCTTCCCTCACATAAAAATTTCTTTAGGAGGAACGACTTGGAATCTATTTTGTCCGAGACGTTCCCGCTCCCGAGCCGTCCGCTTGGAAAGATAATAAAATCCGGTCTAGCTAACTCCATTCCTTAGTAGCGGCGCTACGAATCATGCATCATGACATGTTATTAGTCGACTTGTTCTCAAGTCCGATAGGCCAACTTGTTCAAACAATCCGAATGGGTTTTTAACCCCCAAAGAGCGTTGAACATGATTTATCTGCATTTGCGTAAAAGATCGAACGTGCAAAATGTGGACCGTTTATTGGCATTGTTCTACATTCAATGCCATGCAAAGGCACGTAGGTAACCTAAGAGGCTTCAAAAGCCCAAATTGAATCAGAAATGGTTGTTTGTTCATAGACAGTTAAAATTATTCTGTATTGAATGCCATTCAAAGGCACGGAGGTAACCGAAGAGGCATTAAAAGCCCAATTTGAAGCAGAAATGACCGCCCGACAGATAGGATGACACATAACGCACGTTTATCCTCTAAGCATTATATAAGGACTTGACATCCTTAGCATGTCAAAAGTCTATTAGCAATTTCCGTCTAAAGTGTTTAAAGGGTTCTCAACCTGCAACGACACATCTCTTCATATTCTCTGTCACATTATTTTCAAAAGCTTGTGCCACACATTGATCATTTCGCTCGCAATAAAGCGAATCTTATGCATTTTTCTTCTCCCTTTTTCTATCGTCCTTCACCTTTTCCAAAAGATCATGGCCAATAGAACATTTGACATGGTTGCTGAAAATCCCTCAGTTAGAATCTTCTGGGGATGGATCAACATGAAAATATTTGCCTAGCTATAATCTAATTTCCTAATAGTATTTAGTCTCTTCCTTCTCTTATACTGTTTCAATATGAGCCAATGCAATAAATTCCAAATAAATGCAACATTCTCCTTTAGGCTCCGGATTTTGTTAGAAAACAAAATGACGAGTGCGGCACAAAGCGTTTCTTAAAATCATCGTCCGTAAAGCTGTCTTTTGCATTATAAGATGAATTTCTTATTTGATATGTGCGCATTGCATTGAATTTGTTTGTTGCTCTAGGTCTCTAAAGGAATCCTTTCTCCAAATCCTATCTCCTACATGGGACGGCATCTCATCTCCCTACTCTACACCCAAATTCTGACATCTAAAATCTTTCACATGACCAAACTATCTCTAACTCACTACCCAACTCAAAACCTATTATCCAAAGGTTGAGTTAAGTCGAATACCAAGGATAAAGACATTTTCTGTCGCACAATACGATCTATTCCTTACACAACATCTTTTCTGTCGCACAACACGATCTATTCCTTACACAACATCTTTACCACTTTGCATTAATATCCAACTCCTCATCTCCTGCTTAAGCAAACGTCAGTCGTTTGGCCAAATTCGTGCCTTGACTGCTACATAAAGCACTTAAGCAATCTCTTGTGATATCTATACGATCTATCACAACCTCCAAATTCAAGCGCTAATCCGTTATCCATGGTCTAGGCTTTCTCTTAAGCTTATGTGTCCTTTTTGCTTCAAGTCTTTGCTAACATGCCCACACTATTTTGTGCATTTCACCACTTTGTTAAGGTTGTCTTGCGCTTGAAAACCGAAATCGGTCAAGAATTTGCATTCGAAAAAGCCTAAATAGCAAGACGAACTGAAAATATTTTCTCCTACAACAAAGTCCTTTGAACCATCAACATATGACACCAAGAGTATTCAGACAATCCCAATACACTACAACCTGCATTATACTCACACGAGAGTCACAACAAAGAAAACCGATCACTATACTACCAAGCTCACAAACCTCACATCTTTATTCCTTTGGCTCAATCAAAAGACGTCGCACCCAAACTCACAATAAATAACCTCTACACCGTCAAGACTTCCAACTACAACAACCTGAGCGGGCTCAACACAATTAAGGATAGACCAAAATGACAAAACCTCATGCCTTTACTCCTTTAGCCCAGTCAAAAGATATTGCAACCAGCAAACAAACTACTCCCTGGATACCCATCCCTAAACTTGTTCCAACAAAATCTACACTCATCACTCAAATTTTCAATACCATGACACCGCGAGATATCCGGTACTGAAACACAATATTCAAAGCCTGATGGATCAAAACCATGGAATGATACAACAAGAACCGACAAAAAGGAAACTACAACTCCCAAAGCACAAGCACACTTTCTACAAAGGCCAATCCATCGAAGTTAGCTCCATGACTTTCGAAAAAAAAAGCGTGAAACATGAAGGCACTCTATCACAACCCAAGACAAATACAATTTTGGGCAATCTCCAAATCCAGCAAAACCCAAATATCAAACCCCAGTCTGAGTATGAAAACATCCATATACTCATAGTCATCAATATACCAAAAGACGAATGCAGATTTCTAACCAATACATTGGTGTTCAGTGCAATGCAACCGCCCTCTCCCGGTGATATGTCATAAACAATAAACTGGGGCAGAATTTTTGAGGATCCCCTCAAAAATTCCGAAAGACGCAAACTTGACACTGGGGCAGAAATTTTTGAGGTCCCCTAAAAAATTTCAAGAAAAGTCCTCACAATAGCAACACGATAGCCTCCTTAGCACATTGCATGACACAACAATAGCACTCTATTTGTCGCACTTTACTTTAGTTTTGCTTACAGGGTATACAGCCCGAAGGGTAGACAACCTTATGAAGAAACATCATGACAAGGGAAAAATTATACAAGATATAGCAGCAGAGCGCAACACAACAAATATGCAAGTCGACCTCCCCTAGAAAACTCACAAATTTTCTTTGATCGCAGGTCTACACAGGTACCAAGTATACCTAACAACTCTTGCAAAGCAACATACATCAATTTGACATGCATAGAATCCATGTCGGTGGATATATAGGGTCCGCATCAGTGGACATGACAAGTAGAGAATCTATGTCGATGGATATATAGGGTCCGTATAGGTGGACATGACATGCATAGAATCCATGTCGGTGGATATATAGGGTCCACAACAGTGGACATGACATGCATAGAATCCATGTCAGTGGATATATAGGGTCCGCATCGGTGGACATGACATACATAGAATCCATGTCAGTGGATATATAGAATCCGCGTCGGTGGACATGACATGCATAGAATCCATGTCGGTGGATATATAGGGTCCGCATCGGTGGACATGACATGCATAGAATCCATGTCGGTGGATATATAGGGTCCGCAGCGGTGGACATGACATACATAGAATCCATATCAGTGGATATATAGGGTCCGCATCGGTGGACATGACATGCATAGAATCCACGTTGTTGGATATATAGTGTCCGCGTCGGTGGACATGACATGCATAGAATCAACGTCGGTGGATATAGGGTCCGCGTCGGTAGACATGACATATATAAAATCCATCTTGGTGGATATATAGGGTCCGCATTGGTGGACATGACATGCATAGAATCCATACCGATGGATATATAGGGTCCGCATCGGTGGGCATGACATGTATAGAATCTATGTCGGTGGATATATAGGGTCCGCATCGATGGACATGACATCATTTGAACAAGCATAGAATCTGCGTCGGTAGATATATAAGGTTCGCGGTGGTGAACATGACAACAATTTGCAGCAGAGCAAAGTCCGCATCGGTGGGCATAGCATTGGAAAGACATTTGGATGAGACATCAATAAAACAGACATAAGAAAAAACAACCACTCGGCTCAACAGGGAAGTTTACTTTACCTTTATCTTTATATCTATCGCATTTATCATGATTTTGCTTCAGGGTACTCCCCGATCTCTCGGAAAACCTGTGTGCCACACTCTCACGCCCTCTCCAAACATCACTGCCAATTATGCAACCACAAAAACTCAAAAACATACAAAGCAAAGCCTAACCCTACAGACAATGCCTTTTGCTACACCCGCAAGTTACCTATCTTGCCGAGTTCCAAGCTACAATTCCGTATTCGTACCTGTGATCTGCCTATTCTCCCCTTGCCGATTGGGTATCAGCTTCGTGTTCCCTCCTAATTCGTGCCCATCTGCGTCAATCGTGCGTATTTTTGTGTTTAATCGTGCCCGTCTGCTTGAATCGTGTGCATTCATAAAACTTGCTCCTCAAATCCTTCCCAGCTCAGTCAAGGCAATATCGAGGGAAATATTACTCATTTATCGAGATGAAGTGGAAACTATGTACCTATGAACTCCTCTTTATGGGTGTGTAGCGCACCACATTTTCATAACTAGGACGATTATAAGCCTCTTTTTCCACGCTCAATATACTGATGTTATCTCATCTTTGATAGTACCCTTACTTCATTCATCATTTATCCTGCCAAAAAGGAAAAACATACACGAATCTAAACTTTACATACTTGGATAAGTTTAGTCTTTACATCAAAAATCATGCATCATAACATCCCGCACAGGTAAAATGCCATTCTAGAACTACACACGACCTGATTCTCATGAAATCCGAGATATGTAGGAAACTCAGAGACCGGAGTTCGGCCAAAAAAACCCCAAAACGCCCATTTTCCCCTTCAAATTGTTTTACTTTCCGGTCGTGACAAAATTGGCTACTCCGTTAACTATCTTTGCCCGAAGACTCTTTCATCATCCCCGGACAAAGAGGGGAAGTTGTTGACATCCAATTTTGTCCCTCATTTTCCTAAAGATTGGCCATAATTCAACTTAAGGATGCAATGTAACTATTTGTTCAAAATGTGCATTAGAAATCATGCATTTACGTGCGTTATCCTCTATTTACATATTATATACTTAAGTGTGGCTGTATTACTAACTTTTACATCATTTAGGCTATTTATCAAACTTGTGACTATTTTTGAAATTAGTACATTTATAATATTAGTGGCTAGATTATATAATTACGTCATTTAGGCTACATGTCAAGTTTGTTTCAATTTGTGATTATTTGTACAAATTCGTAATTATTTGTGATTATATATATTTAAAAAAATTTAGTTGAGTTTATTTAATATTTATTTGTGCATTTTATAATATATGTATATCCATATTTTAATTTTTACACCTTTAAGTTAAATATTGGTCAGTAAAGTGTCCAAATTCCTTTTATTATTAGTTCTTCCTTATTTCAAAATTACTACCCAAAATTCTTTATTTATCTTTATTTATTTTTATTTATTTACATTTTTACTATGAACCAAGCCACATTTCCTAACCAAATACATCCTTTACTTTCCTCCCCTAATCTTTTGCAATATCCCCTAATTTTCTCCTTTCCTAATTCCCTATCACTAAAATCACTCCCCAAATCATCCTAATCACCCCCTAATCCTCTCCATCCAAATTCCAAAACTTTCTCTCAATCTCTCAACGTTCTAATCCTAAGTCTCTCTTCTTAAATAGAGACAATACATACACTATAGACATTCACACAATAACGGCAGAACCCACCTCCTTTGGCCTTTTCCCCATGAGTCTTCTTCCCTAAATCCATCACCCTCCACTTTCCATTAAAGCACACAGGAACAGTACACTTCCATCGTCTTCCTCAGAGAAAACCCAACACACACACACACACCGTACACGATACAACATCATCAACAATTCCATCGTCTTCCTCACAGAAAACCTAACACACACACACACACACCGTACACGATACAATAACATCAACAATCCCATGGTCTTCCTCACAGATACCCTCACCAAAAACATCCACAAAAGCTTCATTACACCCCTCACCTTCTTCTCCGGCGTATCCCACATACACAAAACACACACAAAATCAAAGAAGGGGAAATCAGGGAACGGGGAAACTAAACAAAGCCATATAAATGGAGTGGAGAACGGGAAAAGGAGAGTGTGTACTGTTGGTTGGGATTCGTGGTTTGATTGGAGATGTTCTTCTCAAAATCAGTCTAATCTCATTGTTGATTTGGTTTGTGGGTTCCCTCCTGTTCTTTTGATTAATTAGAAAAAAAAAAGTCGATGGGGAGATTGGGGATGCAGATTCAGAAACAAGGGTAGCGGCGACTGAAACGACCTCGGTTAGTCGTTTCGGAAGTTAGGACTCCAATTAGCGTGCCGATAATTTTAAAAACTTTGTTATGTCCATTAGGACCAGTAAAATTTTAGCTAAATCAGACCTCGTTTGGTAGGCATCGAAAGAAGGTTTCAATTTTTATTGTCGATAAATACTAAAAAAGAGATTTTCGAGCCCAGTTTTGGCGAACGAGCTCCGATTCAAAATTGTAAAGCACCTTTAGGTTCGTATGATTATTTGTGACTTTTGTGGTTTTTCGAAAGTGAATTTCGAGGTTGTTCGGTTAGCTTCCACTAAAATGTCGAAAGTTAAATAATTTGACCTTTCACATCTTTTCACTACTACAAGTATGTAACAGATCGTTGCTTAATGCTTCTACGTACTTCATTCAACATTCAAGGACGAATGTTCCTAACGGGGGAAGATTGTTACACCCCGTATATCCAAAGTGAGGTATATCATTCTAGTGACATGTTAAGAATGATTTAAGTGAGTTTAAAGTCATAATATGACCATATATGATGTTTATATTTTGAATATAAAGTTTGAGAAAATCGGATTTAAGTTGCTGAAAACCCCACAAAGGAATTGCCTTGTAGAAAAGCTTTTTCAGCAATTAATCCGGTGTGTTATATGAGGTCTTTTGCGGACATATGATATACCAAATTGAAGGTCTTGGGCTGTAGTTTCCAACACTTTTAACGGTTTGTTCATACAATATCTGGATAAAAAGATTTGAGCATCAGAAGTTAGGCCAGAAAAAGGGACATAAGCGCAAAAGAGGACTAAAACTGAAATGTTTCGAGTATAAAAGGAAAACATGTCTTCATTTTCGTTATTTCCAGAACCGAATAGAAACAGTTCTTATATGAAGGTTTAAGCAACTTTTATGATTTTTAAGGAAGGACACCAATCTTAACTCGAAATTAAAGACGAATTGCGTCAAAATGCTCTACGCGATTAAGGTAACGTTATGCTACCTTCAATTTCGTCCATTGCTTGAGTTTTAGAATTACTTCATGACTAAGTAAAGTACCTAAATGTTGTATTATAGCTTTTTTAAGCTTTAGAAGGTGTTGAATTCAAGGGAAACAAGGTTGAGAAGCAAGAAACATCAAAGGTATGTAAGGCTAAACCTTTCTTTTGGCAAGGCATGTATCTTATAGCTTTTGAAGCTTTTCTTAGTTCCAAAATTGATGATTCTTGTGGGTAACGTATATGGAATAAAGGTGACCGTATATGTGCTTAATCAGGTGCTATGAACCACGGCAAAAGATGTCCAAAACAGTAGCACAAAATGTTTCAAAATCTGGAAAATTGTTTTTGTCTTCGGACAGCTGTTAGTAGTTTGAGCATACCTCCTTGTACAAAATTGATATTGAGATGATTCAAGATTTCTTGGAACTCTAAGACATATATATAAAACTTTCATGAATACCATGAATTCTATATCTTTGATCTACATTCTGAAAATTAGGTCGAAAGGCAGGACAGTGGTGTTGTCCAGACATTCTATCAGAAGATTTGTTATGTCATCCAATCGTTTCATCTTGTTATCCATATAACATGTTTATGTTATCAGTTTATCTGGGTATCCATTCCCGTGTGTAATATAGTGCTGGTTCTGTTTTTGCGGATCATCCAGTTTTAGGGGAAACTCTGCCGAAAATTTTATGAAAATTCAAAGAGTTGGATAAATTCTGAGTTCTAGGTTGTGTCTATAATTCTATCCAGAGTTTTCTTCTCATTCCTTTGAGTCCATATCTATTGTTGACACATGTGTTATGCCTCATACATGCTTATGCTTATACTATGATCATGTTATGTGTGATTTGGAGTCCCCCATTGACACGACCCAGAATCCGGTTAGGCCGTGCGGGCACCCAACATCCTCCCCTAGACCTGTCGGGCGAACCCTTACCAATTAAATTAGGAAAATAAATATAATAATTCATAAATAAGGACAAGACTTAAAAACAACACACAGACATATTGACACTTCTAAGCTGTACGAAAGAAAATTTCAGCTGACTACCCAACATACTAGGTTTAGGGCTATACAGAGTAGACATCTAAGAGTACAAAAGAAGATAGATACCTTCTGGAGGGAGCAAAATGCAACTGAAATAATAAACAATAAACTGGTGGCTATCCGGAATAAAAGCTGGCTCACCCTGACAGCTGAAGTCATCTTCGCTCCTGAATAACGTGGCGAACTCAATCCTGGAGCGAACTTGCCGAAACGAAATAGATAGACAAGAAAACAAACAACAAACAAGGGTGAGTCAAAAGGACTCAATAAGTGGGGCAGACTAGCCACCTCAATGAATAGGATAGCTAGCTAGGGAGAAGAAACAGATAAACCAAATTCCTCTTATTTAAATTATAAAAAGGCAGAGCCAGATAACAACCGGAAACACGTATGAAACCATAAACTCAACTAGGGATACGAGCCAACAACATATGAACAAATAAACAATGCACATATAAGCAGGACAGTAGTCATGTATCATAAGTCTACACAATGGTATGAAATGAGATGAAATGAAATGTGATGCACAGGTTCACATGTGCCCATAATCCCATCCCGAAGCGGAATACTCCTGCATTCGGGGGGAATCCAATCTGATAACCAACTGGAGCGGAATACTCCTGCTCCTGGGACGGAATACTCCTGCACCCGATATAGTATAAACTAGAGGCGGAATACTACTGCACTCTCTTGGGGCGGAATACTCCTGCACCCGATATAATGTAAAGCTGAGGCGGAATACTCCTGCATTCTCCTGGGGCGGAATACTCCTATCCTCAATATGATACAATGGAGCGGAATACTCCTGCTCCTGGGGTGGAATACTCCTACCCTCAATATGATACAATGGAGCGGAATACTCCTGCTCTTGGGGCGGAATACTCCTGCACCCAATATGATATGCAATGTAATGCATATGAATGACATATAATGCATATGATGCAATGTGATGCAATAATAACCCTTCACCGGCGCGGGACTCTCATCGACAGCCAGGAAGTAGATGCCAACTTACAGCCAGGGTACAATGCTCAGATCCTCATTGCAATACCAACAATAGGACATAACATATAATATAAAATGTAAATCCAAAGCTAAGGCGTAATGAGTACGCCTATCGGCAGCTACACACGTAAGGAACACGTGGTAGAAAATCCACGAGGCCAGGTGCCTCCAAAGAAATGGATATAAACACTTACCTCGTTCCAAAGTTAACACTTCTACCCAACAACCGCTTTATTCTTTGAATTCATTTCCAAACGATTCCACTGTGTTCAATAAGCAGAAAAATATATCACATTAGGCTAAAGGCTTCATCCCTTATGTCTTAGGGCAATCCGGTTAGGAACCTGTTACCCTATTCGCATACGCAATATGCAGGCCAGGCCTATATACAGGGTTTAATGTCACATAACCAAACCCCAAAAAAATTACATTTATATGTTGCCCATAACTCACTGAGTACGAATATATAATCAATTTCACTATCGGGGTCCAATTGACCCTTCAAATTATAAGTTGAACTTATTAAAACGATGTATAATATTCCAAGTTTTACCGTTAAAACACATTCGAACACACGTAATAAACTCAAAGAATATATTAGGATCATTACCTGAATGTTTCGGGGTAAAAATTGTACTATTTTTCCGGCTCTTTTCTCATTTTCTGGTATTTTTTTTGAAAATTTTCTCTGTTTTGTTCCTTGTTGCATTTTGTTCTTGTTTTAATGTTTCTGTTCAGTTCTCAAGCTCATAAGCTTATGAGCTTAATCACACACCGCCTAACTTATCGTCATTATCTTTCTTTCTATCTTTTCCTCTTTTTTTTTTTTATTTTCTTTTCGCGACAAAAATTAAAACGGTACCCTGCGATATTCGAAATAATTCCAACTTTTGCATACGAGTTATACAAAATATATATAACATACTCGCGCAGGCGGATCTCAAATCGGGTTCCCAAAACTCAAAATGCGAATTTAAATAGAAAAAGTCAAATTATTTAACTTTCGGCATTTTAGCGGAAACTAGCCGAACAGCATTGAAATTCACTTTCGAAAATTTAAAAAAATCACAAATAATCATACGAACCTAACGGCGCTTTCGGATTTCGAATCGGAGTTCGTTCGCTAAAACCGAGCTCAAGAATCTCTTTTTAACATTTATTGTCAATAAAAACTGAAATCTACCTCCGATGCCTACCAAACGAGGTCTAATTTAGCTCAAATTTTACAGACAGCTCCTAATGGATATTACAAATATTTTAAAATTATCAGCACACCAATCGGAGTCCTAACTTCCGAAACGACTAACCGAGGTCGTTTCATTCTCCTCCACTTAAACTCTCGTTCGTCCTCGAACGAGCCTAAGTCTAAAGCAAGATTCACGCTGATAACAAGAGAACTTACACGACCTTCATGAGCTACTCCACGGATATTATTTCCTGATTACAGAATCAGAATTATAACACACATATTGGACTCTTGGATAAAAACATAGCTGGATAATATCATAACGCCATTGCCTAGCTTATTCTGACTATACTGATCCTTCCTCGATCACGAGAGGAGAATTCTACATTTTTGAAAGAAAAATACACGAAACTTTGAATGGGTTAACATGATTCAGTCGACAATTACCTCTTCGATATATCTTTCGATATAGAACATGTTTACGGAATTAAGAATTAGCTCACGCTTGATACAATAGGGGAAGCTTTTGGAGTACCTTGTCACTACTCACTATAGACGATTTGTTGCAAGCTATATTATTTTTACGAATGCACTATGCAACATCTCAGTTGATTTTAGTGTTGTTCCGCAAGCTCCTCGTGGGAATGTAGTTACTCATATCCTAATGTATGTCGAAGGTTCATCTGAACAGGGTCTATCGTATAAGAATAAGGGTCACGCAACTACTACTGGATAGTATGATGTAGACCAAGAATGATCTTCAGACTGAACATCTACCTCAGGGTATTGTCTTTGAATTGGAAATATTATGACTTGAAAAAGTAAAAATAAAAGAGACATGTAGTTGGACCATGGGCTGAGGCAGAATACCAACAACAAAATTGATTACATGTGCACTTATAACGCTAAAGTGAATTCTCAAAGAGTTGGGGTGTGAAGGAGATATGCCAATGATGGATGGGCGACAAGCTGCACTAGATCTTTAACTCTAAATTTTTCATGAAGTAAAACAACGTCAGTATGAGGATCCAATTTAGGTTGAATACAGACAGATAGCCAGAAGAAAAACGGAGTCACCATACAGGGTTACTACTGACGGTTTTCCTATGTATAAAGATAGACTTTGTGCTCCTGATATTGCAAATTTACGTGGACAGATTATGATAGAGGCACATTGTTCTAAATACACTGTTCATCCAGGTTCGACTAAGATGTACCATGATCTTGAACAGATTTATTAGTGGGATGGAATGAAGTGTGACATAGCAGAATTTGTGGCTCAATGTTCTAATTGCCAGCAAGTTAAAGTCGTGTCATCTTTCAAGACTTTATGTTTTCAGCAGATAGGTACATATATATGATCAGGTTGCCAGCTTATCTCTATCATTAATAGATTATTAGTGGGTTTAGCAATGATCGACACTCATTCTAGCTTTCTGCCGTGGCCTTATTTTGGGTCATGAGAAAAGTGGCATCAACATCTCAGAGATTTAATATTACCATTCAGTATTTGGAGGAAGACTCCTCCACTTAAAGCACAAACTCATGCAGCCATTTGAATAGGAATAACCATCCTCGCACAGTCTGCTGGATTAAAGAAGATTTCGCTAAAAGCTGAACGTAGGCAGACCTAAGCTACCAACTACCCTTTCGAGTTGCCAAACAGTTGTAACTCTCAAGTTCTCAACTCCATACCTTTGCTGTAAACACCACCGCCTGATGGATGGTACTTCTATAAAAATTTCGGCAGAGTTTCCCCTAAAACTGGATGATCCGCAAAAACAGAACCAACACTATACTATTCATGGGAATGGATACCCGGATAAACTGATATCCAAAACAATAATATGCTTACCCGGCTACAATAACACGTACTCTGGCTCAACACAAGGAACATCATAATTGGTTAATGACCGCCTAAGCTCACCAATGCCGACCAATGAAGAGATAGCAGCGGACTGAGGATAGAAATAATTAGATCTTTATGAAGCTCATCGTCTTATTTATTTGGCTACCAGAGCTAGACTACTTACGAGTCAAGCTAGCCAAAGAATCGTAATTGAAGAAATAAATATTAAATTAGCTCTATGGAACAATATCCATGCCAATTTAACCTCCCAATAAGAAGGAAACTCTGACAATTTACCAGAAACCCTTTTCTAACCCAGATAAGCTCATAGGATAACATGACTTTATTAGCATTTTGAACCAAGATGAGACACGTAGATCGAATATTACTTACTAATCGATTTTCACCGGAAGAAATGATAACACTTTCAGATGGTGACGAATTAGGATCCCATCATCCTACCAACATTGAATTTTGAGGTAAGAGGTAAACTAAATGGACATAATAACAGAAGGTGGCGTAACAAGATGCCAAGCAGAAAAATACCGATACTCACTCACAAATCTCTTACATTTAAACCAGATAAACTAGTAGGGTCATCATAAATGACAAGAATAAATCATATCAGAAGCTCACCCCTCTACCGCAACCGATTCTTAATAGAAACGACATTCAAGGAAACCATCGAAACATGATAAGACACACCATTTGCAGATCGATCGCAAGAATCAAATCTTACTCACATTTAAGAGAAGAAGAAATACTCCGGTCTACTATATCGGGTGCCTCAGCATCTTGCCAGACTGGCAGTTCATAAAACTGCCTCTGTGGCTGAACTAAGCCGCTACACTGATAATTACCTTCTAAAGAATAACTGCCACCACGCTCTCGACCTCTATTGGATGGTGGCATTTCTCTTATTGATTAACATTTAAATGAAATTCCTGCGACTGTGCAGGTGCCTGAGGGCAAGAAGAAGGACGATAGTCTACTTGCTCTGTAAGGGAAAACTCCTCAAAGGATAGCCCGACTCACGACAATGATAACACCTTTTCGCTGAATATGGGAGCTGGACAGATTGTTGAAAGCTACAAAGAGAAAGCTGACTCTGATCTTGACGA
The DNA here is from genome assembly GCA_037355625.1 of Petunia x hybrida. Taxonomy (NCBI): domain Eukaryota; kingdom Viridiplantae; phylum Streptophyta; class Magnoliopsida; order Solanales; family Solanaceae; genus Petunia; species Petunia x hybrida. Next base: position 10,351,207 of record JBBBVM010000002.1, read on the forward strand.
ACTACCTGCGCACTTTGAGAATTACGTTCTACAAGCTGAGATAACCTGGCAGGCGACTTCTCAAAATAATCAGAATTCTTACCTCCAAATAAGGTACTATGGTTGCCCACTAGGGCCACGAGATCTCTTGCTCTCCCGCTCTAACTCTTCCCCCTCTAACTTATGGTATACCTAATACCTTTGAGCAATATCAACAATGACATCAAATGAAGTCTCAACCTCAATTTTTCGAGCCATCTGGGACCTCAAGGAAGAAGAAAGGTCATCAATAAATCTTTGGATCTCTCAAAAGGTTCATAGATTAGTTCAAATGCATATTAAGCCATTTTATAGAATTCAATCTCACATTCTAAAATACCAACAGACTAACCGACAGGCTACCCTGTCCAATCCACTCAAACTGGCAATACTTTTCATCTCGCTCGCTACTCGAAAGGAACTTTTCCACGAATCTAGAAGAAAAATCGAACCAAGTTAGCTAATACGAGAGCCGCCCACCAATTCAAGGATGGATCCTGAAACTGGAAAGAAGAATAATTAACACCATACCGCTCGATATAATCAAAAACCTGAAGGATACGCTGACATCATTTTATTTTTAAAAAAAAATCACGAGATTTATCTGATATATTGCTTACGAATATCGGAAGGTTCAACTAGGTAAAATAATAATCTCTTTGGGCACTCGGACCGAACTAGCTAACCAGCCAGAATAACTAGAGGCACAACACATGCTGCCTCTGAAACATACTTTACTGCGGCAATATCAAGAACTGGAATAGAAGCTCCCTGAGACCGAACGTCTGCACATGCGGCAACCTGATAGGCTGTCCAGCGAATAATAGGTTTTTGCGGTATCTGTGTCACCAAGATTCTCGTGAAAGCATCATAGAGAGTCAAGGGAACCACAAGGCAAGCCCTTCGCGAGCTCGTACAGCTGGGGCCTGCGCGATTGGATCGTCAGCACGACAACTCTCGGGGCTTGAGCAGCTTTTAGCCCCAGGCTAGACTGCTCCGTCTTGAACTCATACCATTTGCTGATTTGTAGCATGAGGGTTCAAAATTACCACGAACGAATTAACGATAATACTTTTGCATCCTAGACCGACGCACGATCAGAAATGAAGGAAGTGAAACTGCCTAAATGCCATCATAGCCTCTCGTAGATAAGTACGGACGTCTACGTACCCATCACCAAGACTCTACTAGACACTGTCTTAGTCTGGATAGACTCTAAACCGGGCTCTGATACCAACTGACACGACCCGGAATCCGGTTAGGCCGTGCGGGCACCCGACATCCTCCCCTAGACCCGTCGGGCGAACCCTTACAATTTAAATTAGGAAAATAAATATAATAATTCATAAATAAGGACAAGACCTAAAAAAAAACACAAACATATTGACACTTCTAAGCTGTACGAAAGAAAATTTCAGCTGACTACCCAACATACTAGGTTTAGGGCTATCCAGACTAGACATCTAAGAGTACAAAAGAAGATAGATACCTCCTGGAGGGAGCAAAATGCAACTGAAATAATAAACAATAAACTGGTGGTCATCCGGAATAAAAGCTGGCTCACCCTGATAGCTGAAGTCGTCTTCGCTCCTGAATAACGTAGCGAACTCAATCCTGGAGCGAACCTTCCGAAACGAAATAGATAGACAAGAAAACGAACAACAAACAAGGGTGAGTCAAAAGGACTCAATAAGTGGGGCAGACTAGCCACCTCAATGAATAGGATAGCTAGCCAGGGAGAAGAAACAGATAAACCAAATTCCTCTTATTTAAATTATAAAAAAGGCAGAGCCAGATAACAACCGGAAACACGTATGAAACCATAAACTCAACTAGGGATACGAGCCAAAAACATATCAACAAATAAGCAATGCACATATAAGCAGGACAGTAGTCATGTATGATAAGTCTACACAATGGTATGAAATGAGATGAAATGAAATGAAATATGATGCACAGGGTCACATGTGCCCATAATCCCATCCCGAAGCGGAATACTTCTGCATTCGGGGGGAATCCAATCTGATAACCAACTGGAGTGGAATACTCCTGCTCCTGGGGCGGAATACTCATGCACCCGATATAGTATAAACCAGAGGCGGAATACTCCTGCACTCTCTTGGGGCGGAATACTCCTGCACCCAATATAATGTAAAGCTGAGGCGGAATACTCCTGTACTCTCCTGGGGCGGAATCCTCCTACCCTCAATATGATACAATGGAGCGGAATACTCCTGCTCCTGGGGCGGAATACTCCTACCCTCAATATGATACAATGGAGCGGAATACTCCTGCTCCTGGGGCGGAATACTCCTGCACCCAATATGATATGCAATGTAATGCATATGAATGACATATAATGCATATGATGCAATGTGATGCAATAATAACCCTTCACCGGCGCGGGACTCTCATCGACAGCCGGGAAGTAGATGCCAACTTACAGCCAGGGTACAATGCTCAGATCCTCATTGCAATACCAACAATAGGACATAACATATAATATAAAATGTAAATCCAAAGCTAAGGCGTAATGAGTACGCCTATCGGCAGCTACACACGTAAGGAACACGTGGTAGAAAATCCACGAGGCCAGGTGCCTCCAAAGAAATGGATATAAACACTTACCTCGTTCCAAAGTTAACACTTCTACCCAACAACCGCTTTATTCTTTGAATTCATTTCCAAACGATTCCACTGTCTTCAATAAGCAAAAAAATATATCACATTAGGCTAAAGGCTTCATCCCTTACGTCTTAGGGCAATCCGGTTAGGAACCTGTTACCCTATTCGCATACGCAATATGCAGGCCAGACCTATATACAGGGTTTAAGGTCACATAACCAAACCCCAAAAAAATTACATTTATATGTTGCCCATAACTCACTGAGTACGAATATATAATCAATTCCACTATCGGGGTCCAATTGACCCTTCAAATTATAAGTTGAACTTATTAAAACGATGTCTAATATTTCAAGTTTTACTGTTAAAACATATTCAAACACATGTAATAAACTCAAATAATATATTAGGATCATTACTTGAATGTTTTGGGGTAAAAATTCTACTATTTTTCCGGCTCTTTTCTCATTTTCTGGCATTTTTTCTGAAAATTTTCTCTGTTTCGTTCCTTGTTGCATTTTGTTCTTGTTTTATCGTTTCTGTTCAGTTCTCAAGCTCATAAGCTTATGAGCTTAATCACACACCGCCTAACTTATCGTCATTATCTTTCTTTTTGTCTTTTCCTCTTTTTTCTTTTTCTTTTATTTTCTTTTCGCGACAAAAATTAAAAAGGTACCCTGCGATATTCGAAATAATTCCAACTTTTGCATACGAGTTATACAAAATATATATAACATACTCGCGTAGGCAGATCTCAAATCGGGTTCCCTAGACTCAAAATGCGAATTTAAATAGAAAAAGTCAAATTATTTAACTTTCGGCATTTTAGCGGAAACTAGCCGAACAGCATCGAAATTCACTTTCGAAAGTTCACAAAAATCACAAATAATCATACAAACCTAACGGCGCTTTCGGATTTCGAATCGGAGTTCGTTCGCCAAAACCGAGCTCAAGAATCTCTTTTTAACATTTATTGTCAATAAAAAATGAAATCTTCTTCTGATGCCTACCAAACGAGGTCTGATTTAGCTCAAATTTTACAGACAGGTCCTAATGGATATTACAAATATTTTAAAATTATCGGCACGCCAATCGGAGTCCTAACTTCCGAAACGACTAACCGAGGTCGTTTCACCCATAGAGGCTGGACAATGGACACACAGTCCGGTCGCGTGGGTATCAGGTTCCTAACCGGATTGCCCTAAAATGTGAGGAATGAAGCCTTTAGCCTAAATTGATATATTTTTCTGCTTATTGAATAGAGTGGGATCGTTTGGTAAGGAAACCAAAGGATAAAGAGGTTGTTGATTAGCCGTACTAACTTTTGGAAGAGGTAAGTGTTTATATCCATTTCTTTGGAGGCACCTGGCCTCGTGGATTTTCTACCACATGTTCCTTAAGTGTGTAGCTTCCGATAGGCGTACTCATTACCCCTTAGCTTTGGATTTACATTGTATATTATGTATTATGTCCTGTTGTTGGTATTGCATTGAGGATTTGAGCATTGTACTCTGGTTGTGAGTTCGCATCTACTTTCCGGCTGTCGATGAGAGTCCCGCGCCGGTGAAGGATTATTATTACATCACATTGCATTCATATACATTATATTTCATTCATATGCATTACATTTCATATCATTGGGTGCAGGAGTATTCTGCTCCAGGAGCAGAAGGATTCCGCTCTATTGTATCATATTGAGGGTAGGAGGATTCTGTCCCAAGAGCAGGAGTATTCCGCTCTTATGTCAGATATTGAGTGCAGGAGTATTCCGCCTCAGCTTTACATTATATCGGGTGCAGGAGTATTCCGCCTCTGGTTTATATTATGGGCATCCCTCTTTTGTTGCTCTCAAACATTCTTTGGCTTTTACAAGTCTCACTCATTTTTCAAGCTTAGCCTCTTGCCTCTCACTAATGCTCTCCTTTGTGTCACTCGTCCCCATCTTTTATCTCTCACATTGCTGCCCATTCTCTCCTCACGATTTTTTCCCTTTTTTTTTTTTATTCTTTTGCTTTTCTCTCAAGCTCACCTTTTGGTCCCTCCTCTTTATTCCCTTTGTTTCCCTCAATTTATTTTGATCTTCATACACTTGCGAAGGAGTTAATGGTGCAAGAGTAAACTTCTTGCCCTTGAGCTCAAGAGAATATCTATTCCTCCTTCCATCATCAACTACCCTTCTGTCAAATTGTCAAGGACGTCCAAGCAAGATATGACTAGCTTGAATGGGTATCACATCACAAAAAACTTCATTACCATACTTTCCCACATTGAACGATATCAAGCATTGCTTATTAACCCTAAGCTCACCACTATTATTCAATCATTGTAATCTATAAGGAGTGAGATGTTTAATCAGCTCCACCCCTAATTTTTCCACTAAATAATTGCTCACAACATTAGCACAACTCCCACTATCTATAATCATCGAGCAAATTTTCCCCTTTATCCCACATCTAGTGTGAAAATGTTTTTCCCTTTGCTCCTTATGAGAATTTTCCAAATTAATGTTCTCGATTCTCCTAACTACACAATTCAAGCCCTCATTAGTCATTTTTTTCCGCTTCTTCTTCATCCCCATCAATACCCTCTTCTACTTCTCCCTCACTTTCACTTTTTCCACTCTCAAATCCCCCATCATCCCTAATAAGAATAGCTCACCTATTTGGGCATCCAAACGATTTATGCCCTCTTCCCATATATTTATAACATTCAATAGAACTTGTAGGAAGAGAAGATTTAGGATTAGGAACTCTACCTCCATCTTTGGCAATCATGCCCTTACCATTATCGTCATTAGGTTTATGCATGGTTTTCTCCTCCTTGTTCGGCCATGTCTTTTTGATGTAGGTGTTGGATGGCTCCTCAAAGAGCTAGCTTGCTGTCTCTTTTTATTTTTCCTCTCTACTTTGATAGCTAAATCAACTAACTCATCTAGGGTTACGTATTGTCGTATTTCTACTACACCCGCAATCTTCCTATTTAAGCCATTAAGAAACGTAGCCATAGTAGCCTCTTCATCTTCATTACAATTAGCTTGGATCAGAGCATATCCATAGCCTTGAAATAATCATCAACTGACATAGATCATTGCTTCAAAGTTTGAAGACGCTGCTGTAAATCTCTTTGAAAGTAGGATAGCGAAAACTTCTTCCTCATTACTCTCTATCCCTAGAAAGCTTTTTCCACCAAATAGCAGCATAATCAGAAACCTTAACAATTGCAAGCTTAACTTTCTTACCTTCTGAATAGTTATTCAAATCAAAGATAGCTTCTACTTTTCTCTCCTATTCAATGTACAAGTCTGGATCTCTTATCCTTTTGAAAGTTGGCATCTTCATCTTTATGTGTTTATGCCTAAAATTATACGTCTAGGTTAAACAATTATTTATGGTTAAGGTCACAAGCAATACAGTAACTACAATGAAAAAGTATGTAAATATATTGAAAGCAGTAATGAATAAACAAGACAAAATAATTGAGAGAAAGGCAGAGTAATTCTTATTCCTTGAGAATAGCCAGATTCGGTGTTGAATCATCCGATGTACAATACAATGTAAGGAGGGGTATTTATAATAGTGAAACTCAATCCTAAATAAGGTAAAATACAAAGATTAATAAGGTTATGAGCCTTTTACTCAAGGCGGTGGTATATACTAAACTATAACTAGGAGACCGTAAACCTTAGGCAGCAGGATGCATACCCTCCTTCCTGTGGCCTTGCCGCCTAATCGGTCATTGGCTCCAAGAGCGGGCGTGTATCCTCTGTGCCTGGTAACTTGTAAGATAAGTCTAGTCTCACCAGCTGAACTCGTATCCCCATAATAGTAGGTGATGTATTCTTGCCCACAGTCAGTCCCCCCCACTTGCTGAGTGCTGACGCAAGCAGTCAGGAAGTGAAAGCGGAATGTGAAAAGATATCTCACCGACTTCTTCAAACTCACAATCTCTTTGATGAAGAATGACATTGATCTCTTCAAGAACTTCGCATACTTCCTTCTGATTGGTTGACACTTATCTTATGCACCACTTCAGGAACTGCCATTAACTGCTCCGAATCATTTCATATCTTCAGCAATAATGATGCTTGACCATTTCGTGCTCCATCCTTATCCTTTTCTGCCATAAATAGTGACATCATGATAAAGGAAAAATCATAAACTCTTCATTAGAAAACACTTCACTTCTTTAGCAATCTCTTATGATGGTGAAAAGGTTTTCTTCCCTAAAAAATATTTGCCTTCGATCCTAGTTTGATGTTTCCAAAAAAACTTCTTCGTTTCGAATGGATGTTGCAGGACGAGAACATAGGAGGAAATTCTCCTATAGTCACCTCTTTTTATTTCTTCGTCCATGAGGAAATGGATGAAGTCCCCCGAATCATGAAGTTTGATCGGGATTTTAACGATGTCCTTAGGGATATCTTCATTGTGTCATGTGCACTGATTATGGTGCGCTCATCTTCTAATACAGCGGTTGCTGTGATATTCTTCTTGTCATGCGGGGTCATGCCGCTTAGCTCTTTCATCCTCCGTGTGGCTTCTCCGCCATGATTTTGTAGTGTTTAGATTGCCTCTTAGACAGAGTAGGGTTGAAGCCGACTGGTCTGACTCTGTTTCATCTCAGGCAAGAGGAGAGAGCTTCGAGTCGCGAGCAGATTAGCGAGTGGCCAAGCTCTAACTCTGTCTATGGCTCTGGGCTGCCTCTTGGTTCTACTAGTTCGGTCTCGTGGGCGTTGCAACGCTCCTTCGGCTGTTGGTTATGGAATACCCGAGGAAAGAGGCTACCCTATACTAGGTTCCCAGCTCAAGCCTTTCCACTCTCGGCTATCTTCTATTTGTGCTTGAAGATCTACGGGGCTGTGTTCAAGCCAAAATGGTTACAAGTGTTCAAGAGCAATGCTCATTAATGTTTTGTGTTCAAAGTAAGGTAAAGAACAATAAATGAAAGAGGGGGTGTATTTATAGCATCCCTTTACAATGTTTAATCAGCTTCTGGTCCGCTGGCCACCAAGTCCTCTGCGCGATCGTGCCAAGAGTAATGCGATCGCGATGAACACTTGAGCTGAGGCGCGCGATCGCGCCATTGCCAGCGCTGTCGCGAAGACCAGACAAAGTCTCTTCGCGATCGCGAAGGTGAGCATGCGATCGCGAAGAGCAAAACTTCTTCTTCAGGCAGTGAGCTCAGAAAGTGTTCCCCTGTTTTGCTCCCCTGCTTCCTGCACTGTTTCATGCCCTATTTCCACTTTGATTGGGCTCCAATGCATTGTCTTTAAGTCCTCTCCCGAGCTCATATCATCCACACCTCTCCAAACCAAGTGTAGGTGAGCGTCTTGTATATCCTTGGCTTGACTTCGAGTGAATGGTCTCGATGCAATTTGGGCTGCATCATCCTCCCCTTCTTGAGAAGATTTCATCCTCGAAATTAAGGCGTCCTCCTCCAAGGTATCATCACCTACATCAAAAGAAGTCAAGTCACTAACATTGAAAGTAGTCGACACATTATACTCACCGGGAAAATCTATCACATATATATTGTTGTTGATCTTGGACAACACTTGGAATAGGCCATCGCCTCTTGGTGCCAACTTCCCCTTCCTTTGGTTGGGAAATCTTTCCTTGCGGAAATGCGCCCACACCCAATCTCCCTTCTTGAAATCTACCTTCTTTCTTCCTTTGTTTTTCTTGGTTGCTATCTTTTCATAGGCCTCCTCCAAAGTTTTCCGCACCTTGGCATGAAGTTCAAGCAATGCCTTGGCCCGAGCTTTACCTTCAAAATCAACAACCACATCCCTTGGCAAAGGGGTAAGATCAAGAGGAATCAAAGGATTAAAACCATAAACACACTCAAATGGAGTCATGCCAATCATACGATGCAAAGTGCGATTATACGCAAACTCCCTGAGTGGTAGCTTATCAATCCAAGTCCCGGCCTTTCCTTTGGTCATAGCTCTAAGTAGAGCTCCCAAAGTCCGGTTCACCACCTCGGTTTGCCCATCGGTTTGAGGGTGGTGGGACATGGAGAAGAGCAACTTGGTGCCAAGAGCACCCCACAAACACTTCCAAAAATGGCTAAGGAACTTGGAGTCCCTATCACTACCAATGGTGCGAGGCACCCCATGCAATTTCAAGACATTATCAATAAACAATGAAGCTACATGTTGTGCATCATTAGTCTTTTTGCACGGAATGAAGTGAGCCATTTTGGAGAAACGGTCAACTACAACATAAATGCTATCGTGTCCTCCTCTAGTCCGTGGCAAAGCCATAACAAAATCCATAGAAAGATCAACCCACAGACTAGTAGGAATGGGCAAGGGAGTGTATAAACCATGGTTGTTGGATCTAGACTTGGCCTTCTTGCAATCCAAGCAAGAATTGCAAAATCTTTCCACAAGAGGCCTCATTTTTGGCCAATGGAATTGCTCTTTAAGTATGGCCATAGTCTTGTCCGCTCCAAAGTGACCCATCAAGCCCCCGCAATGTGCTTCTTGAACTAGCACATCTCTCCAAGAGGACTCGGGGACACACACTCTCCCATTCTTGAAAAGGTAGCCATCTACCCATTGGTATTTTTCCACTCTTTCTCCACTCACTAGAGCATCATGAATGCTCTTGAGCTTTGGGTCATGATCATACAATGATTTGATGCTTTCAAAACCCATAAGTCTAGAAGCGAGAGTGGTAGCAAGAGCGAATTTTCTAGAAAGCGCATCGGCCACAACATTGTCCTTACCCTTTTTGTAATGAATCACATAAGGGAAGGACTCAATGAACTCCACCCACTTGGCATGTCTCTTGTTCAACTTTTCTTGGCCTCTTAGATGCTTGAGTGACTCATGGTCACTCTTGATCACAAATTCCCGAGGCCATAGATAGTGTTGCCAATGGGCTAGAGCTCTCACGAGGGCATACAACTCCTTGTCATACATGGAGTAATTCAAGGTTGCACCCTTCAACTTCTCACTAAAGTAGGCAACGGGTTTCCCTTCTTGCATGAGAACACCCCCGATTCCCACCCCGAGGCATCACATTCAACCTCAAAAGCCTTCCCGAAGTCGGGCAATTGTAACAAGGGGGCGGTACTCAACCTACCTTTCAATTCTTGGAAAGCTCTCTCGTGAGGCTCTCCCCACACAAAGTATTTATCTTTCTTCACCAACTCGGTGAGTGGTGCGGCAATGGTGCTAAAGTCTCTAACAAAGCGCCTATAGAAACTAGCAAGGCCATGGGAACTCCTCACATGAGAAACGGTGGTAGGAGTAGGCCAATCTCTAATGGCTTCAACTTTGGACTCATCAACTTCTACACCATTGACACTAACAACAAAGCCTAAAAAGACAACCTTTTCCACACAAAAGGCACACTTCTTAAAGTTGGCATAGATCTTTTCGGCTCGTAGCACTTCAAGAACTTGACTCAAGTGGCCAACATGGTCGTCTATTGACTTGCTATAAATTAATATGTCATCAAAGTAGACGACCACGAATTTGTTGATGAATGGCTTTAGCACGTGGTTCATTAGTCTCATGAAAGTACTAGGTGCGTTGGAGAGGCCAAAGGGCATCACCAACAATTCATATAGACCAAACTTGGTCTTGAATGTGGTTTTCCATTCATCCCCGGGTTTCATCCGGATTTGATGGTAGCCGGACCTAAGGTCTATTTTTTAGAAGACACTAGAACCACTAAGCTCATCTAACAATCATCCAAACGAGGTATGGGATGTCGATACTTTACCGTAATCTTGTTGACCGCTCGACAATCCACACACATCCTCCAAGTGCCATCCTTCTTTGGAACGGCACAAGGACTCAAGCTTTCCCTCACCAAGCCTTTGGTAAGCAATTCATCAATTTGCTTTTGTAACTCCCTTGTGTCCTCGGGATTACTTCTATATGCCAGCTTTTTGGAATTTGAGATCCCGGGACAAAGTCAATTTGATGTTCAATACCCCCTCAAGGGAGGTAATCCATCCGGCATCTCATCCGGGAACATGTCCTCATAGACCTTCAAAACATTGTCAATGGCACTAGGCAAAGGGTTAGGGTTAGATAAATAATCACTTTCGGAATTTAAAACCATACCTTTGTGCACTAGGCATATGAGCATCTTGGTGCCATCATTAACTCTCAAATATTCACCCGGTTGCATCATGGCACACATGCGACGGGTGGAAGATGGTGGAGTCTCGGCCAAAGGTTTGGCCACAACCGGGGACTTGGCCTTAGCCGCTTCCCTCAACTCTTTCATGCGCCGATAGTCTTCACTTACTTGTTTTGGGGTCAAAGGTGTAAGCACAAACCTCTTTCCCTCATGCCTAACCGTGTAAGTGTTGGCCCGGCCATCATGAACCACTTGTTTGTCGTATTGCCAAGTCCTTCCAAACAAAAGGTGGCAAGCTTGCATTGGCACCACGTCAAACATGTGTTCATCTTGATAGTTCCCAATCTTGAATCTAATCAAGACTTGCTTCACTACCCTCAACTCCCCACACTCACTTAGCTATTGCAAACGGTAGGGGCTAGGGTGTTTAATGGTAGTCAACTTCAATTGTGAGACCAAGGATTGGCTCACCACATTTGCACAACTACCCGAGTCAATGATCATGGAACAAACTTGTCCCTTCACTCTACACCAGGCATGGAACAAGTTCTCCCTTTGTTCATCTTCCCTCTCCTCACTCAACATGGTTCCCAAAATACGACGCACCACAAGGAACATATTAGGATCATCCCCCTCCGTCGCTCTCTCTTCACCCTCAACTTCCTCACTCTCCTCCTCAACTTCACCCTCGGACTCACTTTCACCCTCATAGACCAACCCATCATCCATCACAATCATTGTTTTCCGGGTAGGGCACTCTTTGGCAAAGTGTCCATAACCCTTGCATTTATGGTATTGGAAAGAAGAAGAAGAAGAAGAAGTATTTAAAGTAGTTTTAGAAATACCTCCAACCTTTTTGTGGTCGCTGTGGCCTTTTCAAAAGGCTTCTTCACTTCTCGACTCCCACTTGCTCCACTAGCATATGGGCTTTTCCATTCTTTGGGGCGAGTTGATGGAGTGGTAGTGGTAGTACTCCTATAGCGAGGAGCCTTCTCTTCTTTGAGCCACTTCTCGGCTTCAACCGTGGCATCACAAACATCTTGTAAGGAGTGGAAGATGTGTAGTCTCAATTGGGAGGCAATCTCCCGACTCAAGCCACTTTTGAAACGGATGATAGCTTGTTCCTCATCCTCCGTTTCCATATCAAGAGCCGTCCGGTTTTTCTCAAAGTCGTTGAAATATTCATCAACGGACTTGTAGCCTTGCTTCAATTCATTGAGCCTTTTGAGTTTCTCTTGTCGATACTTGTGAGTCACATACTTGTTGTTCATAACTTCTTTCAACTCTTCCCAAGTGATGTTCACCTGCAACCCAAGTCTTCTCCTTGATCGCTTGATGGATTCCCACCAAGTAGAGGCATAGGACTCAAATGAAGCTATAGCATAAGTGGCCTTCTTCTCTTCAGTCATATCATTTGTGTCAAAGACCCGCTCCAATTGGACCTTCCATTCAAGAAATGCTTCCGGATCACTAGCCCCTTTGAAAGGAGGGATAGTGATCTTGACACTATTGAGATTAGTTTCACGACCCCCACGGTTTGGTTCCGGTTGAACCCCATAGTTGTCATCAACATCTTCATATTCCCTTCCCAAGTTTCTTCCCATATAAGCTCTTGGAGGTCCTCGACCTCGCCCACGACCTCTATCTACACCTCGGCCTCCATTCATCGCTCTCCTATTTGGATAGGGAGCATCAAAGTAATCATCATCAAGTCCAAGACCCTCCCCTTCTTGAACCTCATCAACTTGTTTAAGGGGTGCAATGTTTCTTCGAGGCCTTAAGAATGGAACATCTCCTTGGGGATTTCCCAAGGGTTGGGGATTGCCCAACATTCTTTCTCTAGCAAGAGTCTCATCCCTCAACCGTTGTCGACGAACTAACTCCGCATATTGATCCGGTTTCATGATGGAATCATCACTAGTGCCTTCATTGGCATCCTTTTGGACACTCGGGGTCCTCTCCTTTTCCATAACTTCCATTTTAAGGTTTAAGGCCTTCACCTCGGCTAACAAACTAGCCAAGACATCGGTTGGAACCTCAATGGTGCTCTTTGCTTTCTCCTCCGCCATGTACCTACAACAATCAAAAACAAGAAACGAGATTAGAGTAAAAGTCCTCACTCACTCCCTCACTTTTGTTTGTCGCTCGGGTTCACTCAAGTTGGGGGTTAGGTTCACACAAACTTGAGATCAATGGCCTCCTCGTAGTTGCGCAACCTCCTCAATGATCAATCCAAAATACAAGAACCAAATGCTCTTCGGGAAGAGTGGATTCAATGGGACTCGATAAACGCTAAGCTATTTGGTGCGCACTTGAACCAAACAATTAACTACGAATCTTCTTTGAATTCTACTCTCCTTCTAGGCACGAGTATCCTATTCGCACAATGGATTAGTACTAATTAGGTAGAAGTGTTACCCTCAAAGTACTAACCGGAAGTGACGCGATCAAATGTTCAAAGATCGAATTGTCACTAAACGGGTTCGGAATTGGATGAATTTTGGTTTGTGATCTAGAAACTCACCATATTTGATGATGCTATGGGAGTTTTGGTGGTTGGAAACTGTTTCGATGCCTTTGGAAACGTTCTGTCACACTTCAGGATTTTCTGGAAATTGGTACTCTTCGCGATCGCGTGCAGAGGGGCGCGATCGCGATGGGTTAAAATTCAAAAGAGGCGCGATAGCGTGAGACCCTGCGCGATCGCGCAGGTCTGTGCAGCAGAACCAGAAACTCGACTGTAAACTGCAGTTTTGGCACACAAACAGCCCAATTCAACTTGTTTTTCAGTTTTCAAGCTTTCAAATGGTGTTTTCAACTGTAGTAGACAATCCTCACTGGTTTTACCAAACAAACAACCAACAAACAACTTGTTTCAATGATTTTGGACAAGTTCTTCCAAAAATGTTCAAAACCTTCAAGACTCAAAATTTTGATTTTCACTCCAATACTCCAAATGATGTTATGGTGGTATCAAAACGACGGGAAAACTATAAGGAGTAAACCCCGATACCAAACAACCAAGAATTCATAACATCAATCGAGTTCTAGCAAATTTTGTAATATCTTCAACCTAGGGTTTAAATTTTCCCAACTTTTGATTCTCAACTTGAAATGGTGTTTTAATGGTACCCAATTAAAGAGAATACGTATTCAAACAAACCCCAATAGTTGATAACAATAAAATCGCAACAACAAACGATTTCTATCAATTTTTTTGTGATTTTCCAATTTTTGAAAATTTTTCTTCTTTTTTAAATAACAAGAACAAAAACAAGAAAATAAACAAGAAACAAAGATGACAAGCACGAAGAGTAGGACGAGGGTTCGTAAGAACGTAACCCTAGCCTTGCTCTGATACCAACTGATGCAATCGAAACTACGAAAGCGATAAAAGATAAGAAACGAGACGAGACTCACACGAAAGTCCAAGTAGCAACGAAGAACTCGTTCCGTTACACCCCGAACGATTGGAAAGAATCACCTACGCTAAGCAACTATCCTCAAGAGACACGAGGCTCGAGCAAATAGAATGATCGAAGACGGATTGAAGAGCAACTTGGATTCATCCAATTGATTCAAGCCAAAATGGTTACAAGTGTTCAAGACCAATGCTCATTAATGTTTTGTGTTCAAAGTAAGGTAAAGAACAATAAATGAAAGAGGGGGTGTATTTATAGCACCCCTTTACAATGTTTAATCAGCTTCTGGTCCGCTGGCCACCAAGTCCTCTGCGCGATCGCGCCAAGAGTAATGCGATCGCGATGAACACTTGAGCTGAGGCGCGCGATCGCGCCATTGCCAGCGCTGTCGCGAAGACCAGACAAAGTCTCTTCGCGATCGCGAAGGTGAGCACGCGATCGCGAAGAGCAAAACTTCTTCTGCAGTGAGCTCAGAAAGTGTTCCCCTGTTTTGCCCTGTTTTGCTCCCCTGCTTCCTGCACTGTTTCCTGTCCTGTTTCCACTTTGATTGAGCTCCAATGCATTGTCTTTAAGTCCTCTCCCGAGCTCATATCATCCACGCCTCTCCAAACCAAGTGTAGGTGAGCGTCTTGTATATCCTTGGCTTGACTTCGAGTGAATGGTCTCGATGCAATTTGGGTTGCATCAAGTTTGACCAGTTGAGGTTGACTTGAATGGTCAAGCTTTGCTGCCAGTCTTCTAGTTTCTCTTTAAGTTCAGCGGTCGAGATGGGGGAAGGTCAGGCCTGTGCTAAGGTGCTTCCAGGGTCCCTTGCTTTGATCAAGCAGATGGGACTTGGCTATACCAACGACCTTATGCTTTGAAAGAATGCTCGACCCGACATATCTCAAGCTGCAAAAAGAAAAGATGAACTCTGAACTGTTTACGGTCTGTAGTTACAATCCAGATGGAGGGTCTTCAGCCATGTTAATCCTGATGAGTTCTTTGTTTTTAGTCTTCCCTTTCCTTTATTTCCTACAATTTTTATAAACAAATATTGTATTTAGGAAGAACTAAAGGCAAAACACATACTTTGGCACCTAAACTTGTCCCAAAAACACAGTTACACACCATAACTTTGCGCGCGACCTAAGACTCCCTTAACATGTTCGAAGTGGTATTAATAAATACCTGAGACATATAAAACCACCTGCATTATGGGAGGTGTTATACACTCTCCATGTGACTTGAGATTTTTGGGTGAGAGAGACTCCTAAGTCTTTAAATAGTTTTTTAGGACTCAAGTCTCAAAAAAAAGGTAAAAGGGACACTTTTAAGATTAGTACTAATTACTAACATTTTAAAAGCCCCTAAAGTTTTTTCATTTACACAAAGCCCCCACCTCTCATCACCCACCCCCATCGACCCTTACCCCCCATTCGGCCCCCACCCCCATCACCCCCTCCCCCGCCAATCCACTATTCTACCACCACTCACCGCCACCTTCTACAACCTCCTACCACTCTCCACCACTCACCACCACCTTCTATTACCCTCCACTAGCAACCACCACCCTTCACCACCACCCCATCACCCTCCACCACTCCAATAAAAGGATGTGTACACATCAGTCGAGATGTATACACATATAATTAAGATGTGTCCACATCTCGTCTGATGTGTACACATATTAAATAATATGTGTTCACATATTATATGAGTACACATATTATTTAATATGTGTACACATCTCGTACACATGTAATAATATGTGTACACATCTCGTCTGATGTATACGCATATTATTATATGTGTACGAGATGTGTACACATAAACATCAAACGAGATGTGTACATATTTTTTCCAGTCGTGAAAATATCTCTAAAATTGTATAAACATACAAAAAATATGTTTACACATCCAAAAAGATGTGTAAAACGACTAGAATTTAAAAAAAAAAAACTTAGAAAAGAATGAAACGAGGATGAAGAGGAAGAAAATGGAGAAGAACAAAGAAAAAATAAAATTGATACGAAGAACAAGAAAGAAAAATAACATGGATGGTGATGAAATAAAACTTAAAAAGAAATCTAGAAGAAAGAAGAAAAAAAGAGAGAGAAAGAAGAGAAGTGAGAAATTAAGTTTGAAATAATTTGAAATATGTGAGAGAGTGTAAAAGTAGGTGGGAAAGAGAGAGATTGAAAATTTGAAAATTGGGGTGTTTTTGTAAATTCAAAAATATTTATTTTGCCCACAAGTTTTTAATGACTACACTTCAGTCTTCACTTAAATTAATTAAGGGTTGACTTGGTCTTGTCCCTTATTCTTATTTAAAGACTTGGGGGGTCTTTTCCCCTCTTTTCTCTCATGTGACTTCGCCACGTGAAAAAATTATTTTTTCTTTTTTTATAAAACTTTTTATTTTATTTAACATTATTAAATGTACAATAAAATTTTTTAAAAAAAAAGAGAAAAAAGGAAAAAAAAAAAAAAAACTCATTCCCTTCCTCTGCTGATGAACAGCAACACAAGAAAATTTTCTGGCGGTCTTTCAAAGGAAAAAACAGTAAAAGAAGCAATTGATTTCAACATAATTACCTGATTTTAAGCTAAATTTAGCTGAAACACAAAAAAATTTATAACTTTATACACAAAACCCAAAGAATTAACACAATCAGCCACACAAACTATCAAAATTCAATGAAGTTAACCAACCAATTGAAAACCCCACTTCAAAATTTACTAAAAATAGAACAAAAAATGGAGATGGTGAGTCCATTCTTTCAACTTTCTTTTTCTCTCTTTTCTATTTTCTTCCTTTTCCTTCATTTTTTGCTGGAAGCAGCCGGATGGATATTTTCAAAGCCGACAGCCAAATTCCATCATTATTTTGGACCCATAACAAAAAATTCAACACAAAAACTACACACAGATTAAGAATTAATTCAGGGAATTGAAACTTCATACCGTGTGTTACAATATAAGTGTCCTAACTTGGGAGTATTGGTCAGGTGGTGATGCGGGTATAGCTAGTGCTATCAATATGACTTTTGGTGTTCATGATTGTATGTTATGTGCTAAGAAAAAAGAATGTTGTTGTTTTTTTCTTTTTATTATAGAGAACAAAAATAACAATAATGGAGGTTTTGGTGGAATTTACTATGGAGAAACAAAAAAGGTGAGGGTGAAGACATGTTTGGAGAAAGAAAAGGAAAAACCAAAAAAGGGGGTCTTCAAATAATTATATATATTTAGCTATACAACTTCCAATTAAAAATTGACACGTGTTTACTTTATTAGGCTTTAAATTTATTTTTTGCTACTTTCTCGCTTTTAAGAATATCCAAAAGCTCAACTCTACCATGTCATCTTTTACGGGCGTACTAATACCTCTTCGAACATGTTAAGGGGGGTCTTAGGTCGCCCGCAAAGTTAGGGTTTGTAACTGTATGTTTAGAACAAGTTTAGGTACCAAAGTATGTATTTTGCAAAGAACTAAATGTATATTATGAGCCTTCGGGCTGCTCGTTATTAATAAAATGGTCGTTCATCAATACTCTAATATGTACTTGTGCTATTACATATTTTGTAATGTATAGTCAAGCGGTATATTTGTGCACCTAAAGATTAGATGGCTTCTGGTCATTCTGAATGTTCTAATATTGCGAATGTTTATCAGTGTGCCTTCTTTGAGCAATTACGTATGTTATGCACTAATATTTGGCGGCTAGGTTGCATCTGTAGGAAATGGCTTTATGCACCCACAATGGGATGACTTTAGCTCGTGTGGTACTTTTGCGTCCGACTTCGAACGTCTCTGCTTAGTTACTCGAGTATTTAAGACTTTCTGGCACTACGCGAACAGGCGTCCCTATTGGCGTGTAGATGCAGTTGTTGAATTAACGAGTTCAACTCACGAATAATGCCTGGTGGATGAGCTAGACGTGGTCTAGCTCTACGCGAGTAGTGTTCCCTACTTTTTGTAGTGAAAAATGAGTGTATTACTTCATCTTAGGTCTGGTCGGGGCTATGCATAGTTAGATCATAGATGGATCTAAATAAGTAAGTAAAACTGACTAAAAATAGTATTTTTATTGATAAAAGCGGCGCGAAGCCTGAGATGCTGTGGGTGAAAACATTTAACATGATTGATGAGTATGAAAATACTGCGATCAAAGTTAAAAAGAACATAAAAATAAATACCTTTAAGATAATTTTGCTCGACCCTCAGAAGGTTCGAAGGCATGTGTTTGGGCTTCTTTACTCGAGGGTGCTGAGCCTGAAGATGTTACCTCTAGGTCGCTGACAACAGGATGGTATAGTTCTGTGCCAACCAAACAATAATGAACGGCTTGCTTA
Organism: Petunia x hybrida; assembly: GCA_037355625.1. Taxonomy (NCBI): domain Eukaryota; kingdom Viridiplantae; phylum Streptophyta; class Magnoliopsida; order Solanales; family Solanaceae; genus Petunia; species Petunia x hybrida. The sequence goes on from JBBBVM010000002.1 coordinate 10,369,712, forward strand.
CGCAGTTGTCTGCTTCCTAATTTGTCTTCAGGGAGGATTCCTTTGCTCCAGTAGCTGATCAGCACGTGACACTGCCCTGTGACGGTTCCTGATTGTATGAATCTTTGGATGCTTCACCTCCATTTGAGAACTTTCTCCTTAACAGGCGAACTCCCACGTCTGAAAATTTTTCAGGAGTACTTTCATTCTCTCCTGCCGATCTGGCGTGAAGATGCCCTCTTTGGTGAAAACTTCTTTGACTTGATCAACGATCAGTTGAGAACGACTGAAGAGGATGACCTCCCTGGCCCCCAATATGTAGGCTAAGTCAAGGACTTGAATAATGGCTTCATACTCTGCTTCGTCGATTTGAGCTTTGGCGGTCTTAAAATATACCTCACAGTGGGTGTCCTAACCCACAAATCGAGATCGACTTCTTCCTTTTTCAGGTCCACTTCAGTGATGATTTCCCAACATACGTGCTCCATCATTTCTTCGTTTCTGATTGACTCCTCCACATGTGGTTTCAGCTTCTCCACGAAGTCTGAGGTGAAACCTTCTAGTTCCTGTGACTCGACAGCCGTGCGGGGTTGGTAGATAATGTCATATTCTCCCAGTATCTTAGCCCATTCTTCCATCTCCTCTGAGAGTCTGGGTTTAGACAATATGGTCTGTACTTGCATGGAGGAGATCATACTAATCGTATGGTCAAGGAAATATGTGCACACCTCCTGAGTCGCCATGATCACGGCGCAATTAACTGAAAAAAGTAAAGGCAAAAATCTGTCTCAGCGCGACGGTCTTTTGCTGGTGTACTTCACAGGAAATTGTCTCCCATCCTCTTCTCGTACAAGGACTGCATTCCATTTTGTTTCTGAGATCGAGATGTATAATAATGAATGCTCACTTGGTTTTGGCTCAGTTATCACCGAAAGCTGTAGGAGCAATTCAGTGGCCTTGGGGACTAGCTGATCTATCACCGCAAACCGATCTCGTAGTTCACTGATCTCTTCTCTGACCTCTTGGTACATGGCCTCAAACTCGATGGACTCCTCTTCGGCCATATTTATTTTGGCTACCATCCATGCACTAAGATCCCTGCCATAAGTAGGATGATACTCTCCAAGTGAAGACCGTTCACCTCGTAACTCAACAATCCCGCGCGAGGTCAGGTATTTGAAAACTTAGTAAAGTGTTGAGGTTAATCCCTTGAAATTGTGTGTCCATTACCGTCCCAAGATGACGTCATATGGTAGATTGCAATTCAACATCTGGAAGGAGGTTATGCTCATGACGCTCGGTATATGAACCGGTAGAGCTGATTCTCCAACTGGCTCTTCCTGGGATCCATTGAAACTAATTATCTTTCGGGTGCTTGAGGCTACTCGATGGCACAAGCCATTATTCCGTAGTAACTCCCCCAGATAATGTTTACTCTACTTCCCGGATCGACCATGGCTGGACGCATAAGTCGGATATTTTCACGGGCATGATGAGGTTGCCTTGATGTTCTGCCTCTTCTTCCAAACCAAATAGGATTGGACCTTTCAATTTCCATGGCACCGTAGTCCCCTGTGTGATGTCGGGGTCCATTTTTGACAAGATTATGTTCATAGTCTTTGAGTTTTCATATTCTGGTGCTTTGGAACACCATGGTCCTTCTTTAATCAGATCTTTGAGGTGCCCTTATTCAACAGATGCTCGATTTCAATCATCAAGGCTTTACATTCGACTGTGTCATGACTGCCGTTGTTATGAAAATCACAATAGGGTGTTGTGTTCCTCCCCGTAGCTCCTTTAATGGTAGGCAGCCATCCGACCCTTGGACCTAATCTACCAAAGTGATTAGCGACTAGATCACGACGTTGGCTCACAAACCAAAATTCCTGAAGTTACGAGGTTACATCCACTTTTCTTAAGATCCTGATGCTTGAGAGTTGTTCTGCCTTCTGGCTCCTGATTGGTTCTGAGCCTTTGGCTTCACCCTTCTTCCGTTCTCTTCTCTTTTTAAAGAAGGGCTCCTTATTCTCTTTCTTCGCTCGTCTTCGGGGTTATAAGAGTTGTCTGGCTCCAAGCAAAGCTTTTCAGTATACATTTGATGCAATGTGGTCCATGTGTTCATGGGGTGCTGGGTTAAACTCCACTGCAACTCCCTGGTGGCCAACGATCCCTTTGAATTCAGACTCTTGCCAAAGGCTACCACAGTGATGTTGTCAGGAAATAGAGGAAGCTCCATGCATTCGTTTTGAAATCTGTCAAGGTAGTCTTTTAGCAGCTCATTGTCCCGTTGACGTATCTCGAAGATATCTTCCATGGGCTTCTTCCGCTTGCAGGCACCAGAATCCACTTTCTTGAACAAGTTTTGCATCTGAGTGAATGATTCGATAGATCCCATTGGTATCAAAGTGCACCAAGCGAGGACCCCTTTAGTCAGGGTCGAGCCAAACCTCTTCACTAGAGCAGACTGACTTTCTTCCTCGGCGCAGCAATATGCTCATCCGGGTCAGTCGTTCCGTAATACTTCAAGATATCCGGCAAGTGGAAGTGCTTTGGTATGCGGATCGGTGCAGCACTTGCTTTGTATGCATGTTTATAAAACTTATGCTCATATACCGTGGTAACTTGGGGTTGAGCACCCGGCACATTACCAACTCGTGGATGGCCTTCATCTCTTTTATGAGGTCCTGAATGACTGGAGGTCCTTTGAGTTCTTGGTAATTGATTATTGATGAGCCTCTAGGGGTGGCATCCATGTTGAGCCTTCGATTAGGAGCCGATGCTGGTGAATTGTTCGTGGGCGCTGGTCCTCACGGGGATGCTAGCCTATGAGATGATTCGAAAAACATAGCATCTAACTTCTGGGAAATCCCATCAACTATGTTGTTCAAGTTCTGTTCGGACGCAGTTTTGAGGAGATTAACAAGGAAACCTCTAAATTAAGAATTACCTCCCACAGGTTGATCGCCTTCCCCATCCCTGGTAACAAGGATTGGTTCTCGAGAGGTATCTTTCAGCTGCTCAACGGGACCCCTAGGCTGTAAGATGGGATCATCGGTATCCTTTGCAGATTTTTCTACGGCGTCTGCAGTGTTCTTTGGAATGCTATCGTCGTCAGGCATAATTGCGTCTTTTTCCTTCGTAGAATACCCAAAATTTTTGGACCCTACGATGGGTGCCAAACTGCTTATGCCTAAAATTGTACGTCTAGGTTAAACAATTATTTATGGTTAGGGTCACAAGCAATACAATAACTACAACGAAAAAGTATGTAAATACATTAGAAATCAATAATGAATAAACAAGACGAAATAATTAAGAGAAAGGCAGAGTAATTCTTATTCCTTGAGAATAGTCGGATTTGGTGTTGAATCATCCGATGTACAATAAAATGTAAGGAAGGGTATTTATAGCAGTGATACCCAGTCCTAAATAAGGTAAAATGAAAAGACTAATAAGGTTATGGGCCTTTTACTCAAGGCGGTGGTATATAGTAAACCCTAACTAGGAGACTGTAAACTCTAGGCGGCGGGATGTATACCCTGTGTCCTGTGGCCATACTGCGTAAACGGTCGTTGGATCCAAGAGCAGGTGTGTATCCTCTATGCCTGATAACTTCTAAGATAAGTCTAGTCTCGCCAGCTGGAATTGTATCCCCGTAATATTAGGTGACGTATTTTTGCCCACAAATTACACTACTTAGATTATCATCCTCCACTCTAGCTCTTTTCCCCTCCTATTTTCCACCCTATTTGCATCATCATCTAAATCATCATCGGGTATATTTCTTCTAACTTGGGGCCTAGGACTATTTTCCCTCCTAAATTCAGCTATGATATTATTTGCCCTGTAATTGTATCCTTCATCTCCTCAATTTTCAAATTCCACCTCTTAAATTGATCATACATGGCATGCATAGTGAATTGTTGTTTCTTTAGATCGATTTAATCACCTGTTAGACATCTTAAAACAAAAGAAATTATGTGAATATCTCAAAATTTAGCTCTTCCCTCTAATCAACTTTTAATTGATGTTCTTAGGATTTATAATTAAACCCTACTAATCACAATCTTAAATGGTAAGAATTAGAATTAGGAAAAAAAAAAAGGAAAGTGAAAGACCAAACCTAGGTAGAATAGGATTGATAAGAAAATGAAAGAATAAGAAACTCAAACCTAATAGAATAAGGAAAGATATTACCTCTTTCTTCAAAGAATAGGATATCCTTTTCTTGTTTCCTTTATTGGCTAGGAAACCTAATAATATTAAGATTTTGAAAATAATGAGCAAAAGAAATACTAATTTTTTCTAACTTTTATTTTTTTTTATTGTTTTTTCGGTTACTATTCACGAGTGCTACAGTAACGCTTTTTGTTTTTGCTTAAGAACCCCCCGAGACTAACAAGAACAGAACTTTAATAGACCCGCTCTGATACCACTTGATAATTCACTCCTTAAGGATCCAAGAACTTGATAGTAAAAATCAAGAATGTAAAGAAAGTTGCGGAAGCTAAAAAGAAATGCTAGAAACGAAACAAGAACGAAAAATAAAGGACGAATTCAAGAAAGTGTTTCTTGAATTCAAGAACGGATTAAGAATTTTCAAGAATGGCCTAGAAATTCAAGACAATTCTAATTCTTGAAAAGAATTCCTAACAACAACAATTAGACTAGCTAATCGTCTTTGGTAGAGAATTTAGCAAGAAATAGATTATGGAACCTTGACCCCTATTAGAGTAACAAGAACAACAGTAGGACTTAGTTCTCACCACCCTTGAATACCAAAGGGTAATCTAAGAGTTATGAATAATTTAATTCTTACCACCTTAAGTTGAATCTTGAAGGTTCAAGAATAAATCCAAGAACAATCACACTCAAAAGTGCAAGAAAAGAACCTCACAATCTTATTGATAATATTGTCTAGCAGAAAAATAATAATGAAAGACTCCCCCTATTTATAGAGAAAGGGGCAGCCAATAAAGCTTAAAATCGTACTCAAATTTGGTAAACTAAGTCATAAGTAAAAAAGAACTAAACTCAACTAGAAATAGAAAAACAAATCCCTAACTAGTAAAACTTGTAAAAGTTTCCTCCCAACTAACATTTACTTGTTGACTAGTATCCAAGACTGATTTGGACAGCACTCCACCTTAAATTAGGGCTCACTTAAGCTTTTCTCTGTTGACTCTTTGACAAAAAAATATGGGCTCCACGTTACCCTCCTTTTGGATGATTTTTAGCCCATCTATTTGCTGATTTTTGGGCCCCAATCGACCTCTTATTGGACTTGGACTTGCACCATAAAATAGTTGTAACACTTAGCTAATTCATCACCTTTTTTGAGCTCTTCCTCCATTATAAATAGCTTCTTTATGTGCAATTGAAGTCCATCAACCTCCGCTTGCAAACTATGATCTTGTGATCTTGTCAATGTCTTCTGGGTGCTTCCAAAGCCTTGATGCTATCAATAACTGGCGTACAAAACTCATATGCTCAAAGATGAGCCATGAAGATGTGATATGCAATGCCACACAAATCGAACTATCACACAATAAGTAAGCCTTATGACCCTGTAAGGATTTTCAACCTAACAAGATACTTCTATCTTCCAATTTATATTAATAATCATACTCAAGTTTCCCTTTTCAATTCAATATTAGGCTTACAGTTCAAAAATAGATATTTCTAACTATATTGGAGCTTAATTCCCCAATACAACATTCATGCGTCGAGGCCAAATAGTTCAAGTTCATTTTCCAACAAGATATTTCTATTCATGGCTCAATATTGCGCCTAATATGATGCAACTATCATAAGGCTGTATATCAAAAAACAATAAACTCTTATTCAATCAATATCCATAGTCCAGTCTAAACCCTTGCATTTTACTCGTAATTTTAGGCTTATAGCTCCTCAATTAACATTTATAGCGAACATAACTCTCTTATCCTTAACTTGACAGTAAATATAGAACGTTCTAATGAACATACCCGCTAACGGGAATACATTACGCTTACAACTGGAGTAAAATACTCCTAATTACATAGTGAACACCGATACAAGACTTCATAACATAACAAATAATTCTATACGAAACTCCAACGTAGTAAGTATGCCTCTTTGGCAGCTACGCACGTGAAGGATATGTGCGTACATCATCCATAAAGGCTAAAGGCTGAGAAAGAGTAGGATGAAACCACTTACCTTTTAATCTCGAGTCGAATTGACTATTGAATAGACTCATTCCCTTCTCGACGCCTCTTGGAATCACTTTCTTCTAAGCCAAAGAAGAGAAATTACATATATGAGCGTGCACAAACTCAATATTTAGCTATTATCTAGAGATGGAAAGAAATTACGAAAATTTCCTTGGGCCGGGCCTAGTAAAATGCCCACAAACTTTATATTTCCAGACTTCTCATACTCTCACGAGTCCAAATATGCTAATAGATTGCATTTTAGGGTTCAATTTACATCAACTGCAAAATTTGAGAAGTCTAGGGTTCAAAACCCAACCTCCCTAGGCTAAACCCACATGAATACATGATCCAAATCAAGGAATTAACATAAGAGAAAGGATTGGAATCATTACCTGATGTTGTAAACTAATTTCATACCAAGAAATGATGTTTAACTGATTAGGAGATGAGGAATTATGAGTTGTAACTCAAACAGCCGACAATGGTTCATTTTATACCTAGAAACTGGCGCCTTCGCGCCCACCGGGGTGCCCATGTGCAACCCCTTCTTTGTGGTCGATCTCTTAAGATCGCATTCTCACATTGGGATAGAAAAAACCAGTGCTCACGAGCCCCCCCACGTGCGAGATCGCGCAGGGCTGTTCGGAAGGTGCAGAATTCTGCACCACCACTTGCTAATGCTGCAATTCCAGCCCGTAAGTGACCCTGCGAGACTTAGAAGGACCCCAAATTTTGTACAAAATTCATAGAACACTTGTATGAAATGTTTGTAAAGACGGAACTCGAATCAAATGTTAAAAACTCAAGATAGGGGTCCCATGGGAAGTGGTCAATTTCTTGACTTTCGTCACTTTAGTGAAAACTATCCAAACAACCTCAGATTTCACTTTCGAAAGTTCCCGCAGGAAAGAAATGACCATAAAAGCCTAATGCAACTCTCACATTTTGAATTGAGTTCAAAATTTGACCTCAAATCGAGCTCGATTCAAAATCTAAGAGTTGCATTAGGCTCGTATGATTGTTTTTGACGTGTGGGAACTTTTGGAAGTGAAATCCGAGGTTGTTCGGATAATTTTCACTAAAGTTCTGAAAGTCAAGAAATTGACCTCTTCCCATGGGATCCTATCTTGAGTTTCAAACATCCAATTTGAGTCCGTCTTCGTGAACATATCCCACAAGTGTTATATAACTGGTGTACCACATTTGGGGTCATTCTGAGTCTTTTAGGATAACTTTTGGATCCGAATTGCAGCACCAGCACAGAATTCTGCACCTTCCGAACATCCCCACGTGATCTCTTGCATGGGGGCGCGTGAACACTGGTTTTTTCTGTCACGAAGAGTGAACGCGCTCTTGGGAGAGTGATCGCAAAAAGGGGTTGCACGTGGGCCCCCTGGTGGACGCGAAGGTACCGGTTTCTAGGTATAAAATGATCCAATGTTTACTGTTTGAGTTCTAACTCATAATTCCTCATTTCCTAATTGGTGCATCATCATTTCTTGGTACTAAATCAGCCTATAACGTCAGTAATGATTCCAATCCATTCTATCACGTTAATTCCTTGATTTGGATTGGCTTAAGCATAGGGAAGTTGGGTTTAGAACCCTAGAGTTCTCAAATTGGGCAATTGATGTAAATTAAACTCTAAAATGCAATCTAATAGCATATTTGGACTCGTGAGAGTATGAGAAATCAGAAAAAATAGTTTTAGTGGGTATTAGACTAAACCCAGCCCAGGGGCATTTTTGTAATTTTCTTTTATCTCTGAATAACAGCTAAATATTCAGTTTGTGCGCGCTCATATATGTAATTTCTCTTCTTTAGCTTAGAGGAAAGTGATTCCAAGAGGCATCGGTACAGGAAGGAGTCTATTCAATAGTCAATTCGACCGAGATTAAAAGGTAAGTGGTTTCATCCTACTCTTTCTCGGCCTTTGGTCTTTATGGATGATCTACACACGTATCCTTCACGTGCATAGTTGTCGAAAAGGCATACTTACTGTGTTGAAGCTTCGTATACAATTGTTTGTCATGTTATGAAGTCTTGTATCGATGTTTATGGTGTATTTGGGAGTATTGTACTCCAGTTGTAAGCCTAACATGTTTCGTGTTTCGTGTTTATGCCTAAAATTAGACGTCTAAGTAAAACACTTAAATTTAAGAAGAGGTCACAAGCAATATAGTAAAATACAACGGAAAAGTAAGTAAATAGAGAGGAAAATAATAGAGAGGAAAATAAAGAGTTTTATTCCTTGAGAATAGTCGGATTCAGTGGTGAATCACTTGATGTACAATACAATGTAAAGAGGGGTATTTATAGTAAAGATTACCCAGTCTTGATTATGGTAAAATACAAAGATTAATGAGGCTCATGGACCTATAAACTCAAGGTGGCGGTTTATACAAAATCCTCACTAGGAGACTGTAAGCATAAGGCGGCAGGATGTATGCCTTGCGTCCTACACACGTACCGCCTGAACAGTCGTAACTCATGGAACATGCGTGATCCATTGTGCTCAGTGACTTGTCGGATAACCTAGTCTTGCCAGCTAGACTCATATCCCCGTAATAATAGGTGGCATAGTTTTGCCCACACAGTTAGCCCCCCCACTTGCTGAGTGCTGATGCAAGCATTCAAGAAGTGAAAGCTGTGTGAAAGATATCTCACTGACTCCTTAAAACTCATAGTCTCTTTGACCAAGAATGATGCTGATTTATTTGAGAAGATCTGCGCGTCTTCATTTGATTGGTTGATGACGATTTCATGCACCTTTCCAAGAATACTTTTTGCAATGCTGAATCGTTTCATATCTCAAGCCATAACTACAGTTGACCATTTCGTGATCCGTTCTTATCTCTTCCGACCTATAAATAAAGGCTTTGTGATGGTGGTAGAATCACAAATCTTCTTCAAAAAAATACTTCATCTTCTTTAAAATTTCTCATGAAAGAATGGCTCTTCTATCTTCAAAAATATTTTCCTTTGATCCTAGTTTGTTATTCCCAGAAAAACTCTTTCATTCTGAATGGATGGCTTATGAGAAAATTGTAGGGAGAGACCATCTGCGGCTTTCTTCTTCTTTGCCTCAATCTGTAATTAGATGAATGCAGCCTCTCGAGTCATGAAGTTTGATTGGGATTCTAATAACATTCTTCGGAATATCATCATCGTGGCATATGCACTGATTACAGTGTGCTCTTCTTCTAACAAAGCGGTTGCTGTAATATTCCTCTTGTCATGTGGGTCAAGACGCTTGGCCCTTTCAGTTGTCATGAGGCTTCTTTGCTAGGATTTTTCTGGTGCTTAGGTAGCCTCTTTGATGGAGTAGGGTTGAATCCTACTTGTCTGTCTCCAGTCCATGGCAGGCAAGAGGATATAGCTTTGAGCCACGGGTGGATTAATGAGTCAGCAAGCTCTAACTTCGCTCGTGGTTTGGGGATGTCTCTTGATTCGGTTGGTTCGGCTATATTGCTACTACAACGCCTCATCGGCTACTTGATTTGGAATACCCAAGGGAAAAGGCTCCTTGTGGTAGATTCCCAGCTCAACCCTCCCCGTCTTCGATAAGCTCCCAATTGTACTTGAAGATCTATGGGGTGGTGCACTCCCATTTGACCAGAAGGGGTCGAAGAAGGTCTTCTAGTTTCTCTTCGAGTTCTGCGGACGAGATGGTGGAAGGCTATGTCTGTACTCAGACGCTTCCAAGGACCCTTGTTTTGATTAGGGTATCCGGGTCTTGGTCACTTCAGAGGTCGCTCGCCAAAGGTTGCTCGGGCTAACATAACCCTTGATGCCAGGAGAACATCGACTGCTTAGCGGCTTGTAGCTACAATCTAGATGAAGGAACTTCAGCCGTGCAAATTTTGAAAAGTTTGAAGTTTTGCCTTTATTTAGTTTTTTTTTAGAGTACCTGTACTGAATAGTGTGGTATTCAAAAAGGACTTAAATATATATTATGAGCCTACGGACTTTTTGTTATTAATGAAATAAATGTACATTAATGTTTTATGCGTACTTGTGTAGTTTAGGCAGCATGTTTTGCCTTTCTGGGCTAGTGTCTTGAAAAGACGGGTGTGCACACTGAAGGGCACTTCATTTGCGTCAGCAGTTGATGGCTTATATTGGGCCAATGATAGACGGCTGTTTTGCACCCACAATGGGACGACATTAGCCCAAGTGGAAATGGGGCATTTTTGCATTTCGATTCAGAACGTCGTTGCTTGTTTACTCGAGTATTTTAAGACTTTCTGGCACTATGCAGGCCAGCATCCCCACTGAGACGTAAGTGAAAATTTGTTGAATTAACGAGTTCAACCTTATGAATAATGCCTAGTGGCTGAGCTAGACCACGTCTAGCTCTAAGCGAGTAGTTTACCCAACTTTTTATAGCGAAAAGTGAGTGCATTACTTCAACTTAGGTCTGGCCTGGGCTATGAATAGTAGGATCGTAGATGGACCTGAATTGTAACCGTAAAATTGACTAAGTAAAATAGTAGTTTTATTGATAAATAAGGGTGCAAGGCATGAACTTTTGTGGGTCAAAACCCGTAACATAGCTGACAAGTATGTAAATACTGTGAAAGATATTACTTCCATCATTAAGCGGAGGTATCCGCTAGAGCTTCCTCGTGGGGGTGCCGGGCGTTGAGATGTAACCTGTGGACCATTGACAAGCCGATGGTATAAATCCCCATTTATTAAAAAATAGTGAACTGCCAGCCTCCGCAGCTGTTTGCTTTCCAACTTGTCTTCTAGGAGTATTCCCTTGTCCAAGTAGCTAATAAGTGTGTGATGATGCTTTGAGGCAAAATCTGTGTTAGGAACTTCAAGGTTCATCAGATTTACGGGGGTCAGTTTGATTACTACAATGTATTGGTCAAAAATTGCCCGAACACGTGGCGACACGTGTTCGTTGACATGGCAAATTCAGCATCAAAATCTAGGACAAGTCAGACATCGCCAAGCAGAAATGATTATCAAAGACGCCTGTTCGTTTTGGTTGATCGGAGTGATTTGTTCTGTTGACACGAGATGGCGTTGCAACAGATAAGCATGACTTATCAAATCCCTTAATTTTTTGGAGCCGTTGGACGTGGATAACAGCCTTATCAGATCATGGAGAAACGTGTGGTTAGTGGAGTGCATCTTGGGTTGGGCACTTAGCTATAAATACAACTCCCCCTTCCCATTGTAAGGTTATGTTCTTCTGAAAACAACCTCCCTTTACGTTATTGCTATCACCACCATCTTTATAATTAGCCGCTATTACCAACTATTCTACACTTAATATTATCATTGCGCTGCGATGGTTCTGTCATAATTCGGCTTTGCTGTGGAGGAAGAAACCATTTTCTTCAACGGAGCACAAGTCTTCCATCATCGAATACAATAAGCTTTATCTTTTATTTTATGTTCATTTGTCGCTTGTTTAATTATTTATATGTCCGTTCGTTTATTTCAATCATTCATCATTACTGTCATCATTAATTAATAGATCGTAGTGCAATCGGCATCACATCTTAGTAGTAGTCTTTTGTTGATTATTAAATCGTGTTATATTCGTTAGATCGACCAATCGTAGATCAACCATTTAATTTATCATTTGCTTAGTTCATTGTTAATCACATCGCTCGATCATGCAATCTGGTTAATTTCATAGTATCATCGATAATTTGCATGCTCTTAATTGGTTGCTTTAATTCTTCAAATTGACAAGTCAATTTTTTACCTTACTGTGTTCGAATATTTCGCTAGTCTCTTCATTACTCTCTTGCCATATTTATCACCAATTTGAGCAATATTTATTCGTCGTTTATTTGTCGTTGCTCAAATTTTTGATCTTTTTATAGTATTCATTAAAACGATCAGTCTTGTGAACGTAAACTCACCGATCAAGTATCAGACTTAGATATAAAACGGTCGCCTAACGCTCAACGAAATATAATTGTAATTGTAATACGTGAAATCAAATTTTATGATATACAGTTTGGCGCCCACCATGTGACCTAGGCAATCGATTTGTTCTGAAGTTTGTTGTTGATTTTACTTACGTTTGTTGTTTTTGTGTATATTGATAGAGGAACAAAGCAACAACACTAACACCACTGTTTGAGATGGCGCTCTTCAGCCTAACCCCGCTGATAGGGCCTAGCTTCCAGGCGTTGAAGAAGGGGGCGATGAATCATCCCACCATGAACAAGATCAACCCTTGAAAGTCACTACGAACGGTTCTCAGTCGAATGTCAATTGAGGACGTCGATCCAGTAAGGAACCTGCGGTCGAGGCAACGTCGGTTGATACAAACGCTTTTTTGCGGGAGTTCTTAGTCAAGCAAAATCAGCAGATGGAAAGGGTGAGTGAGTTTTTGCAGTTCCGTTTGGCTCTACAAGTCATAGAGCGCATGCTTTCCCAGTAACACCCCCTGCAGGCACTCCGATCTCTGTTCCTCAGGGCGCAGTAATATGGGGACCTGAAGTGGGAGTAGAGCTCAGAGGGTCGGGTTCGGCGCCGTGGCTAAGGGAGCTCCGTCCTCTGTCATGACAGAAGCAAGGATGTTGGCTACAATGCAGACATTTTGAATGACACAGTGGAAAAGAAGTTCAATGAAATGAAATCGTTTATGGAAAAATTGCCAGGAGTTTCGAAGTTTATGGAGGACGCCGCTAAAAAGGTCAATCTCCAAGCGGTCGTTTCCACTGAGTGCAGCTCCGCTGCCGATTCTTAAGATTTTCAAGTTACCGGAGAGTTTGAGGTATGATGGAACTACAGATCTGAGGGATCACATCGATATGTTTTCGATCGCAGTGCAGTCGAATGATTGATAGTAGATGAGATTAATTCAGTGAGCTTAAAGAAATTTTTTGAAACTCTAAGAGGAGGAGCGTTGAAGTGGTAAATGCAATTGCCAGAAAATGCGATATCAGAATTCGATGATATGTTAGCTAAATTTATTTGGGCACATACTGGAGCGAAAAAGATAGAACGAAGCGTGGAAGATATATTGAATATCAGGCAACGACCCAATGAAACAATCAAGCAAATTTTGAAGCGGTTAATGATGAAAAGATAAGCATTCCAAATGTCGAAGAAAGGTGGGCTTGTTTGCCCTTTATAAACAATCTGAGTAACGACTCAACGGAGGCACGTAGGAAGTTGAAAGATCGGTTAAGAGAAGTAACTCAGTGGACTTTCAATGATCTATATCGTGAATGTGAGCCCAAGATTAGGGCTAAGGAGGAAGAGTTGCAGTTAGCTCTTTACAATTGGCGGTATGAGCGACCGGCTCCACCAAGGGTCGAAAATGATAGGTTAAATCACAGGGCTCAGCAGCGATTCGAGCCCTATCGTTTTCCTCGTCAAAGTTGGAATGGACATGAAGCTAGCAATCAAAAAGTCAGCCAAGGAAGGAGCAATCGGGTCCATCCACAGCTCCGAGGGACCCACTGCCTCCTAAGATTTTAGAGTATAATTTTGTGTTTCGACAGCAAGCTTGGTTAATGCGTTGAGGGGAATGGGTGATAAAGTGGTAAAATTCCCCAGTCGTATGAAAATGCATCCGAACAGTAGAGATGATAACTTGTATTGTGCTTTTCATCATGATCATGGGCACACGACCGAAGAATGTAAGGCTTTATGTTATGAGGTAGCAAAATTGCTTGAGAGTGGTCACTTGATGGAGTTTTTGAAGGAAATAGGGAAGGAAAATTTTAATAAGAAGAAAGATGATCATCAGCCACCAAAGCCTCCAGCCCCAAGGAAAACGGTTAATGTCATTACCGGTGGAGCAGAAGTCCATGGTGTAACATATACAACGAAGAAGTATGCAAAAGTGTCATTCACCAAAGATAAACGGACACGAGAGATTATGAATGACGACATTGTGTGTGGGGATTACGACTTTGATGAAGGGATACATCCCCATCACGAAGCTTTGGTCGTCACAATGAGAGTAGACGGCGCCGATGTAAGACGAGTCTTGATCGATGCAGGCAGTTCAGTCAATATAATGCAGTTGAGAGTAGTTGAGCAGTTGCAATTGACTGATAAGATAATACCAGATCTACAGTATGGTCAGGATTCAATAATTTGAGTGAAACAAAGCTAGGAGAAACTATGATCAAGACTTACGCCGAAGGAGTTGAGAAAGAAACTTTGTTCCAAGTGATCGGGGGAGATATGGCTAATTACGACGTGATTTTGGGTCGGCCGTGGCTCCATGCTATGGGAGCGGTCCCGTCGACCTTACATCAAGTTGTCAAGTTCCGTACCCCATGGGGGATAAGAGAAGGTAGAGGTGAACAGAAGACTGCCCGAGAATGTTATTTGGTAGTCATGAATGAGGGTGCTAATTCGAACACTTTGAAATAGCAATTACAGTTACCAGAATCTTTGGCTGAAGATGATGAAACGGAACCAATTCCAATGGATCAGGACTTCGTCAAAATTCTAACACGCGTTAGGGAGCCGAACAAACAGAAAGCTGGGGACTCGACGATTAAAGATTTGGAGGTAGTCCTTTTTTAAGACAAGCCAGAACAAAAAGTGTATGTTGGGGCGGAATCGGACCCCAATATGAGAACGAAGATAATTAGATTTCTCAAAGATAATGCTGATTTTTTTGCTTGGTCCCACGCGGAGATGTAAGGAATAGACCCAAAAGTTGTGACTTAGGAGTTGAACGTCGATCCATCACATCGACCGGTGAAACAAAAGAAACGACCTAACGGAGGTTTTAGAACGAAAATCATCGAGGATGAAGTGGACAGGTTGTTGAAAAACGAATTCACAAGAGAAGTAAAATATCTAGAGCGGTTAGCTAACACAGTCGTAGTCCCAAAGAAGAATGGAAAGTGGATAATATGTGTTGACTACACCGATCTAAATGATGCATGCCTAAAAGACTAGTTTCCGTTGCCTCATATCGACTGATTAATCGATTCGACGGCAGGGCATGAAATGCTAAGTTTTTTGGAGGCATATTCAGGATATAATCAGATATTGATGGAGCCAGAATGACACGACCCGGAATCCGGCTAGGCCGTGTGGGCACCCAACATCCTCCCCTAAACCCGTCAAGCGAACCCTTACCACTTATATTAGGAAAATAAATATTATTCAATTCATAAATAAGAACAAGACTTAGAAAAAGCACAGACATACTGATACCTCTAAGCTGTACAAATAAAGTTACAGCTGACTACCCAACATACTAGGTTTAGGGTTATCCAGACTAGACATCTAAGAGTACAAAAGAATACATATGCCTCCTGAAGGGAGCAAAACTCAACTGAAATAATAAACATACCATTGGTGGCCATCTTGAAAAAAATCTGGCTCACCTTGACAGCTGAAGGCGTCTTCGCTCCTTCACGACGTGGCGAACTCAATCCTGGAGCAAACCTGCCGAAACGAAATAGATAGACAACAAACAAACAACAAGCAAGGGTGAGTCAAAAGGACTCAATAAGTGGGGCAGACTAGCCACCTCAAAGAATAGGATAGCTAGCCAAGGAGAAAAGAAACAGATAAACCAAATTCCTTATTAAATTATAAAAAGGCAAAGCCAGATAATAACTAGAAGCACGTATGGGATCATAAACTCATAAACAACCAGGGACATAAGATAGACAGAACATATAGGTTTTTAAGTATCCCGAACATAATACTGTCACAGCGTGCAACCCGATCCACATGTTCATACTGTCGCAGCGTGCGACCCGATCCATATATTCATACTGTCGCGGCATGCAACCCGATCCATATATTCATATTGTTGCGGCATGCAGCCCGATCCATATATTCATACTGTCGCAGCGTGCAACCCGATCCATATATTTATACTTATGCGGTGTGCAGCCCGATCCATATAACTAAAGAAGATAAACCAATTAAGGACACTAAATAGCCAGAAACATATAGACAAACCGAAATATGTCCACAACATGGTCTACATGCCGCATACACAAAACACAGCACAATAGTCAGACACTAGTCAGTATGCAATGCAATGAGATGGGATGAATGCGGTATGATGCAATGCAGTCTCATTTGCCAGATACCTTCACCGGCTCGGGACTCTCATCGATTACCGGGAAGTATATGCAATAATAATCCTTCACCGGCTCGGGACTCTCATCGATTACCGGGAAGTATACGCAATAATGACCCTTCACCGATGCGGGACTCTCATCGCCAACCGGGAAGTATATGCAATAATGACCCTTCACCGGATCGGGACCCTCATCGATTACCGGGAAGTATATGCAATAATTACACTTCACCTCGGGACTCTCATCGATTACCGAGAAATATATGCAATAATTATCCTTCACCGGTGCGGGACTCTCATTGCCAACCGGGAAGTATATGCAATGCTCAAAACCAGAGTGCAATGCTCATATGCTCAATGCAATACCAACAACAGGGCATAACATATAATATACAATTTAACTTCAAAGCTAAGGCGTAATGAGTACGCCTATCGGCAGCTACACACGAAAGGAACATGTGGTAGAATATCCACAAGGCCAAGGGCCTCCAAAGAAATAGATATAAACACTTACCTTATTTCAAATTTCTACTCAACAATCGCTTTATCTTTTGGATTCACTGCCAAACGATCCTGTTTATTTAATAAGCAGAAAATATATCAAATTAGTCTAAAGGTTTCATTCCTCACATCTTAGGGCAATCCGATTAGGAACCTGATACCTCATTCGCATACGCAATACGCAGGTCAGGCTTATGTACAGGGTTTAAGGTCACATAACCAAACCCTAAATAAATTACATTTATATGTTGCCCATAACTCACTGAGTACGAATATATATACTCAATTCCATTATCAGAGTCCAATTAATCCTTTAAACTATTAATTGAACTTATTAAAATGATGTCTAATATCCCAATTTTTACCATCAAACTATATTCAAATACACGTAATAAACTAAAATAATACATTAAGATCATTACCTGAATGTTTTGGGGTGAAAATTCTATCTTTTTCGGCTCTTTTCTCATTTTTTGGCAGTTTCTCTTTCACTTCGTCCTTTCTCTGTTTTGTTTTAGCTTCTGTTTTATGTTTTCTGGAAATTTTTAGGCTATGGGATATTTATCCCAATAGCCACCGCCAATTGATTCCTTTTTCTTTCTTTTTTGGTCCTTTTCTTTTTCTTTTATTTTCTTTTACTTTTATAATTTCTTTTCGTGACGAAAATTAAAACGGTGCCCTACGATATTCAAAATAATTCCAAATTTCTCAAGTAAGTTATATAAAATATATGTAACACACTTGCTAAGGCGGATCTCAAATCGAACTCCCGAGACTCAATATGCAAATTAAATGGAAAAAGGCCAAATTATTTAACTTTCGGTATTTTGGTGGAAACTAGCCGAACAACCTCGAAATTCACTTTCGAAAGTTCACACATGTCACAAATAATCATACGAACCTAACGGCGCTTTCGAATTTTCAATCGGAGCTCATTCGCCAAAAATCGAGCTCGAAAACCTCTTTTTCAAATTTACCGAAAACGAAAACTGAAACCTTCTTTCAATACCTACCAAACGAGGTCCGATTTAACTCAAATTTTACAAATAAGTCCTAATGGACATTACAAATTTTTTAAAATTATCGGTATGTCAATCGGAGTCCTAACTTCCGAAATGGCCGACCGAGGTCGTTTCACAGAAGATCAAGAGAAAACGTCATTCATAACAGACAAGGGGACTTACTGTTATACGGTCATGCTTTTCAGCCTCAAAAATGTCGGGGCTACCTATCAACGGTTAGTCACGACCATCTTCAAAAGTTTGATCGAAAATACTATGGAGGTTTACATAGATGACATGTTGGTGCAGTCGTTGAAAGCAAAGTGTCACTTGGATCATTTAAAGAAGACATTCACAATATTGAAGCAGTTTGACACGAGGCTGAACCCGGAGAAGTTCGCGTTCAAGGTCGGATCTGGCAAGTTCTTGGAATTCATCGTATCCCAAAGAGGGATTGAAGCAAATCCGAAAAAAATCAAAGCAATCGAAGACATACCAAATGAGCTTACAAAGGCGAAGGACGTTCAGCGCTTGACCGGTCGGGTAGCCTATCTTAGCAGGTTTATCTTGAGGTCATCCAAATGATGTAACAAGTTCTTTTCAGTCTTGAAGGAAAACACAAGTTTTGAGTGGACGCCGGAATGCAAACAGGCCCTCAAGGAGTTGAAGAAATATTTGTCAAATGCTCATTTTCTTTCAAAACCAGTGGAGGGGGAAGTATTGCTGATCTACTTGGCCGTTTCAGAAGTTGATGTAAGTGTCGTCCTTGTTCGTGAGGACGAAGGTAAACAATTTCCTATCTATTACGTTAGTAAAACCTTACTTGATGCAGAAACAAAGTATCCACACTTAGAAAAACTTGCACTTGCACTCGTTATAGCTGCACGAAAATTAAGGTCATATTTTCAATGACATGTTATATCTGTTGTAACTACATTTCCTTTATGAAACATTTTGCATCGACCAGATTTGTCCAGACGATTAATGAAATGGGTGGTCGAGCTGAATGAGTACGATATCACTTACCAGCCTCACACCGCCATCAAATCACAAGTTCTGGCTGATTCTGTACCCAGGAGTCTGGATGCTTTACACAGACGAAGCATCAAGCGTAAAGGGAACTGGCCTCGGAGTCTTGTTAATAGGGCCAACAAGTGAAAAGCTAAGGTATGCAATCAAACTACATGCCAAAACTAACGATGAGGCCGAATATGAGGCCCTCGCAGCAGGTCTTAAAGTTGCCAAGGACTTAAAGATCGAACGGCTAGAAATCAAAAGTGATTCTTAGCTGGTGGCGAACCAAGTCCAAGGAGACTTCAATTTCCGAGATACAAGAATACAGCAACTGCTTGACAAGGTACAAAGTCTTTTAACTTCTTTTCAGGAGTGGAAGATAGCAAAAATCGCAAGGGAAGGAAATATTGAAGTAGATGCTCTGGAAAACCTCGGCTAAGCAGCAGTCACCGAAGGGGAACCCGATGAAACAACTGTACATTTGTTCGAATCTCCGCTCAATAGAAATCTTAAGGAGGTAAATAATGTCAATCACACTTGGGATTGGAGAAACAAATATTTTTCTTACTTGCAGGTAGGAATTCTTCCCAAAGACAAAAAGGCCGCCCGATAACTCAAAGCTAAAGCGGCTCGATACTGCCTTTTGGACAACCAACTCTATAGGCGCATGTATAGCGGCCCTTAAGCGAAATGCATGGGCCCAAGAGAAACGAGTTATGTGATGAAAGAAGTTCATGAAGGCGAGTGTGGCAACCACTCCGGAAGCAAATCTCTGGTACGAAAATTGATCAGAGCTGCTTACGATTGGCCAACGATGTGAGAAGATGCTAAATACCTTTTTCAAAAATGCGACAAGTGCCAACGGCATGGCAACCTTATTCACCAGCAAGCAGAGCCCCTTCATCCGGTCACGTCACCATGGTCGTTCATGAAATGGGGGATGGATTTGGTCGGGCAGCTTCCAACAGCGCCCGGTGGGGTGAAATTCATATTGATTTTAACTGATTATTTTTCCAAGTGGGTAGAAACAATTGCACTGTCTAAAATTCGAGAACAGGAAGTCATCAAATTCATCCACCAAAATATCATATGTCGTTTTAGGATCCCAAAGGAGATCATATGCGACAACGGAAAACAGTTCGTGGGAAGTCGAATCACAGCTTTTTTTAAGAAGTGGGGGATCAAGCGAATCGCATCAACTCCATATCACCCCAGCGCAAGTGGACAAGCTGAGTCTTTCAATAAGACAATAATCGAATTCTTAAAAAAAGGATGGACGAGTCAAAAGGTAACTGGCCGAATGAACTCCCAGGTGTGATGTGGGCTTACCGAACAATGGTGAAAAACAACACTGGAGAGACTCCATTCTGACTTGTCTATGAAGCAGAAGCATTGATCCTAGTGGCAATCGGTGAACCAAGCCTTCGGTTCGCTCACTCCACCAATGAATCAAACAAAGAAGCCATGTTAGTAGATTTGGTTTTGATCAAGGCAAAAAGAGATATGGCGTTGGTCCGGATACAGGCACAAAAACAAAGGGTAGAAAACTACCTCAACAAAAAGATCAGGTACCAAAATTTTAATGCAGGTGATTATGTGTTGAAGATCATACGACCAAAGAAGGATGAACCCAACGAAGGCAAGCTGGAAGCAAATTGGGAGGGACCCTATCGGGTCAAAACAGCGGTGGGTAAAGGATCTTATCACCTAGAAACCCTAGACTCGAAGCCGATCAAATTCAATTGGAATATCACCCAATTGAAGAAGTACCACTTCTAAAAAAGTTCGGTATCGCATACCTTCATCCTTTGGATTCTCTTTTATTTACTCCAGCTCGGACACACTTCGTGATTGTTCTTGATACTAGCACTTTTAGATGATAGGCATAGTGGGAATCGAATGATGACATACATCACCCAAGAACACAACGAGCTTGAAACGCTCTCAGTCAGGGTTGATAAGTCTGACGAACACTCTAACGCGGTCTTCATCTTTAAGCCCACTCTGTTTCTTCTTTGCATCCTTCATTTCAGGATATACAAAGTTAATATAACGGAAGCATTGCACCAGTGTCCGACCCCTCATACTTCGCACTCGAACACTGGGGGGATGGGGAAGGAGGAAGGATGAAGGATTTTTTTGCGAATTACAATCGATCGCTCGACGACTGGGGACTGCTTGGGTCCGAAATTGGCGACTGTACTAAAGGATACCGGGGACTGCCCAAAAGTCAAGTTTGCAAACGTTCTAAAGAGACTGGGGACTACTTGAGTCCGTGAAGAGGATTAATTTCAAGATCGTCACCGGGCGGACACTCACACTGGGAACTGTTCATGATCTTAGTTCATAATAAAATGTAAAGGGTCCGTTAGCTACCAAAGTTTTAGTTCATATAAGCCTTAAAACAGCCATGTTCCATAACCGACCAATGATCGATCGGTCAAAATGTACTAAGCGCCCAATAGCGGTCAATATTTCAATTAATACAACACTTCTTATCAAACATCTGTTGCTATTCGCCGATTCAAAATGACTTAAGTGTTCAAATATTTTTCCGAAATTGATGTTCGAAGACTGCACTTACATGAAAATGAGACGTCATTCTTCATTACGCGCTAACTACATTGGGCCCAATTAATTTTCTCTTTACGATAATCACAACAATAAACGTTGAGACTTCGAACTATGAAAACACTCTTGGCAAGCGATAAAATGTAAACTTCATCTTCAAAAATCAATACTTAAAGCAATGAAAAGGAAGGAAATTCATCCAAGCAAAAATATTCACATAAGTATGGCCAACAGCCCCATTTTTTTTTCAAAAATAAACGACCATCGCAACTGGTCGAAAGAACTAGAAAAAAACAAACAAAATCCAAAGTTCTAAAATCTCATTCATCGCCTTCGTCATCGGAGGAGTTTGGTGGGAGCCCGAGGTCTTCACGAGCGAACCTTACAACCTGAACAGCCTCTTCTCATTCAGCAGAAACATCGACCCTGCGTTCGGACATCTCACACAGCACATCACGCCTTGATTTTGCAAGGATCAACTCCCTCCTCACTTCGAACTCTCCCTCCATCGCACGCCTCTGAGCAGCTGAATCTTGCTGAAGGATTTGATTCCTCTCTGCCAAATCATTGACTTAAGCAGACAAGTCCTCATTGTTGCCTCGAAGAGTATGAAGCTCCTCGCTCAGCCTAGCAAGTTTCGAGTCTTTATCCCTTAGCTCATACTTCAATCTAGCGCACTTGCTGCCTCTGTTGACTTCAAATCGCTCGAGCTGGTCATTCAGAGCCTGGATTTAAGATTCCAACTCCGACTCATAAAGGGCATGGGCAGTCGCTTTCTTGGCTAAATCAGCCTCGAGTTCAGAATACTTCACCTTCAGAATCTTCAAATTATTGTGCCATCCATCGCCAGCCGAAGCAAGGTGAGCAGCTCCCTCGTTCAAATGCACTATTTCTGCTTGGAGCTGGCGAATCCAGTCGGTTGTCTCAATAGCCATGATGGTATTCTAGAGTAAAACAAAACGAAGTCGAGAGAAAACAAAATAAACGAAGAAATTCATATGATCGAGATAGAAATGTCTAAAGATTACCCGTCTGGGAAGGCAGGCTCAAGTCACTATGGCAATTCAGTTGAGCTTTCTCCATCGGACCCATCACTTCGAAGAGGTAGTCAACGAAATGCTTTAGGCATCTAAGTAGATCGACATTACCAGGAACGGCTACTGTAACCGACCTATTTACTTCCCCAGCACCGTCGGTACTCTTGAAAGCGGCAAAGGATGCAGCCTCTTCACCCCTAGGAAAAGGGACCACAGGATCTTCATGATCCGACACATAAAACGATGAGCCTGAGATTTCCGCATGCTTTGACTTCGTCGTCTCCACTTGCCGAACGAGAGGCAGCTTACTTTTCCTTGAGCCTCTCTCCCTAGGCACTTGATCCATGGAGACAATAGCAGTCCCCCTCACTTCGAGCACTGGCGATGTAGGAACGATGGCACCCTCATTCCTCCTAGATAAACCCCCAGAACCCGAGGTAACCTCGACCAAACCCTCTACTGTAGGAGATAGGGGAAGTTGCCTTTCAACCCTGAAGTCGGCTAAAGGAGCCCTATCATATTCCTCGGCTGCCTTTAGATGTTCAGCCGTTTCGAGCATCACTTCCTTCCATGGCCTCTTCGGGCACCTTAATGGCTGCTCAGAGTCCGACTCCTCAGCCTCTTCATCCTTAGGGGTGAAACAAACAGACACACCCCCCTGGGAAGCTTTTACTACCTCAACGGCCGAGACTGCACCTGCCACGACGTCTTCAATAGGCTTGAGGGCAGCCGATGTACCTACCTCCTGATCCTGTGGGGAATTCTTAGCAAGATATCTTGCCTTCGGGCCTTGGTAAGATGTCTTCTTTTTCTTCTTCGGGGGAGCTTCATCAACCTTCTCCCCCTCAGCTTCTTCGGCATCATCTTGCCTTCAGGTCTTGGTAAGATGTCCAGTAATGCTTGCAGGAATTTTCATCCATTAACAAGGGAAGTCGATTTTTACAACTTACAAGGAAAGAATTAGAGAACATACTATGACGTTTTGCTTTCACTTTTAGTAGAGTAGCTATTGGTTTCCAAGCTCTCTCATCATTGGTAGTCTTGTCCAAAACCCTAATTAGCCACCCCTCAATGTCGGGACCAAATCGAACAAGACTTTATTTGCTAAAATATGGAAAAACATAAGAATACAGAGGAAAAATTATAGACATGAAACAAGAATTGAATATTTACGAGTGCGATTCCATGTGCCGGGGAGCAGATCTGCCCCCGAAGCAGTGAACTGATGTGTTGGGATAAAAACAAAATATTGATCCCATGCCCGAAGATCATCATCGTTGTCCGAAGTCAAAGCCCGTTGTCCCTTCATTTGCACGGTGACAATTCCGGCCTTGTAAACTCGAGGGGTATATAGATGGAGAATATGTTGAAGTGTCACCTCCACCTTTGTTTTCTCAGCAATCCAACAGTACATGGCCACCAATCGCCATATCATCGTAGAAACTTGTGCAACACAAATTTTGTACATACGACAGAACTCCTCGATTATAGGATCGATTAGAACAGTAAATCTTATCATATATGGATATGTCAAAAAACCAAAATGGCTGCCATAGAAGGTGGTCAAAGTAGATCTCCTCGGAGGGCATACCACATCGATCATTCCCTCCTTCCACCTACACTCCTCTCGAACCCTTGATATTGACTCTAGAGTGATCGCACCGAATACAGAATCAATGGGAATATTCTTTTTCTTGCTCGCTTGGGCATCGCTCTGATGACTAACATTACAGTCGTCATCGTAGTTGAACTTCTTCGGAAGAATCTCCGTATAAAGTTTTTCTGGGCCAAAACCCTTCGCTTTTCATTTGCGCTTCTTTTTTTCTTCAGAGGGACCAATGATGTTTGCCTATTCAGTTGCAGCGATAGGCTGCGGCGGCGCCATAGTGACAGGGGCGGTGGAGACAACAATATCGGTGGTA
Organism: Petunia x hybrida; assembly: GCA_037355625.1. Taxonomy (NCBI): domain Eukaryota; kingdom Viridiplantae; phylum Streptophyta; class Magnoliopsida; order Solanales; family Solanaceae; genus Petunia; species Petunia x hybrida. The sequence continues at coordinate 10,393,982 of JBBBVM010000002.1, forward strand.
GTTGCAAGCATAGGAGTTTTTTTAGTTGTCATTATGAGAAAATGTGGGCAAAAACAAGATCTAAAACAAGATTTGGGCTTCAAAAAAGAAGATCAACAATCAGAAATGGAGGAATCACAAAGAAGTTCTAAAGATTTGAAGAAAGAAGAGAACCAAATGTTTAGAAATGATTTTTGAAGTGATATTTATAGGATCTGGAGTAATGAGTGCCTCGGTAACCAGCGAGAACTGCAACCCGCATGATGGCATACATGTGTAGTGATGGGAAGGTGAAGTGACATTTTGGACTTTTGAATTGCAAGGCTGAGGAAGTTCCACGTGTTTTCCCACCTAAAATTTCATGCCACTTGCCAATATCACACGAGCACTCACTTAGCAAGTGGGGGACTATCAGTATTGGTCGAAAAATGCCCGAACACGTGGCGACACGTGTTCGTTGACATGGCAAGTTCAGCATCAAAATCGAGGGCAAGTCAGACGTCGCCAAGCAGAAATGATTATCAAAGACGCCTGTTCTTTTTGGTTGATCGGAGTGATTTCTTCTGTTGACACGAGATGACGTTGTAATATATAAGCGTGAATTATCAAATCCTTTTATTTTCGGGAGCCGTTGGACATGGATAACAGCCTTATCAGATCATAAAGAAACATGTGGTTATTGGAGTCCATCTAGGGTTGGGCACTTAGCTATAAATACAACTCCCCCTTCCCATTGTAAGGTTATGTTCATTTGAACACAACCTCCTTTTAAGTTATTGCTAGCACCACCATCTTTATAATTACCCACCATTACCAGCTATTCCACCGCTAATATTATCATTGCGCTGCAATTGTTCTGTCATAATTCGGCTTTTTTGTGGAGAAGGAACCCATTCTCTTCAACGGAGCACAAGTCTTCGATCATCGAATAAGTTTATATTTTATTTTCTGTTTATTTATCACTTGTTTAATTATTTATCTGTTCATTCGTTTATTTCAATCATTCATCATTACTGTCATCGTTAATTAATAGATCGTACTGCAATCGACATCACATCTGAGTAGCAATCTTTTGTTGATTATTAATCCGTGTTATAATCGTAAGATCGACCAATCGTAGATCGACCATTTAATTGATCATTTGCTTAGTTCATTGTTAATCACATCACCCGATCAAACAATCTGGTTAATTTCATAGTATCATCGATAATTCAGATGCTCTTAATTGGTTAGTTTAATTCTTCAAATCGACAAGTCAATTTGTTCACTTACTGTGTTCGAATATTTCGCTAGTCTCCTCGTTACTCTCTTGCCATATTTATCAATGATTTGAGCAATATTTATTCATCGTTTATTTGTCGTCCCTCAAATTTTCGATCTCATTATAGCATTCATTAAAACAATCAGTCTTGTGAATATAAACTCACCGATCAAACATTAGACTTTGATATAAAACGGTAATCTAAGGCTCAATGAAATATAAATTTAATTGTAATACCTGAAATCGAATTTTAGGATATACATACTTGTTAGTCGTCTAGATCAGTATGTGAATCCTCGGGGACTTCGCCCTTATTTGAGATTTCCTCCTTATAAAATAAACTCCCATTTGCGAAAAATTTTCAAAAGTGATTTAATTTTCTCTTGCCGATCTGGTGCCTAACCTCTCTGGCCCCCAATATGTAGGCTAAATCAAGAGCTTGAGTTATGGCCTCATATTCTGCTTCGATGCGTGAAACTTTCACAAGCTTACAAAATACCTTCCCAGTAGGTGTCTTGATCCATAAATCGAGGGTGGCCTCCTCTCCTTTGAGATCCACGTCCGTGCAGATTCCCCAGTGTCTGGGGTCGATTGTTCCTACATGTTGGATTGATTCCTCCACCTTTGCTACTAATTCTTCCACAAAATCTGAGGTGAAACCTTCCAAGTCCTGCGACTGGATGGTCATTCGTGGTTGATAAATGATATTTTACTCTCCCAGTTCTTCAGCCCATTCTGCCACCCCTTTTGAGAGCCTAGGTCTGGACAAAATATACCATAATGGTAACAAAGAAACCACACTAACTGTATGGTTGAGAAAATGCGAGCACAACTCTTTGGTTGCCATGACCACGACCGTACGACCGTAATAAATTGGATAGGTAGAGGTAAAAGCCTATTTAGGTACGAAATCCCTTTGTTGGCATATTTTGTGGGGAGTTGTCTCCCATCTTCTTCTCGTACGAGCACTTCATTTCACGCTACTTCTAAAATTGAAACATACAGCAACAGGTGCTCTCCCTATATCGGCTCAGTGATTATCAGAAGTTGCAAGAGTTACACCTTGCCCAGAGTCAATACCAAGTAGTAGTGTATCACCCATAATGCCTCATCATGCTTTACCAATACCTCGGTTAGCTGGTACAATAGCTCTGTTGCCTTAGGAATTAGTTGGCTCATCTCCGACATCCACTCCCTCAGCACACTGGTCTCTATCCTAGCCTTTCGCTCCATCTTTTTTTACCAGAGGGATTCCTCATCGATCATATTTACCTTGGCTATTAGCCATTCGGCGTGTCCTCCGTCAGATATTGGATAGTCTTTAGTCAAAGGCCACTCACTCAGCAAGTCATTAATCCCGTATGAGGTAGGGTATCTAAAAACTTGGTGGTATGTTGAGGGAACTCCCTTTACACTGTGTATCCAAGGTCGTCTGGGGATGATATCATATGACATATCACAGGTGAGCAGCTGGAAGGAGGTTATGCTCGTCATGCCCGGGATATGAACCGGTAGAGCTAGGTCTCCCACAGGTACTTCTCGGAGGCCGTTGAAGCCAATTATCCTTTGATGGATCGATGTCATCTGATGGCCTTGACCTAATCTCTTTCCGAATAATGTTCATATTACTCCCTGGGTCCACCAAAGCTTGCTCGAATTTGAGGATTCGACACCCTTATGGAGATCGTGAGAGCGTCTTGACGTTCCATTTCAACTGAAGGTAATAGGGCTAACAATCGGCCCTAACTTTTTTGTCCCCCAAGCTGTAATTGGTCCCGGGGTTGCAAAGATTCTGTTGATGTGTAGCTTGTCCCCAGAGTTCGGCGCCCTTGACCACCTTGGTCCTTCTTTAATAAAATCCTTGATGTGTCACTCCTTTAATAGATGCTCGATTTCCAATATTAGGGCCTTACAATCGACTGTAGCATGGTCGTTGCTGCGATGGAAGTCACAGTAGGCCATTGTATTCCTCCTTGTTGCACCTTTTGCGGTGGGCGACCACCGTACTTTGGGCCCTAGTTTATCAAAGTGGTTGGCAACCAGTTCCACGGCATTGACTCGCAAACCAAAATCTCAAAAGCTGCGGGGCTCATTCATTTCTCCTGGGATCCAGGCCCTCAGGTGTAACCTTGCATTACCGCTCTCATTTGGCTCTGCGTCTTCGATTCAAATGGCACCATTTGGGGCTTTATATGGGCATAGCTGTCGCTCTCCAGTGGGATGGTTTGAGTCAGGTTAGGTGATTACTTTGGGTCTATATTATGTACATCAGACTTTGGATAGGGTTCGGATTATTCAGAATTGCTTACGGACTGCTCAGAGTAGGCAGATATCATATGCAAACCGGAGGACCCGGGACTTGGTGTTTATGGAGGGTGATTTGGTTTACTTAAAGGTGTAACCGATGGGAGGTGTAATGAGATTTGGGAAGAAAGGCAAGCTAAGCCCTTGTTTCATTGGCCCGTTTGAGATTGTGCAATGTATTGGTAATGTTGCTTATAAGCTTGCTTTACCTAATTCGATGCCGGTTCATCCAGTTTTTCATGTTTTTATTCTTCGAAAGTGTGTTTGTTATCCTACTTACGTTATTGAGGTGAATATAGTTCAGTTGGATGCGAACCTAGCATATGAACAGGTTCCGGTGTCTATAGTTGGAAGGGATACTCGCAAGTTGAGATCAAAAGAAATTCGCTTGGTAAAGGTGAAGTGGAGAAATCGTCCACATGATGAGGCTACTTGGGAGATTGAGGCGAGTATGCGAGAGAAATATCCTCACTTGTTTGAGACTCCAAGTATGTGTCATGACACTTGACTTGTTGAGATTTGCTCATATCTTTTATATTGCCTCTTATGCAGTCGTATGGGGCTTAGATTTTCAAGTATCATTCGAGGAAGAGCGAGAGTTTAAGTGGGGGAGAATGTAATGACCCGATATTTTACAAGTATTATTTTTCCTAGTTATTTCGTTAGTTTCGGTGCATTTATTTTACTGATTATTATAGAATAATTACTTATGTAAATTATGAGTTGGTAGAAGGGTTAAAAATACAATTATGAGTAATTCTTGGAGTAGTTAAATATTACTTTTATTAGTTATATGACACGACCCGAAATCCGGCTAGGTCGTGCGGGCACCCGACATCCTCCCCTACACCCGTCGGGCGAACCCTTACTAGTTAAATTAGGAAAATAAATATAATTCAATTCATAAATAAGAACAAGAATAAAAAAATACAGACATACTGATACCTTTAAGCTGTATAAAAGAAATTACAGCTGCCTACCCAACATGCTAGGTTTAGGGCTATCCAGACTACATCTAAGAGTACAAAAGAAGACAGATACCTCCTGAAGGGAGCAGAATGCAACTGAAATAATAAACAATAAACTGGTGGCCATCCGGAATAAAGCTGGCTCACCCTGACAGCTGAAGTCGTCTTCGCTCCTGAACAACGTGGCGAACTCAATCCTGGAGCGAACCTGCCGAAACGAAATAGATAGACAAGAAACAAACAACAAACAAGGGTGAGTCAAAAGGACTCAATAAGTGGGGCAGACTAGCCACCTCAAAGAATAGGATAGCTAGCCAGGGAGAAAAGAAACAGATAAACCCAATTCCTCTTATTTAAATTACAAAAAGGCAGAGCCAGATAATAACTAGAAACACGTATGAAACCTTAAACTCAGCTAGGAATACGAGCCTGAAACATATCAACAAATAAGCAATGCACGTATGAGTAGAACAGTAGTTATGTACCACAAGTCTACACAATGGTATGAAAATGAAATGAAATGAGATGAAATGAAATGAAATGAAATCTGATGCAAAGGGTCACATGTGCTCGTCCTCCATCTCGAAGCGGAATACTCCTGCATTCGAGGGGAATCCAATCTGATAACCAACTGGAGCGGAATACTCCTGCTCCTGGGGCGGAATACTCCTGCACCCGATATAATATAAACCAGAGGCGGAATACTCCTGCACTCTCTTGGGGCGGAATACTCCTGCACCCGATATAATGTAAAGCTGAGGCGGAATACTCCTGCACTCTCCTGGGGCGGAATCCTCCTACCCTCAATATGATACAATGGAGCGGAATACTCCTGCTCCTGGGGCGGAATACTCCTACCCTCAATATGATACAATGGAGCGGAATACTCCTGCTCCTGGGGCGGAATACTCCTACCCTCAATATGATACAATAGAGCGGGATACTCCTGCTCCTGGGGCGGAATACTCCTACCCTCAATATGATACAATGGAGCGGGATACTCCTGCTCCTGTGGCTGAATACTCCTACCCTCAATATGATACAATGGAGTGGAATACTCCTGCTCCTGGGGCGGAATACTCCTGCACCCAATATGGTATGCAATGTAATGCATATGAATGATATATAATGCATATGAATGCAATGTGATGCAATAATAACCCTTCACCGGCACGGGACTCTCATCGACAGCCATGAAGTAGATGCCAACTTACAGCCAGGGTACAATGCTCAGATCCTCATTGCAATACCAACAATAGGACAAAACATATAATATACAATGTAAATCCAAAGCTAAGGCGTAATAAGTACGCCTATCGGCAGCTACACACGTAAGGAACACGTGGTAGAAAATCCACGAGGCCAGGTGCCTCCAAAGAAATGGATATAAACACTTACCTCTTCCAAAAGTTGGCATTGCTAATCAACAACCGCTTTATCCTTTGGTTTCATTGCCAAACGATCCCACTCTATTCAATAAGCAGAAAAATATATCAAATTAGGCTAAAGACTTCATTCCTCACATCTTAGGGCAATCCGGTTAGGAACCTGGTACCCTATTCGCATACGCAATACGCAGGCCGGGTCTATGTACGGGGTTTATGGTCACATAACCAAACTCCAAATAAATTACATTTATAAGTTTCCCATAACTCCCTGAGTACGAATATATAGTCAATTTCATTATCAGGGTCCATTTGACCTTTTAAACTATTAATTGAATTTATTAAAACGATGTATAATATTCCATGTTTTATCGTTAAAACATATTCAAACACACGTAATAAACTCAAATAATATATTAGGATCATTACCTGAATGTTTCAAGGTGAAAATTCTACTTTTTTCCGGCCCCTTTTCTCATTTTCTGGCATTATTTTATTTGCTGCGTTTTTCATATTTTTGTTTCTGCTCTCAGTTGCATTTTCGTTCTACTCTACATCTAATGATATATATGTGTATCAGACCGCCTAACTTTTTTTTACTTATCCCTTTTTCGTCTTTTTTTTTTTTGTTTTTTTTATTTTATTTTCTTTTCTTAACGAAAATTAAAACGGTACCCTACGATATTCGAAATAATTCCAATTTTTGCATACAAGTTATACAAAATATATGTAACATGCTCACGAAGACGGATAAATCGGACTCCCGAAACTCAAGATGCGAATCTAAATGAAAAGAAGTCAAATTATTTAACTTTCGGCATTTTAGCGGAAACTAGCCGAACAACATCGAAATTCACTTTCGAAAGTTCACAAAAGTCACAAATAACCACACGAATCTAACAGCGCTTTCGGATTTCAAATCGGAGCTCATTCGCCAAAAACCGAGCTCAAAAATCTCTTTTTAATATTTATCGCCAATAAAAACTGAAACCTTCTTCCGATGCCTACCAAACGAGGTCTGATTTAGCTAAAATTTTACAGACAGGTCCTAATGGACATTACGAATATTTTAAAATTATCGGCACGTCAATCGGAGTCTTAACTTCCAAAACGACTGACCGAGGTCGTTTCATTATATTTAAATGAAATTATATAAAATAAAACAGTGGAGAAATTGGGATAGTCGTGCTTTAAAACTGCCTATCACATTGGTACTAGGTTTTCGGGAGTTGACACTAATTAGGATAAAACGCAATTCGGCTGAGGATTAATGAAAGGTGTGTTAGAGTTGTATACTAATAGCAGGTATGCATATGATTTTCTCTTCAGACAATATAAATGTACTACCGTTCATGTGTAAAGAGGCTTATTGTGTAAAGGGTTGAAGTATATCAAATTATGTCACAGAATTGGTCAATGATTAGTTTCATAATCTGAAATGATTGAAAGTTCAAGATAATGAGAGCAATGATGAGGTCATGATGGTTTTAAGAGAAATTGGAATGGTTTAGGCTTAGGAATCAAATTGTTAGGTAACTGACATTACCAACACAACATGGAGCCATTGTTCATTAATTCTAGGGTTATTTATAAATATATACAACTCTAACACCAAAATTACAAAAAATATCAACATTATACCATTTTACCAAAATTACCAATATGTTTTTACACATTATATACAAAATCAACAAAACTAACAAATTAGAGTTCCTCCTTCTTCCTACTGCCCCCCCCCCCTCCACCCAACTGCTACAACTCCAGGCGGCGGCGCTGCCTAGTCACCGCCGGCTGCCGCCGGCCGCAACCATCCACCACCGGATTTTTTTTTTTTTTTTTTTTTTTTGTGTTTTTGAATCTAAAAAATGAAATACACATAAATACACACAAACATTATTTTTTTTTTTTTTGAAATTGAAGTTGGAAAATACTTATAAACAAAAATACATGTAAATACACAAAAAAAAATTGTGTTATACATACACTAAACACATACATACATACATGAATCTACAGATCTACAAACGAAACATACAAATTTATGTGTATGACATTTATTACTTGACATACACATAAAAATATATACAAAAAATACAAATAGATGCTCATATATACACATTCATACAGTGATATACATGTGCATACACTTGTGTACAGAAAAATATTACATATATATACACGAACATACAGATACATACACTTGTATTTGAATGTGTATATTCAAATGCAAAAAAAAAAAAGAAGGAAAAGCAGATCTGAATTTGTATTTACAAAATACATATGTATACATAAAAATACACACATATACACATACAAAATGAAAAAAAAAAAAAAAAAAAAAAAAAAAAAAAAAGAGGAGAAGATCGAAAAAGAGAGGAGCAGATCTGCTCCAGTTCGCCGCGGTGGAGCAACGCAGCGGCGGCGAACGGCGAGGCGGGTGGAGAACCGTGGGTGGGTGGATGGAGGAGAGGAGAGAAAGAGAGAGGGCGAAGTTAGGATTTTGGGTAGAGAGGGAAGAAAGGAAATGAAGAAATTGTATATTTTGTAAAATGTAAAAAGTGTTGGTATTTAGGGAAATTATTTATAAGTATCAGTATTTTCTGTAATTAAGTGGTTTAGTATGTCAATTAGCGTAAAAATGTCTTAATTCTAATTATACTTTTCCTTACTTTACCGAGACATACTAGTTTCCTATACTAAGTAGCGATTATTACTTATTTTAGTACTAGGATTTGACATAATTTCACGATTTAAAATATGGTATTTGAGAGAAGAAAACCTCAAGTAACATGTCCTTGGCTTGCGGTTTATATAATCTGTTGACTATTATTTTGAATCGATCAAATTCGTTTGGGTGATACTGCATGCGATAAAGCAATTGTCGAGTAGTGTTTTGCTTCTTCGAATGGATGTAGGTGGTTCTATCCCTTTCTTTGGTGGAATTTTTCACGCGGGATATTGTGCATATGTTCCTTGTATGTGCACTGCCCTAGGTGTAATCGTTTACAGCTTTTTATTTTGTTTAAATATTTACTTGGAATATGTGTTGCTTTCCTGGATTGTATCTGCTCCTGGGTGTTGTTACACTTTTGTTTAAAGTATTGCAAGTTATATGTGAAAAATTATGATTACTTTTCTATGTCGGAGTTGGTCCAATTGATAATTTTTTGGATTTGGTCCATTTGATAGCCTCCGAGTTGGTCTACTGTCTATTTCGAAGTTGGTACATTTGATAGCCTCGGAGTTGGTCCACTATCAAATCTTTTCGGAGTTACCCCACATATTATGTTGTTCTATGAATTGAGTTTAATTTTTAGTTCTTCGAATGAAATTTGTTGATGTTGAATGGTGTGATTTGATGAACTATCTGAATAGCGAGTTATAATATATTTCTTTTCTCCCTCCTCTATTCTGTTATTTTATTGCTTAAACTAGTTTACTGTCTTTTGTAGGAACTAGTCTACCTAACTAACTAACTAACTCTTTTCGACTTACATTATTTTCTTGTTGTTTTCTTATTATTTTTTCGGGAAGATACAGTTCTGAGTGAGCCCCGTGGCTATAGTTAAAGATTTTCCTATAGATCAGCGGTGAACCAACCATACATGCTCCGTGGTGATGCACCTTTCACTTACTTCATTCATGTCATTCTTGTTTCAGACATTCAGGATATTTTATTCAGCATTTATCTTATAGATGTTCATGGCTTATAGTAGAGGATTAGACATTTTATTTGTATTGTGGGATATTCTGCGTATTTCAATAATAAAGTCGCATCTTGGATTTTATTATATTATTTCTTCAATATTACTTAAATTAATTTTTAATTTAGCGAGTGGGTTCGCCTGACGGGGTTAGTTCGGGTGCCCTCACGACTGTCCAGGATTATGGGTCGTGGCTTTATTGTATTGTGATATGCAGCCTTATGATAGGTGCATCATATTAGGCTCAGTATTTATCTATGAATACAAATATCTTGTTGGAAAATGAACTTGAACTATTAGGCCTCGATGCGTGAATGTTGTATTAGGGATAGAAGCTCCAATATAGTTAGAAATATCTATTGTTGAACGGTAAACCTAGTATTGAATTGAGAAGGGAAGCTCGGGTATGATTATGAATATAAATTGGAAGATAGAAGTATCCTGCTAGGTTGAAAATCCTTGTAGGGTCGCAAGGTTTACTTATTGTGTGATCGTTCAAATTGTGTGACATTGTATATCATATCTTCAGGGCTCAGCTTTGAGCATAGAAGTTTTGTACTCCAGTTGTGGGTTTCATATGTACTTTACAAAATAAACATGATTTTTTGCTCATTGTATGAAGAAATGATGTCGGATTGGTCTTATGTTATATTTACTTTGATTTTGATAATATGAGCGAAATTGTGAAGATTTGGCTTTAATTTTTCACAAAATCGACGTGAAACTCAAACGGATTGGCCGCCTTGTATATGAGCAAAACGATAACGATTTGAAATTATTTATTCACAAAATGGATGTGAAACACAACCGGGTTGATATTTTTTTCTGCTGTGTAGGAAACAGTGGCCGTTTTTGTAATTTAACATGTAAAAAGGTGCGGTGACATTTTTATAATTACGGCTTCAAAAAGGTGCGGTTGTATTTTTATAATTACGGGAAGTTCTCTATTAGTAAGGCTATTTATATACTTTCAACTTCATTTAATATGAAAGTGCTTATATTTAAAGACTGCCAAAAAATTGCTTATGTATTCTAGACTAGGTGCATTTCTGCTCAATTGTGTAATTTACCCAAACAAAAAACTCTTTCTTATAATATTGTTTGAAGGCATTTGGTTTCATATTTTTTCACCCAATTTCTGCCATTCGCGGTTTTTAAAATTTTCATGCCTAACAAAATAACTTTAGAAATGGTATTCTAAGTGTGGTATGTTTTGCTATGAAAAATATTTTGCATCAGTCAAAATATTAGCATAAATATTGGGCAGTTATAATATTGGAAGAAAAATATTAGGCATCAGTTATAATATTGGCATAAATATTAGCAGAAAAATATTTTGCATCAGTTATAATATTGGGCACAAACTAAGTTTCATCATTCAAGTTTCAAAATGAACAAAAAATATCACCAAACTATTCAAAACTTAGCATAAAACATACTGCTGTTAGTTGAAAGTTAGAAACTAATGGTGCTTTTGAAATGACAGTAGATTCTCACTAGCCTGAGAAATACCCTGTTGAAAAAATCACTAAAACTTGAAAATAACTTCTCATGTAGCAATTTACTATATTAACATCATATAGTCCTGGTAGCAAAGCTCACAATTTTCTTTTAAAAATGCACGAGAAGACACTTCAACTATACATGTTAACAACTAAGTCACGAAATATTTGGAAGAAAAACTTCACTAGCCATTAAATGTAACAATTCAATTTTCCCCTGCTATAAGGAGTCATGTATCAGCAGCAAGTCACTAGCTTAAGTCAGATTAATATCTTAGATCATCTCCTCACAAATGTCATTCCTGATTTGTTTTCTGTACCAACAGAAAATTCTGTCTCAAATCTCAAGTCTAACAATTCACACTAAAACTTTAAGAAAAAATAGGGACCGAGAAACACTTGATGCCTAATTATATCAGTGAATTCTGACTTTTTTTTTCAATTCAAAGTTTGTGAAATTAGCAATATCATAATTGGATATGCAGGGCATGCCAGTAGAACTTAGAACTTCGAGCCAACATTGTGACTTTGTACTCAGAGTTCATGAAAATAGAGAAGCAAAGAAAAGAAGGTGGGAGAAGGTGATGGAAAAGATTGTTAAGAGAAGATGAAGGAGGGGCGACAATTTAGTGCCTTAATTCCATTGGGGCGTGAAGAGGACTGAAGAGCCGATAAGAATTCTTTTAGCATAAAATAGATATAAAATTTATGACTTGCACTTGATATGAAAAACACAGTTAGTTTTTAACTTTAGCCTAATGGTAGTATGTTTTGTGCTAAGTTTTAAATAGTTTGGTGATGTTTTTTGTTCACTTTGAAACATGGATGATGAAACTTAGTTTGGGCCTAAAGTTTGATGATGTTTTCATCCAAAAATTCTTCTAGAGTACAATTAGGTAAAAATTTAGCTTCGTAGCCTGTTTGCACCGCGCTAATTGAGTACTAGCCAGCGGCGCAAAACTGTTTGAAAACTAGTCCGCTCGGGACAAGTCCCAGTATAAAATACTGGGATCACTTAAACACTAATTCCAGTATAAATTACTAGGACTTTGAACATGTTAGTTTAAAATCCTAGTATAAAATACTGGAACTTTATATATAAAGCTCCAGGTACTTTGAACATGAATCACAGTATAAAATAATGGGACTTTGAACATGTTAGTTCAAACTCCCAGTATAAAATACTGAGACTAGTATGAATGTTTGCCAACACTAATGGAGTGTAAGTGTGCGCGCGGATTTTTGGCTATTTCTCAATTAATTTTGAAACGGTGGATAAAACTCACTTAGGGCGTCCAAAATTGGCTGGTTATCAAAATTTCACCACAATGAGGACCAGGTATTGAAATAATACTTGCAAGAGGGAGACATATAACCTTATTTCCCTATAAAATCATTAGCAGGTAAAAGTTAATACCCGCTATTTTTACAAAATGAGTACATATAACTCCTACGAAAACCTCATAAAATTATGACTTAAAGGAAGGATAAAAGGTTGACAAGCATATAAGGGAGATTTACACAAATATACAACCCTAATGTCGTATTTACAAAATATAACAACACGATACCAATTTACAAAAAATAACAATACTTGTTTTACATATCATATACAAAATGTATTTACACCATACAATTAGGGTTTTATCATCTCCCTCACAACAGTTTCAGTCACCAGTGACGGCGCCAGTGACCAGCGGCCGGTCACCCCGGTCAACCGCCGGCTGGCGGCGGCAAGTCGCAGAATTTATAATTTTTTTATTTTATTTTTTAGATCTACGAAGGGAAACATACAAAATATACACATATATACATATGAAACTTCATATAAATTATTGTTTTGAAATCAAACATACATAAACATATAAAAGATACACACACATACAAAGATATACAAACAACACACACATATATTCACCAACATACACATACACCAACATACAAATACACAAACATACAAACAACATACACATATATACACCAACATACATATACAAAAAGTGGAAGATAGATATTTTATATACAAAAAATACAATTATATACGGATTTTATACCAAATATATACAAAAATATACATACTACTCACATACAAACGGGAAAAAACGGAAAAAGAACAGATCTAAAAAATCCACCACCAAAAGATCCATCGAAAAAGTTAAATCGGAGCAACAGCGCCACCGCGAGGAGCAGCGCTGCTGCACTGCGACGGCAGCAGCGTCGGAGAGGAGTGAGGAGCAACAGCGAGGTTTGACTGGGGTTGGCCGGATCTGCTCGTCGGAGAGAGGGAAGAGACCGAGGCAGGGGTGGGTGGATGGGTAGAGTAGGAGAGAGGAAGAGAGAAGAAGAAATTAGGATTTTGTGGGTGAGGAAAGTGGAGATGAAAAAATGGTATGTATGGTAAATATCAAAAACTATTGTTATGTTTTGTAAATGTAGAAAAAGTATCGGCATTTTTTGTAATTTAGCTATTAGAGTAGTCATTTTGTGTAAATTTTGGAAAATTTACACTATTTAACTACCCTAATAGCTTAATTACATAATATATCAATACTTTTAAATATTTACCCTATATAACAATACTTTCTACATTTTTATAAAACCTGCCACTTTTTTTCCTTCCTCTCTCTCTCTACCCCAAAACCCTA